>OY293415.1:55973897-57173897 GCA_958502065.1 Chrysolina americana
AAACCATCGACTTTAACGCCACCAACTAAAGCCTCGGACCCTTTGGCAGCATGTTGTATATCAATATTTCTCCCTCTCTTTTCCCATAGTAACCATTGAATAGCAATTTTTGACTGTTTATCTTTGTTCCTATAGCCGCCTTTGGGAATGATCCCAATAGTTTGCGGTTTGAGGAAATTTCGCCTGAAGACTTTATTACATGAAGATGCGATAGTGCTGGCCTCCATGAAGGGGCAAACATTTGTCTCTTCGAGCATCATACAACTAAATCTGAGACAGGCACATCGGAAATAATTATTTTTTTCTGGAAATCGAACACATAGTTTTCTGCAAGTCTAGCATTATACCACTCATTGAATGCTTCTGAATCTTTGTCGTTTTTTAAATACCTGGCGAATAATATTGAATTGGGGGCATTGGTCCGACATACATTTGATTTTCATGCTTATTGAAAAGATGAGGGAAGTACCCTTTTTTCATTTCGGAAATTCCTAAGGATTTGGGAAGGCCAGAGAGAGCCATTGGGAAATAGTTGAGTGAATTCAGAAATTTAACGTTACCAACAGACATTGAAATCAATTTGGTACCTCTCACAATGAGTTCCGGTTTCAAATCAGTTTTTGTTAAAATATAATTGAGAACAAACTGATGATCGAAGCCGCCGCCATTGTGGGCAATAACTACAACATTTTTGAACATTTTACGTATAGTTAAAAAATTTAAGAGTATGAGGATATACAAATATCACAACACTTTCGAAAATCACAAAGATTGGGTTCGTGTAGAAGAGAACCGCCCTCTCTAACAATAATCAATAATAACAATAATAACAAAATGAGTGTGAACTATTTCTTAATATTACAAAAAAAAGTTATTGGTGAATTTTTCATAGCTCGAAAACAAAGGAAAAATACTCTTGCATTTAATGAATTCATACGCAAATTAATTATGAGAAGGTCATTTAGGTAAACATTCGTAGGTCAAAAAATAATTGAAATATCACATTTTAATGGAGAAAATGAAAAAGTTATACATGGTTGCTAAAAATTCAATAATAATCTTTCAAAGACAATCGTTAAACTAGCTACCTACAAAGAATATTTGAAAAGCATTATAAAAATACCGCTAAAATGAAAAATTATACAGGGTTGTAATATGGTTGTAAATCAGCAAAAAAAAAGGAAGGAATGTGCTTGTTAGTTAAAACAGGGGAGACCAAACGGGAAGGTAAGCACTTCTTCCCCAGGAAAAAAGGATTATCATTATTGAAACTAACAAATTATAAACAAGGCTCATTTTTTATTGCCTCTTTTATGACCCCTCAACATCACGAACACTGATTTCTAAATTAATAAAAATGGTTCTTTAATTCATCGAGGGGGGTATTGGGTCTTTTTTTATTGCCTCTTATGACTTTGTATATGTTTTTTCCAATAAACACTGATGTGAAACAGTTCATTGGAATGGATTTTGGGTCTTTTCGTTTTATTCGTTGATTTCTATAATGATTTGAAAGAGAGGGTAGAAAGGGGAAGCCTTGAAAAAGACTGTTTTATTGTTCTACGAGTGTCAATAAAAAAATGAAGAATTTTTGTGAAAAAATTACATTTTAGTTTTTTTATAACCATAAGGTACAGAGTCATAATCATTGATTCGGTTTCTTTTAGTGAAGTTGGTACGAAAAACTTTCGTTACCTTCTTAGTAACAATCGTATGATCGGGGTTTCTCAGAATATTTTGGGTAGTAATATATTCATCAGGTGCTTCATTAACGATCATGTCTCTGAGTTTTTCAAAATTCACTTTAGAATGTGTATCGTAGTTCAAGGTAATTCCTTTAACTTTGATTATATCTATAGTTTTATTTTTAACGTGGAATATACACGATATGCATACAATTTAGGCCCTCCAGAGACAAAATCGTTAATGAAACTACCCTCTCCATACTCTTCCAATTCGTCAGTCATTTCACCTAGAAAACTACCTATAGGACCGTCATATTGGCCAGGTCGCGAAATATAAATAGCAGAATCTGTATCATGATACAAGACCCTGTCATCCAATTTTTCCAAATAACTGTATAATTTTAACCTATCTTGTGCTGTGGTATATGCTGCCAAAACCACATTTACTGTCGGGAGAATATTATTAGATTCTTCTTTAAATTCCCAATTAACTAGTAAGGCGTTTTCGTTGACAGGAAATATGCTATTCACTAAGGCGAAAGGCCGTGATAGAATATCGAATAGCTCTGCACTGTCTGTCACAACCGAAGTTTTCTGCATATTTTCCCTTTGACCCAACTTCCCCCAGAAACTGGTTATGACAGTTTTCCCAATTTGTCTACGCCCCGGGTTATGTTCAACACAAAACAACACCCTCTTTATCGAAATATTCTTGAATATAAGCTTTTTTCTGATCATCAGACACACAGTGTGATGGCCACCCGGAAGCCTGCTGTTTGATTTTCAAAAATTTTGAAATATATTCGGAAAAGAGACCGCCTGACTTAGTCTTGGGATCGTACTGAACAATTTTGTATTTCCATATCTCATAAATCTCCACCATTTTGTACCCTTTTGACAAAGCTTTCAAAACCTCGTCTATTACCCAAGTCCCTGAGAGGGCTCTTTTTCCTTCAAAAATATGTGTGCATTCACTAGACATAATTTCACAACATGTGCGACATAGAGGAAACATTAATTTATTATTCATTTTAATTGATAGGACGGGGTGATAAAGATTCTGAGGAGGAAGTATTTTACACTTTATTACCCCTTCGGTTTTATCCAGTTCTAATTTATTACATTCATCCCCAACAAAAACTTCAGGATGTCCTACAGGGTACTTCCCATACTTATTGATATAGTGGTACAAACTGCAAACGTCCACGTATTTAATTTTTTCGCCATCCTTACATTTGTAATATAATTTTGTGGCATCTGTCCTACCACCATAGAAAGCATCACGCACCTTTAACTCTATCAAATTCTCCACCATATACTGTGTTTATTTTAACAGAACACACCAAGCTCCATGACCTAACTGATGGGGTTGAAACTTGGGTGTCTAAAAGTATACTCTGGCATGTGTATCCTATGTCAAATGGTTTGAAACTTGACTATGTTTTGGTGATACAGGCCCCATACTTATCGGCCGACGTGAAGTTAGCTACACCAAAACCCATGTCTGAGGGTCTGATGATGTCTGCCTAACTATAGTGCCAACGAAATGTAATCTGTGACAAAATGTCCTCTCTCATATTGGGTTTAGTGAAAATCATAGATGGAGGTCTTTGCCAAATCCAATATAGCTTGACCTACATAAATCAGTTTACTCAGATAAATTTGGAGTTTTTAAGCTCAACAGCCACCAAGTTTTCATTAAAGATGGTACAATTTTAAATTCAGGTTTGGTAATATAGGCTGTTTTAGGAAAATTACTCGAATCGAGTAGAGTTTTTCATTAACTCAAATCAGAACGGCTGAAGTCGTGGGGAAATAATTTACTGAATCCAAAAATTTTACGTTGCCCAGAGTCATGGAAATCAATGTGGTTCCTCTAATGATAAGCTCAGGCTTCAGGCTGGTTTGTCTTAAAATATAATTTAAAATAAACTGGTGGTCAAATCCTCCACCGTTATGGGCTATAACCAGGACCTTTTTGAATTTTTATGCATATTCAAAACGTGATGGACGAATGGGGAGATTGGATTATCACATTTGATAATTTGCAGACGAAGGCCACATTTTTTACAAATTTGAGAATCTAGAGAAATACAAATATCACAGCACTGACGAAAAACGCAAAGATTGGGTTCGTGTAGAAGAGAACCGCCAGCTCTAACCTTTTCTTGTCTAGTTTCAAGATCGTAAAAAATAAAAAGAAAATTTTCAGATGTGTCCGGCTGAATGTATCAGAAATGATTCAAAGGTTGATGTTTTTACAAATTTTGCAAAAAATCTCCCATATTCCATAAATGCTATCTTACGTATAAGTAATCAGAGGTATCAAAAATGTTAATGACATTTCTGTCTCATATAATATGACTTGAGCCAGGGTGACTGAACTTCAAAACCAATGAAATTTCTTCAATACTAAACCGTGCTCTAATGTCTGCTTCGGTGTCTCATAATGTATGATATATTTAGTTTTATTGTGAAGTGTTGCCATCAATTTGGTTATATCTCGAAGGTCCTCAGAAAACATCATAGTTTTAGGGTTTATGTGTTGTGGGCAGAATGGAATATCCTTATGCTTATCGTGCAGGTGTTTTCTATCTTGTCCAATTTAACAGTCAATTTATATTTTAAATCTATATTAAACTCTTTTACATTTTTTCTCAGTACGCCTTTTCAAACTTCTTGAATCAATCTTCTTATTGAAAACAAGATTCCTCCACTACAGTAAACAACAATGTGGTTTATTATTTATTCTAATACTGTCACCTCATTTTAATGTACTATCTTCTCCTCAATATTAACCTCAAATGTAAACATCATTTTTTACCAATACTTCAAACCCCACCAAATTTCCATGTGGGTATCTGTTTTTGCTGTGGGAGGAAATTACTTGAGCTACATACAGTTTTCATCGACCCCAAACGAAAATGTCGAACTCCTTAAATATTTTCCTTTTTTTTTGTACACATACTGGGTTTTTACTCATAAAGGAACTTTTATAGGTGCTATTGGTGCTAATATACTCTTTGAAACACAACACGAAGTTCCAGATGTCACATTCTCTAATGGAGAAAATTCGACCAACAATATCTGAAAGAGGTAGAAGAAAACAATTAACACAACCTGCATATCCTAATGATCACTCTATATTTTATTGGAAGAAAAATCTAATCTACACCACCTAAAAGTGAAACTCTCATCAAAAATTTATGGTATGTAATGATTATCCTGTAACAATTATAAATATTTATGAATCTTCTATAAATTTTTCGTCTCTTGAAATATCGACAAATTCATACAATTTTTCTTTTGGTAATAATGTTTTGGTATTTTTAGCAACACTACGACACATACATATTTTCTTATCTATAAATGGCTGGAAACTTATTTTCAATCAAACTATTCTCTCCGATTCTTTTTGTTATCGCCTGTTTACGATTATACTTAATAAAATTCCATCCAACGAAACCACGACAGCTTTTATCGCTTGACCACAAATACCTTTTTAGACCTTATTGTACATATACACTTTGCAATCCACGCTGCATAGTTTCATGATATTTACTAATAACCAATTATAAAAATCTATTTTGAGGACTGATGGGGACGTGGTCATACTGCTATTAGGGGCGCAAAATTGTGAATGAAAATACCAAGGAGTGGAACTAAAACTTTGGGCGTCTGCCTATACTTCGATCATCCACCATCCTTTTTTCATTTTATTTCATGCACCCATTTTCACTACGTCCAACAACTCAAATACGTCAAACCGACTTCTACCGATCTCACCTACCGACGATCCCCGATGATGATGACCACACCCTATCTCTTCTCTGTTCAACGGTGCTTCGCAACTGTTATCTCAATGACACCACATCTTTCATGATAATATTTAATTTTTTCATTACCGAATATTGGGAAAATATTGGGGTCTGACGTCATTATCATCTCATGACTAACATGTTACGCTGTCACATGGTCACTTAAGGCCATTGGGGAAGCAAAATTGTGAACCCAAAAATACAAGGAGTGGGGGGTGAAAAAATTAAAACGGCTGGGGCGTCTGCGCGGGGCGGCTGAGCGGCTGGGCGTCTGTCTGCCTATACTCCCCTCTTTTCTTCGTGATATTTCACGGATAACTCATCATTAGAGCAAGAAGGAGATTGTCTACATGCAGGGCATGTTTTTCCACAATGATGCTTTTGTTTATTATCATATGGGACACTACATTCTGCACAAAAATAACCAACACACACAACTCAACCACACAAAACCAAAGCCAAGAACACGTTCGGTTATTAAAAATAGTGAGTAGTATTAAAAAATTACAAACTGGTTGATACAGAGGGTTTAAATAATATGTGTAACTGTTTTGTTCTTGTTTTTATTACTTTCACTTGATAATATTAGTTTTAATCCAAACCAATTATGGACACATTTATAAGAGAATATCAAAATGATCCTGTCAAAGCACAAAATATCAAAGAAGACAGACTTTAATACATATTTGAAGAAAGGACTCAGCGACTTTGAAATTTTCCATACCAATTGTTCGGTATTCATTCAAAGTCTCAAAGCATTCAATATTATGTATATTTTTAACTCTTTTTGAAAACTTTATTTTCGCGAATATAAAATGAGGAGACTCGTAGAAGGCAGGCCGAACTGTCAACCAGAGACGAGCAGTACCTATTTTGCGCTGAACCGGCACACACGTTCGCCTTTCTGGCCCACATACAAGATTTTGCATTTGAAAGACATTTTGTGAAGTGAACTGCCAAACTTTCTACAAGACCCAGGGGTACCCCTGCAAGAATGGTGAAGACTATAAAAGTGAGTTTCAATTACACCTTTTTATGTGTCTCCCTTTTTTCGCTCAGTTATTTGTTTGTTGGGTTGTGTGAGGGGCACGGCACATTCTGTAGTTAAATCTACTCCTCTCACTTCTCAAAATTATCCTGTTGCATACCAAGCTCTGAGAAAGCGTTTTGAGAATAAAAAAAATATTGCTACTGTTCATTGGCATATTTTGGAACAAACTAAAAAAATTATCATTCCAAATGCCAAAGCTCTTAAAGCCCTCTTGGAAACGTTTGAAGAAAATGTCTCAATTCTAGAAAATTTGAAATACCCAGTAAAGCAATGGGATTTTATTTTATATAATATGTTATTTGATAGACTCGATTCTCAAACAGAAATTAACTTTGGTGCAGCCAATCCTGATTTAAAGGAGGGTGAATATTATTCCTCGCTTGTGCAATATTTACATGTTCAATGTGATTCTCTTACAGCTGTTTACGACAATCCCCATAATTCTAAAAGAACTTATTGTCCTCGTAACGATTCTAATGATGCTCTTCAAAGGAAATATAACACGTTTATGACACATTCAAAATCAAAATGTCAATTATGCTCTAATGATCATTTGATTTATCAATGCCCGGTTTTTCTCTTGAAATCTTCTAAAGATCATCACGCACTTGCAAAGAATATCAAGTGGTGCATTAACTGTTTAGGTACTAAACATATTCGCAGACATGCTAGAGTGAGCACGTGTATCTTGAGCTCCCATCTGAAAGTCGTATTCGAAGGTATTTCCACAGTTGTGAACTATTTATTCTTACTGAAGTGCCTGCCCACTATCCTTCTTGTGAACCATTGTGAAAGATACTCATAAGGGAAAAAGTGCATCAATATTCAGGGATAAGAAAACTATCAAGGTTAGTTCCTAGTCTGTAGAAGCCAGTTTAAGAGTCCTACCACTTTGATATAGTAGTGACAAGTATGAGTAGGTCTTCTCAACGTAACCAGTCCAGTTCAGGTGATGAAATGGAATCACTCATCAATATAGTCTGTTCTAATTTTGCCGACAAAATTGAAGACAAAATTAATAAAAAACTAGACTCCCTCGAAACAAGCATTAACAAAAAATTTGAAAAACTGCATGCCAGTCTGAACGATATGAATGATAGGGTGCGGATAAATGAACAATCTATTAAAGAACTCAAATCTCACTGTGATATTCAGAGGAATATTAATATACGTAATTGTGTCCGATTTATTGGGTTTCCTATCTTAGCAAATGAGGATGTTGTTAAAATAATCTTGGATTTTTTGAATCGGGATGGAAGCATATGTTGTGAGCGGCGAGACCTTGACTCAGTTTATAGATTGGGAAATGTTATAAGAGTCCAGTTCATTTCCAACCTCCTTTCCCGTCAAGTATTATCGGCCCGAAAATCAGCAATGACATTCAAAGTATTGGTAGTTGAGGAACTCACCAAGTCAACATAGCTTCTGAAGAAAGCCAAAGAAAAATACGGCCCCAAAAAGGCGTGGACCATGGGTGGAAAAGTCTTTATTCGTCCTAATGAAGAAAGTGGTAAACAGCATATTTCAAGTGTAGATCAACTTTAAGTCCATTATTTCATCGACACGATAGGACTATAGTGATAATATTTCATGTAGTATTAAAGTGAATTGAGTTCAGTATTGGCATTGTTTTATGCGTATTGCTTGTTTTTCCACTTGTTCCAGATGCTTATCTGTACTTTTCTTGTTTTTAAACTGTTTATTTATATATCTCATTCATTTCAAAGTAGGTATAGATGATTCATTTGATAGTTTCTTTTATTTTCTCTTCTTCACAACCTTCGATTTACTTATTTTATTTATTTAGTTAATTTGCAACGAGAGCTCAAACGTACAAGCATATAATCTGTCAGCTTATTTTTTTTTCTCTCTATTTTTTCTCTCTTCTCTAGTTAGTAAAAACATAGAATAAGAATTTAAACAAATTTGAATTATTTCAATTTTATCTTTTGGTTACAAAATTTGATCATGGCGCTGCGAGTATACTATCAGAACTGCAGGGGTTTAAGGACTAAAACCAATATATTTCATCAAAATTTGTTGGGCGAGAGCTATGATGCAATTATTCTTACAGAAACTTGGTTAACTGATAGTATTTACGATTCCGAATTATTTGACGTTCGATACAATGTATTCAGAAAAGACAGAAGTTTTGAGGTAACTGGAAAGTGTTTAGGTGGTGGGGTACTCATTGCTATCCTAAAAAAGTTTAAGTCCTCCTTAATTTCGGTGAATAGTCAATTGGAAACCCTATTCGTGGAAGCAAACTTTTTTGGCAATAAATTCATACTGAATGCGATATATATTACCCCTAGGTCAAGCTCCCAAGTATATGCAAATTATCTGAATGTTTTTGATCAACTGAATGACACTGTTACTAGTGACAGTCATTTGATTATAATGGGGGACTTCAACATACCAAATGTTGATGGTATTGGCTATGAATTCAGCATGACATCTCTAATTACATCTTCAATATCACAATTATTGAATTTTTTGACTTGTCATCATTCAACAACTGCCTGAATGAAGATTTCAGGACACTTGATTTAATTCTCAGCAATACAATTGTTGAAGTCGTTGAGGAACTCTCTCCACTTGTTCCTGCAGATTTTAAACACCCACCATTAGTTTGTGGAATAGATTTACCGAAAAACAATTTAAAAAATCAACCCACAAATAACCTGATGAATAAGTTCAATTTCAAAGCTGCCAACTTTCCTTTACTGTGTCAACTACTGCGCGATACCGATTGGACACTACTTGGTTATTTTAGAAATGTAAATGATCAGGTTCAGTTCTTTTATGACGTACTCATTAACATTCTGGAAATTACTGTTCCCAAATTCTGTGGCTCCCACCAGCATAGAAAATCCTTTCCTCCTTGGTTCACCCACGACATCAAGCGAAAGCTCAGACAAAAGGAAATGTTCAGAAAAAAAAGAACCTATCAGTTTTTTACCTGAATAACTATAAAAGGTTGTGTTCGGAGTTGAAAGTTGATATAAAAAATGCACACGAAAATTTCATAGCCAATGTTGAAGAAAATATCCACTCCAACCCCAATCTATTTTTGAGTTACGTAAAAAGTAAAAGGAGAGGCAGACAGCAGAGTTCTGATTTCGAAATTGACGGAGAAGTCACATCTGATCCCACATGTATATCTCAGGGTTTTGCCAACTTTTTTAGCTCCGTATATGAAACTGATTCATCTACTTATGACTTTGAAACCATAAAAATTATTTCCAATGATCAACCTCAACGAAGTAGTGAAACTCTGATTTACACAAAAATAACCGTTCGTGACATGGAAGAAGCATTTAAAAAACTGAAACCGAAAAAATCTGCAGGTCCGGACGGGATACCATGCTATCTATTCAAGGCCTGCAGCGAATATCTAGTATATCCTCTGATGATGATATTCCAAAAATCTATAGAGAGTGGTATTTTTCCTGATACTTTTAAATGCAGTAAATTGACGCCAATTCACAAAAAAGGAAAAACTAATATTGTTTCAAATTACAGACCTATTGCTATTCTTAATTGCCCGGCAAAATTATTCGAATATATTATTTATGACAAAATGTATGGACATTTAAAAAATCTTTTGTCTCCATCTCAGCATGGGTTTGGCAAAAACAAATCTATTGAAACTAACTTGAGCATATTTGTGAATAAAGTTGATGAATTACTGAGTGTGGGGAGCCAAGTGGATGTGGTATATACAGACTTTGCCAAGGCGTTTGATAAAGTGCATCATGACATCCTTTTGGTAAAGCTAATCTCGTATGGCTTGAACGATAAGCTCGTGAATTTTCTGTTATCATACCTGACTAATAGGGTTCAATATGTTTCTTTCCAGTGAAATGAGTCACTGTCTTTCTTGGCAAAGTCTGGAGTACCTCAGGGGTCAAACTTGGGTCCTCTCTTATTCTTGATTTTCATCAATGATTTTCCTGATAATGTATCTTCAAGTTCTCTTCTTTATGCAGATGACTTTAAAATTTTTGGTTCCATCAAATACATCAATGATTATTTTGCATTACAACATGATATAGATCTCATTCACGAATGGTCTGTCTCGAACAAACTATTATTTAATATGGATAAGTGCATCGTTATGACCTACAATAAGAGTACTAATCCGAGTAATTTTGTTTATACAATGGATGGTATGGTCATTTCCAGAGTCAACGGCGTTAAAGATTTAGGTGTGAATTTCCAAAGCAATTGCAAATTCAGTGAGCACATTGATAAAATTGTTAAGGAATCAATGAAGATGCTTGGTTTTCTCAAGAGATCTACCACTGACTTCACTAACATTGAATCACTCAAGTATCTTTATTTCTCCCTGATTCGGAGTCGTATGGAATTCGCCTCTATTATTTGGGACCCCTCAAAACAAAATATGAAAAAGGCTTAGAAACTGTTCAAAACAAATTTCTCAAATGGATGTATTATAAAAAATATAAAATTAATTTTGGGTTTGACTCAGTTCAACCGATCCGAGATGAATTTGGAATAGCTCGGCTGGAACATCGGAGATGTCTCAACAAAATAACATTTGTGTATAAGCTTCTCAACAACTATATTGAATGCGAGTACTTGTTGACACAAATAAAATTATATATTCCTGCCCCTGGACTTCGTCCTAAACCGACTCTCTTCCAGATTTCCAAAGAAACTTCTCTTGTTGGTGACATGCTCTCGCTATGTAACAGGTATGCCGGAAGCATTAAACTTGGTTTTTTTGATATTCCCCTTCGGATTTTCAGAAAGGAGTTGTCTTGTATATCAATCGTTAATTGAACAAAAACAACTCTAATATACTCCCATTTTCGAAAAATCTCTGCACTCTCTAATATACTCGTAGCCGTGGTCAACTTACTCAAAAGTGTCAATTTGGTTATTCACGTATAGGTTATGATGTATCTTTCACATTCTATACTCTCATTTTTGTTCTTTTTCAATCTATATTTATCTTAGTTCTAATTAAAATCACTTAGTATAGTAAGGAAACATGTAATTAGGTTAATCCTGTATGTTTTCTATATAAATAAATAAATAAATAAAATTAGTAGTCGATGTACTAGTTCTGCACTCTGTAAAAATTGTTCTCAACCTCATCATAGCCTATTGCATTTTCCTCGAGACGTTTCGTCTCATCCTTCTTCGTCCTCAAGTACTAACGCATCTCACACTTTATCTCAATCACTCAATTATCCTCAAACTACTGAACCACCTCAACAGGGTGATGTCGTGAATTCCCAATCTGTTTCCTCTTTGTTGTCTAATGGCAAAGGTACAGTACTTTTGCCCATAGCTATAATAGATGCTCTTGATATTTATGGTCGGTATCATAAAGTAAGGGTCATTCTGGATAGTGCAAGTCAAACTAATTTTATCTCATCTGAGTGTTGCATCAAGCTAGGACTTGATTGCCATCCACTCAATCTCCATATTTATGATGTCGGAATGTGTCTCCCGCTCTTCTCTCGGTACTTCTTGTACTTTTAAACTCAAAGACAAATCTGATCCAACCTTCACTTCTAAGTTTGTTGTCATTGCTCAAATTTGCCCTAACATGCCCAGCGTTAATGTTTCTCAAGAGCTATTACAGAAATTCTCACATTTAGAATTTGCGGACCCCTCTTTTTGTGTTTCGGTTCCCATAGATATGCTTCTAGGAGCCGAAATATTTGCCTCTTCTCTTTCTGGAAGGTCTCTCACTGGCATGAATCTGCCCTGGTGGAAACAATTTTTGGCTGGATTGTCATGGGTGGAGCCAAAGTTGCTTCTGAATTTATTTCTCATTCATTTTGCACTTTACTGGATTTCTCTCTCGAAGAATCATTAAAAAAATTTTGGGAGTTAGATGTTGTTCCACAATCCTCACAAATTTCTCCTGGTGATGAATTAGCTGAGTGTCTTTATCAAAATACACTATCGCGTACTGAATCTGGAAGGTATTGTGTTGCCATTCAAAGATGGACAACCCACATTTCACGGTTCGAGAGATATTGCCTTAAAGAGATTTTTCAATATTGAGCGTCGCCTTCTGAGAAATCCCCAGTTATATCAAGATTATTCCGATTTTATGAAGGACTACCTCCAATCGGGTCATATGGAAATAATATCTGATATCACCCCACTTCCTAAAAGTTACTTTATTCCTCACTGTGTTGTTAAACAGGAACAATCTTCTACTAAGATCAGAGTAGTTTTTGATGGTTCCGCTAAGTCTTTGAACGGAAAGTCCTTGAATGATACTTTATTGACGGGCCCCAAGCTTCAACAAGATATACTGTCTATTTTATTGAAGTTTCGTCTTCACGCCATAGCCTTTTGCTGTGATATACGTCAGATGTTCAGACAAATTCTTATTGCACCTCAGCATAGGGACTACCAAAGAATTTTGTGGAGATTTCCTAAAGACGATCCTGTTCAAGAATATCGCTTGAATAGTGTCACTTATGGTCTCGCATCTTCTCCTTTTCTGGCTAACCGTACGATTCTCCAGGTTGCAGAAGATTATTCATCAGAATACCCCCTTGCTGCGGCCATTTTAAAAAGTGACTGTTACGTTGATGACATTGTTTCAGGTTCTAAAAGTGTTGGTCAAGCTTTGAAACTTCAATCTGAACTTATTCAACTTCTTCAGTATGGCAATTTTGAATTACGAAAATGGGTTGCCAATAATTCGACACTCATCTCTCATCTACCCCAATCTCATGTACTGTGTCATCCATTGTCACTAAATTTTGATGATAATTTAAATATAAAAATTTTAGGCTTGATGTGGAACTCCTCGTCAGACACATTTTCATTTAATATTTCCTCACTAGATAGGCCTTGTACTAAACGCGCGCTTTTGTCTGAATTGGCAAGAATCTTCGATCCTATGGTGTTACTCACCCCATTAACCCTTAAACTCAAACTTATGGTGCATCATCTTTGGACTTTGGGCATTGGTTGGGATTCTGAAATACCCCAAAATATTACCCATTCTTGGCTACGGTTCAAGTCTGAACTAAACTCTCTTCAGACGTTTCAACTTCCCCGGAAAATTAGCTACAGCGATTCTTCCATTATGGAACTACATGGTTTTGGAGATGCTTCTGAAGCTGGATACGCTTGTGTTGTCTATATTCGAGTAATAACGAATTATAATGTTAGAGTTTATTTTCTTTGTTCACGTGTAGCCCCCTTGAAAAAAATCAGCGTACCTCGTCTTGAGTTGTGTGCATCTTTACTTTTGGCTGATTTATTAATATATGCGCAGAATGTGTTCTCAACCTCCTTTTTGATTTCAAAGTTTAAAGCTTATACGGATTCATCGGTTGTTTTATCTTGGATTAAATCTTCACCACATAAATGGTCAACTTTTGTTAGTAACCGAGTCACTCAGATACATTTCTTCTGAAGCAAACCCGGCCGATTGTGCTTCCAGGGGACTTTTCCCATCTGAGTTTATTAAGAATCCCTTATGGTGGCCGGGTCCCAAATTTTTGTTATCATCTGGTGAAAACCATGGAAAAACTGTGAATTTTCCCTCTACTCTAATGGAGTTGCGTAGGGTTGTCTGTGTTGTAACAGATAAAACTAATCCAATTTTATCTTTGATAAATAACTTCTCTAGTCTCTCAAAAATTCAAAGGATATTGTGTTATGTACAATATTTTATTAATTTTATTAACAAGAATTCCAATCATAAATCCCGATTAGGTCCCTTGACAATTCAAAATTTAGAAAATTCACTCATAATTCTAGTTCGAATTGTACAACAAGAAGTATTCTCGGAATAAATTAAAAGGATAAACCTTCAAAAACCTCTTCCCAAAGCATTTCGTAAACTTACCCCATTCATCGATAACGATCAATGTCTTCGTGTTGGTGTTCGTTTGTACCATTCGAGTCTCTCATTCTCTCAAAAACACCCTCTTCTTCTTCCCCGTAATCATAGACTTACTCAATTGATTGTTGAACATACTCATCGACTGTTTTCACATCCTGGTCCACAAGCCTTGCAATACTTGTTGGCTCAAAAGTTTTGGATATTCTGCTTTAAAAGAACTCTGAAAAAATACACTTCAAAGTGCCACAAATGCTCTAGAGTTGCTCCTAAGATTTCCCAACCCCTTATGGGTAATCTTCCCGAGGCCCGTATTTCACAAGTTAAGCCATTTTTTTGCGTCGGTGTAGATTATGGAGGTCCCTTTTTTGTAACGCAGGGTAAATTTCGTGGGGCAAAATCATACAAATCATATATTTGCTTATTTGTCTGTATGGCAGCTAAGGCAATTCATATTGAACTCGCAACCAATCTCTCCTCGGACACTTTTTTGGCTGCTCTTCGTAGATTTATCTCTCGTAGAGGTCGCTGCTCTCATATTTATAGCGACTGTGGTAGTAATTTTGTTGGAGCCTTCAAGGAAATATCTGCGCGTATGAAGCAGGCTGCTAACTTGGAAGGCATCACCTGGCATTTTAATCCACCCTTGGCCCCTAATTTTGGCGGACTTTGGGAAGCTGGCATTAAATCTGTTAAAAGTCATTTGGCCCGCGTTATAGGTGATCAAGTTTTTATTTTTGAAGAGTTCTACACCCTTTTAGTTCAGATTGAGGCGGTCCTTAATTCTAGGCCACTCTGTCCCTTGAATGACGATCCAAATGATTGTCTCTCCGTACTTTCTCCTGGTATGTTCCTCACTTTAGAGCATCTTAATGCTCTACCCGACCAAAACCTTGAAAATGTGAATATTGGCAGATTGTCTCGTTGTCAATTAATTCAACAGTTGCAACAAAGTTTCTGGCGCAAATGGCACCAAGAATATTTAAACACTTTGAATCAACGTTCGAAATGGTTGAATTCAGCTACACCAATTGAGAAGGATACTATGGTTCTTCTTAAGGACGATCTTTTACCTCCTTTAAAATGGCACATGGGTAGAGTTGTGGATGTTCACCCTGGAAAAGACAAGGTTGTTCGCGTTGTTCAATGTTCTTGAAGAAGACCCCATGCATTGGCTTATCCCTATCCGTCCGTTCAGTGTCGAATACGAGACCTAGTTCATCGGCTGTACGGGTTGCTGCCTTGAAAAGAAATGCTCCAATCCCTACTTTTTCGTGATCGCATACTAAGCAGAGAAGGGGATCTGAACTCCTGATGATTTTACAGGTTCCATCCAGTACCATTCTGTTGTGTAGACACTCCAAACTCAAAAGTCCACGGCCTCCACGTTGTCTGGGGAAGTATAACCGTGGAACAGACGATTTAGGATGCAAGCTCCTATGAAGATGCACTATTTTGCGAGTTTTTACGTCGAGTTGTCGCAGCTCTTCCTAAGTCCATTTCATTACTCCAAAGGAGTAGAGTAGAATCGGAATGGCAAGCATATTAGTTGCAGCAACTTTGTTCTTCCCCGACAGTTCAGAAGACCAGATCTGTCGGAGTTTGTGCTGATACTTGCCGCGGTGAGAGTTTTTAACGGTAGCTACCTCTTGGGTATGGCGTTATTCCACCCCTAGGTAGGTATACGTCTCCGGCATCCAGATGATGTAGGATGCTTCCGTCTACGAGCTGACGGCCTCTCCGTATTCCTCGCATCGTCCTCTTTTGAGATGAACCGTGGCACATTTATCGATCCCATACTCCATTCCGATAGCATACGTGTACTCTTGCACCACCCTTAAAGACTGATGAAGGTCCTTTTCTCCAGAGGCATGAAGTTTAAGGTCATCCATGTAAAACAAATGGGTGACCTTATGCCTCCGGTTGCTGGGGGTGCCGCAGTTGTATCCGCGGGTTTTCCGTAGTGCAACGGACAATGGCAGTAGTGAGATGCAGAAGAGAAGAGGGCTGAGGGAGTCTCCCTGAAACACGCCACTTCTAAAGATAACGTGCTCTGTTTGGACTCTGACTTGACCAGATGTTATGGTAAATCGTGTCCTCCAGAGCGGCATCAGCTGTTCAATGCATCTCACTATTTGATCGGGTACCGCAAGGCATCTGAGCAAATGCATGATGGGATCATGCGATGTTGTATCAAATGTCGATCCAGGCCATTGGAAGGTTACGCTTGTACTGCACCGAGTCCTGCGTGATGTATCTGTCAGTCAGCAGGTTTTTCTTGCAGCCAGCGACCCCCTTCTTTGGCCCTCTCTGCTCATATATCCGTTCATACACCGGCTCAACTGCGGAGAGTATTTGCATGTATAAAATGCGGGTAAACATCTTATAACATGCGTTCAAGCATGTTATCGGTCTGTAGTTCTTCGGATCAGACAAATCTTCGTTTTTGGGGATTAGCACGGTTCGCCCCTCGACAAACCAATCCAGAATCTGTTGCTCCTCATCTAGCAATGAGTTTAAAACTCTTGCTAGATGGTGGTGGGTACTTGGAATTTTTTCCACCAATAGTTATTAAGGCCATCAGGACCTGGAGCAGCAAAATTCTTCGAGCCTTCGAGGACCCGTCGAACTTCTTCCAGGGCTATCGGATTGCGCAGTTCATTGAGGTCAGGCTGACAAAGCCTCCTGCTTCGAACTGCGCTAGGGCTGGAGTATCTACGTTGAATGGTTGCGGAAATTCGTAAATGCCCTTCCAGAAGGTTTCTACCCGATCAGCCGCCGGCGGGTTATCCACAACACGTGGTGGCTCTTGGAATAGGCGAGAAGGTTTATCGCGGAACTTCATGTTTTCCGCAATGCTCCTCGCCTGCCTCACCAGTGACTTTTTTGCAGCCACCAGCATTCGTATCCTATCAAGACAGTGCTGTTTGATGGTCAACAGCACGCCCTGATTCAGTGTGTGGTGAGCTCGTCTTAGATTTGCGGCAATTTGCACTGCGGACGTGAAGGGCTTATTGGGCGCCACGTAGTCCGCCACACACTGGATACGAGACGCGTGTTGTCACACTGGATACGAGACGCGTGTTGTCTCACCGACTTGATCTTAGCTTCCATCTTGTGAATGCGTCGCTCATGCCTCCCAATCAGAGGGGTGGTATCCCTCCTCTCCGCTTGGGACAGGGTCTGAGCGGCGTCATACATGGCAGAGTTGATCTGCCAGATGTCATCCTCTTCTGAAATGACATCGTGAATCTCCGCATCCACCCGTGCCAGTTGTTGTGGCTTCAGGGGCTTGGTGTGATGAAGCGCCCTGCGGGTTCTGATGCCTTCCGTAGGTAGTATGATGCGTGCGTCCTCTACAGCCAGATCGACACGTGACATATCTGCCACTTCGTCAACCGGCTGAGGAGGAGCTCTGACAGCCTCGTGCCCCAAGATGAGATACATAATCCCTCAGGTTTTGGGCGGAAAAAGCGGCATGCTCTGGGTGTATCTCACACCACAGAGCATGCATTCTTGCCATGTATCCTCTTCGGGCGGGCTCACTGCTCTCATAACAATGCAGAAGAAGACCGTCCCTTAATTCATCCGTCCACTCAAAGCGTCCGTTGTCATTGCGGTGGTCGTCATGTGGCAATCCATAGTTTTGGGCCCCACCACCTTGCTTATGACCCCTCATCCGAAGGGGTCGGTTGTGGGGGCCTCTTCCTCGTTCATTTTGAACCGAGTATTAGGGTATACCGGGGGGTTAGCCTAGTATACCCACAGCCCGACATCAGAGGGAATGAGCATTCCCTCCAGGGAGCGCTTTGGCTGCCGGTTGGGTTTTGTATATTGTATTATTATTATTATTATTATTTTGTATCAATAGATGTATAAAAACCAATTTTTCTCGATTTATTTTGCGGATCGAATGAATGAGTGAGAGACTGAAAGAAATACGAGTCATGTACATTAAGCAATGGTGTATGTGTGTGTGTGTGTGTGTGTGTGTGTGTGTTCCTCTCAGTGTATATATTTGAGTGACATATACGCTGTTTCTCAGTGTACATTGAGCTGTCGTCACGATGACAACAAATTATATAATTCTAGCAGCCGTTCTGTCGAACATACTGTATATTAGCCCGCCATATGAGTACGGCGAAGTATTGGTATCGTATTTGCACGACGATGATTCGAGTACTTCGAACTGGACGAAAATGACTCAGGCGCTAGCCAATGATGGATATTTGCCTGTGTTGAGTGCCGAAATCCCGATGAATACCTCATCGTATAGACTGCGGAAGATTTATACAAATCACACCTATAGCGATACGTAGTGGCTTCCGCTGAAGATGTCTTGCCCCTCTAGCAGCACTTCGAGGCCGTCGTCGTCCCACCCAACTACCCAACCCATGGACGTCAAGATGCAAGCAACTGCTGCTGCTGATCGAGAGAGTAAGGATTCCAAATGCGAGCCGGCGCCGCCGACACTGCACGATTGGTTTATGTTTTTCGTGTCAATGGTTCTGAGTGTTCAAATATCCGAATCCATATATAAGTTTATTGAATCCATGCATCAAATTTTTTTTTTATCGGTTATGATAATGTATCTTCATACTACGCCACTGGCACTAAAGTGTAATTGAAAAATAAATGTATTTTTCTCGAACTGACGTACAACGCAATGGGTTAGAGTGCCTTGAATCGATCAATTTGGCTTCAAACTAAACTTTTTTATCTCTGCTGACTTATCATTTTCCTGGAAAAACAACATCTGACTGTCGTGAGTAACACAACGGCAGCTGATGTGTGCATTATTCTTAGAATTTCATTCAGATCTTGACAGTAAACAACTCCAAGGTCAATTTAGCTCGAGCAGACATAGCGTAAACAAACACCGGATGTGTGAGATAAAACTCTGCGATTAACTCTGAAAAACAAATTCAAGGTCAAATGGATCATCGTGTTTACTTAGAATTTCATCCAACTGGAGCAGACAGTAAACAAGCACGGAACGCGCCTTATCGCTATTTCACGGCGGAGACGTATTTTTTTTCTTTTGAAATTTCATTCGAGAGAGTGAATTAATAATTCCATCATAATTTTCTGTTCTAAGACAGTTAACATTTTTCATATTTAATTTTTTCGTTTTGTCAATTAAGGCGGCGGCCATATTTTTTTTCTACACAGCGAATCACGTGACGTTTTTTTCTTTTCCAGCCAATTACTCTCAGCGAATCACGTGAGGGACGTTTTTTCATAACTTCCGCCATCGCTGCCATGTTTTTTTGCGGGGACGTTTTTTTCATTACTTCCGCCATTTTTTTGCAGAAAACACGCTCGTCACTCATTGTGAAACAACGCAGCCGACGACCCCCCACCCCCGAAACTCTTCGGCGAATACGTCATCTTCTTCAGTTCTTGAGCCTCCAACCCTCCACCAACGGCGAGAACTCGATGGTCGCGGCCATCGAGAGATTCACCGTGTGGAGCAACACCGATTCTGGGACACTTTTCGGTCCTAGAATCGGTGTTGCCATACTACTTGAATGATTATAAAGTTCATTTAAAAATGGCAAATAGAGTTTTACTAAATACGGCCCTGTAGGACAAAACATGTTTCACAGAGGACTTGTGCTAAAAGACAAATGGTAATATTTTGCAATATTCATATTTAATTGAATTCTAATAGGGAAGAAAATAAAAGCTTGAGAAAAAAGTGTCATTGTTTATTTGGCACCTATACTAAATACGGCCCTGGGAGCTCAATAATTGGTCTTAGAGGATTGGGCCCATGAGAACATTTGATCAGAAGCTCAACACCAATAACATATGTAAATTTCAGGCAAATCGCACTGTGGGCCAATTTCCTATGATTTTATGCGGGGTCCTTTGGAGGTCAGTTATCCGAAATTCAAAATTGACGTTTTGAGGTTAGCACTCCGATATGTAAACTTGATAAAATATTCTTGACGGCAAACGAAAAGATACGATTGTCAGCTTGGCGAAATGGTGTCTCTTTCTGGTATGCAACATGCACAAATAAATATTTTATTTGAGACTCACAGGTTATCCGGTAAATTCTCTTCCACTTGATCACACCTCAGAATTTGCCCTAGATGATTAAACTGCTTTGCTTATCGTCGCACCACTGGATTCCAATTAACCAAAACGGCCGTAATCGATGGTTGATCAACAGGTTATAAGATCATAATTTTCGTTTAAATTGGCACTGTATTCTGGATTGGAGCTCGTCGACAATCTAATTCCAAGTATGCATCACTTAGGGTTCATTCACAAAGATTTATGAACGCATCAATCCACGTGGATTTAAATTCACTACCTTGACCTGATTCACTCCATCAAGCGAGTTGTTCACACCTCGACCGCCAAACTAAGAAGAGAGTTATCCCACTTCTCCAATTCTCGAACTGAATTTCCGACATCATGTCAGTGACATCTATATGAACTCAACGCTATCAACCCAGATGGCATTAGATGGTCTGTCTACAAATGAAATTCACCCCTAGACAAGTTCAGCTATTTGCCATCAGCTGTCACTAGTCGTCTTAGCTAGTGAGAGAATTCTGCTGTCTACTCTTTAGACAAGTCTACATGTTCGTTATTAGATGTCGCTTCTAATACGATTTTGAAATTAAGTGGAAACAAATTGAAATCTAAATGTAACGATATTTTCGTTACAATACAATCCAAATAAATATAAGGCTTACGCAGTCTCAGCTGATGAAACAGCGAACATTGCAGGGAAAGAACAGCTATCTATCGGCGTGCGTTTCTACGATGAAAGTCAAGGAAAAATTCGAGAAGAATTCGCAGGTTATGTAGAACTGAAAGCACATACCGTATCTTGATTCTCTCGCATCATCGCTGAGTAACAGAGAATTACAAAAATACGCAGAACCCTTTGAAAATGAGTAACAGAGAATTACAAAAAAACGCAGAATGCTTCGAAGGGTGAAGACCTGGCTTAGGAGCACGATGGTAGAGGAAAGGTTTGTTTATTCATACGGAATCACGGAGATGAACATCTTCAGAACTTCCTCTCAAGAATTAATAACATGAGGAACTCAATCAAGTTCAGGGTGGAAAAGAACGCAATAGTACCTTGCCCTTTCTTATAAAATAAAGTTATAATCCTTACCTCGGAGGTATCTCCGAGAAAATCAGGAGAATCGGAAACAAGTACAACATTAAGAGCTGCTTTCAATCCGGCAGTACCTTACGGAGGTTCCTCTCTATGACGAAACCTGAAAATACAGCCGAATCCAGCAAAAACTGCATTTACGAAGTCCCATGTGAATGTGGAGATTCTTACATTGGAGAGACCAAGATACCGTTATCCGTAAGAATGACCATGCCCGGACTGAGCACCATCGAATTCTTTGGGACGAGGCTAGTATTCTTCTTCATAGAGGGGAACATTGGTTAAAAGGATATTTTAAGTTTTTCCAAATACTATTCATCAGATTCCATTTCAAATATCATGACATATCAATGTGAAAGTAAAAGATAGAAAAAATCAGAAAATTATAAAATCAAAGGCAGTTGAGAAGAATCGCTTATTAATTTAGAAGACTGGACATTAAGGAACTATTTTTACTATTTTTCAGACATATATATAGGCGAAAAATCGGAGGCCAATACGATCACACGTGTATTTGCGTTCATTCTTATTTTTTCGTCACCAGAGGTCGATAGAAAAATTTTTCCGTGGAGGCGTTTTTGGCAGTATATCTATACCATGTAGTGTACGGTTCTCTCCCTACGGGGCGCCACCATTTAACACGCATATACACTATAATTAATGGCTCTGCAGAAAAAGCCTCCATATAGGCTCCACTCGTATAGGCCTTTGAAAAATGGCAACGTTGTATGTAGGTGAATTAGAGCGATGAGGTTATAACTGTATGTTTAATTCAAAATTCACCTTTTTCTTAGTTTCCCACATGTTCTTAATCGGACTCCAAAAATATTCGTGTATATAAATTGTAATGTGTTTGCTGTCATAGAGTATGTTTCATTATGATTTTGGAAATAAGGATTTTTTCGTGCACGTTTGTCAAATTCATGCAAGCACGAAATAGTTACGTGATAAGTGCGGAAAATACGTTTTTACAGTACGGGTAAGAATTTCGAAACGAGTAATGGAAAAAGTTAACAGGACCTTCAACGAAAATTTCATTTAATACTGATTACAAACAACAAGGCACATGAGTAATTATTATAAAGAATTAATTATGAGCGGAGAGTGTTTTAGGAATTTGATTGAAATGTATGGTCTAGTTGTTAGATAGCTTCCATAGATACGCGAGCAATTTTTTCCTATTAATTATTTTGACACTACTGTTATCACAAGTTATTAATGGCAAAATGAATCATGAAAAATGACTTATTCCTGACAATATTATGCGGAGAATGAAAGAAGCTACGGGACACCTGATACCAAAAAACAAAACAAAGAGTACATTTTTTGGTTAGTGTCGAATAAATTAAAAACTTCATCTATCACCAAATATTCTATGGATGAGGCAATGATGATAGTTCACAAAACAGTCATTGGGTTATTTTTTTATTTTTTTTTAACAAAAAGACGTTTATTGTCCAAACAGGGTCAAGCCCCAATTATAGAACAGAACTAATTAATAATCTATCTTGAATTACTCTACATGTGTAGTCAGTTTCAAATTATTATTATTTGCAGTAAAGGCTTATAATATAGAAAATATATTAACATTAGAATAGTATAGGTATTCTTCACACATTTTTGTTTTTGTTATAAAGGATTTGTTTGATCTGTGTTTTGAAAGGATTTATAGGTTGGTTGAATACATCGACTTTGTCACTAAGCTTGTTGAATTTGTTGCACATTGCACATACCGGTGATTTGGCAAAGACATTTGTTCGAGGTATAGGAAGGTAGAAACAGTTTGTATTTCTGCTATATATACGAGGCACGTGGAAATTTAATATTGATAATAGCTCTGGACAGTCTATTTGATAGTTGATAAGTTTGTAAATACATATACATGAGTGATATATTCTACGATCATTGAGTGATAAAAGGTTGAATCGGTAGAGTAAAAAATCATTGTCTATACCTTGTTCAGGATATAGGCCATCCAATTTGTGAGCCATATACTTCATGAAAGCACGCTGCACACATTCCAGTTGTTGTGATGGTGATTCGTAGTATGGAGACCAAATTAGGCAGCCGTATTCGAATCGTGTTCGTACATAAGTCGTGTATAATTACTTGACACTAAATATGAAAATTTCAAAATTGCTGTTCTATCTAACCTTTGCTCTGATATTATCATTGGTCATGTCATTATGAAGCAGCATACTCAAGTTAGTGTAATATTCGGTGGATCGAAGCCTGTCCTCTCATTCTGCTGTCTACTACAAGCAAAAGTTGAACCACCATCGCTATTTTTTAATCTTAATAATGACTGCCGTCCTATCGCAACGAAATCTCGAAAACATTCCAAAGAAGAAGAAAAATTATTGAAGAAAGTACTTCCCCATGGAGAGCCCAAGTATTGATCACTAATAGTGAAAATCATAAGCGAAAAATGGTCATCGATTATTCAGAGACCATTAACAAACTCACATTACTTGATGCGTATGCCATTCCTAATATAGAAAACATTGTTTCTAAAATAGCTGAATATAAAGTATTCAGTACTATAGATCTGAAAATTGCATACTATCAGATACCTATTCAAGAAAAGGACAAACCCTACACAGCTTTTGAAGCAGCAAGCAAATTATACCAGTTCAGAAGAATTCCGTATGAGGTGACGTTTCTTGTTTCCAAAGAGTAATCGACTCCATAATATCACAAGAAAATTTAGAAGGGTTTGCTTATTTAGACGACGTCACCGTGTGCGGCAAAACTCAAGATGATCATGACAAAAACTTGAATAATTTTATGATCATTGTCACAAAATATGGATTAACACTAAATGAAAAGAAATGTGATTATTCAAAGCGTTCTTCTTGGGTATACGATAGAGAACGGAACACTCAAGCCAGATCCAGATCGTCTCAAACCACTTATCAATTTACCTATTCCCAAAGACTCGTATAGTCTTAAACGAGTAATAGGTATGTTCTCACATTATTCCAGATGGATCCCGAAGTTTTCAAAGAAAGTAAGGACTCTCATAAATTGCAAAGTGTTTCCTCTACCGGATAACGTTGTTAGCGATTTTGAAACTATCAAAAATAATATAAGTAAATCACGATTAAGGAAGATGAACAACTTGTAGTAGAAACAGATGCTTCCGATTTCGCTATAGCAGCCACTTTGACACAGTCCAGTAGACCGGTAGCATTTTTTTCAAGGACTCTTTCTAATTCTGAACGCCATCATTCATCTATAGAAAAAGAAGCATACGCCTGTGTTGAAGCTATACGGAAGAATTATCCTGTTATAATTACGTTATTTTGTATCGCGCAGGCCATTCGAACTTGGCTGCAGACGTACTTTCAATAATATGTTCAGCGAGTTCCAAAGAACAACTTTATGCATTACATCATTGTGTCACCCTGGAATAAATAGAATGTACCATTTCATACGAGTGAGAAATCTACCGTATTCATTAGAAGACGTTAAACTTATGGCAACTTCCTGTCCAATTTGTGCCGAGTTGAAACCAAGATTTCATAAGAATATTGGGAGCCACCTCATAAAAGCAACTTCACCATTTGAACGTCTCAATATCGACTTCAAGGGACCCTTACCAAGCTGTACCAACAATAAATATATGTTGACAATTATAGATGAATATTCACGATTCCCTTTAGCCTTTCCTTGTTCGAATATGACTTCAATTACTGTAATTGGATCTTTCAATCAACTGTTCTCAATTTTTGGAATGCCTGCATATATTCACTCAGATCGAGGAACGTCGTTCATGTCACAGGAATTGATTGATTATCTACATTCTCGAGGAATAGCTACTAGCCTTATAATCCTGAAGGCAATGGACAAGTGGAAAGGTACAACGGCATCATTTGGAAGGCAATCAATTAAGCTTTGAAAACAAGACAGCTGAGACCTATACATTGGGAAACTGTTCTACCTGATGCTTTACATTCTATAAGATCACTATTATGCACATCAAATAACTGCACACCTCATGAACGCCTATTTGACTACCAAAGACGTTCCACTAGTGGTATCTCTGTGCCTTCTTGGTTGAAATCTTCTGACATTGTTCTGTTGAGGAATCAAAATCGGCGTAGTAAATATGATCAATTCGTGCAAGAGGTAGAGCTACTTCAAGCGAATCCAGAGTATGCTTCAATAAGACACCAAAATGGATTAGAACCTACAGTATCTCTAAAACATCTAGCTCCAATAGGAGACAAAAATTTACTCCTGAATGAAAGTGAAGTCACCGATAATAGTTTCAAAGATTTATCAGACCGGAGTACAGAAACAACCAGTAACGAAATATTACCGCAAGCAGTCGATATAAATAAGAAACAGATACCACCTGAAAAAATGCCAACTAACCACCCAGATAATGACATAAATGAAGTGCAAAAGAGTTCTCTGGAAGGTAGCTATTCAAGGCCGAACCATTCAAAATCCCATTTAACACGTTCTTCTACAAGAGCTAGCAAACCACCTCGGTATTTGAGTGATAACATTCAATATTAACCCGGGGAGAATGTTATATAATTGCTAATGAACCTCGTGTATGATTATTTTCCAGTTACAACTATCAAGTTTGTTTTGAATTTGTCATATGTGACATTAGTTAATTAACGCTGTAGTTTTTGCGAAATAAAGCCTACAAATTGTAAAGGTTTATCTATTACATTATGTATGAACGAATTATTCATTATTGGTACCTATTCCACTTCAATATTATATTTGAAGAATACGTTTACATTCTTCGTTCGACACGCCACTGTTAGCTCACTTGTGGAATGTTTGTTGACTATCGTTTGCTTCGCAAACAAAGTAGTATTTCGAGTATTTCGACAGTGTATCTCACTAAACCACTGCACTACTATTAAAAGTATCCCAAATCTCACGTAAACTTGTTTATGCACGTCAAAAAACCACGAAAACTGTTGGAAACCCAAAGGAAATTTCTAATCAAAACAACAAGAAAATACGTCAACCCAATGGCGACCGATGCAACAAGCGGTGTTGCCAAGAGTGAGATAATTCTGGTAACCGCCTGAAATTTTCAGAGTGCCTACTATTTTATCATTTGAAAACGACATATATCTTTTTTTTCCCAACTTTTTGGAAAAAAATATTTTTCTAGCACGCCTAGAATAATACACCGGAGTATAAAATTACGCATTGCTTGATACTTACCGAGCTCAGATTTTTCATTGATCAATGTGACAACAGAGGGTAGATGTTTGGAAACAGCAGAGACTAGAGGTGAATTGTAAATAAACATATTTGTCTTTGCTTCATTGAGTACGGTGTTTACATAGCATCGGGCCTATCTAGAGTTTACTTCTTGATCTGAGGTATGAACCCAAGATTCTTTGCCTTATTATTTGCGGGGAAAACTGTTTTGTGTCTGTTATTGTGTGATGTTTAATTTCATTCACTGAACGACTAATTTTCACCAGAAGGCGCCCACTTGACTAGTAAAAAATGCTACGAGTCAAACGTCCGAAACCTAAGTAATCAAGTTACTATATCGTCTACAACCTTGAAACATAATATAAAGTAGTCGAGGAGTTTGGTTCTGAAACAAAATAATGTTCGATAGTATTATTCTGTGACAGAGGGTTGAAACTGAAGCTGATTAATGGAAGATGTCGACTAGCGTTAAAGCCGACGAAATAAACGTAATCTAGTTTGAACTAGAATTATAGAGCTCACAGTCATTATTTTTTTACTTGTGAAATTTTCTACAGTAAAATGTTCACCGCAATCACACATGTATTGACTTAAGTGGAGTTCACAACCAAACTTTTTACAATTTGCTTTTTGCGTTTCGTATTCTGAATATTCTCAGCTTTTTGCTTTGGCAAATGTGATGTGTTTACATATGGCTGAAATTATGGTGAAATACTTAACCAATTTTGTACTGCATAAGCACTGACCCACATCATCTGAATATGGAATTAATTTATTATAGGTACTTTACGTGAAGAACTTCACTTTGAAGTTAAACTAAATTTTTCAGCAGGGCTTATGGATTCTCTACGTGAATGTTCCTCAATGTGAGCTCGGACCATCATCATAAGAGGAGCAGACAACCAAAATGCGTTTTGTTCAAATAGCATAATTTTCAGGAAATGAGAAAGTTTACTATGAAGAATCGAATACGTTTCGACGAGATTTAAGAACCTGGAAAAATTTCAAAAATATGTCTTTAAATATTGTCTTGTCAAAAATCTCCTTTTGATAGCCAATCCAGGAATTTAAAAAATGAATGATCCTAAATGCGTCCATAATGGACAAAACTCATTTTGGATGTCTGTTCCTCATGAGTTCAAAAAAATGATTACTTATGGGATATTTCTATTGAATTTATGATTATGCATGTATTTGTTCAAAATTTTTTTGTGATTCCAGGGAATATTATACGATACTGTTGAATTTCTTATTTTCACATCCGTATTTATTTTCAAGTAGAGACGTTTTCATGTATATTATTTATTAATCACAATATGATTATTCTTCATTTTATTTAATTGTAAATCCAAGGCTATGTTTTCTTACGAAGAAGCAATTCGAGAGACGTTGTTTTTTGTGAATGGCTGTTGCGTTAGTTGGATATCAGAGTCTGCTTGGCCAGTCAGAATACAAAGCAATAATTCAAAATATAAGAACACGCAAACAAATACCAGTATCGTTTATTTTCCCGGAGTTTGACATGCTATTTTGAAAATATAAATGTTACCCACTCCGTGGTGATCGCGAATAGTGATAACTGAGCAGACATAAACGTTGAAAGTCATCGAAACTGCTTTGCTCATTTGAAGACTTTCTCATGATCAAAATGCAATAATATTGTATGGAAACAATTAACGAAAAAAAAATTCAAGTCCATTCTACAATTCATATTCATCTACCTTATCTATCTGAATTCATTTAATTTCAATATCACATACTATAGAATTATATCGTAAACCAACCCGGCATATTCGTTCGCTCTTTATTTTTCTTTAAGAAGTCATCGAAACTGTCTTTCGCTTGTTTCAGAGCCTTTTCTTGATCTAGTTCCTGATTGCGTTTTTCTTCTGTTCCTTCAAACAAATCTGGGAATTCGAATATCTCTCCTTTCGGCTGTAAAAAATACAAAATATCAGTACCTGATGAAAAATCAATCATTTTAGTATAATCTTATGTGCAATGAAATCTTTACATCATTCATAAGTGCAGTATAGGAAAAGGGGTGAACTTGTTGGAAGAGTTGGATAACTTTCGAATTTGTAAGTGTCGATACCAAGGTTAGATCCACTCATAATATTGTTTCGACTTATCGGTTAGGTACATCACATATTATACATATAATAAAAACTTATTAACCTACACCCACTATTTTATTCAACAATCAATGAGCTTTTAACTATACCTAACCCTATTGTATTTGATCTTCATTTTATACGGGATCATAATGTTTATAATTTATGTTTTATACAAAACTTTATGTCTGACTTGTCCAACACCATGTAATTGTGGTATTTTGAAGATCAATAAAGTTCTATTCTATTCTATATATATTACTTCCTTGTATATACAGTATGTCCACTTGAGATCGCAGCATATGGGAAACTTTTTTATTATTAGTTGTTTTATTATTGATTGTACATAAAAAAGTAACTCTATTATAAAAAGTTCTGCGATATCTAAGCCTGAAACTCAACTGTCAGAAATCAAATTTTTTAACCGTATGCGAGTAAAAAAATGAATTTTGTGCAAAAGGAACCTTTATTTTTTTTAAATATCGAAAATTGGTATAGAAAGGTTGTTTAGATTTGAAAACTACGTTTAGAAAACTTCAGGCTCATCAATCTGCTGCCATGCTTCTCAAAATTATTTGAATTAGCAATGTGCTCTAGACTAACTACCTTCTTAAACGTTACAAACTTCTTTACAGACACGCGTATCTGAAAGGTAGGTCAAGCCAAACCGCAATTTTCCTGTTTACCAAGAGTATTCTCGATTTGATTGATTATCTGAATTTTTGACGATATAGGATCAAAATTATCAAAATTTGAACTTGTTTCATACACATATGAAAAATAACTAGCAAATGATCCGACAACGCTCATTTTATCAGTTAGAATAGAATTATTATATTTTATGGCAGAAGGCATATCACAGTTTTTCCCTTTAGAATTCACAAATTTCCAAAAGGGTTTAGTAGTTTGACTTATTAATTTATTAACTTATTAGGAATTCAGTATTGTCAATGTAAGTACGCTAGCATTGTCGAGATAACAAACGGCATTGTGATCTCAAGTTTTGGAGATTAATATAATCAGTATCAGAGAGAGACTGCTTATAACTGACATGCGCAAGTTTTCTACAGGAAATATATTCTTTCAATTCGCTACTGAACCAAATTGGAAATCTGGGGCAAGTATTGAATGTTTCCAAAATCCTGTACATAACATCATAAAAAATTGAACATTCATCTGCACTCAACATAGAGAAATGTAGATCCCAGTTGAAATTATTAAATTACTATTCAAACTAGTATAGTCAGCTCTATCAAAATCAAATCTAACTTCAGAATTGTTCAAATTATCAGATGTTGTTAGGCCACGGCAAATAATAATAGTAGCCGTCCTCCACCCGCACAGGCTATGCCTTTGGGTACACTCGAGGAGTGTTTATGAGGGAGTATTATTAAAATTATTATTATATGTCAATTTTCAATGCAGGGTGATAGTTATCATTATGTAATAGTTGATCCGCTGCCCTAGTAATACATTATCTGAACACATTGCTAAAAATAAGATCTAAATATTTATCATACAAATTAGGAACATTATTCAGTTGATACAAGTTGCATAATGATACACATTCGATAAGAGTTTCCGATTTAGTGTCAGAACCGGTTGCAGGTAAATTATAATCTCCTGCACAGTACAGTTTTTTTCACCGTAAAGCTCGCAAATATATTCCATGGTTGAACAATGTGATTCATATACCTCTGAAGGTAAATAGACGGCACCGAAACAACATGCATCTTGTATGGAGTCCCATAACTGTTCACTATAGCCAATATCGGATGGAGTGACTATAAGGGAACTTCGAACTCCAATGAGAATGACAAAACCTCCAGCTTTACCTGTTGAACCCGTACAGAATATAACCAACAAGGCCAAGTTTTGCATCCCCAATCATCGGCGTAAGCCATGATTCAACAAATACGATTACATCATATGAAAAAGTTGACACAGTTATAGCCACGAACATTCTGATAATATACCCGCAACTTTTTCACTTCTCTAAAAGATTTGATGTTTTACGATATTGACTTGGTGGCTGTGGAAGAAATTCCCTGACAGTAGCTTTGGATGGTAATGATGTAGCTTCCATCATCAAATCAAATAAAGACTCGCAAACACCGATTTTGAACAAGCAGTAATTCTCATTAGAAGTTAGTACCTTTACAAAAAAGTCAGCATTCTTCAGCCCATGTTTCTTCAACAGATGATCGGATACTTGACTAGCTTCAACTCCAGGACTAACATTATTCAAGTTAATATACTTCATTTTTTCCACTCAAACGAAAATAGCACCCTACAACTAATTTTCTTGGCACGTTTGATGAGATATTCGCTGACTTAGTATACTGAGACTTGCCCTTGGGTTGATTTTTTTGGAGAGGAAAGCACATTTGCATATGTTTGGGCATTCGTTTTGATTTTAGGGTCTATAGACGCACCAGAAGTTGCTACTAATGGTTTATTGGTCAGTATGATAACAAGCTCAATGTTACTCTCATGAAGCATAGTTACTGTTGTTTTGATATCAATATAAAACATTGTCATGTAATGTGTTGCCATCTAGTGCTGAATATATGTACTTATAATACTTATTTTTGCTCCGCCATATTTGAATAAAGTTAGTCTCTGCTGAACACTTAAGCCGGTCACTGTGTTTCATTTCTCTGCTACAGGTTATGGGCCCAGAGTTGAAATAGTGGGTATGAGTGCAGAATAACGGCAAATAATTATGTCGCGAGTGTACCAAAGCTGCTTGGTCGCGAAAATTACGATGAGTGGACATTTGCTGCTTGGAATTTTCTCATCATCGACAGTTTGAAGGCATGCATCAACGGGAGTGAAACGGACGAAGCGAAAATCGCAAAAGCGCGGGCAAAGCTAGTTTCGACGATAGATCCTTCGTTATTCGTCCATGTTCGGAACACAAAGACTGCAAAAGAATTGTGGGACAAGTTAAAATCACTTTTCGATGACTCTGGTTTCACACGCCACATTAGTGTATTGAGAAGTCTTATCTCAATGAGACTCGAAAATTGCGACTCCATGGCAAATTATGTGAATCAACTGGTAGAAACAGCACAGAAGCTCAGGGGAACAGGATTTGCAACTAATGACGAGTGGATTGGTTCATTGCTACTTGCAGGTTTGCCTGATAAATTATCTCCAATGATCATGGCGATCGAGTATTTCCGGCACTACGATTACAACCGACGACATTAAATTCAAGCTTCTCGATATGGAATCGGAAGTTGATAAAGTAGGTAATGCATTTCCCGAAGAAAAGAGGTGGCAGCAGTTGAGCCAACACAGGCGCCAGTCACAGTAACGTGGTCAATTACAACACTAACAGTAGGTCAAATAAACCAGTAATGTCAGTTGTCAGACATGACGTTCAGTGTTTTGGATGTAAGCAATGGACCTTTACATTTATAAAAAAATAATTGTAAAACTCGTTTCAATCCATTGTTAATAGTCTAAAATATCTATTTATTAACGAGTGGCACTCTACTTTTTTTATTTAAGAAAAATATCACATTTCAAAGTGTGCCTCTGACGTCACGTTCATCGGAAACATCCCCCACCATAATCCACGTTCCGAAATACGGAATATCATTCTCCCATAAAATATAGCTGTTCTGTGTGTGAATTGTAAAATTATACACTTTCATGGACTGTATTTCATACTATTTATTCAAACAGTAGTTATGCTGGTTATAACTGACAGTAAACGCAGTCCTCTGCTCGCCGTTCGTTTCGCGAATGTTCTTTCCTTCCTCGAGTGCACGTAGGTACCGGTTGGCGGGTGGTCGGCCAAGTTGCAAAATTAATCATTATAAACTAAAGCTGAGATAATTCACAAGTTAACAGATCAGTTCCAAACAATAGCTATTGGCTGATTATAAGCCATCGATAAATAATCGAAACTTTGTCACTGGATCAACAAATTAAAATATTTTACGTTAAAGCAATTTTTCATATTATTGGTAACTTTCAAATTTTCTGAACGAACCTGCCATTTGATGAAAAACTATTGTTGGCAACACTTCAAATTATATTAGCAGTTTATGGAACAAAAGTTGTTATTACCACAGAACACATACAGTTACTGGTGTTCAGACAACCGGGCACAAAGAACTTTTTAGACAGTTTCACGGTGATAAGGAATACAGAAATGACTTAACACAAACAACAAAACTTTGAATTTGAAAACTGCATTAACGTCAGAAAATTAAATATTCAAGAGTCTGTTAGTTTCCAGCATACAGATTTGCACTTGATCTACTAGCATCTATCTTGTATCACATAAGGTAAACAAATGAGTTAAACAGAGAAAAACAATTGTTATTGATCTGCTCCGTGAAACAGACGAACAAACCCATCTGGTATCAAATGACAACTATCATATAACACAATCCAGATGTGATTATAATTTGAGATTCCATGGTGTACAACTTATACGACGTTGCCAAGTTCAATTTTGATGAACGTGACGTCACGAAAGCACTTTTTTCCAAGTTGTAGAAAAACTGGTGGAAAGAAAAAATGAATAAAAAATCCCAAGTGATATTAGCGTATACACTTTCTAATTACAGTGTTATCTCATAGTCCGTGGAAAGGTCCATTGGGCCATTTTAAAAGCAGCATTGGGATTCCGTGTACCATAGTATTCTACATATCGCTACGATTTGACGTAAACGGTATTCCGTCTGTATAAATCAAATTGGCTCTTATAGTCGTTTTTTATTCATACCCCGCTGCTTCTGTGTTATCGGTTTGGCTGTAGTCATAGTCAAGTCTGTATGAAAACAATCATTATTTATTACAGATTATATTAATTTGTTAATTATTTATGAACGTATATTTTATTCAAACTATAACCAAATTTCATTATGACAGCAGACAACTTCGTTCAAACGCGCGCACAAGTATCGACAAACGTTTTTGGTCCCAAAACATTAAAGATCACGTACCAACATTTACCAAATCCATTTAATTCTATGTTACCAGATTTTGTTTTAACGACATCGATACTGAATGTATTTTAAGAATTTATCGTTGGTAATGTCGTTGGCGAAAATGTCGTTAGCGCAACGATATCGTATTCTGACGACAATTCACTGAATAAGCCTTTTTAAAGACCGATTCAGATACATGCATGCCCATGCAGGGTTTCTGAAGCACGGGATTTTCAAACGTTTTTATCACAATAACATATTTTATTTGGATCTGTAAAGTCTAGTTCATACCCTCGCAAACTTCGCAATTTTTCTGCGAATAAAATGGCGGCCGACATGGTTCTGCATCAACGATTGGTCCGGCATGGTGAAGAGCCATTTTATTCCCTGAAAAATTGCAAAATTCGCGAGGGTCAATGCTGGAGTAATGCTATTTGAGTTTTTTAAATAATCTCTATGCATTTTTCACTGTCTTTTAAGGCCAGCATTACAGAACCAAATAAAATATGTTCTTGTGAAAGAAACGTGAGTAAAATGCGTTCAAATCGCCCGGGCTTCAAAAACCCTTCATGGGTACGCATAGGTATCTGAATGCCAAATAAAGAGAATAAAGATGAATGAAATAAAATGAGTCCATATATTATATATTTATTCCATATACAGGGTTATTCACGTTATTTGACACGAAGCATTATAGCTAAAGCATTTGATTTGGATAGGGACCTATTGGCCCTACATTTTAAAAATATTTTCATGTTGTACAGGATGTGCTAAAAACAGGAAACGTATTAAAGTTGTTATTTTTTAAATGGAATACCCTGTATATTATTTCATTTTCAGATTTTACGATCAAAATAAAGGTAAGTTCCATTGAGGTTTAATTCACCTAAACCTTATGGTTTTTGAAATATCTCTTATTTTGTGAAAATGCAGCATCAGCTTTAATAATTCTCAACCAGTGTTGTCTTGTTTTCAACCAAATTAATGCTAGAGGCTACTAACTGAATAACTTTCATACAGCAGTTGTGAAATATTTACTAACTTATATAAGGTGTATAAAAATTAAGGCAAAATAATCACAATCTTTGAACGGTAATAACTTGTTTAATTTAAATGGAACGCCCTGTATTTTATGTCAAGAGCAGATGTGAAATTTAATTGTCTATCAAATACCACTATACATTCCTATACCTAACTCTTCACGTTTTCAAGTAAAACGCACATTTCCATTTTGCAAACTGATTTTGAGAAATTTATTATTCATCAAGTCGCCTATGGCGTTTTGACAAGTTGTGTTATTATTTACTTATGGTCGTCAGTTATTTATATGTGTTTAATTCCAAATCATCCTATTAGTAATGGCGGTAGTTTGTGATCTTGTTATCATCATTTTGTTATAAAAAATGCTAGTTTTTCCAAAAGAAGAAAGAATCGACATGATATTTATACTTGTAGAATGTCTTCAAAACTGTTTTCTGGCATCACGAATTTACGCTGAAAGATTTCCCGACAGAAATCATCCAAATAAAACAGCATTCGAAAGATTGTTGACACTATTTAGACGAACTGGGAGTGTTCAGTATGAAAAACCCATTAAAAAGAAACCTGTGACAGAAAACGAAGAAAATGAATTTGTTGTGATTGCCTCTGTAATTGAAAATCCCCATACAAGTCAAAACCTAATGGCGGAAAATATCGGCATTAGTCAAGCAAGCGTATCAAGAATTCTGAAAAAATATAGTTACCATCCTTATAAAATCCAGCTTTACCAAGAGCTTTCCGACAACAATTATGGGAAACGAGTTGAATTTTGTATGTGGGCATTAGATAAAGTTGCAGATGATGAAAACTTTTTCAAATCTGTTCTATTTAGTGATGAGAGCACCTTTCATAACAATGGGACTGTTAATAGACAACTTCCACTATTATGCTGATTCCAATCCACATCAATTTAGAATTAACCATAATCAACACAGATGGTCAGTGAATGTGTGGGGTGGAATAATGGGTCAATATTTAATTGGTCCTTATTTTTTCGAAGAACATTTAAATGGAATGTTGTTTTTAGAATTTTTAACAAATCATTTTCCGGTCCTATTGCAAGACATCCCCTTAGACTTAAGAAGAACGATGTGGCTTCAAATGGATGGAGCTCCCGCACATTTCCATTGTCAGGTTCGTGAATATTTAAATGTTAATTTCCGAAATCGATGGATTGGAAGGAAAGGATTCCAAAATTGGCTCCCAAGGTCACCCGACCTGACGTCACCTGATTTCTTCTTGAGGGGATACATTAAAGGAATCGATTATAATACACCACCAACAACACCCGACAATATGAAACAGCGTATCAGAGAAGCTTTTCTGAATGTTAGCCCTCATATGTCATTTTGAACACTTGATATGAAATATTTCTTGTTTTATATCCACCATTTTTTCTTCATAATTTAAATTAGTACATATTATTTAAAATATTGAAAAATAAATGTATTTTTTATTAAATCTCGGTGTTAATTTCAATCAATTCTGATTCGTCAAATAATAAATTTCTCAAAATCAGTTTGCAAAATGAAAATGTGCGTTTTACTTAAAAACGTGAAGAGTTAGCTATAGGAATGTATACTGGTATTTGATAGACAATTAAATTTGACATCTGCTCTTGACATAAAATACAGGGCGTTCCATTTAAATTAAACAAGATATTACCGTTCAAAGATTGTGATTATTTTGCCTTAATTTTTACACACCTTGTATAAGTTAGTAAATATTTCACAACTGCTCTATGAAAGTTATTCAGTTAGTAGCCTCTAGCATTAATTTGGTTGAAAACGAGACAACACTGGTTGAGAATTTAAGCATTAAAGCTGATGCTGCATTTTCACAAAATAAGAGATATTTCAAAAACCATAAGGTTTAGGTGAATTAAACCTTAATGGAACTTACCTTTATTTTGATCGTAAAATTCTAAAATGAAATAATTTACAAGGTATTCCATTTAAAAAATAACAACTTTGATATGTTTCGTGTTTTTGGCACACCCTGTACAACATGAAAATATTTTTAAAATGTAGGGCCAATAGGTCCCTATCCATCGTAAAGAAAAAACTTTCAAAAAATCAAATGCTTTAGCCATAAGGCTTCGTGTCGAATAACGTGAATAACCCTGTATGTGGGGATACCTCTACATTTTATTTTAATATATAAATTCTTGGGTTGATTTATTTTTTTATTTTTTGTGTCTATTCTTGATATACGGAATAAAATTATTTCAGGCGATATCCGAAAAAAATGTGTAAAAGATGTTTTCAATGTGACGTCACTCGAACTGAAATTGAAATAATCAGGGTGATAAAACATGTTTTCTTTTCAAGAATCACCCTGTACTCTTTAAAAGTATTGAATCTATTCAATGAGCTGATTTCAAGGACCTATATTAAATCATGAATGGAATTTAATGAATAGTATAGGGGCTATATGTATAGATATAGGTATATACATTCTAAAATTTTTAAAGGACTTGTGGAAAACCTAAAGTAGAATAAAAATACGCTTTCACTAGTCAACGAAACAATTTATTTGAAGACATGACGTTACTTTTTATTTCATCATATTATTAAAAATGTTTCTCTCTATGTAGGTATTTATATTTGTTTGCTATAACTTTTCCTTAAACATTGGGTGAGAAAAATTGAGTCTTTTAAAACAAAAAAATATTTGCACATAAGCAGACATATTTGGGTACACAGTCTGTATATAGTGTGCTGTACACAAGTGCATGTCACCCTGTATATTTGAAGTGTAGTTCAAGTTACGTCGCATCAAAAACAAAAATTGAGGTGTTCCGCATGTCCAAGCTTTTCTCATATTTTTTTCGGGTAGGACTACCCGAGATAATTATACCTATTTCAGTTGTTACTGAATAAGATATATGAGGCTCAATATTTACTGCCTAATTTTTTATCACCCTTCTTTTCATGTTGAAATTTCGAAATTGCTCTCTTTTCTCACGCAAGTAAAATGTTTACACGCAGCATTTCTGTTATAGTCCAAGATCCCAGAGCGTTCTGACATAACCTATTTTCACATGGATAAAACCTTAGGGTTAATTTATGCAACTTTGTCATTACCATAGTCCTAATCACAATCACTGTCTTAATCATAAAATGAAATTGAAACTGTACATTCCAGTAGTAGCATTTATGCAATTTCCTTAGTTTTAGTCTTAAAAATCAACAATTGGGACTAAAACTGTGATAATGATTGTGACTATGATAATGACGTTGCATAAGTTGGCCCTTAGTAGCATCTAGTATACTTTAAATACCTGCGTACTTGTGGAGCTTGCCCTGTGACACTTGGGCAGGTACCAGGTGAGAAAGGTAACTAAAAATATGAGTTATCTAACTTAAATTTGTATGGCTGATTTTTATATATATTTTGTAGAATGTTATTCTAAACCAGTATCATAAAGTGTCAGACACTTCAAGGACCAGAGCTTTTGTCAGACGCTCTACAAAAAATTAATGAACTTTACTAATTTTTTTAGAGTAAAAAATTTAAATATATTGAAAATACTGATTTCAATCCAGGATTTTCGCATCCTTATTACAATAAGATGAGCTTCAATATTAAGTTGTGAAATAATAAATATTAAAGTGAGTTTATTTATTGCATGTATTTGGGATAGTAAATTTATGAGGAGTCATTTTGTTTTATAAGGAATTATCTTATTTTAAGAAAAAATTATTTCACCATAAACATATAAGTATGATTAATTAAAGCAAATATTCGTTAATCTTTCAATCATCGCAATCATCGACACAGTCGTTAGAATTTTCATCATTCATCGAATCATGATATTGTCCATTCAAGTAATCCTCGTCGTCAGTGATGTTGTCGTTGCTGGCAGCGTCTTCTGCAAAAAACAGTGTAAAGAATTTAAAAACATAAAATTATAAATAATACAATATATTCAAAATTTCAAGTCAAAGAATTCAAAAACATAAAATTATGAATACTATTAATTTAAAACTTTAAGTCAAAGTACCTTTAAGTAGTACCTGAATTTAAAGGAATTCACTAATGTCTCCAGGTAATTGGTCACCATCAAACCAATGAAAGTGATATTGGTTTTCTTCTAACTTCCACCCATTGTGTTCAGGAGTTAAAATGGTTGGTAGTTTTTTATTTGAGAGAAATTAACATCACATTCAAATGCCGTACAAGATTCCTCAGAAATACATGACACCGGTTCAACTGATTTTAACTCAACACTAGGTTCAACACTTTGCTCAGGTATTATAATAAGTTCAGACATAAAATGGGCCGCGGTGGTGTGCGGCTTGAGTTCTCGCCTCATAAGCCAAAGAGCGTGAGTTCGAATCTCAGCATTGCCACCGGTCTCGTGCATGACATCACATGTTTTAAAAGGTAGGGGCTACGTCTTCCTCTAGCTCGCACAAGTCTCTGACTTCTGAGGGTTGCACGTAGGGGTACAACCGGTTGACGAATATAACAATTTTAACAATAGTACTAATTCACTAATGTCTCCAGGTAATTGGTCACCATCAAACCAATGAAAGTGATATTGGTTTTCTTCTAACTTCCACCCACTGTGTTCAGGAGTTAAAATGGTTGGTAGTTTTTCATTTGAGAGAAATTAACATCACATTCAAATGCCGTACAAGATTCCTCAGAAATACATGACACCGGTTCAACTGATTTTAACTCAACACTAGGTTCAACACTTTGCTCAGGTATTATAATAGGTTCAGACATAAAATGGGCCGCGGTGGTGTGCGGGTTGAGATCTCGCCTCATAAGCCAAAGAGCGTGAGTTCGAATCTCAGCATTGCCACCGGTCTCGTGCATGACATCACATGTTTTAAAAGGTAAGGGCTACGTCTTCCTCTAGCTCGCACAAGTCTCTGACTTCTGAGGGTTGCACGTAGGGGTACAACCGGTTGACGGATATAATAATTTTAACAATAGTACTAGCTGGAGTTGAGTTTGATACTACGTCTGAATCTGGAACTATAGAATTATTTTGTTGATTTGAGGTAAATTGTATGCATTGATCATTATCAGTACTAAGATTACTTGGTAGGCTTGATGTCGATACAACTGATGTATTTTCAACATCACTCGATAAATATATTTTTATCAATTTTTGGATTATCTGAAGTGGCAAAATGATACCTTTTTGGCAAAGCAGTAACATTCTTATAACATTCTCAATGGCAACCATTGTCATACAAATCTTCCGGAAAAACTAAGTGTTTGAATTTTAGGTTATGTAGTACTGGCTGTTTTAAAACTTGTTTACATTTTTTAAATGTTTCTTCGGTAAATAATTTTAATTTATCATGATATTGTTTACAAAATATACACTTTAATTTTTCTTCTTCCATGGTTTTCACTATTACAAATAACTTAATATCAGTCACAAATTACACGATATAAACAACAAAAACATGTGCTCTTTTACATCCGAACTGCACTGTATACTGCGCAATAAGCACATATAATACATAGTAGAGTGGAGCAGATGGTGAGTTTAAGAAGGGGAACCAAGTTGTTGTGAACGTCTCACTCGCTCTGAAATGCATGTGCATAGTGCTCTTGCGCTCGCAATCCCGGCTGAATGATTTTATGCTTAAGGGATTTTGTGTTTAGGGGATGTTTGGTCACTCGAATATGTCTTACTGATGAAATATAACTTTGTAATAGTTTCTTTAATAACATAGACAAAAGTCAGACATAAAAAAATTAGTAAAGTTCATTAATTTTCTGTCGAGCTCTGCTCCATGAAAAGTGTCTGACACTTTATGATACTAGTTTATAATAATATTCTACAAAATATATATAAAAATCAGCTATACAAACTTAAGTCAGATAACTCACATTTTTAGTTACCTTTCTCACCTGGTACCTGCCCAGGTGTCACAGGGCAAGCTCTGCACACGCACACGCAGGTATTTAAAGTATAGTAGACTAGACGCTACTAAGTCGTGAAGGTTTCATCTATGTGAAAATAAGTAATGTCAGAACGCTCTGGGATCTTACTCTATTAGGTGTTTTATTAACATAGTAACATATGACAACATCAATTTATAGATAAATGATTTTAGCTATAAACTGTGACATGAGTATAGCACAAATTCAAAGATTATGTATGAACAATTTGTGGAAGTACTGTAAATATGAGTTGATAATAAACAGTATAAACAAATAATATATAGTTTAAAACATGAAATTCCTAAAATCTGCTCAATGTTTTCAGCACGACTCATAGAATAATAATAATAATAAATAATAAAATATTTTATTGCACAAACAATTCCATTGCAGCATAAAAATCCAGACTTACCTAAAACATGTACAATAAAATGGGAAACCTATAAGAAATTAAATTCTGGTATAGGTTGAAAACATTCCGGGTAATAACTATAAATAGTATACGAAATTAATCTAAATTAAAAAAAAATATAGGATTAATTAAAGGTACATAAATATTATTCCGAATCTCCAGTAATATATAAAAGCAAAGTAAAAATATATATACATAAAAATATCACAAGTATCGTTTTCACATATAAACACAAACAAACACACCCACCCACACACCAAAACATACAAATCAATATACCTTAGAAAAGAAATATTTCATATATACTTTAAATCAGTGACAGTTTAATTGAAGTACCATATCATAAAGGGGCATTCGATTTGTAGATGTATGTCAGCCCGTGAAGTCGATTTGATATAGCCTTTCAACTTATTTTTGAATTGATTGAGATTGGTCATTTCTGAGATGTATTGAGGAAGGCGGCCGTAAAGTTTCGGGCCTAAAAATTTGAAGTTCTTCTGTAAGCTGGTGGAGGCAAGTAGGTAAGTGTTATGTTTCTGTCTTGTATTATAGTGGTGTTCATTAATCATCAAAGAGGATTTAGTTTTATACTGTTCGACATTCAAATTCAAGAAAAACAGCTGTCTTGGATCTAAGATACCAGTTTCAGAGTATAAAAGGTCTGAAGAGTATCGATATGATTTACAAAATAAAATTTTGATAAGTATTTTTTGGACTATTATTAAATTGTTGAGTATAGTTTTTCCGACTGCTCCCCAAGCTACAATTCCATAAGCTATATGCGATTCTACTAATGCGTGATATACTGTTTTCAGTTGAGTGTTATTTGAAATATATCAGAGATTTTTCAGTTTGTAAATTGAAAAATGTAGTTTTTTAATAATATATGCAACATGCTTATTCCATTTGAGATGACTGTCAATAATCACACCAATATACTTGAATTCAAGGGTGGACTCTATTGAAAAATCATCAGAAACTTTTAGGGTAGTGAATGACGGCAAAGTATATTTATTATTGGACAGTGGAAGAAGCAATGTTTTGCTAGGGCTTATGGTCAGCAATCGACTCTGAAACCATGATTTAATCATATTCAGATCTCTCTCTACTAGTTCTTTCAAAATGTTCCATTCTTGAGATGAGTAAAAGATTGCTGTATCATCTGCGTATGTGATTATTTTTCCTTTGGAGTTGACCTCAAATAAATCATTTAAATAAATATTAAACAGTATTGGTCCTGATACGGTTCCTTGTGGTACTCCATACTCCACTGTTTTGAATTGGCTATAAACATTCTTCAATTTAACATTTTGTGGTCTATTTGAAATATAACTTCTGAACAAGTCTAAAGCTTTACCTCTGATACCAGACTTTTCAAGCGATTCAATAAGCAGGTCGTGGCTTACCGTATCGAATGCTTTCGACAAGTCAAGAAAGACGCATAGGGCAGGCTGGCTTTTGTCCAGAGCTGAATACATTTCTGAAGTTAATTTCAGTATCGCGTCTTGGGTGGAAATACCGTTACGGAAACCATATTTTTTATCTGAAATTATTCTATATTTATCGAGACATGAAACCAACTGCATTTTTAATATTTTTTCGAATATCTTTGAAAAGCTTCTTATAACTGAAAATGGTCTGTGGTTGATAATTTCTTCTCTGTTGCCATTTTTGTATATGGGAAATACAATCGTTTCTTTAAATGCTGCGCGAAAAATTCCTTGTTGAATACATTTATTGATTACGTCTGCGAATGGTGCTGCTATTATGTCAGACATTTTTTTAACAGATTCAGAAGTAATCTGATCAATTCTTGGTGCCTTCAGTTCAGAGATAATTGTTTTTATTTCATTTTGTTCAACTGCTCGTAAAAAAAAGGAATTCAAAAGTGAGTTGGGTTATGGGGCAATATATTCAGGATCGATATTAATGTCTTCTGTGAGCTTTTTTTCCAGAGTGACGTAATGTTTATTCATAAGGTTTGCAATTTCTTCTAAGTTGTCGATATATTTTCCATCCACTTTTATTCTATTTACTTCTTTACTGGGTCTCATCGATTTCGAACAAATTGATAGAGTCCCACAACTTTTTCGAATCCTTACCCGCCTGATTTACTTTATTTTTATAATACTGGATTGTTGTTTATTGTACCATGAGAGATACTCTATTTCTAGTGGATTTGTATAATGATTTTATTACTTGATTTGTTGGATATTTTAGCAGCTGCTGTCGCGATCTGCAATGATAAGACTGAGCTCTGCAGTCATCCATTATTTCCTTTTTTTGAATCTATTTCTAATAGTGCTGGAGCAGTTCTCTATTTGTTGGCCAATTATATCAATAAATTTATTAGCTGCAGATTCAGCTTCTTCTATATATTTATATTTTTCAATTTTTTTATTAGTTTGTTATAATTAATTTTTTTGTTAATCTTATCAAAATTTTCACTCGAAGTAGTACCTACATTTAAAACGTTTTGCAGAAATGTTGTATAATGGTCCGTCAGATTTGTTTTAATTATCATCATAAGTATTTAATGTTACTTGGGTACCTGAAAGTGGGCTATTTGTTGGCCAATTATATCAATAAATTTATTAGCTGCAGATTCAGCTTCTTCTATATATTTATATTTTTCAATTTTTTTATTAGTTTGTTATAATTAATTTTTTTGTTAATCTTATCAAAATTTTCACTCGAAGTAGTACCTACATTTAATACGATTTGCAGAAATGTTGTATAATGGTCCGTCAGATTTGTTTTAATTATCATCGGAAGTATTTAATGGTACTCGGGTACCTGAAAGTGGGCGTGTCTTGCGGGTTTTCTCGTTCGTCTTACCTGTGTCTGCCTGAACTTGATTGTTTTGGATTGGGATCATTGATTGTTGTGGTTTGGTGATTACGGTCGGAAGAAGCGGTTTCCAAATGGGGTTCAGTTTACGGCTATCATCTTTAATATTCCGGCAATCAGGACCTTTTTCGATTTCGATGGCTTCACTGATGAATCTGGAGGTTCTGGAACGTACTGGGGCGATGGTTCTGGTTTTCTCAAAATCTATGGGGTGACCTGTTTGGTTGAAATGAAGGGCTAATGTGGAGCTGGTGTCTCGGTTTCTAACGAAAAGGGAGTGTTCCAGGTACCCAGGTACTAGATAGTAGGAAAGCTTTGTGTGGCTGAATACTCTCTAGTGGATCATTCGTTTTTGAAGGACGGGTCAGTTGATGGCGGATAGACTTGTCGATTAGCGAATTGTTGTAACCATTTTGGAGTAAGGCTGATTTCAGTTTGTCCAGCTCTTGTGGTGTATTCTGGTTGTCGGTAAGCTGAATTGATCTGTATATCTGGGAGTTCAATACGGAGTTTGTTTGTGCTGGATGGTGATGAGAGTTTGCGTATAGGTATCGGTTGGTGTGGGTCTGTTTCCTGTGTACTGTGTGGGTGAAAGAGTTATTGGATTTCGTGATGAGAACGTCCAGGAAAGCTAGGGAGTTGTTCATTTCGGTCTCCATTGTAAATTTCATGTTGGGATGGATATCGTTTAGGTGATCTAAGAACGTGTTTAAGATTTCGTAACCATGAGGCCATATGACGAAAATGTCGTCAACGTATCTGAACCAGCAAGTAGGCTTGTGGTCAAATGCTTCTACAGCCCTGGTTTCGAAGTCTTCCATGAAAAGGTTTGCAAGGACTGGAGAAAGGGGAGGACCCATGGGAGCACCTTTCACTTGTTTGTAGTAAGTTCCTTGGAAGAGGAAGTACGTGTTGTTCATACAGTGACTGATGAGGTCCAGGGTTTGGAGTTCTGTGTTTAGTTTTAAGGATTTCTAGCGTGTCTGTTAGGGGAATGTTTGTGAAGAGGGAGACAACATCGAAGCTCACTAGGATATCGGTGTTCTGGATTCTATAGGATTTGATAAGGTCTCAGAAGTAGAATGAATTTTTCACGTAGGATGAAGCTTCTTCTGCTCGTGGCTGAATAGTACTCGCCAGATACTTGGCGAGGTTCTGGGTTGGTGATCCAAAGGCACTGACGATAGGTCGGAGTGGGATATCAGGCTTGAGTATTTTTGGTATTCCGTAGATACGAGGGGTGCGTGATCACTTCTCTCTAGGAATAGTGGCTTTCTTGGTTTCGGCTGGTAGTTTAGAATTATTGATCAGATTTTTGGTCTTCTTTTCGAGGTAGGTTGTCGGGTCTCGTTGGGTGATCTGATTGAGACCCCGACGTCAAGTCACAAAAACCTAACGTAATTATACTTGAGGAGTAGGCAGATTGAGACCTCAGCGTAGAATTACGTTTCAACCTTTCATTAATTTTCTTTTTTTTTCAGTTCCTGAAAATGGCTCCAAAATCTCTGTCCATAACTGTCGTTATGGACAGAGACAATACATGACTATGTCTAACGATCTCATAGTGGGTAACGACACTTATATTGAACTACGCTCGGATCCAACGTCGTCTATTCAATCAAAAAGCAACAAATTAATAAAGCTAGCCCATATGAACGACGAAATCGATGAGGTACAAAAAAAGAAACTAACTTCCTATAAATCTATTTCTCCAAAATTTTACTCACTCCCCAAAATTCATAAACCGTCTTTGTCAGGTCGACCAATAGTGGCCTCAATAGGAGCTCCCACAGAATCCATTTCATCCTTTTTCACTGACATTTTAACTAAAGCATATGACTTTGACAATGATTATTATATAAAAGACTCCTTTCAAGTCAATACACTTTTTAATAAATTTAAGCTTCCAAATAATTTTGTTCTGGCCAGCCTAGATGTGGTCTCTCTATTTAGCAATGTTTACTTACAGGCGTGTTTAAGAGCCATTGAAAAGAAGTGGAGCGTGATCAGTGGTTACTGCAGCTTGACTAAAGACACTTTTTTAAATTTAATATCGTTCCTCTTTGAAAATACTTATTTTGCTTTCAATGAAATATTTTATAAACAGACTTTTGGTACCCCAATGGGTGCAAAAATTAGCCCTATATTTGCAGCATATGTTATGGATGATTTGTTAGACATGGTCACTCATGTTCTCCCTTTCAATCCACCTTTCCTCAAGAAATATGTAGATGATATTATCATTGCAATACCATCAGATACCATAGATGATACCTTGTTCATTTTTAACAGTTACGATCCCCACATACAGTTCACCATTGAGAGAGAAAACGAACAGAACAGCGTTCCGTTCCTGGATACCATGTTTATCAGAACACCAGATAACACCGTACTTATAGATTGGTATAGGAAACCAATGAGCTCTGGACGATATATGAACTACTGGTCGTATCACAAACAGAGCATGAAAGTCAATCTGATTAAACAAATGAAATCAAGGGTCATCAAGTTATCTGACACTTCCCTTCTTATAAAAAAATTTAGACATAATTTACAATATTTTTCTCCAAAATTCATATCCTGCTTCCTTTTTAAAAAAGATTTTGTATAATACCTCATCCTTTGATGACATAAATTTACAGATTAATAATATTAATAATACACTTTCTCCATCTCCAGTCAATGCGCAAGCTGCTGAAGTCACTGGGACGCCTTCCTTTTATGCCTCTTTACCGTTTATTAAAGATGTGTCACTCCTGGACTATCCAGAATTTTCAAATCCTTGTCAGAAAATATAAAGATATCCAATAAAAATGTTTTACCTATGAAGAGAATATTTTCCAAATTAAAAGACAAGACTCCATGCATAAACTGTTCGGATGTAGTTTATTGTATAAAGTGTCAAAATTGTGAAAAACAATACATTGGACAAACGTCCAGACCACTTAAGGACCGCATCGTGTCACACAAGAGCGACAGTAGACTACACCCGGAGAGATGTGCACTGAGTGAACATGTCGCTAAGGAAGGATGGATTATAATTCGGTAAACATATTAACTGAAAAAAACACAGCCAAAAGGCTTTTTTTAGAAATGGTTCACATTGCACAAGCGGATAATGCGCTGAATAAAAAAACAGACGTAAATGACTTGGGTGAAATTTACTCTTAATTAATTTTTGCAGATAATAGAAGGATTGGAGACAATCAACGGATTACTTCAATATATACTGACTTCACAAATTAAATCAATATAATCAATTCCTTTGTCAAAATACTGTTCATACAAATATTGTTCCAAGTATTCGATTAATGTATTATTGTTAGCAATAGGTCGAGTGTTCATGGTTTCAGGATATGTTTCCTTTGTTGTGGAAAGTCAATCAAAATAGCCAAGCGTAATAATACAAAACTATCCAACTTGTTCTCCAAAATCAAATACAAAACACCAACTCCACTCCTTAGCAATGTAATTTATGAACTACCATGCCAAGGTTGTGAAGGTAGTTATGTCGGACAGACCTCACAGTGGTTAAAACAGCGGCTAGCTTTGCACAAGAGTGATGCCCAATTGGGAAAAAACTCCTGTGCAGCAGTCGACCACACCCAGAAAACAGGCCACCGGTTTGATTATTCAAATCCAAAAATTCTAGACAAAGTCAGCAATCAAAAAAACAGGATATTCCTTGAGATGGTCCATATCAACAAAAATCCTAACACAGTTAACTACAAAACCGATACAGGACAACTCAGTAGTATATATTGTAATATTTTAAATTCCATTCAACGTTGTGTGTAGTTTGACAGTTGGTTCCAATGGAATACCTACACTAATTAACACCATTGTATTTAAACGACCCGTTATTCAAACCATAGTAACACTCCAGTCAGGTAAATTAAGCGATTAGTCTGCAGCGGAGAATAACAATTTTCCTCCCAAATGTTCCATAGGTTAGAACTAACTCTGTGAATTTTGTAAGTTATCATTTCATTCTTATGTAGTCCTTCAACAACTTATATTCCTATTTAATTGTAGCTCTTCCTGAAGAAGACAATAAAGGTTGACGAAATATTGAAGATTTAAATCGAATGAGTTTCATTGTTCAACAGACCGCTACCATTACTAAGTTCCTGGGTTGAACCGCGTTGAGAGTTTATAACTCGACGTTTCGGCTCCTGCTTTGGAGCCATTTTCAAGAGAGTGACTTCGAGGTCTCTATCTCTATCAACGAAGGACAAAATTCGCAACGAAGACCACGGTATTTACGAAATTTCCTGTTCTACTTGCCCCCATTCATATATAGGAGAAACTTCAAAACATATCCACTTCCGATCTTATCAACAGTCCCTTTCCGTTAGAAACCGAGACACCAGCTCCGCATTAGCCCTTCATTTCATCCAAACAGGTCACCCCATAGTTTTTGAGAAAACCAGAACCATCGCCCCAGTACGTTCCAGAACCTCCAGATTCATCAGAGAAGCCATCGAAAAAGTCCTGATTGCCTGAACATTAAAGATGATAGCCGTAAATTGAACCCCATTTGGAAACCGCTTCTTCCGACCGTAATCACCAAACCACAACAATCAATTATCCCAATCCAAAACAATCAACATCAGGCAGGTAGGACGAACGAGAAAACCCCCAAGACACGCCCACTTTATATATATATATATATATATATATATATATATATATATATATATATATATATATACAGTGTGTCCCAGCGAAAACTTGTCACCCCCCTAATATCCGAACTCATGAAAAAAATTGAAAATCGCTCAGACCCGTCGATTTTTATTTCAAGGGGGAACACTTTCACCAAATACACCATCATTGTGTTGTCAACCCCCTCAACCCCAGCACCCCCTACTTCAGAATTTTCAATAGGACTACTATACTTGTGATACATCATTTTGAAGGGAATTCAATCCCAAATACATCGGTGTACTGAAATTGAGGATCGATCAAGTGTTGTTGAAGTTTTCATGAACTAAGTTTTATCCAGATATTTTATTTTTTCATCACCTAACATGTTATCATCGTATGAAAGGTTCAAAAAGTGAACCATTCAGTTCCAAACAGAAGTATAAGCGTTCTTCGAAATTTCTTCGCACATTGCTCAACATTTCTGGAGTCACTGTACGACACTCCACAACAATTCTCCTGCGTAGATCATCAAGAGAAGTTGGCTGGGTAATATAAACTTTGGATTTCAAATGACCCCATGAAAAGAAGTCTAATAGTGATAAATCAGGAGATCTAGCCGGCCATTCTATTGGTCCTCGCCTTCCAATCCATCGCTCTGTGAAATTGTCATCTAAAAATTGACGTACAGGTGCAACAAAATGTGGAGGAGCTCCATCTTGTTGAAAGGTGAGCTGACCGTCAAGTAACCTATCATCGTCTTCAAGTAACTGAGTGATTCTGGGGTTCACAGTTGTATCAAGAAGTTCAAGATACGTTTGTCCGTTGAGGTTACCATCAATAAAATATGGACCTACAATATGGTCTCCCAGAATACCAGCCCAAACATTCAATTTCTGAGAAGTTTGTGAATGAGTTTCCCTGTACCAATGGGGATTTACGTCACTCCAGTATCTGCAGTTGTGCCTGTTCACATGTCCATTTAAATAAAAAGAAGATTCGTCAGAAAAGCACACATTGTAGAGGTAATTATTATCACCAATCAATAATTGACTCATATTTCACAAAACTCTGTACGTCTGTCAGGATCATCTTCATTTAATTCTTGTACATTCTGCATTTTATAAGGATGGAATTTTGCGTCTTTCAGAATTCGATGTACGCTGCTTTTAGAAACTCCAGAAATAGTCTCAAATTGTCTTAACGATTGAATGTTGTCCATCACTGCATGTCCTACAACTGCAACAGCGACCCCTTCATTTCTCATAGGCTTCTCTCGTTCATGTTTTTTATTCAGCACTGATCCCGACTCCAAGAACTTATTCATCAATTGAAGCACGTACTGATATGATGTGGTGTTTTCTGGATGACTTTCATTGAAACTTCGAGCCGTAGCTCTAGCACATCGTCCATTTTCAAAATACGTAGCTACAATGGATATTCTCTCTTGTACAGTATAAACCATTTTCGAATGTTTTCAAATTGTTGAATGCAGTGACTCGAATACATCAATTACCAAGGCGTAAACAAAGATATGCGTATACAAAAACACATGAGGGCAATTTTTTTTTTCATAAAAACGTCTGTCTCACCTTCGAAACTATTATTTCTGACAGCATATTATTTTTCAATACAGTGGCGTACCCACAGTGAACCTTTCTTACGACGCTAATATTTGAGGTGATGAAAAAATAAAATATCTGGATACGGACTACCAAAAATACACAAGCCTGATATCCCACTCCGACCTATCGTCAGTGCCTTTGGATCACCAACCCAGAACCTCGCCAAGTATCTAGCGAGTACTCTTCAGCCACGAGCAGAAGAAGCTTCATCCTACGTGAAAAATTCATTCCACTTCTTAGACCTTCTCAAATCCTATAGAATCCAGAACACAGATATCCTAGTGAGCTTCGATGTTGTCTCCCTCTTCACAAATATTCCCCTAACGGACACGCTAGAAATCCTTAAAACGAAACACAGAATTCCAAAAGACACCCTGGACCTCATCAGTCACTGTATGAACAACACGTACTTCCTCTTCCAAGGAACTTACTACAAACAAGTGAAAGGTGCTCCCATGGGTTCCCCCCTTTCTCCAGTCCTTGCAAACCTTTTCATGGAAGACTTCGAAACCAGGGCTGTAGAAGCATTTGACCACAAGCCTACTTGCTGGTTCAGATACGTTGACGACATTTTCGTCATATGGCCTCATGGTTACGAAATCTTAAACACGTTCTTAGATCACCTAAACGATATCCATCCCAACATGAAATTTACAATGGAGACCGAAATGAACAACTCCCTAGCTTTCCTGGACGTTCTCATCACGAAATCCAATAACTCTTTCACCCACACAGTACACAGGAAACAGACCCACACCAACCGATACCTACACGCAAACTCTCATCACCATCCAGCACAAACAAACTCCGTATTGAACTCCCTGATATACAGATCAATTCAGCTTACCGACAACCAGAATAGACCACAAGAGCTGGACAAACTAAAATCAGCCTTACTTCAAAATGGTTACTACAATTCGCTAATCGACAAGTCTATCCGCCATCAACTGACCCGTCCTCCAAAAACAAATGATCCACTAGAGAGTATTCAGCCACACAAAGCTTTCCTACCATACATCAAAGGTGTGACAGACAAAATCAGTAATATCTTGAGAAAACACGAGATAAAAACAATATTCACGGCCAACAACCAAATATCCAAATTCCTCAGATCTCCCAAGGACACAATACCAAACGATTCTCAAGGTATATATGAAATACCATGTTCAGACTGCCCGAGAAGTTATATTGGCCAGACTAACAGACGAGTAACTTCCAGAGTCTACGAACACGAACTTGCTGTGCGTCAGGCATCTTCCACTTCCGCACTTTATAAACATCGAGAAGACACAGGTCACAAAATAGACTTCAAAAACACAAAAACAATTTCCACCGAGAAAACTCTGCAAACCAGGATCATCCGAGAAGCCCTAGAGATAGAGAAGCGCCCCAATTGCCTCAACACTCGCGACGACGGACGTAGACTTCCCAATACCTGGAAGCCTCTCATTGCACGCATCAACTCATTTCCCACCAATCCAGTTCCCGCACAAAGCTCACTTAGCGCCAACCAAGTTCCCGCACACAGCTCATCTAGCGCCAACTCAGTTCCCGCCCATAGTTCACCTCGCGCCAATACATTGCACACGGCCATTACAGCCACGTTCACTATAAATACAGTTCCTCAACCCACAATTCCTCAGTTCTCTCGAAGGAGTAGGCAGATTGAGACCTTAGAGAGAACCAGTGAAATATATATATATATATATATATATACCGGGTGGCTACGGAAGTATTGCCTACGGAATATCTCAGTTATTGTATGAAGTAGGTTTGTAAAATTTGGAGCGTCGATATAATGACATAAGAGCTAGAATTTGAGCATATTGACATGCCGAAGTTAACTTCCGGTCTGACCGGAAGTAACATCCACTTTCTTATTTTAAATGGAAACACTATTTTTTTTTCTTTTCGTTTTATTCAGCATTCAATTCCCTTTCTAATGACATATCACAAGTTGGTATCTAACCAGAAACTAGATCAGAAAAAAATTATTATTGAAATTCACCGAGTAGGCCGTGGAAGCAAAATGAAAGCCAAAAATTGAAAAGGTGGCTATGGATACCATACGACACTTGATAACAGTTGCTACTACTGTGATATTTTATTGTCATTCGTCGGCGTTATAAAAAGCCGCCAAAAAGAATATTACACCCTATTTTTAAGATGCCCCCATAGAAAAAAGTCGCACGGAGTAAGATCAGGTGGCCCTGGTGGCCACCTGACTGGACCATGGGTTGTTATAAGTCTCTCTTGAAAGCGATTTTGAAGATAATTTCTCGCTATTTTTGAATTATGCGGAGGGGCGCCATCTTGCTGGAAGTACATTCTCTCAGTTATTTCCGCTGGTAGGTTGTTAATGAATTCAGAAATTTCATTCGTTAAAAAATTAAAGTATCTCTCTCCGGTTAGTTGGCCTTGAAAAAGAATGGGGCCAACAATATGAGTTCCAACTATTCCTGCCCAAACATTCACACCAAATCTCTCCTGGAAGCCACCTTGTCGAAACCGGTGCTCGTTTTCTATCGCCCAGTACCTGAAACAAAAGACCGTTCACACTATTAGCACTTTACACTTCGACTATCGACAATAATCCAAATAAAGTACAGTACCTACCTTGTATTATTCCTGTTGAATAATCCATTGTTGGTAAATCTTGACTCGTCCGTAAACAAGATATAATAGTTAAATAGGTGATTCTCAGCATTGTGTCGAAGAAACCAATTACAATATTCCAGGCGCCTTTCACCGTCATTTTCATACAAATGTTGATGCAACTGATACTTGAAGGATTTAAATCGATGTTTTTTCAAAATTTTCCTAGCAGAGTCCTTACTTATAGCTAATTCGGCGCCAATCTGCCTTGAGGAAATTGTGCTATCATATTGTACTAAAGCTAATACATTAATTTCAGTTTCCTCATTAATAACAAATGCTTCTTGGTCTTCGTGAACATCAGGCTCAGTTCTTAATTTTTCTTCAAGCCACTGGAAATAGCTTCTTGACGGTTGCTGCCTCCCTGGATATCGCTCTAAATACAATCGTTCACCATAAATGAGAAGCATGTCAATTTGTTCGGTTCGTGAATAACGGGGCATTTTTTGAATATTCCACTAACTGATTTCGATTTCCAAACCCTTTTAAAATGGCAGAATCAAAAACACTACTTCGAACGTCAAAATAATATGGATAGCAGCGTTCGTGAGAGCTCTCGTTTCTTTTTTGTTTCATTCCAAAATACATCTTAATCAGCCTACTTGTTAATATTTTGGTTCGAATGATTATTGCAATGGAATGATTATTCTGATTAGCACAAACATCGTCCATAGGTAGATATTAGAATATCTATGGACGATGGCACAGACCAAGTACGTTTATGTTCCTATTTAACCTAGAACCTACAGGATATAATTTATCATTCCACATTATTTTTAATGTTATTTTTGCGTATGGCGATAATAGAGCAAGAGCAACTGTTATCAAGTGACGTATGGTTTCCATAGCCAACTTTTCAATTTTTGGCTTTCATTTTGCTTCCACGGCCTACTCGGTGAATTTCAATAATAATTTTTTTCTGATCTAGTTTCTGGTTAGATACCAACTTGTGATATGTTATTAGAAAGGGAATTGAATGCTGAATAAAGCGAAAAGAAAAAATAATAGGGTTTCCATTTAAAATATGAAAGTTGATGTTACTTCCGGTCAGACCGGAAGTTAACTTCGACATGTCAATATGCTCAAATTCTAGCTCTTATGTCATTATATCGACGCTCCAAATTTCACAAACCTACTTCATACAATAACTGAGATATTCCGTAGGCAATACTTTCGTAGCCACCCGGTGGGTAGTCTTGTTTGCTGACTAGTTAGGAAATGAGTTTTTTAATATTTGGGATATGCAGCAGGCCAATAAGGGTACTCTTATACACTTGTTCCAAGCTTTCAATAACTTTTTATTATCATCTTCAGGAAAACTACAAATATGTAAAGACAACTATGAGAATTACGCCAACGAAAAACGTGGAATAACTTACACTGTTTCGAGGTTACATGGCGTATATGTTAAAAATAATCATGAAATATGGACAGCACTGGGAGTAAAACATCATTAATAACAACCAAGAGTAATGTGGATGCACACTCATTACTGATGATACATTATGACATGGATTTTAAAATTGTTAAAATTATTTAAAAGCACGTGTTGTCCTTGAAGAGGCAAACAACCGCGCCGAGTAATTGTGTTCGACTGACTACCCACTGGGACTCTTTCCTTTTATGCTTCTTTACCGTTTATTAAAGACATCACCCCAACAAACTTATATCTTACATGTCTTCGTAGACGAGAACTCCAGTACTCTACTTGTCCCACAATTCTGTTTTCAATTTCGTGTTTTCGATAAACTTCGATGAATATTGTTTCGTACCTACAAATAGTAGGCTGTATGGAAATATCAAATAGATATGCCTACATTAAAATCGGGTCAATGTTTGTTGTTGTGACATTTGTACCAGGTACAGTGTACCAGGTACAGAGGATTGAACCCAGATAGCTAATTGGTGTTAGCGATAATTTTCGGATATAATTGCTCTCAGTTTTATAATTTTTATTCATTGTTAATTTGTATGCACAGTGCAGATGATAACCAAGGAGTTTGAAACAGCTGTCCACTGTTTACGTTTTTCGGTGAGTATGATTTGTGAGATTGAGAGCATTATATTTTTGATTTTTCTTATATCTTACATGTCTTCGTAGACGAGAACTCTAGTACTCTACTTGTCCCACAATTCTGTTTTCAATTTCGTGTTTTCGATAAACTTCGATGAATATTGTTTCGTACCTACAAATAGTAGGCTGTATGGAAATATCAAATAGATATGCCTACATTAAAATCGGGTCAATGTTTGTTGTTGTGACATTTGTACCAGGTACAGTGTACCAGGTACAGAGGATTGAACCCAGATAGCTAATTGGTGTTAGCGATAATTTTTGGATATAATTGCTCTCAGTTTTATAATTTTTATTCATTGTTAATTTGTATGCACAGTGCTGATGATAACCAAGGAGTTTGAAACAGCTGTCCACTGTTTACGTTTTTCGGTGAGTATGATTTGTGAGATTGAGAGCATTATTTTTGTTTGGATAGGTTTCCGCGGTGGTCAGATATTTGGCCTAGAATTTGTTGAAATTCGACGTTTCGGCTCCGATTTTGGAGCCATTTTCAAGAACTGAAAAAGAAAGAAAATTGATAATACATTGAAACGTAATTCTACGCTGAGGTCTCAATCTGCCTACTCCTCAGGTATAATTACGTTAGGTTTTTGTGACTTGACGTCGGGGTCTCAATCTGCCTACTCCCCATGTCTCGTCACTGGTTCTCTCTAAGGTCTCAATCTGCCTACTCCTTCGAGAGAACTGAGGAATTGTGGGTTGAGGAACTGTATTTGTAGTGGACGTGGCTGTAATGGCCGTGTGCAATGTATTGGCGCGAGGTGAAGTATGGGCGGGAACTGAGTTGGTATATATACAACCCAGGAACTTGGTAATCTACATATATATATATATATATATATATATATATATATATATATATATATATATATATATATATATATATATATATATATATATATATATATATATATATATATATATATATATATATATATATATATATATATATATATATATATATATATATATATATATATATATATATATATATATATGTATATTGCCTTCCTCAGGACGACTAAAATTATAATCAGTAACATTCTGACAATTGTAAAGTATTTGGGTACTTACAAACATGAGATTCAATAGAAATCATACATATAAGAAACATAAAAAATAATAACGTGACAGTGACATTATATAATATAGAAATCAATTTGGAAAATTTTGAATATTGAGTGATATATCGTTATTAGATTTAAATTTTAATAAATACGTATAAATTTGACTAAGATTATTCAAATCGTTTATTTTATCCACAGACTGACTGTTAGAATTTATATGAACCATTTCCAAGAAAACTCTTGGTTTCATTATTCTCAGTATCTAAAATTTTTGTGTTGTTATAGTCCATTTGATGGTCTTTATGATTAACGTGTTCTGAAAGTGCACATGAGTTAACGTTTCGTTTACAATCACTTAATAGATTCATTAATTTCAATTCGTATCACCCACTAAAAATGAAAATAAAGTTATTAATTTCTCTAAAAAATAGAATATTGAAAATTACTCATCCTAGTATGAAACACGGATGTTTAATCGAGCTTCAGAAGATATTATTAGAAAATTCATATTCCAAACACCTTAACAATAAATTCATTTTCAGTGAAACTAACTCATTAGTCTCCCAAACATACCAGCAAATTCCCATTGTAATGAAATAGAACACCCTCTTTTTCGATCTCTTCCACATATCCAGGAACTAACTCCCGAATTAATCAATGTGCTGAAGAATGAAAATTTCATAATTGCTAGAAAAACGTAAAAACAATTTCAAAATTACGCAGCAAAGTGAAAAGTCCCTTACACAATAAGCAAAAATCCAATGTTGTATATGAAGCGATGGTACACGGAATCCCACCCCGGTGTCCAAATCGAAACAAATATGGACAGAATTCAAATGATAGGAATACGAACGCATTTAGTGTCGTGTTCATGAACGGGACTTTCAACAAGGAAGACTGGTACGTCAACTCTGGAGCTAGTGCCCACATCACAGTGTTGGAAAATCTGGAGAACAAAGTACAGAGTGAACTCAAAGAAATATTCGTGGCTAATAATACCAAAGTTCCATTAAAATATATGGGAAATATAAGTCTACAGACGAAAATCGGAAATCAGTTGCATGACATTATTGTAAGAAATGCCCTATGTATACCTGAGCTCACAACAAACCTTTTGTCTATGAGTCAACTTATCAAAAATGGAAATTCAGTTGTTTTCCATGCAGAGGGTTGAAAGATTTGCAACAATAACAAAGTCTTAATGGCAACAGCTGATCTTGTAGATAAAGTATACAAGTTGAATATACAAAAGTCTAGTTTTGCAGAGAAATGTTGCTTGGCAACTACTGCTAATACCTGGCACAGGAGACTTGTAAATATCAACTTTTCAGATTTGAAGAAAATGAACACTGGCATAGTTGATGGACTAGAACTCAAAGGAAAAATTGACAAGGAAAATTGTGTCATTTGCTGTGAAGGGAAGCAATTTCGACCACCATTCAAACATATCGGTTGTAACGTGTTAAAATATTCGCTCGATAAATTTAGTTATTGCCTCACTGCTCTGCTCACCCCCAATGTATCTCCTACTATCAACCAATTTGCATATAGCGCGATCTGAGTTCTTTTCAGGTTGACCAACTGTGATGAGACGGAATCGGTAGGGGGGTTCCGTAAAACTAGGTTTTGCTGGCATTCAGGCCAACGGATGCGATTTATTTCGGAAAATCTTTGTCTATGGAGTTAGATGTGTTAATATTGTGGTAGTATTGTATTTGGTGTTGCTTTATTTGCCTTGTTGTTATAGACTTGGGTTCAGCTAAGTCTTGGTTTTCGTAAAGAAAACGCACCTTCCTATTGGTGGTTCGAAAGAGGTCCGTTGGTAACACTGCTCCAAGTGTCATGAGTTGAACTTCGTGAGTGGTGGTAGTTGGCAGTGTTGCCGTTCCTAGTACAATTGTACTTTTCTAGTACATTTCATTCGCATTTAGTACGTCAGTACAATTCACATGAATCTAGTACAGAAACAGAATAATATGTTTAGCAATCTAGACTGGCCTTGACCAGATGGTGCAAGCGCAGAACGTCGCAAATGACGAGGATGTATCCTGCCAACTGTCAATCTTGTCAGCTATCGACCAATCCAAAAACTATGTCATCTTTATTCTATGATTTTATTACTCCACAGAACAGAATCTGTGATTATTCCATTCCAGTTGACCATTTGTTTTGGTTGATTTTGATTATATTACGTTATATGGTATAATGTAAGATGTATGTCGGATGCCGGATGAATAATATGTATGAATACTACCAAATTGGAATTGTTTTTGTTCAGATTCAAATCAAGCTAAAGCTGTTTTTTGGCGTACCACTTTTTTAAAACTATTTGGTCCGTTTTAAAAACTTTGCGTTTTAGCGTTGAAACATTGACGTCATGGACGGAATGTTTTTAAACCTAATGCAATATTCTGGCACATAGTCAAATCTATGACGTAAATTGAACAAGTTTTTAAAATATTATTGAAGGCGGTTCAACGCCAAAAAACAGCTTAAGTAATGTCTTAATTCTTCCTAATCTGAAATATATTTATGGGAACTACTTGACACTGAAAAAAGAAGTTGAGATTAGGTTAATAATCAATAATCATAAATAATGGATTGGTAAGGAGATAACCACATTATTGACGAACATGTTTTGGTATGTTCAAACACTTCATTTTAGGTTTAACATAAGACAAAATAAAAATGAGACTGATCAATAGATAGTAAAAATATGGGCCAAAGTTCTACTAGTTCTAGAAATATTGATGAAAACAACTTTAATACACCTACACCAACTTCAGTGAGTGAAAATAAATCTAAGAACCATGAAGAACTTTCAAATTCAGAATCTGAACAGGATGAAAATATTGAAAATGAACCAATCGGAAAGAAGAAAAAGATTTACCACCAGAAATTCAGAAATGACTGGACAAGATATTTATGGTTGCAGAATAAGAATGTCTATCATTGTCGTATCTGTGAAAAGTCTATTGTTGGGGGATATTATCATCTACAAAGACACGAAAACAGTGCATTTCATCAAAAACGGATGAGGGCATGTGCAAAAACTACAGATGTTCAAACATTATTAATAAATATAGAAGACTCCAAAAGATCAGCAGAGTTAAAAATGGTTATGTTTCTTGTGGAACATAATTTACCCTTCAGAATCTTGGAGCATTTTCCAAAATTTGTTAGCAGCATGTGCCCAGATTCAGAGGTAGCCAAAAATATTAAGTGCAGCAGAACCAAGGGAACTGAATTGGTTTGCAGAAATATTTGCAGATTGTTACAGCAACAGAAATATTCTCTTATAATTGATGAGACAACTGATATATCCACGTCTGAATGTCTAGCTGTTGTTGTAAGGGTGTACGATGATTACAGCATCAAGGATGAATTCCTAACATTATTAAAAGTTGAAAGTGGTACTGCAGAGGGGCTGTTGAGTAGTATATTGTGTTTTTTCAAAAAAAAAACAACAGATCTCTCAACAACATGATTGGTAAGTTCCGTAGTAAACACCTAAATATTTTTGCTGGATTTGCAGCAGACAATTGTAGCGTAATGATGGGAAAGAAAGATGGATTACAAGCGAAATTAAGAGAAAAGGTGCCTAATATTTTCATAATGGGATGCATATGCCATTCAATTAATTTGAGTTCTTCCGCAGCTTGTGAGAAACTTCCCTCAACAATAGAGGACTTGGCTAGGGATATTTATAATTATTTGAAACAAAGCTCTGTAACAATCGGAGTTACAGGAATTTCAAACATTTTTGAATATCAAACCTCACAAAATTCTTGAGTTGAGTCAAACTCGTTGGTTGTCTCTTGGAGAAGTTGTCAATAGGCTTTTAGAGCAATGGAGTGCCCTAGAATTATTTTTTTACTAGAGCTGCTTTGGAAGACAACTTACAAGCTGCGAAATGCATTCATAATGCTTTGAGGAATCCAATCTTCTCAAAGTATATTATACTTTTTTGTCATTTTTATTGGATATTGTCAATAAACTTAATTTACTGTTTCAAAGGGAAAAACCTCTGATAACAAGTTTACTGAGTGTATTGAAAAAACATTTCAAAATTATATTGAAAAGTTTTTTCAAAACATGACTACGTTGAAAAAACTAAAATTCATTATATAGATCCTCTCAATGTTCACCAATACTTGAATATTGATGTCATGTACTTTGGTGCTAAAACTGAATTATTATATGGTACATTATCCAAAGATGAGTTACTAACTTTCAAAAAACGTGCATTAGATTTTTATGTTACTCTATCATCACAAATAAAAAAAACGAATAGATTTTAATGATACCATATTGAATGCAATTGAAGTACTACATCCAGCAGCAGTTATGATTGGCCATGATAAGAGGCAACATTCTATTGTTCATTTGCTCCAATTGTTTCCAAATATTTCAAATGAAAATGAATTTGAAATCATAAATTTTGAATGGCGTTTGATTCCAGAGTTTAAAGAACACTTAAAAACTATTGACGATCCTGAAGAATTTTGGATCAAAGTGACCAATATCAAGGATGGAGATCACTGCTTCCTACTGAAAAACATAGGCAACTTTGCCCTGAGTATTTTATCTCTTCCCCACAGCAGTGCCTCAACTGAGCGAATTTTCTCACAACTAAATCTTATAAAAAATAAGATGAGAAGTAGACTGCACGTTACAACGTGCGATGCGTTATTACATACGAGACAATTGTTAGGGGAAAATACATGCTTTACTTGGAATCCAATTAAGTCCCTATTGAACAGAAAGGTTTCCACAACTGAAACGGAGAAAGCAGAAATTATAGATGACCTAATCTGACATATGTTTATATATATTTATTAATTCGTTATTGAAGTTTTAATATTTTATTTCCCAAGAGTTCGTTTTTTATTCAGAGTTTTAATTATACCAGTTTAGTATTATTTCAAGAGTCTTTTTTCTTTAAAGTTAGTTTATTTCTGTTTTATTTTTTTTTATACTTTCAGTTTCTATATTTGTTTATGTTCAGAGTTCTATTGTTTATTCTGTTTTGTTATTTAGTGCTAAATCACCAGTTCAGTATTATTTCTGCAGTTTTTTTATGTTTTGAGCTTGTTTTTTTTTTCTGTTTTGTTAATTATTTTTCAATTTATATACCAATAATTTGAATAAAAATTTCTCATAATGGTATTGCTGGCTCTTCAATGATTCCTTACTCGAACCTTCCTCTCCTGAGTCTCCTGCTTTCAGAGATGTGATAGCGGGGTGCGAATTTACACAGTTTTCGATAAAATCCATCAATAATTCGTGAAAGTTGCCAAACACTGCCATAAAATTCATGAATTATTAATGAAGTACAAATTGTCTACAAGTTTATAAATCTATTTACACATGAGCTGCTTTCCAATTGCCAGGGGTAGTAACACCCAGTGGAGCTTGTTACCCCTGAACTGAACCTGAACACCTGAAGTGACCCGCACCTGACGTTATAAATATGTTTTATTTGGAACATAATTTATCGTGAATGTCAAATCACTTTAGGAGAAACTCCCTGTGGCAATTGGAAAGCAGCTCAGTAACCTAACCTAACAATAACGTTCAAGGTCACAAAAATGATGAATTTATTGGACTGCGTAGATTCGCAGTATTCCCACTAACATTTTTCTGTTCTGTGGTTCTGTGATTTTCTCGATTTAGTACCATTTAGTTCAATTTTGAAAGACGGCCTAGTACAAAAAAAAATCTGGAGCGGCAACACTGGTAGTTGGAGTCTTTCGTAGAAGTCGAAGAGACAAACATCGGGATACAGTGCTGCCGTTCCTAGTACAATAGTACTTTTCTAGTACAATTTGCAACGATGTACCCTAGTACATTTTCATGAATTCTAGTACAATTTCAGATTTGGGTTTTGACAGTCATTGTACACGATACAGACACAAAACTTGACAGTGTACGTGGTGGCAGATAGTGCCATCTATCGTTCTGTGTCCTGGTTAGGGTTACGGGAGTCACTAGACAGCGAAATTATACGTTTGCACATAACTAATCTTTGTGATTACAAAGAAAAAAGGGCACATGATGAATTAATTCATACTGCTGCTGAAAATATATCGTAGAGCCACAGTTCGGTTGAGGCCAATTGAACAACCATCGTGGCGGCAAAAGATCAATGCGCAAGCGTTTGGTGATATTAGCGAGCTTATACGTTGTCACTTGTCAGTCTTAGCTTTTGCCCATGCGTTCTCGTACACATTTTAATCCTAGTACAATTTCATCGAAACTAGTACTTTTTCTTTTCGAAATCTGGTTTAATCTGATATTTTTGAACGGCAGCACTGATCGGGAAGAATTGTCAGTGTGCACGACTGAAGTCGTTACGCAATATTCTGTATTCAAAAGGAATCTACTGGTTTTTAAGCCATCCTGTGTTAAGGATCATTTGGGTATATTGCCGTATTGCAGTTTGAGTGAGGCGCTGTGATTTTTGAAGATATCGTTATCGATTTGGAGTTTTTGGAGCTCGCACACTCGACACCCAATCAGGGGATCAGGCAGCTGACACACTTCTTCACTGTTCTATTACTCCTGGGATATTTGTGAGGAACCCTTGTTGCAAGCTTATATATGTTTTCTGGTGTTTTTGTGTTAAATGCATTTTTTTATGATGCCGGCACTTGACCTCGCCGTCACGCTATTTCTCTCTGTCGCGAACAGTAGAAGTTCGTTTATATTTTTATTCAAGAAATTCGCTATAAGTCAATTTCAGTAGCTCAGAAATTTTTATTCGGTTGTTTCGAGTCATTTCACAGTATTTCAATCTTATTCGCTTGATATGGATTTTTAATCATGAAAATCGTAAAGTAACAATCATGTTGGAATGGGGGTAATTGGGACTCTTTTATGTACGAAGTATACGTGAGTGTAATACTGGTATGTTATCTCTTAGAGTTCTCTCTGGAGGCGTATACTTGGTGGAGGTGTATCTTTTGGGAGGCCTTTATTCTTCTTGGAGGCCGTACTTTGGAGTTCTAGTTGGAGGGTCTGGAGACGTTTCTAAAAGCCGTTTATGCTGGTAGTAGTCGGAGTTTTGCTTTGGGAGACTGCAGATCCAAGGCTCTGCCACTAGACGTTTGTTGAAGAGCCCAAGATTCAACGATTCCCATTCCAGACTTCCCGTTGGAATCACAAGTCCATCTGTTTCAGATAAGTGGATGAAAACGTGAAATATTCAACATTTGTTATTTATTAGTCTATATCTATTTTTGAGAAGGGTTAAATACGAAAGAATACTATTTTATTTTTCGAGAAAGCAACTGACATTCAGGTATAACGATTTATTTGTTGAATATCTGCGGAAAGTAAAGAACGCGTTAGCTGCTCACAAGTTTGCATAAGTTAACCACGGCAAATGGATCCATTCGTCGTCGTTCGCTCATAATTCTGTGACTTTAACAGGTATTTCTTTCCGTACGGTATAATTCCCCTGCAGTACTCTCTCTATTGTACATAATGATAGTTTAAATATTCAGTTTAACATCAGACTGTGAAAAGAATAACAACCGTTTTGGCTCTTAATTATAATTATAATTTTACTTACACGTAACATCTTGGTGTAAAGATACGATTTGGCGCAACATCAACTATTGAAATTCATTTCTATGATATTACCTGTACCGAGTGACCATTTGAAAATTTCGTTTAAATATACAGGGTTATTCTTTTGGGAATTGGCTTTTCCTTTTTTTTCCGATTTCCAATTTTTTTGGGAAGAAGCTAGTATCGAACCTGCTATGGAAGGAAAATAGGTGGTGCCCACAATAATTTTTTTACAGGTAAGGTGAATTCGTTTTTGTTAGTCACCTAAACGCGTAGCCGCGAGCATGCAGGTATTTTAAGCGTCGGTCCCCGAGACAAACCTTTGTAAGTGAACCAGTTGGGGACATATTACTGAGTATATTTTATATGTCAATTATATTCGGTGTAACGAAAAGGAACATTACAAAATGGCGCCCAACGTGGGGCCAGTGATCAGTGATACGAGGTAGGTCACAACATGTGAGACTTGTGTTTGACACCCAGTACTATTTTTTGCTTTATAGTGTCGTTGTTGCTTGTGTTTCGTGGTTGTTTTGGTATGGCAATTGTTAAGATTTTTGGGCACACCATATTTTAGTGTATATACGAGGTGTTTTGTTATTTAGTGCTTTTTAATGTTAAATATAGATATTGTGTATATTAGTGAATATTTTCTTTGTATTCTGGACTAAGTTCGAAGAGAACGAGGAAGCTTGAAGATTGTAGAAAATTTTAAAATTATTCTTGGACTTCTGAAAGAACGTTGGAACTTGATAACGTTAGGAAGAATATTGGTCTTGGAATATTTTGGTGAAACCGGACAATTTTCTTCAGTCGGACTTAGGAAGAACTTTGTAATTGTCAACTTGGTTATTAAGTATTTGAAAAAGGATGAACTGGGGTATGAGCTTGGTATTGAAGGAGTAGGAACAGGAACCGTAGATGACATGCGCAGTAGTCTAGCTGCTACTAAATCAGAGTTTTTCGTATCCATCATACCCATTCACGTTCGAGGAAGATCGAGTAGCAGTGGAAACTAAATTAGGTGAATTAGATGCAGCTTTGAAAATTTTTACAGGAATTCCAGGAGGAGCTAAAGCCGTTAGATGGCAGACACAGATTAATCATTTGTTAGGTAGGACTGATCGTATGACACCTACTGGTGTTGAGGTTGTTGATCAGCAAAATGCTAAATCAGGTCTATTGGCTAGGACTTTGACTCTTTCAGACCAGCTACACCAGAAACTGTACCCAGAAGCAGTTGATCCAATACCACCAGCTTTGACGGTTCTCTCTGGTCTGAACCAAACTTTTCAAGCAGGCTTAGGTCAGGTGCATACGTCGTCCCCTGTTCGTGTAGGTTTAGCTAACACTACTGCTGTAGCTGTTCACTCACCGCAAATGATACCACCCTACAAGTGGGGTATTGAAAAATGTACAGGTTCCCGTAGGTCTATATCTGCTTTCGCATTCTTCGAAATGGTTGAAGAATAGCTCACCCGAAGATGTTTTATTAGAGTCAGGTATCGATTTATTATCAGAAAAGGCTTATCAATTCTATAAGGATGTTCGAGTTTTTAGTTGGCGTGAGATGGTAGAAGAATTCAGAAGGGGATATCTGTCTGCTCATCATGGAGAAGCACTCTTTGAGGAACTGTGTCACAGAACTCAACATCCTTCAGAATCGATTGGCGTTTATTTAGCTATCATGAATAGTTACTTCTACAGACTTGAGATGCCCGATTTCTGAGGAGACCAAGATGATGATTATTTTGAAGAATTTGCATCCGATTTATCAGGATAGGTTACGTGATCCCTTACCAACTAGTTCAAAGGATCTTAGAGTTGTTTGCCGTCGTATGGAAGAGAGACGTGATAGGATTCGGAACTAATGTGGAACCTAATATTAGGAGAGCGAATGTTCTGGAAAAGGACTTGGCATACATTTTGAGGTTGATAGTGTGGAGAATAGGAGCATGGTGGCTTCTACTTCGTCTTCCGACAGGGTGGAGAATTCCTGGCAACGCAATCCTGACAATAGACATGCTGGTCAGCCAAACTCGAGAAACCGTCCCTTCGGCAATGGTAACTCAAATCAGAGCTCGCTTTGTTATAGGTGTAAGCAACCCGGCCATAGGGCAATTGGATGTTTGGCTCCTAAGGGTCCTCATTGTTTCAAGTGTAATAGGGAAGGTTATACAACTAGGAACTGTCCTGATTGTATTAAACAGGGAAACGGCAGACAGCGCACTTAAGTGGTCGAAGAAGTGTTGCTGAAGAGTGCCCGACCAAAATTCAATCGATACTCGATTTAATTTTAGATCATGCTGTAAATGATGAAAGACAGTATTTGAAAGTTAGGATTTTAGGTACCGAGGTGTTAGGTTTGTTAGATTCGGGTGCATCTCGAACTATCGTTGGTAGTTGTGGTGCACAGGTGCTTAAGAACTTAGGTTTAGTGTTTGATACTTCGAAGAAGTCTGTTTGTCGCATCGCTAGTGGTCAAACTTGCGATGTGTTAGGAGAATGTATGGTACCTTTTGTTGTTCGAGATCGTGTAAGAGTTTTATTCGTGTTAGTTGTTCCTGAGGTACCTCACACGCTTATCTTAGGATCATCTTCAGAGTCAAACTGTGCTGACAGATCTACAGAAGGTGCAGCTAGAAGCTGTAATCACGAGGAATAGGGAACTCATAGGTTCTAACTGTACAACCGCACCCATCAAACAGAGATATTATCCGGTGTCGCCAGTGATGCAAGCCCACATTGATAAAGAATTAGACGAGATGTTGTCTTTGGGAGTTATCGAAAGATCTAGTAGTCCTTGGTCTTCGCCGATCTTGTTGGTAACTATATACAGAACTGGTAATAGTAATTTCAATATATTTTTAGAAAATCTTGAAAATTTGTTGGTGTACTGCTCAAAAAACTTTCAACAGATTATACTTGTTGGAGATTTTAATATAAATTTCAAAGATACTTGCAATGAGATAAATAATTTTAACGATCTTATTTGCTCATTTGGTTTACGTGCTATAATAGATGATTACACAAGAGTCACAGCAACATCTAAGACATGCTTGGATAATATTATTACAAATATTGATGAACAATTTCTACTGTCTGGAGTGATTGAACCAGGCATTTCTGATCATAGAGCACAATATCTTACTCTCGCAGAACAAAAAACTCCCACCAGACTATACATCAACCAGTATATAAAAGATTCATAAATAAAAATAGCATAAATAAAATAAATACATCGCTACAAAGTATGGACTGATCAACAGTCATAAACTCTGATATGTCTTCTACCGATATTGCAAAGTTTTTACCAGAAACAGTTCAATCCCTAATGGAACTACATCTACCTATTAAAAAATTTAATGAAAATCGAAGTAGCCTTGTTCAATGGTCTGACAACGAACTGAAAAATATGAGGAATACTCTTTCCTCTTTGAAAGTAATAGCTGACGTTGGGAAAAACTATGTTGTTTACAATTCATTTAAAAAACAGTACCAACAGACCATTTCTATGAAGAAAAAACACGCATATGAACAATTTATATTGCAGTCAGATAATGTTGCTCGAGATTGCTGGAAACTTATAAACTATCATAGAAATAAATCTAAAAAAAGGACATTTGCCTGTGACATCACTCCAAACGATTTCAATTACTATTTTGCCTCGGTTGCAAGAAACATTATCGACTCTTTGCCTAAAGATGAAGTCTATGTACTTGACACAAATGAATCTTTTTCTCCATGCATGTCATTCTTCTTGACTCCAGTCAGTCGGGATGAAATAATGACAGCTCTGGATAGCTTAAAACACTCCAAGTGTAAAGATGTATATGGCCTGAATAAAAATATTGTAACTCAAATATTTACCAGTCTAATAGATATCTTGATACTACTTTACAACTTATGTATCTCAGAAGGAATGTTTCCTGATGTATTGAAAGATTCCAAAGTATTACCCCTGCATAAAAATGGCAATCATAACATCACTGAGAACTACCGACCCATCTCAATCATACCAACATTCGGAAAACTGTTTGAACGTATCTTGAATAACCGATTAGTAATTTTCTTAGAAAAGAATAAAATATTACACTGTAATCAGTACGGCTTTAGGAAAAAATGTAGTACAACGCAAGCCATTCGAGAGATTGTGGGGGACATAGTCGGCGGTCTGGAGGAGGGACGAGTGGTGTCTCTAACACTATGCGACCTTCCGAAAGCCTTTGATTGTGTCTCACACAATCTCTTACTAGAAAATCTTAATAAATGTGACATACGGGGTAAAGCCTTAAGCCTATTTCATTCCTATCTATCAGATAGAAAACAGTCTGTCCATTTCAACAATACCTCTTCAGATTACAATATTATGGAGCACGGAGTTTCCCAAGGCTCTATATTAGGCACTACAGTTTTTTTAGTCTATTTGAATGACCCATTTAATTATTCATATCCTACCAAATGTATCTGCTTTGCGGACGATACTTCAGTAATAAACAATTCTATGAATTTGACTGATTTAAAAACTGAAATTTCGAATAGCATGTCAAAACTTAAGATGTGGTTTAGAATAAACAATTTGAAACTAAATGAAAATAAAAATCAAAATTAATATTCACAGTTCTGACACAACACAAACTACTGGTAACAATGTTAAGCTACTTGGAAGTATTTTAGACGATAAATTAAATTGGTCTGCACACATAGACTCTATAAGTAAAAAGCTCACCAGCGCCATATTTGTAATACGCAACCTGGAAAACCTATTCTCTATTGATACTTTAAAAACATGTTACCAGGCGCTTTTTCATAGCCACATAAGTTATGGAATAACTGTTTGGGGTAAATCGTACAGTGCAGACAGAATATTTAAACTCCAAAAACGGGTAATAAGGATTATAATGGATTATAAGGGAACACTGCAAGCCAATATTTATAAAACTGGCCTTACCGTCACTTTATATCTATGAAACTTTACTTGAAATTTATAGAAACAAGGAAAAATTCAAATTGAACTCACACTTTCACAATCATAAATCAAGATCTTGTAATTCTCTCAGGCCGGGCTATTTGTAGGAAAAATACTTTAGACGTTAAACTGTATATTCACCTACCGGAAAACTTTAAGGAACTGAACGAAATTAAATTCAAAAGGGTTTTGAAAAACCACTTTTTAAAACACTGCTTCTATGATGAATTGGAATATTTGAATAATCTAGACTTCAAACTGGACCTACAATGAACGCCCTTCTGCCACCTGTCTTTCAACACCACCGACAAAATTTTATTTATATATTTATATATTTATTATATTTATATTTATATATATATATATATATATATATATATATATATATATATATATATATATATATATATATATATATATATATATATATATATATATATATATATATATATATATATATATATATATGTGTGTGTGTTCAGATAGGTTTCCGCGGTCAGATATTTGAAAACTAAAAGTTCGGGTTGAACCGCGTCTGGAATTTGTTGAAATTCGACGTTTCGGCTCCGATTTTGGAGCCATTTTCAAGAACTGAAAAAGAAAGAAAATAAGAAAATTTATAAATGGTTGAAACGTAATTCTACGCTGAGGTCTCAATCTGCCTACTCCTCAGGTATAATTACGTTCGGTTTTTGTGACTTGACGTCGGGGTCTCAATCTGCCTACTCCCCATGTCTCGTCACTGGTTCTCTCTAAGGTCTCAATCTGCCTACTCCTTCGAGAGAACTGAGGAATTGTGGGTTGAGGAACTGTATTTATAGTGGACGTGGCTGTAATGGCCGTGTGCAATGTATTGGCGCGAGGTGAACTATGGGCGGGAACTGAGTTGGCGCTAGATGAGCTGTGTGCGGGAACTTGGTTGGCGCTAAGTGAGCTATGTGCGGGAACTGGGTTGGTGGGAAATGAGTTGATGCGTGCAATGAGAGGCTTCCAGGTATTGGGAAGTCTACGTCCGTCGTCGCGAGTGTTGAGGCAATTGGGGCGCTTCTCTATCTCGAGGGCTTCTCGGATGATCCTGGTTTGCAGAGTTTTCTCGGTGGAAATTGTTTTTGTGTTTTTGAAGTCTATTTTGTGACCTGTGTTTTCTCGATGTTTATAAAGTGCGGAAGTGGAAGATGCCTGACGCACAGCAAGTTCGTGTTCGTAGACTCTGGAAGTTACTCGTCTGTTAGTCTGGCCAATATATCTTCTCTTCTTCTCTTAGTTTTCATATATATATATATATATATATATATATATATATATATATATATATATATCCATCCAGCTAGGGAACTTGTTGGGTAAGCAGCATGCAGGAAAGTATACTCTTATAACACTTTATTCCAATATTTCGACAAGTTTTATTGTCATCATCAATCAGGGAAAGCTACAAATCATGATCAAAATATAGTGAAAACAATTGAACAACATGGATTCTAAACCACTTACGTGTTGTTGAGATTGATTGCAATGGATGAAGTAAAAAGACGTGTACAGTTATTGAACATATTCAGAAACAGTTTGTGAGATATACATAAAGATAATCGTCACACATTAAAACATTATTTTGTTATGGATAAAAACTAATTATATATATATATATATATATATATATATATATATATATATATATCTATATATATATATATATATATATATATATATATATATATATATATATATATATATCTATATATATATATATATATATATATATATATATATATATATATATATAATATATAATATAAACTTTTTTTTTTGTAAAAATTGACCAGTCACAAACAAACATGTAATTGATGGAAAATAAACTCAGCTCAACTCAACTCAACTCAACAACTCAACTTGGGAACGTCCAGTAGAGAGGCATTTATGGCAATCTGATAAGAGAAGGAGGATTTGTAAATTTCCTTATTATGCCTTGGAATATCAATGAGTTGCTTTTTCCTCAAGTTGAGATTATGAACATCTGTCCTGTACGTGACCCTCCTGCACAAATATTCAGGTGTAGTATTTTTTAGGATTTCATAAAAGAAACATCGTGAATGAAGTAAACGACGATTAGACATGCTTAACCACCCCATTTCTTTAAGCTTATGTGAGATCCTATCTCTTCTTTTGAGTCCGTGGATCATACGTAGACATGAATTTTGAATTTTTGGATACGAAAGGCATCAGACTTTCGAAGAAAAGGACCATAAACCACGTCACAATGGTTGAAATGTGAAAGAAGCATCAAGTCACACAACATTTTTTTTGTTTTTAAGTTCATTTCCTTTCGATGGGGATATAATAATTTTAGATCTGCGTATGCCGTTTTCAGTTTAGAAGTGATATGTTTATCAAATCGTAATTTTGAGTCCAGATGCAAACCAAGATTTTTTACATGATTACTGAAATTAATAACATCATCATTGATACAGATTCGTAATCTATTCGCAGCCTCCATTTTCTGTATTTCATTTCCGAACAAAATAGCACACGACTTCGAAGAATTAATTTTTAGAAGATGTTTTTGTGACAATGTTACGAGCCGCGATAGGTCTGCATTAATTAGATCATTAGCTTCATCAGTTTCATTCAGATTGAAAGAAAAATACAGATGATAATTGCAATGGGAAAAATGATGAAAATTTGATGTATACAATGTATATAAAAGCGGACCAAGAATGCTACCTTGTGGTACACCTCGCTGTATGGTTAGACTATTTGAAACTTCATCATCAATTTTCACATGTTGTTGTTGATTTGTTAAGTACGATTTAAAGAGTTCCACTGATGACCTGCTGAATCTAAGGTAGTGTAGGATTGATGATAGTATCTCATGATTATTCGTGTCAAAGGCACGGGAATAGTCTATCATAATAAGAACACATATTTTGTTGTTGTCTAGCGTCTTAACTATATCATCAGTAACAGCACTCAAGGCCGACGAGCAACTGTATCCGCTCCTAAAACCAGACTGATGTTCAGGAAGGAGTTTTTATTTGCGACAGGTACGGATTTATTTTTCTAAAATTTTTTCCAACACTTTAGAAAGAGTCGAAAGAATGCTAATTCTTCTCAACTGGCTGAAATTAGTTGCATCGGGAACTTTGGGTAATGGTAATACATATGCTCTTTTCCAGGCAGTAGGAAAATAATTTTCGTTGATACAGGCATTGAAAATATCGGTCAAAAGAGGTACAATAAATGGACAACAAAGTATAATGATTTGACTGTTAATATTGTCACAACCAAAGGCTTTTGTTTTAATGTTTTTAATAATTTGCAATACTTCATCTTCAGTAGTATGTAAAAAGAAAAATTGTTCCGTTTCATTCACCTCACTGTTATTATAATAATTTAAAATTTCATTATCTGGCATACGATTATCTACGAGTTCATTAATTAAAAAATTGTTATATTCTTCAGGATGTTTCAATGATTCCGGTATTACAGTATTATGTTTACGTGTTATATTAAATTTTTTCAATTCTTTCCATTTTTCTTTCAGGGTACAATTAGTGAGTTTGAAACCTAAATATGCCTTTTTCTCTCTTTTAATGGCCGAAGATGTAAAATTTCGCAAGTTTTTATAGTATTCCCAGTGGTGCTGAAGTTTGGATTTTTTATATCTAGTGAGAGCCTTGTTTCTCAATATTTGCAGCAATTTCATGTTATCCGTCATCCACGGCTGGTTTCTTTATTTTTATTAGAGTTGAAAATTTGTGTTTTTGTGGGAGCATGACGATTTACTACGTCCAAAATGGTATTATTCAAGTAATCAACTTTATCGTCTATCGTGTTGAATTGATTGATACGATTCCAACAACACCAACTATTGAAATTCATTTCTATGATATTACCTGTACTGAGTGTCCATTTGAAAATTTCGTTTAAATATACAGGGTTATTCTTTTGGGAATTGGCTTTTCCTTTTTTGATACGATTCCAATTCTGAAATTCAAGATCCTGTTGAAATTGTTGAAAACAAATAGAAGAAAAATCACGGAAAATAACATTTTTGGATTTAATGTCAACTGCGATCTATGGCAAATGAGCAATATATTAAAAAATGTCTAACAAATCCCATATCAATCACACCTACACTATTCAATTCAAAATTAGAGTAAAGATGATCAATTAAAGTCATAGATTGATTCGTGATATGAGTTGGATCAGAAATATGTTGTGTGAGGTTGAATGACTCAGTTATTGATCTAAAGTCATCTAATAAGTTAGAATGTATATTCAAATAATCGATATTGAAGTCGCCGAGAGATATAATATTCTCAAATACAGGATATATATTAATCAGAATGTTTTCGAATCTGTTCAGGAAAGCCACGTTAACAGTTTCAGGAGGTCGGTAACATATTCCCACAGCAACTTTTTTTTTCCTACCCGAATTTCGATCCACAGATGTTCAAGAAAAGCTTCATTTTCAGATATCAGAAGTTTGTTTTCAAAAAAGCTTTTAACATAAAATGCTACTCCTCCTCCACGTTTTGCAACCCTATCATTTCTAATCAGTTTATAACCATCAATGTTTATAGAGCTGTCAGTGATGCCAGGATGTAACCATGTTTCTGATACCCCTAATATATGAAAATTTCTTGAATGAATTAAACAATTGATATCATTAATTTTCGGGGCTATAGAACAAACATTCATATGACCCACCGAAATCAAGACGTTATAATAAATGAGTAAATATTAATAGTAAGTGAGCCACGACAAATATCGATCAGGTCCTAGGTCCGGAGCTTGAAACAAATGTTTTCACTTACTTGGATGATATAGTGGTGATTGCTGACTCTTTCAAAGAACACATGAAAATTCTCGATGAGGTTTTCAAACGGTTGAGGAAAGCCAATCTGACCGTCAGTTGGGACAAATGTCAATTCTGTAGACCAGAATTAAAATACTTAGGTCATGTGGTGGATAGAAACGGTGTACATGTCGACCCTGATAAGGTTAAGGCTATGTTGAATATCCCTTCCCCAAAGAATGTAAAAGAAGTACGAAGTGTCATTGGAACGTTTGCACGGATCGTAGATTCATACCCGATTTTGCTAAGTTGATTTCACCGATTGCTTCGTTAATGAAGAAAGGTACGAAATTTGTGTGGACACCGAAGTGTGAGGATTCCTTTCGGAAAATTAAGAAATTTCTGGATACTCCTGAAGGCGATCGAGTTATTAGTTATTTAAGTAGATCTTTGAGCCGGCAGGAACGGAATTTTTCGACGACGAAACGGGAATGTTTAGCTGTACTCTGGTCTATTGAGAAGTTTCGTCCATATTTGGAGGGAATTCCGTTCACGCTAGTGACAGATCATGCGTCATTGGTCTGGCTTCAGAATCTTAAGGATCCCACCGGTAGGCTGCCCGTTGGTCCGTGAGATTGCAGCATTTTGATTTTAAAATCATACATCGAAAGGGTAAAGATCACATTGTCCCTGATCTGTTGTCTCGTTCTGTCCCAGTCGTAGATACCATTGAAACTGTCCCAATCCAAACCAACGATCGTTACAATTTGTAGAGGTATCAAAATTTAACAGTGGCGAATTGTTGATGGAAGGTTATTTAAGCATGTTAGTGGGAATAATGTTCTGTTAGGTGAAGCAGAGGAGAAGTGGAAAGAAGTCGTTCCGAAAGGGGACGGTAAGAAATTGTTAGAGAAATTTCATGACAATCCTTTGGCAGGTCATATGGACGTTTTGAAGACATATAAGAGGATTAGTGAGAGGAACTCCTGGCCACAGATGAAGGCAGATGTCGCCCGATATGTAAGGAATTGTATAGCCTGTGCTGCTCCCAAAGTAGAGCAAGGACCCCCTAAAGGGTTAATGACAATGACAGCACAACCCCGCGCTACTCAGCCTTGGGAAGTTATTGCTACCGATTTGATGGGACCTTTTCCCCGATCAAATAAGGTCTATCGTTTCCTTAGTGGTCTTGGATACGTTCAGTAAGTTTCCGTTAGTGGTTCCGCTTAGGTCTTCTAAGGCTCCTCATGTGGCGAAAGTGATTGAAGAGGATGTTTTCCTTATTTTTGGAGTACCAAGGTTACTGCTTTGTGATAACGGTAAACAGTTCGTCTCGAACATCTTTTCCAAACTGATGAAAGACTATGGAGTGAGGGTTCGATATAATGCTATATATCAACCTCAGGCTAATCCATCTGAGCGGTATAACCGGGCGCTAAAGACGATGGTAGCGACTTATGTCTCCGACAACCACCGGAAATGGGATGAGAATTTGGCTAAACTGGCTTGTGCCACTAGAACGGCTTATCATGAGACGATAAGCAAAACCCATACTTCATCAATTTTGGTAGGAACATGATTACCGATGGTCAGGAATTTGCTCGAAAAAAGGTACTTAAGAGTTTCGAGGACGAAGACCAACCCTCTGAGTCTTTGGAAAGTTGTTGCAAAACGTGTTTGAGGATGTTAGGAAGCGCTTGGACAAGGCTTCCCAGAACACTGAGAGGAAATATAATCTCCGTCGTCGTCACGAAGAGTTTCTTCCGCACCAACTAGTTTGGCGAAGGAATTTCGAGCTTTCGGATGCAACGAATTATTTTTCCAAGAAGTTAGCTTCCCGATGGGTAGGTCCTTTTTCTGTCAAGCGTAGAGTATCTCCATGGATGTACAGCCTGCTAGTAAAAGAGGCAGAGACAAGGGAGTATGGAGTATAAAGGATCTCAAGTCGGCTAGCGCCGGTGAAAATTTACCGGAGTAAATTTCAGGTTAGGGGGGTGTTGTAACGTGTCAAAATATTCGCTCGAAAAATTTAGTTATTGCCTCACTGCTCTGCTCACCCCCAACGTATCTCCTACTAATTTGCATATAGCGCGATCTGAGTTCTTCTCAGGTTGACCAACTGTGATGAGACGGAATCGGTAGGGGGTTCCGTAAAACTAGGTTTTGCTGGCATTCAGGCCAACGGATGCGATTTATTTCGGAAAATCTTTGTCTATGATTGGAGTTAGATGTGTTAATATTGTGGTAGTATTGTATTTGGAGTTACTTTATTTGCCTTGTTGTTATAGACTTGGATTCAGCTAAGTCGTGGTTTTCGTAAAGAAAACGCACCTTCCTATTGGTGGTTTGAAAGAGGTCCATTGGTAACACTGCTCTAAGTGTCATGTGTTGAACTTCGTGAGTGGTGGGAGACTTCCGGTCCGGGTCTGGTAGTTGGAGTCTTTCGTAGAAGTCGACGAGACAAACATCGGGAAGAATTGTCAGTGTGCACGACTGAAGTCGTTACGCAATATTCTTTATCCAACATGAATCTACTGGTTTTTAAGCCATCCTGTGTTAGGGATCATTTGGGTATATTGCCGTATTGCAGTTTGAGTGAGGCGCTGTCATTTTTGAAGATATCGTTATCGATTTGGAGTTTTTGGAGCTCGCACACTCGACACCCAATCAGGGGATCAGGCAGGCAGCTGACACACTTCTTCACTGTTCTATTACTCCTGGGATATTTGTGAGGAACCCTTGTTGAAAGCTTATATATGTTTTCTCGTGTTTTTGTGTTAAATGTATTTTTTTTATGATGCCGGCACTTGACCTCGCCGTCACGCTATTTCTCTCTGTCGCGAACAGTAGAAGTTCGTTTATATTTTTATTCAAGAAATTCGCTATAAGTCAATTTAAGTAACTCAGAAATTTTTATTTGGTTGTTTCGAGTCATTTCACAGCGTTTCAATCTTATTTGCTTGATATGGATTTTTAATCATGAAAATCGTAAAGTCACAATCATGTTGGAATGGGGGTAATTGGGACTCTTTTATGTATGAAGTATACGTGAGTGTAATACTGGTATGTTATCCCTTAGGGTGCTCTTTGGAGGCGTATACTTGCTGGAGGTGTATCTTTTGGGAGGCCTTTATTCTTCTTGGAGGCCGTACTTTGGAGTTCTAGTTGGAGGGTCTGGAGACGTTTCTAAAAGCCGTTTATGCTGGTAGTAGTCGGAGTTTTGCTTTGGGAGACTGCAGATCCAAGGCTCTGCCACTAGACGTTTGTTGAAGAGCCCAAGATTCAACGGTTCCTATTCCAGACTTCCCGTTGGAATCACAAGTCCATCTGGTTCAGATAAGTGGATGAAAACGTGAAATATTCAACATTTGTTATTTATTAGCCTATATCTATTTTTGAGACAGGTTAAATACGATAGAATACTATTTTATTTTTCGAGAAAGAAACTGATATTCAGGTATGACGATTTATTTGTTGAATATCTGCGGAAAGCAAAGAACGCGTTAGCTGCGCACAAGTTTGCATAAGGTAACCACTGCAAATGGATCCATTCGCTGTCGTTCGCTCATAAATCGGTGATTTTAACAGGTATAACTTTCCGTACGGTATAATTCCCCTGCAGTACTCTCTCTATTGTACATAAAGATAGTTTAAATATTCAGTTTAACATCAGACAGTGAAAAGAATAACAACCGTTTTGTTTCGTAATTATAATTATAATTTTACTTACACGTAACATCTTGGTGTAAAGATACGATTTGGCGCAACACCAACTATTGAAATTCATTCCTATGATATTACCTGTACTGAGTGTCCATTTGAAAATTTCGTTTAAATATACAGGGTGATTCTTTTGGGAATTGGCTTTTCCTTTTTTTCCGACTTCCTATTTTTTTGGGAAGAAGCTAGTATCGAACCTGCTATGGAAGGAAAATAGGTGGTGACCACAATTATTTTTTTACAGGCGTTTAGGTGAATTCGTTTCTGTTAGTCACCTAAACGCTCACCTGTAGTTTTACCCACGACCATCTCCAATTCGAGCGTAGCCGCAACCATGCAGGGATTTTGAGTGTCGATCCCCGAGATGAACCTTTGTAAGTGAACCAGTTGGGGACATATTACTGGGTATCTTTTATATGTCAATTATATTCGGTGTAACGAAAATGATTATTACACGGTACCAGAAGCAAAAGTGTGCTGGAGGTAGTACATGCTGATGTGTGTGGATCTATGGGGGCTGTTTCTTTAGGAGGTTCTAAATACTTCTTGGATCTTGAGGATGATTTCAGCCGCATGTGTTTCATCTATTTTCTTAAAACCAAGGATGAAGTTATGAAATGTTTTAAAGGCTTCAAGAGCATGGTTGAAAATCAGAAAACAAAGAAAATCAAAATCTTCAGAACAGATATCGGAGGTGAGTTCTGTAGTAAAGATTTTGAAGGCTTTCTCTAGAATGAGGTATTGTTCACCAAACCACTAATCCCTACACACCAGAACAGAATGGTCTGAGTGAAAGAATGAATAGGACCCTAGTGGAAAAAGCACATTGTCTTTTATTTGATGGAAATCTGGACAAGAAGCTGTGGGCTGAGGTAGTTAATACTACGGTTTATCTCAGAAATAGATCGATTGCAGCTGGGTTAAATAACTAGACACCTTATGACTAAACCAAATTTGAGTAACGTTAAAATTTTTGGCTCAACAGCTATGGTTCATATTCCTCACATCAAACGAAAGAAATTCGACAAAAAGGCAGAAAAACTGATTTTAGTGGGATTTGGAGAAACAATTAAAGGTTATCGACTGTATAATCCATGATGTTGTAATGGAGGGCTACGAGAAAGATGAAGAAATATTAGTTAGCCTTGATAATGACGAAAATAAACATGAAAAAAATTATCAAGGGTCATCCGTTTCAATGGGAAAACTTGCACGAAAGATTTGAAGAAGAATTTCATGATTGTGGTGAGATCGACAACTCAAACGACAGTGATTTTGTACCTGAAAATCATGAGAGTATTGAAACCAATCCCACTAATATCAGAAGATCAACAAGAACAAAAACAGTCAAGAAATATGACGACTATGTAACATACATGTGCTCTAACGTAAATGAATCCCTTGATATTGAAGAAATTGTTAATTCAACTCCAAATTCTATGAACATCCAGGAAACACTCTCAGGATCAGAAGGTGAACAGTGGAGGAAGGCCATGGAGAACGAGTTGCAGTCATTTGCAGAAAATGATGTCTGGGACCTGGTGGATCCGCCGAAAGAGGGTGTGATAGTAGATAACAAGTGGGTGTTTAAAAGAAAAATCAATAGTGACGGGAATGTGTGTTATAGGGCAAGATTAGTGGCAAGAGCTTTTTTTACAAAGAGAGGGAATTTATTTTGATGAAACGTTCTCTCCAGTAGTAAGATTCAGTACCTTAAGATTACTCATAGCTTTATCTGTAAAACTTAATATTGATATTTGTCATTTAGATATACCGGGTGGCTACGGAAGTATTGCCTACGGAATATCTCAGTTATTGTATGAAGTAGTTTTGTGAAATTTGGAGCGTCGATATAATGACATAAGAGCTAGAATTTGAGCATATTGACATGTCGAAGTTAACTTCCGGTCTGACCGGAAGTAACATCAACTTTCTTATTTTAAATGGAAACCCTATTTTTTTCTTTTCGCTTTATTCAGCATTTAATTCCCTTTCTAATGACATATCACAAGTTGGTATCTAACCAGAAACTAGATCAGAAAAAAATTATTATTGAAATTCACCGAGTAGGCCGTGGAAGCAAAATGAAAGCCAAAAATTGAAAAGTTGGCTATGGAAACCATACGTCACTTGATAACAGTTGCTACTACTGTGATATTTTATTTTCATTCGTCGGCGTTATAAAAAGCCGCCAAAAAAAATATTGGAAAAATTGGGAAAAAAACAATACTCTGTAGGTCCATAACTTAAATAGGAACATACAACTTTTTCTTGCCTGTACTATTCAGCATAACCATTCCTTTCTAATGATATAATAGAAAGTAATTTTTTGAAATGAAATACCAAAAAAATCCAATTATTATTCTTCAAAACACAAAACAGATTATCGCCATACGCAAAAATAACATTAAAAATAATGTGGAATGATAAATTATATCCTGTAGGTTCTAGGTTAAATAGGAACATAAACGTACTTGGTCTGTGCCATCGTCCATAGATATTCTAATATGGACGATGTTTGTGCTATTCAGAATAATCATTCCATTGCAATAATCATTCGAACCAAAATATTAACAAGTAGGCTGATTAAGGTGCATTTTGGAATGAAACAAAAAAGAAACGAGAGCTCTCACGAACGCTGCTATCCATATTATTTTGACGTTCGAAGTAGTGTTTTTGATTCTGCCATTTTAAAAGGGTTTGGAAATCGAAATCAGTTAGTGGAATATTCAAAAAATGCCCCGTTATTCACGAACCGAACAAATTGACATGCTTCTCATTTATGGTGAATGTTTAAAAAATTCTTATGCCGCTGAACGATTGTATTTAGAGCGATATCCAGGGAGACAGCAACCGTCAAGAAGGTATTTCCAGTGGCTTGAAGAAAAATTAAGAACTGAGCCTGATGTTCACGAAGACCAAGAAGCATTTGTTATTTAATGAGGAAACTGAAATTAATGTATTAGCTTTAGTACAATATGATAGCACAATTTCCTCAAGGCAGATTGGCGCCGAATTAGCTATAAGTAAGGACTCTGCTAGGAAAATTTTGAAAAAACATCGATTTAAATCCTTCAAGTATCAGTTGCATCAACATTTGTATGAAAATTACGGTGAAAGGCGCCTGGAATATTGTAATTGGTTTCTTCGACAAAATGCTGAGAATCACCTATTTATCTATTATATCTTGTTTACGGACGAGTCAAGATTTACCAACAATGGATTATTTAACAGGAATAATACAAGGTAGGTACTGTACTTTATTTGGATTATTGTCGATAGTCGAAGTGTAAAGTGCTAAAAGTGTGAACGGTCTTTTGTTTTAGGTACTGGGTGATAGAAAACGAGCACCGGTTTCGACAAGGTGGCTTCCAGGAGAGATTTGGTGTGAATGTTTGGGCAGGAATAGTTGGAACTCATATTGTTGGCCCCATTCTTTTTCAAGGCCAACTAACCGGAGAGAGATACTTTAATTTTTTAACGAATGAAATTTCGGAATTCATTAACAACCTACCAGCGGAAATAACTGAGAGAATGTACTTCCAGCAAGATGGCGCCCCTCCGCATAATTCAAGAATAGCGAGAAATTATCTTCAAAATCGCTTTCAAGAGAGACTTATAACAACCCATGGTCCAGTCAGGTGGCCACCAAGGTCACCTGATCTTACTCCGTGCGACTTTTTTCTATGGGGGCATCATAAAAATAGGGTGTATTCCACACAGCCTACAAGTCTACATGAGCTAGAAGTGAAAATTCGTAGAGCTTTCCAAGATATCACGCCCCAAATGTTGAGAAACGTTTTATATGAAAATATCACCAGAGTCAATAAATGTATTGACGCTGAGGAAATGCATTTCGAACATTTGTTTTGAATTTATTTTATCTTTAATCCTATCAATTTGAATTTTTTTTTTTTTTTTCGATAAATCTGTTTTTTTGTTATTTGAATAATAATAATTAGATTTTTTTGGTATTTCATTTCAAAAAATTACTTTCTATTATATCATTAGAAAGGAATGGTTATGCTAAATAGTACAGGCAAGAAAAAGTTGCATGTTCCTATTTAAGTTATGGACCTACAGAGTATTGTTTTTTTCCCAATTTTTCCAATTTTTTTTTTTGGCGGCTTTTTATAACGCCGACGAATGAAAATAAAATATCACAGTAGTAGCAACTGTTATCAAGTGACGTATGGTTTCCATAGCCAACTTTTCAATTTTTGGCTTTCATTTTGCTTCCACGGCCTACTCGGTGAATTTCAATAATAATTTTTTTCTGATCTAGTTTCTGGTTAGATACCAACTTGTGATATGTCATTAGAAAGGGAATTAAATGCTGAATAAAGCGAAAAGAAAAAAAAATAGGGTTTCCATTTAAAATAAGAAAGTTGATGTTACTTCCGGTCAGACCGGAAGTTAACTTCGACATGTCAATATGCTCAAATTCTAGCTCTTATGTCATTATATCGACGCTCCAAATTTCACAAACCTACTTCATACAATAACTGAGATATTCCGTAGGCAATACTTCCGTAGCCACCCGGTATGTACAGCATTTTTAAGTGGTTTTCTGGAAAAACCTATTTTTATGAAACAATCCGAAGGCTTTCCTTTCTCAGGGAATGAATCAAAGGTTTGTAAGCTCAAGAAAGCAGTGTATGGTCTTAAACAATCATCAAGGGCTTGGAATCTCAGAATAAATGATTATTTTATTGATTTAGGCTACAAGCAATCTATTTACGAGCCATTTGTTTATATTAAAAAAACTGACAGTTTGTTAGTAATCAGTATGTTGATGATTTACTTAGTTTTTCAAACAGTATAAATGAAACTGAAAGTTAAAAAAATTCTTTAAGTTAGATAAAGCTAAAGATTGTGTAGGAATGCAAATTTTTAGAGATAAAGCAAATGGTACTATACAGTTAAGCCAGAAAAATTATATAAATCAGATTTTGGATAGGTTTGGTATGAAGGATTGTAAAACTATCAAAACTCCTATGGAAGTTAAGCTAAATTTTGATGAGAGTTCAGTTTGTAAAATTAAATATCCTTATCAAGAGTTGATAGGTAGTTTAATGTAACTAGTAGTTCTTACCAGACCTGATTTATGTTATACAGTTAGTTTTTTGAGTCCATTTAACTCCTGCTATAACTCCAGTCATTGGATTCATGCTAAAAAAGTCCTACAATACTTACAGGGAACTAAAGATTTTTGTTTAACGTTCTGTAAAGATAATAAGGATATTGAAGGTTATTTAGATGCCGATTGGGGTGGGAATAAGGATAGGAAGTCATATACAGATTTTACATTTACTCTTTCAGGAGCTGGTATTTGTTGGGAGAGTAAGAAACAAAAATCTATAGCTCTCGCTAGCAAAGAAGCTGAATATGTAGCTTTGTCTGAGGCTAGCGGAGAAGCAATTTACTTACAGAATTTATATTTTGAATTGACTGATTGTTTTTGTAAAATGCCAATTTTTAATGATAGCCAAATTGCTCAAAAGTTAATAGTAAATCCTGTATACCATATGAGAACTAAGCATATAGATATTAGGTATCATTTTATAAAAGATGTTATAAAAAAGGATTTATTGTCAGTTGAATATTTGACTACACAGGATATGCCAGCTGATATACTAACTAAAAGCTTAAGTCCTGTGAAACATCAAAAATTTACAAGTTTTTTAGGATTGACACAAAGATTTTAGTTATTGATAAGTGGGGGTGTTGTTTTGATATCAATATAAAACTTTGTCATTTAATGTGTTGCCATCTAGTGCTGAATGTATGTACTTATAATACTTATTTTTGCTCCGCCATATTTGAATAAAGTTAGTCTTTGCTGAACACTTGAGCCAGTCACTGTGTTCCATTTCTCTGCTACAGTTACTTCATTTCTTGTAACAATATTCATCATCTCAAACTCCTTCTTCAAGGAAGCCAGAAAATCATTGAAATATTGCTGGATTTCGTTAATTTTTTCTACAAACTTACTTATGCATGTCCTTAGAAACAGAAATACTGGCATGACTACAATCCTCGCAAAAGAATTTCAAAATTTATTTCAGGGAATTTTCATTTCTCCATTTATTTCAATGTCTTTTTTTCACTTCAAGTAGTTTTTCTTTGTTGTTTATACACAGTAGCATGAGATTGATGCATACAAAATAATGCAACTTGGATGAATTATCCTTTAGAAAATCACCGCCTCATAAATTGTTTTATGAGTATCTATAGCAATGATGTCAAATTTCAAGATTTTCTTCATTTCAAAGCATTAGAAAATACAACTTTATTGAGAGCAACCTCAAACAGGTCCTTACTGTTACACTGACACACTGCAATTTTTTCTCTTTACAATAAATTACCAAACTCTATTGAACAATAATTGATATAAACTCTATCAAACAATTGAGTTCTGATCAAGCTTTTTGCAATAAGGCTAAAGAGTTTTTTTTACGAAATTGTGTCTATAGTAAAATAGAATACCTGTATTATCTGAATACTGTCAAGTATGAGAAATAACACCCAGTATAAATATTTGTCATATGTCACGTTCGGGTGGTACTACCACTTTTGGCCCCGAACGGACTTGAGGGTTACCTAGCCCCCTAGCTGTATAGGGTGCTCAAATATTATTTCGCTTGGCATGCGAGAGGTTAAAACATTGGACAGCCCTGACTACCCTGATGTTGTGGAAAAAATTTATTTCTTTTATTAAATATAAAAAACGCATTCGGAAAAATGAAACAAAGTGAAAACAAAATCAAAGTGAAGTGAACAAATGAACTGATGGTGAAAAACAATATAGGTAACAACAAGAAAATAAAACTTACATTAATTATCACATAGGGGAAACGTGCCATGCTGCCAATGATTGCAACTCAAAACAAAATTATACTTTTTGGTGAACTACCACCCAGTAGTATCAAACGAATAATGATGTGAATGAATCCCTGACTTTCCAATCCCCGTGAAAATACTGCTGACCATTATTGCTTGATCAGCATTTTGGCCATTGAATATTAAGGTACCGGAATGAAACCCAATACCTCTGCTGGTTAATGACTGGCGTTGAAATTTGGATTTCAGGAAATACTGTATTTCAAAAAATGTTATACGGGATGATATTCTAATAAATGAATGAACTACAAGATTTTTTAAATGAAAAATATCCAAATATTATTTTTGTTTTCAGGTTTGGTACCTTAATTATGAATTTGGAAAAATATTTATACTGGGTGTTATTTCTCATACTTGACAATATGTTTTACCTTGTCTCATATAACTTTCATATCTTGATATTGTTAGTATGGAAAATGTTATTGTTTGTGCATATATTTTGGTAATTACTTATTATTATTTTTGTAATTAATCTTTGACTTTGTGATGTTTTGATTGCTGATGTTGTTCAACAACTCCACTGACAAAAACTTGTTTGTTTATGCAAGTAGAATATAAGATGCCCTCGAAAATAAATGTCAAATTGGTGATAAAGTAGATGTTTATGGATTTTCTTATTAGTATTTGAATTGGCTGCATAGTTTCATAACAAGTCCTAAACCGTGTGTTAGATTTGGTTCATTAAAATCAAGTAAAATTGAAGTTACATCGGAGCACAGAAAGGTTCACTTGTGAACCTATGTCAACATTTTTCATTTTGAGGATATTATATTTAAACAATCTGCTAATGAACATTTACTGGGCAATCGCATTAACTCACCAGTGTAACATAGGCAAACTTGATATCATCATCCTTGATAACATATCCTTTGACAGGGTCTCGTCTAGTTTTCGGCATATGGATTCTAGTCCTTACGTCTACACAATGGATGCTATAAATTTTCTCAAGATAATTTTTGATATCGTATTTTGTCATTTCCATGGAACAGGAAAACTGCACTATATTGCTGGGATGCCCTTCAGTCGGCCTAACAAGTTTCATCCAAAAATTTGGTAGGAAAACACGCAATTGAGGGCCGCCTTTTTGATAGATAGGGTACCTGGTGAGAAAAACAAAAAACTACAATAGATGTATTTTAGTTAGTCCCATTCTATACCATCTTGTGGACATAATTCTCAACTTAATACAATCTAAGCATAAACGATATCTTCGTAAACCATTAAGGAAGGACCACTGAGAATACGGGATGGTATTGATAGAAATGATTGAAGTAAATTTAGCAGATCAGATATTCACTATTATTCAGATAACTATTAACCAATAACCATTAACATTATAATTAACCGATCCGGACGTAACCTAGAAACCTTCTCTATATTTTTTGGACAATGCTTCCGATTCGTGCACTTGTCCAGGTCTCCTCCGACATACCAGAGGGATCACACTTGGGGTATATTTCAGGAATATTAATACGTGCACCGTAAAGTCTAGTTCATACCCCCACGAATTTCGCAATTTTTCTGCGAATAAAATAGCTCCCATCCATGCCGAACCAATCGTTGATGCAGAACCATGTCGGCAGCCATTTTATTCGCAGAAAAATTGCGAAGTTCGCGAGGATATGAATTAGACTTAATTGTTTAATTGACCATTCGACGTGTCAATCAATCAATCAAAATATACTTTATTGTCTGAAGATTACACAATTTTAGCATTTTCTCTTAGTTTGACAAATATTTCTTTACTTATAAGGATTTTGTTAGCATACTCAGATAAATTTTCATCGGTTGGTATGTATTCAACAGATATGCCTTTACTGGTTACTAAGTCCTTCAAATAATGACTTTTTATGTCTATATGCTTGGCCCTTTTAGAATTTTCATTACTTTTTGACATCAAAATTTCACTTTTATAATCACAATAAAGTACTGGGCGTTTGTGTTAATTCCAAAATCATTTAAAATTCCTTTTAGATTAATTATTATAAGTTCTGAGAAGAAGTAGCTGCTGTCACATACTCTGCTTCAGCGGTAGATAAAACAACAAAGTTTTGTTTTTTTGAAAACCATGATACTGGATTGTCACCATGTAAGATCAAGCATCCACTTACGCTTTTTCAGTTGATTTTATCTGATGACCAATCTGAATCTGAAAATGCTTTTAGTGAATAGCCATCAAATCATCTTTACTTTTCAGATATGTGCGTTCCTTTATTTTTGGTTGCTTGTAAATATCTCAGTATTCTTTTCCCTGCATTCCAAGTCTAACTAGTAGGTTTGTCCAGAAATCTACTTAGGTAGGAAACTGAAAAATTTATATCCGGTCTGGATGTTTCAGATAAATACATTAATCCTCCTATTAACTGTCTGTGAGGTACTTTTTTTATTTCGCTATTTTCGTCCTACTGAAAACCTTTTTCCATTGAAGTAACTTTTCCTTTACATTGCTGCATATTATACTGTTCTAGTAACTTTTTTATAAATTTTGTCTGGTTAATATGTACTTCATTTTTGTTTCTATTAATTGTCATACCTAAAAATTTCTTCACATCTCCTACACAGCAAACACAGATACATCTCTGAGATATTGCTGCGATGTCACTTCGTGACCTGCGACTTGCATCGTTACGTCGCACAGACGTCCTAGCAACTCACTTTTGTCACACTCATGATACATATTGGCAACGTCTGTGCGATGTAGTTCCGAGACGTTTTTGCGATGTAGTTCTGAGACGCCGCAAAGATGCCTCCTAATAACGTATCAGGGATGTAACATAGCGACATAGCAGCAATTTCTTCACTGGAAAGGTGGATTTATCGGATTCATAATGCACAATTTAATGCATATGCGTAATTTTAATGTAAAATTCATAAAATTTCAATACTCAGATTCATATGAAACATTTTACCCGTTTCATAATTTATAATTCCTAAATGATTTCATATGAATCTGAGTATTGAAATGTTAAAATTGTACTTTAAAATTATGCATATGCATTAAATTGTGCATTATGAATCCGGTAAATCCACCTTTATATTCAAGAGACGTCAACGTCTATGCGATATTCCAGACAGAAACAACAAATAGGAATAGAAAATATATTATCAATATGAAAAAATAAATATAACAAAAATATTAATTAAAAATTCTTCAAAAAATGAAATTAATCTGGCATAACATTAAAAAAGTACAAAATTAAAAATTACTAAAGTGAAAATTGAAAATATATTAATTAAAAAACTAAAAGTCAATTGCTTTGGTTCCTTTTCCTGTCAAGCCTTTGGCATGCCTGAACCCATTGGAACTGGCTGCTTCCACATTTTTTTCGTTCTCTCCTTGAAGGCTCATTACCACATCTGGAATCAATAAAACAATATGAGACCACTGAACGCTACAATGCCAGATAGTAGTGGGACATGGAATAATCCGGACAGTAATGGATTACTTAGTATAATTTGGCACCATTGAACAGCTCTAAACTTTCTGATTTCAAATATACAGGTCGTATTTTTTAGGTCATGTCACTATTGGTATCTCGATAACGGTGAATGATACAACGATACTAACTTTTCACCCTCAGTTTATAAACACTAAAATTTGCAAATGTGATCAGCTCCAGTTCGAAATATCAGAACATGAACGGTATTCAAAGCAACAAAGCTTCGATCTACGATCAATGCATAGATACAAAGAACAAAGAAGCAGAACCACAGAATAATGCCAGAACTAAAATATGATAACAGCCGGTCACGCCGGCGCCTCCCGCTTTCAGGTTGGCCAACATTGCCTACGATCTTGTGTTGTCAACTTAATTACAGCGTTAATAGGATTTGCCTTTCGACCGTAATGAAGGACAGATGGCGTCCATGTGGTCGGCAGTCAAGTGAATGTGTGTAAAAGTCCTATAATCACCTGATCTGGAGGTAACTCAATAAAAATATAGTAGCAAAGTTATCTAAACATAGATTTTGATGTCTATGATGTCGCAGTATATGACATCTATGGCAAGTAACAATTTGACATCGCAGGAACATCTAAATCCAGCTATCACTAATTTAGATATCACAGAGTGTGATATCGCAGTAATGACAACAATATGACATCGCAGAGACATCTATATCCGGCTATTATAGATTTTTATATCTAAGGGGTGTCGCAGTGTAATATCGCAGGAATGTCAACTATATGATATCACAAAGACATCTAAATCCCATTTTTGACGATATTGACATCCCTGAGATGTGAATGTTTGCCCATCAGTGTTGACTGGGTAAATCTTTAGCTTGGAAATATTCTTTTAATGTTTTAATGTATTATTTATTTCCTACTACTAGCATATCGTCCACATAAATTAGAATCCACAAACCATCATTGCAGTATAGACAACAATCATATCTAGATCTGTTGAACTTATGCAAAGCATAACTGCAAAGCTGTTAAATGTGTCGTTCCAAACTTTTGGTGATTCCTTGAGACCATACACAATGCTCGATTGAGTCTCAAAACTGATGAGCTTGTTTTTCATTATCTAATTTACCATTTGAAAACGCTGTGGAAATGTCCAGCTGTCTTCTGTTCCATTCTTTCTGTAAGGCTAATGAAAGTAAACTTCTTATAGTTGATATCCTGGCTACAGAGGAGCATATATATATACTGGTTCGAACTGATTCTCCTCCTTTATTTGGAATCCTTTAGCTATAATTCTGGCCTTTTTTGTACCGTCATATCTTTCGTACGGAATGCCCACTTGGATTCTATTGCTTTAATTCCTTTAGTTACCTCTACTTCTTTCCACGTTTCTAATTTTTTATGTGAATTCAATTCCTTTTTTATTGCTTCTTTTCATTCTTCTGATTTCATAGCTTCTGTATAACTATTTGGATCTTTTTCTGATGAAAAAAGACAGTATGCAGAATAGATTTGATATTCATCTAAATAATTTGGAGGATTGATTTTGCTTCCTCGGGTTGTTTCTGTTGTTCTTTGATATTCTATCTCACTGTCTATCTCTCTGGTGTTTCATCGTCCTCTTCAATGTTTTCCATAGATGAATTATTTTTATTTCTTTCTTCTTCTCCCCTTTTCTTGGTATTTTCTCCGACGATTTCTTCTTCTTTTTAATTTTCTGTCAGTATTATAGGCGAAAAAAGGAAACCGCTAGATGTCGCTGAAAAAACCAATATTTCTACCGATGAGGGTGAACAACGAACTATTTAACGCATTGAAATTTAAATAAACGGTGTTTTTATAAGAATTTTTTTAATTTGGTGAATTCTGTAGCATTGAGATTATTGTTTCTTGAAATTATTAGTATTATTGAAATAATTCCTATGGCTTGATTACTTGTATGAGGTATATGGAATTATGAGACACAATTTGTGTTTATAAAAGGACTTCTTTAATTTTGTGTGAAAAATGTAAAGATGCCACTAGTATAAGTGGACCTAAGTGATATCCTTCTTCTTTTTTCACCCTTATATCTCAGATAAAACTACAATCACATTTTTATGAATATTTAATAAGGTCTTTTTGAGTAAGCAAAGTAATGTTTTCAAAGAACAAGGCAAACAAATACCATAATCTCAAAAATGTTTTGAACGTACAACAAACTTAAACCTAATTTTCATGTTGCAAATAATTTATTGACATTAGAAATATCTTCAACCTATTTTACCACTTTCTTCAACTCCTATTAACGGCTGAGCCTTTCGATAATAGAATGAATAAAACAAAATAGTCCTGTTCTTGGAAGTGGAGGCTGCAAACATTCATATTTTTTGTGATAGATTTTCTAATCTTAAGGACTGTCTTCCATTTAACAGCTTTTTATCACCAAGAGGAAATTGTGCAATAAGAGGAACACTGGGGTACAGAACAAAATTTCCGCGATTTGGTAGGTACAGTTTTATGGATATTCTGCATGTTAATATTCACCAACAAACAGCCAAACACTATAGTTCACAAATAGTCTATTTTAATCACTTTTATAGTTGTTCATCTACTCATAACCCAGACGGCACCCAATATTCCTGGAATATGCCTACAACATCCTATTTTCCAACAGATATTGCAATATTCCTGGAATATTCCATGAATATTTATTTGATATTATACACATTGAGAATATTCCTGGAATATATTTCCACTCATATCCATAAAATATTCTCCTTGAATATTGCTGGTATATTCAAAAGGCATATCAAGCAGAAACGTAAATTTTTGAATATTCTGGGAATATTCCAAAGGCATTTCAATTTGAAGGAACTTTTTGTTAGAAAAATATCAAATGTTTCTCGAATATGTAATTAATAAAAACTGAAAAATCACATGCATTTAAAAAAACTTTTCAAGTTTCGTAGCCAAATAAAGCATTCAATTGATTAGTTTATGAAGTAGTACATTTGAAGTGGAATTTCAACCAATCAAATGTTTCGGTTATCTGCGCTCGAAGCGAGACTGACAAATCAAAGCTGATTGGCACGCAAGAATTCCTATTCACAACACTCTATTTTAATTGCGCCTTGTGGTGTGCAATGTAATTTTAGGTTATGTTGGATATCAAGGTCCACTTTGGTTAAATTAGATCATGTTCCCTTCTTTTATGGCTTAAAAATTAAAAAAGAAGGGACCATGACCTAACCTAACCAAACTACCTTGCTAACCATGTTGAATACTTAGCATCGATTCAAATATACTGCCTTGGCCAGAATAGTTCTGATTGGTTCATGCGAATTGCCTATTAGGAAGTGTTGTGGAAAGGAATTCTTGCGATTGGCACTGCGATCAGTTTTTGGATATTTGATATTGTATTTGTCAATCGTCAGGTATCAACATCGTATATGAAATTCGTTTAGATAATGTTTTTAGTGAAAGTGAAAGCCCTCGTATGGGTGGAAGTGTTGTAGTTTGTAGTGCTGTTGAGAGTATTACTACATATTACAGAATAAGTTGCTAGAAAATATCCGCAGTTGAAATCACCATCGACTCCTGGTAAGATAATTCGGAATTTAACTCATTCTCCGAATCTCCTTATCAAAAGTTCCAAAATCTTTTCTGTTTTTAGTTTTCATTCGTTAGTATAACAAATAATATATTTTTCCAGGTATTAATTTTCAACTAGCCAGCTCGTCTCAGTTTGTAACAGTATCAGAGTGGACTAAGAAAAGGAAGTGAACAGTATTTCGGATCTGTTGAACTCAAGAATCTATTTCACCACAGCAAAACAATAATTTTTAACCTGTAAAAGTAAGTAAATCTCTAAAAAGTATATTTATGCATTTTTTCATTGAACTTTCCTTTGTTTTCAGAGATTCTACTGAAAGTCCTATGAGACTTCTGAATATTTTTAAAGGAAGGGCCACACAAAATGTTGTAATGATAAGGACTAAAAGAAATTCTAAGAAAGGAAATAATATCCAAGATATCTCAGTCTTACATAATAGAGTTTTGCTGGAGTTGGATGGAAAACTTACTGACAAAAACATAGTATTTGTTACTTCCTTCACAATTACTTTGATGAGTGCTTGTTGTTAAATTGTTGTTATTAGTGCACTATAACTGAGACGATGTAATAATTTTATTTATAGATGACAAAGCTTCTTCATGTTGGACGCATCAGTGTATTAGGAGATATATGCCTCAGTTAGATGACGATGATGTTTTAAGACATCTTTAGCTAGGTTGGAGGAAATGGAAGGAAAAAATAATCTAATGTAGACATGGCTACTTTGATAAAAGGTAAAAATATACCACAGAGATAACGTCAATTTGAATTAAAATTTACCTTTACTTAATTTATACTATGTAGTTTAACATATTCAAAAAACGTTTTTTCTCAATGTTGACCAACAGTTCTAGAATATTTAATATTTTTTGTAATAAGAGAATGTATATAAAAATTAGACACTTGTTCATTACTTCAATTTAATTAAATTTTAGACTAACCTTACCATAGTGTTTTAACAATATTTAAATGTCAAATTCATTATCTATTCACTTACATCATTTCAACTATTCCCCTTTTATAAAATATCACTTCTATTCAATATATATATGTTGCAAATATCAATCAACATGCTTAATTATAAAAATAAATATAATTCATCAATTTTTTTCTACACTATATTAATAGTATTTTTAGGGGTATGTATGTATATCTCACTCACATAGCAATTTACTGAGAAGTCGAAGAAGAACATACCATTTTCCTGATCTAATTAAGTTACTGAGAGTTGCAATAGTAAATTATTGTATGAGGTTCATTTTCTCCTGATTGTTTTTTTTAGGATTAAGAAAAACAAAGATTCTGAAGAACTGAAAAGTGTAATGAGACCGATTTGAGTAATTTGTGTTAGTGTCAATGCAGATCTGAATTTCCAAAGGTCTTGATAATTGCCAAGATAGTGTATCAGAATACATATGTATGTTGTATTTGTCGTTTTTGCAATAAATATTTTTTTTGTATTAAATTTTTTAATCTTATTCAAAAAAATAATACATTGGACCTCATATTCGATATATCAAGGGTAGTTTATTCCATATATAACCTAGACACCCTGGATATGTTCTGCATTCATCTTCAAGAAGCATACAAAAATATATTTCGGGCATACTTTTATGGTAAGAATACATATATATAACATGTGCCATGAATATGTTTTAGGAAATTCCTGGAATATGCATATCACATGCAGGATATGGAATATTCCTGGCATATGCAGTGGAAGATCATGGCATATTCCTGGAACATATTTCATGGTGACCTTGAATATCCATGGAATATGCATGGCACATGTTTTGGAGGATATGGCATATCTCTGGAATATGCCAATATTCCGGTGAAATATGCCTAGGATATTCATGCAATATGATTGTGCCGTCTGGGAAATAGTAAAAAACTGAGAAATATAAACAATAAGTCGTTATACAGCAAACAATGGTCAATTATTTGTTGTTCACCCTCACAGTAGTTCCTGGAAAAATTATTAGATGGCGTACACTTCGCTATTTTCGCCTATTCGATTATTATTGTGTCCTATTTCATTATTATTCTCTTTAACTATTTTATTATAATTTGTTTCATATTCATCAAATGTTACGTCTCTTGAATATATTATTTCATTATTTTCAAAATCCCAAAGCTTGTAACCACCACCAGTATATCCAATCATTATACATTTCTTAGCTCTTTTATCCAATTTTTACTTATTCTTGGCATAACAACTGACCATGCATGACTCCCATATAACTTTCAGTTTAGATAAATCATTTTCTGGATAACATCTCATTGTAGGTGGGACACCGCCATTTGCATTTGTTGGAGATCACTCCGATGATTAGAAATGTTTTATAGAATCGAAATGTGAAGTCATATTCGAAATATCGGTACCACAGATTATAGAAACTTACAGGTCCGGGATTCCGAAGTCACGATCGAGCATGAATCGTGTCGTTTTCACGAATTTGACGATTCCGATCCTATACGCCGATCGTAAATGTGTTGCAATTGCTTACATTTTACGATTAGTTGACGACAACTATTTTCTTGTCGTCAGTATATCTATCTTGGTCTGATATATGTGTTGCTCTTTTTATTAGTGGTAATAGTGGTCATTATTACTTGTGTATTTGTTTTCATCCCGTTATTTACCTATGATCCATACTTCTGCAGTAGGGATTTTTTATTCAGAATGGCTTTCAGAGTTTACTGGGAGTTAATGAATTTCATGGGGAAAAGGGCATAGCCAAGTGGCGAATTGATTACTCTGTTGAAAAAAATGTGGAATTCTTTCGAAGATTTCTGAGGGTTATGCTCGTAAAGGTACAGCCGGTTGACGGAAACATTACCAATTTTTTTTTATTATTACAAGGTACCATTACAACTGTTGCAATATTTTTTGGAAATATTAATATTATTAACAAGTTCAAGGAATAGGATGTAGGTATATAGGTACCTATATAATGATATACAAATAAGTATGCACCAAATGTAAGTACCTATTCCTTTGAATTAAATTTCAATAGAAAGAGCAACAGAATTACTGAAACCAACACTATGCGAGAATGGATTCCTAACAAAAATATACATTAACGATTAAAGATACTTCTTATAATATGATAATAAAGGAGTAGTGTACATAACTGCAGTACAATAATAATTAATATTATTATAGAGTCTTATACCTAATCTAGGTAGGTATTGGTAGGTACCTATCCCGGTTTACTGCAATATCAAATGTTATGCCATATATAATATAATTTATACACTGCAATGAAAGAGGCTACTTCAAAAGTATTATATATAGAGGTATGGTAACCTCTATTGCGACTACAAATTCCTTTATTTTTTAAATGCTCCAAAAACAGTGGATGAATGATTACAGAAATAGTCAGGCAATTTGTCTAACAAATTCAGTGAAATTGTAGACAACTGGAAATTTCCAAACTTTCTATAAATGCATTTCGACTTCTTAATCAATAAGCAAAGGTCACGATTATCTTTTCAAAGTTAATTGGAATTGGTAGAGGTACACCTACCTATTATGAAAACTTGCCCCGAATATAACTTATATTTTCTGAATAAAAATAGCTATAGAACATTTACTTTATAGCATCCTCCAGATATGCGCAGTGATTACAAATTTCTTACACCAAACTTGCAGAGTAGGTACCTATATGAAAGTTGTAACAAACTTGCACTTATTTAATACATTTGCAATTTCAGTACAATGTACCTCTCCTCTTGTTACTCTTGTTTTGATTCAAGGAAACCTTCAGATACCTACCTGTACAATAAGGTATAGCATTAAGCGCAAAAACAAACATTCAAGAAATGAATTTGCTTCACAGAATAAAATGTTCAATCAATACTCTGGACTCTTTCAAATAATAATATAAATTTAAAATCACAAAAAACTAGCAGATTGAATAAAAAATGTTGAGAATATCGAGATTATTTCAATTACCAATTCAGAATTTTATGTTTAATGCGGTTTAATTCATCATCTTACCGTTCCATGTTGATATTATTGTGTTGAGTGATCGAGTACCGAAATCACCCGACGATTTCGCATTGCCGAATCGTGTCCAAGAATGTCATTTAGGTAAGTATTTACAGAAAATTTTCAATCAAACCAAGATGAGGTCCCGAGTTCGAATCCCGGTTGGTTTTTTTAATTCACTTCTAATTTTCATCTTTCCGTTTGCTATGCCAAAAACTTATTCTGGATTTTAAATTCAATTACAGACGTTAATGCTACTTAATTTTTTCATTTCTTCTTATTTTCTACGATCTACGATCATGTTTCCTCCATTTTCATCAAGTACCAAGAACACCCGACGATTACTTTTTGTCGTCTGAAGTTCGAATCGTTGATCGTTCGTTCGTTCGTGATCGAATCGAAAGTTCGGAATCCCGGCAGATGAGACGGCAGACAAGGAACGTTATTTTAGGAGAGAGATAGAAAAGCGCAAAATTTAAAGGGTCACATTGACATCTGACAGTCAAAGACCTCTTCTACTTAAATCTTTGACAGATGTCAAATGTTACAATTCGCAAAATGCGTTCCCGCTAGATGGCGCTCAGAATTAAGGCGCGAAACTGTGTAATGGTGATCAGCCTACAAATTCCATAAGAGACCATAGTGTTTAATTTTATTCTCATTCAAATTTGAATAAATTGCTGAAAATGTCGATGTTAATCAAACATTTTCATATACGTAGTCATTGCCACGTTTTGCCTAATTCTATGTTTTCAATGGGAAAATTATGTAAATATACTTTGTGCTTGGTACTATTGATGTTGCATTAAGCATTGGGACACTGAGCAAATACGCCTATTGTTTGGATTGCTTAATTCTGCCGCCATTTCACTTATTATATTCTGAAACTATGAACATGAAGGAATATCACCAAACTCAATTCAATATCCAAAACTCGATTAATGATGAGAAAACAGATGAAATATATACACAAGCTCTTATGGCAAAACAAGACCTTGCAACATTACATGAGTTCAACGAAATATAGGTGTCGCATCCTTCGCGCAGGTCGCGAATAACAACAAATGTTCTCGATCTCAGTATAAACCGTTGATGAAATCCGTTGATCATTGATTTTCGTTATTAGGAAAGATAAAGATATACCATTTACGATTATTAGATTATCCTTGAAGTATAACGATGAGTGATGAACAGAATAAAGAACCTCACAGGGGAGGCGGAAGACATTATTGTAATATAGAAACTGCAGAAATTGTAACAGCAAATCGAACAGCAACAAATTACAAAGTTTTCCATATGGAGAAATTAAGTAAATACTTTTTGTTTATTCAATGACATAAAATACTCGCATTCTACCCAGGAACAATCATTAGAAAAAGCAAAGGGTTGGATTCTTAAATGTATTGAATCATTCCCAGTAAACATAAAAACATAACTTAAACATAACTGTTATATCACATTGTGACTTGGTGATGTTATTCAGAGATATGCTTGATGTTACAGATACGTTGCGTCCATATGCCTTTGTGCCTCTTTTAAATATTACAATGTAATGTTAATTACTAAACATTACATAAATCATATTTTGCGCAACTTTAATGTGACTTTATTACATACATATAATGTTACTTAAAACATCTATGCAACATTTGTAAAATGTAACATTGTAACGTCAGGGTGGAGCATATACTCATTGTTTACAAACACTTATTTTTCTACACTTAAAGTTGTATTTCTGGAATTTCATTAGTCACTTTTCAGTAGATGAATAACAACAATAGCAATTAATAAAGTTATTCATCTACCAAAGAGTGGCGATTGAAATTCCAGAAATACAACTTTAAGTGTAGAAAAATAAGTGTTGGTAAACAATTAGTATAAGCTCCACCCCAGTTAACACAGAATATCTTATGGATGTCCATTTCAAGTCCTATTCAAGGCGGGATATCCGTGGACATAAAATGTATATTCATAAGATATCCGATTGCAGATGTAATAAGGATATCCGAAACGAACTTCTTGGATACATCCATAGGATATCCAAATAGGTTTCATTCTGGATATCCATTTCAGGTTAAATCTAGGCATCCATAAGATATCCATAAGAGGTCAATAATGGATATATATATATATATATAAATATATAGGAAGGGTAGTCGTTGCTGACTAGTTAGGAATGGAACTAGTAAATAGTGGGGCTATGCAGCAAAATCAAAGAGTACTCTTTTAAGTTTGTCCAAGCTTTCGGAAATTTAATTAATCGTTTCCATCATCAGGGATACTACAATTTGCATGAGTAAGTAATATATAAAAAATATACATGGATGGTTAACTTACATCTTAGTTGAGGGTGTTTGACGCGATGTTATTCAACAAAAGGGGGCACATTGTACAAGATGAATTTCAATATAAAACAGGTAAAATTGGAAGGATGTCATAAAAGTTTTGTAAAAATACGTTACATTTTGATCACATAAGGCCAAATCAATGCTATTGGTTGGGAGAAGACAGACAGTTGACATGGCATATGACTTAATCAGTGGTACCAATTTACAGTTACCAACCTATGTTGGAGTCCGTAAATCAAAATTTAGTTAGTTGGGCGACACCTAGTGGCCCATGGAGGAACCTGAATTAAGTACATCTGGCATATAACTGAGTGTCTTTGGTACACTTTCAATCTGGATATTATGTTTTATTTTGTAGTATAACAAAGTTAAGTCCTTCTGTGAGCAAAATTTTTTTAGTACAGGTTAAGTATCTGGTGAATTTTAAGTCAAATTTAGGAAAAAGGTTAATTTTTATTTATAAAATTATTTGATCATTTGATAGATTTGAGGAATTAATGAATGGTGGATTCTTATCTAACGTCAGAAGGTAAGAATAAATTTCACTTAGATGATTAATATCTGTTTTTTTATTAATGCAATTACTATTTTCTGAAATAAAGGCCATTTCGAGAAAGGTCCTTTTGGGTAGACGCGATTCACTAGCTAAGACCTTAGTGGCATCATAATTCATATGGTGGTCAAACTTGTTAACATGTTCAGCTAACGCACACCGTTCTGGATGTAATCTACAGTCACTTTTATGTGAAACGATTCGGGAGCCTAGAGATCTCGAAGTCTGACCAACATACATTTTGTTGCACGATTGACACGGAATACTATATATTACATTCGCTTGAGAAAATAGAGAAAGTTTGTCTTTGACTTTAGAGTGAATTGTTCTAATAGTTAATACTGATTTATTTGCAATTTTCAAATTCGGTAAATCATTAAAAATTCTGGAGAGTTTGGGAGTGATCTCCTTTATGTAGGGTAAAGAACTATAAAAAGCAATTAATGGTGCAATATTGTTTTCATTGTGATTATTATTGCTATTATTACTGTCAATTCGTGTAATTGTTGAGTTGTTAATTATATCAAAGGAGGATGAAGAATTAAACAAAATATTTTTAATCATAATCGGTGGGTAAGAATTTTCAAGAAATAAATTTAAAAGGATAGCAAGATTTTTTTTGTGAAATTGACTGTCAGAGATTTTTAACACTCTATCTTTCATTTGTTTTACTAGATTCACTTTCATTGAGTGTTTGTGGTAAGACCAATAGTTGATGTATCTTCCTGAGCTACATGGTTTTCTATACCAGTCTATCAGAATTTTGTTTTCTGATGACCGTATGAACCTTGTGTCAAGGAATGGCACGGAGAAATTTACATCTTCAGTTTCCATGGTGAACTGAATGAAAGGATCATAACTGTTGAAGGTGTCAAGAATCTCTTCAGTACAGTCGATTGGTAAGGCCAGAATAATATCATCCACATATTTTTTTATAAAGTGGGGTCTGAAAGACAGAACCGGTAATACTGTGTCTAACAAGTCATCCATTACATAAGCTGCTAAAATTGGGGAAATTGATGCACCCATGGGTGTTCCAAAAGTTTGTTTATAGAATTTATTATCAAAGGAGAAATATGTATTGTTAAATAGAAATTGTAACAGGTTTATGAAATTATCTTCAGAAATACTGCAATGTAAACTAATATTGTTCCATTGTTTGTGGACTGCTCTTATGCAGGTTTCAACATAAACATTACTGAATAGGGATATCACATCAAAACTTGCAAGAACATAGTTTAGAGGTAACAGAGTGTTATTGAATTGATTATTTACTTCAAACGAGTCTTTTATATAGTAATCATTGTCTAGGTTATAGGCTTTAGGTCCTTAGGCCCAAAATTTTGCATTGAACCTATAATAGGTAAAGATATTCCCATCAAGAATATCTTAGCAGATGTAGATTGCATTACATCCACTATCTCAGACCCCATACAAAGAAGCATCCTTGTAGCGAGGGCTACAAACATCATCACAAACCACATTCATAATCCTCCTCATCAATTTTCTCCTGTTCGAAATTTGTTCTTTAAATCTAAACGCTTTCTGAAAAATAATCCAAATTTAATTCTCACTCTTTCTGATAAAGGTAACGTAACAGTAGTAATGGAGAAACTACAATATTTACAATTATCCAACGCCATTATATCCAATAACTCCTCTTACATACTATTAAATAAAGATCCTACGAACTCTATTCAAAGGAAATCAAATATGTTAATCAAACAGTTAAATGACTCAAATCAAATCAATGATGTGATGAAAAAGAAACTGACTTGCTACAATGGTACTTCCCCAAGGTTCTATGCTTTACCCAAGATACATAAACCAACACTCTCGGTAAGACCGATTGTGGCTTCGATAGGATCCCCTACAGAAGCAATTGCTGCCTTCCTAACAAATATCTTGACTAAAGCCTATAACCTAGACAATGATTACTATATAAAAGACTCGTTTGAAGTAAATAATCAATTCAATAACACTCTGTTACCTCTAAACTATGTTCTTGCAAGTTTGGATGTGATATCCCTATTCAGTAATGTTTATGTTGAAACCTGCATAAGAGCAGTCCACAAACAATGGAACAATATTAGTTTACATTGCAGTATTTCTGAAGATAATTTCATAAACCTGTTACAATTTCTATTTAACAATACATATTTCTCCTTTGATAATAAATTCTATAAACAAACTTTTGGAACACCCATGGGTGCATCAATTTCCCCAATTTTAGCAGCTTATGTAATGGATGACTTGTTAGACACAGTATTACCGGTTCTGTCTTTCAGACCCCACTTTATAAAAAAATATGTGGATGATATTATTCTGGCCTTACCAATCGACTGTACTGAAGAGATTCTTGACACCTTCAACAGTTATGATCCTTTCATTCAGTTCACCATGGAAACTGAAGATGTAAATTTCTCCGTGCCATTCCTTGACACAAGGTTCATACGGTCATCAGAAAACAAAATTCTGATAGACTGGTATAGAAAACCATGTAGCTCAGGAAGATACATCAACTATTGGTCTTACCACAAACACTCAATGAAAGTGAATCTAGTAAAACAAATGAAAGATAGAGTGTTAAAAATCTCTGACAGTCAATTTCACAAAAAAAATCTTGCTATCCTTTTAAATTTATTTCTTGAAAATTCTTACCCACCGATTATGATTAAAAATATTTTGTTTAATTCTTCATCCTCCTTTGATATAATTAACAACTCAACAATTACACGAATTGACAGTAATAATAGCAATAATAATCACAATGAAAACAATATTGCACCATTAATTGCTTTTTATAGTTCTTTACCCTACATAAAGGAGATCACTCCCAAACTCTCCAGAATTTTTAATGATTTACCGAATTTGAAAATTGCAAATAAATCAGTATTAACTATTAGAACAATTCACTCTAAAGTCAAAGACAAACTTTCTCTATTTTCTCAAGCGAATGTAATATATAGTATTCCGTGTCAATCGTGCAACAAAATGTATGTTGGTCAGACTTCGAGATCTCTAGGCTCCCGAATCGTTTCACATAAAAGTGACTGTAGATTACATCCAGAACGGTGTGCGTTAGCTGAACATGTTAACAAGTTTGACCACCATATGAATTATGATGCCACTAAGGTCTTAGCTAGTGAATCGCGTCTACCCAAAAGGACCTTTCTCGAAATGGCCTTTATTTCAGAAAATAGTAATTGCATTAATAAAAAAAACAGATATTAATCATCTAAGTGAAATTTATTCTTACCTTCTGACGTTAGATAAGAATCCACCATTCATTAATTCCTCAAATCTATCAAATGATCAAATAATTTTATAAATAAAAATTAACCTTTTTCCTAAATTTGACTTAAAATTCACCAGATACTTAACCTGTACTAAAAAAATTTTGCTCACAGAAGGACTTAACTTTGTTATACTACAAAATAAAACATAATATCCAGATTGAAAGTGTACCAAAGACACTCAGTTATATGCCAGATGTACTTAATTCAGGTTCCTCCATGGGCCACTAGGTGTCGCCCAACTAACTAAATTTTGATTTACGGACTCCAACATAGGTTGGTAACTGTAAATTGGTACCACTGATTAAGTCATATGCCATGTCAACTGTCTGTCTTCTCCCAACCAATAGCATTGATTTGGCCTTATGTGATCAAAATGTAACGTATTTTTACAAAACTTTTATGACATCCTTCCAATTTTACCTGTTTTATATTGAAATTCATCTTGTACAATGTGCCCCCTTTTGTTGAATAACATCGCGTCAAACACCCTCAACTAAGATGTAAGTTAACCATCCATGTATATTTTTTATATATTACTTACTCATGCAAATTGTAGTATCCCTGATGATGGAAACGATTAATTAAATTTCCGAAAGCTTGGACAAACTTAAAAGAGTACTCTTTGATTTTGCTGCATAGCCCCACTATTTACTATAAATATATATATATATATATATATATATATATATATATATATATATATATATATATATATATATATATATATATATATATATATATATATATATATATATATATATATATATATATATATATATAAAGTGAATAGAGTAAACATCTACCTTTGGATTCCATGGCTCGTGTCGAATTAAGTTTCAAACTAGTGACTGTAGATGTCACAAGTTACTATTCATATATATATATATATATATATATATATATATATATATATATATATATATATATATATATATATATATATATATATATATATATATATATATATATATATATATACCGGGTGGCTACGGAAGTATTGCCTACGGAATATCTCAGTTATTGTATGAAGTAGGTTTGTGAAATTTGGAGCGTCGATATAATGACATAAGAGCTAGAATTTGAGCATATTGACATGTCGAAGTTAACTTCCGGTCTGACCGGAAGTAACATCAACTTTCTTATTTTAAATGGAAACCCAATTTTTTTTCCTTTTCGCTTTATTCAGCATTCAATTCCCTTTCTAATGACATATCACAAGTTGGTATCTAACCAGAAACTAGATCAGAAAAAAATTATTATTGAAATTCACCGAGTAGGCCGTGGAAGCAAAATTAAAGCCAAAAATTGAAAAGTTGTTTATGGAAACCATACGTCACTTGATAACAGTTGCTACTACTGTAATATTTTATTTTCATTCGTCGGCGTTATAAAAAGCCGCCAAAAAAATATTGGAAAAATTGGGAAAAAAACAATACTCTGTAGGTCCATAACTTAAATAGAAACATACAACTTTTTCTTGCCTGTACTATTCAGCATAACCATTCCTTTCTAATGATATAATAGAAAGTAATTTTTTGAAATGAAATACCAAAAAATCCAATTATTATCCTTCAAATAACAAAACAGATTATCGCCATACGCAAAAATAACATTAATAATAATGTGGAATGATAAATTATATCCTGTAGGTTATAGGTTAAATAGGAACATAAACGTACTTGGTCTGTGCCATCGTCCATAGATATTCTAATATCTAACTATGGACGATGTTTGTGCTATTCAGAATAATCATTCCATTGCAATAATCATTCGAACCAAAATATTAACAAGTAGGCTGATTAAGATGTATTTTGGAATGAAACAAAAAAGAAACGAGAGCTCTCACGAACGCTGCTATCCATATTATTTTGACGTTCGAAGTAGTGTTTTTGATTCTGCCATTTTAAAAGGGTTTGGAAATCTAAATCAGTTAGTGGAATATTCAAAAAATGCCCCGTTATTCACGAACCGAACAAATTGACATGCTTCTCATTTATGGTGAATGTTTAAAAAATTCTTATGCCGCTGAACCATTGTATTTGGAGCGATATCCAGGGAGGCAGCAACCGTCAAGAAGGTATTTCCAGTGGCTTGAAGAATAATTAAGAACTGAGCCTGATGTTCACAAAGAACAAGAAGCATTTGTTATTAATGAGGAAACTGAAATTAATGTATTAGCTTTAGTACAATATGATTGCACAATTTCCTCAAGGCAGATTGGCACCGAATTAGCTATAAGTAAGGACTCTGCTAGGAAAATTTTGAACCTATTTAACTATTATATCTTGTTTACGGACGAGTCAAGATTTATCAACAATGGATTATTTAACAGGAATAATACAAGGTAGGTACTGTACTTTATTTGGATTATTGTCGATAGTCGAAGTGTAAAGTGCTAACAGTGTGAACGGTCTTTTGTTTCAGGTACTGGGCGATAGAAAAAGAGCACCGGTTTCGACAAGGTGGCTTCCAGGAGAGATTTGGTGTGAATGTTTGGGCAGGAATAGTTGGAACTCATATTGTTGGCCCCATTCTTTTTCAAGGCCAACTAACCGGAGAGAGATACTTTAATTTTTTAACGAATGAAATTTCGGAATTCATTAACAACCTACCAGCGGAAATAACTGAGAGAATGTACTTCCAGCAAGATGGCGCCCCTCCGCATAATTCAAGAATAGCGAGAAATTATCTTCAAAATCGCTTTCAAGAGAGACTTATAACAACCCATGGTCCAGTCAGGTGGCCACCAAGGTCACCTGATCTTACTCCGTGCGACTTTTTTCTATGGGGGCATCTTAAAAATAGGGTGTATTCCAAACAGCCTACAACTATACATGAGCTAGAAGTAAAAATTCGTAGAGCTTTCCAAGATATCACGCCCCAAATGTTGAGAAACGTTATACATGAAAATTTCACCAGAGGCAATAAATGTATTGACGCTGACGGAATGCATTTCTAACATTTGTTTTGAATTTATTTTATCTTTAATCCTATCAATTTGAATTTTTTTTCGATAAATCTGTTTTTTTGTTATTTGAATAATAATAATTGGATTTTTTGATATTTCATTTCAAAAAATTACTTTCTATTATATCATTAGAAAGGAATGGTTGTGCTGAATAGTACAGGCAAGAAAAAGTTGTATGTTCCTATTTAAGTTATGGACCTACAGAGTATTGTTTTTTTCCCACTTTTTCCAATATTTTTTTTGGCGGCTTTTTATAACGCCGACGAATGAAAATAAAATATCACAGTAGTAGCAACTGTTATCAAGTGACGTATGGTTTCCATAGCCAACTTTTCAATTTTTGGCTTTCATTTTGCTTCCACGGCCTACTCGGTGAATTTCAATAATATTTTTTTTCTGATCTAGTTTCTGGTTAGATACCAACTTGTGATATGTCATTAGAAAGGGAATTGAATGCTGAATAAAGCGAAGAGAAAAATAAATAGGGTTTCCATTTAAAATACGAAAGTTGATGTTACTTCCGGTCAGACCGGAAGTTAACTTCGACATGTCAATATGCTCAAATTCTAGCTCTTATGTCATTATATCGACGCTCCAAATTTCACAAACCTACTTCATACAATAACTGAGATATTCCGTAGGCAATACTTCCGTGACCTCTTATGGATATCTTATGGATGCCTAGATTTAACCTAGATTTATATATATATATATATATATATATATATATATATATATATATATATATATATATATATATATATATATATATATATATATATATATATATAAATCTAGGCATCCATAAGATATCCATAAGAGGTCAATAATGGATAAATATATATATATATATATATATATATTATATATATTTATTTATCCATAATAAATATCCATAAAAATATATTCTATGTGTGATATATATATATATATATATATATATATATATATATATATATATATATATATATATATATATATATATATATATATATATATATATATATATATATATATATATATATATATAGAATATATAGATATAAGTTTTTTAATATTTGGGATATGCAGCAGGCCAATAAGGGTACTCTTATACAATTATTCCAAGCTTTCAATAACTTTTTATTATCATCTTCAGGGAAACTACAAATATGTAAAGACAACTATGAGAATTAAGCCAACGAAAAACGTGGAATAACTTACACTGTTTCGAGGTTACATGGCGTATATGTTAAAAATAATCATGAAATATGGACAGCACTGGGAGTAAAACATCATTGATAACAACCAAGAGTAACGTGGATGCACACTCATTACTGATGATACATTATGACATGGATTTTAAAATTGTTAAAATTATATAAAAGCACGTGTTGTCCTTGAAGAGGCAAACAACCGCGCCGAGTAATTTTATTCGACTGACTAGCCAAGACCACTGACAAATGACATGAGACAATTGATACATGATATATGACAGGTGACATGAGCCACACGGAATCTTAATCATGGGGAGTGACAGATGACACTACAACCTAATGATACAGATCTGTGATGGAGCTACATGGAACAATAATTATGAATTGTGAAATTTGGAATATGAGAACAATATATTTTATATTAATGGTGTAGGTGACAAATGAGCTGAACCAACAAAGGAAACATATCCTGAAAACATGAACACTCGACCTAATGCTAACAATAATACATTACTGAAAAATATGGAACAAAGATTGTATGAACAGTATTTTGATGGAGGAATTGAATGATATTGAATTAATTTGTGAAGTCAATATTCATTGAAGTAATCCGTTGATTGTCTCCAAACCTTGTATTGTCTGCAAAAATTAAATAAGAGTAAATTTCACTCAAGTGATTTACGTCTGTTTTTTTATTCAGCGCATTATCCGCTTGTGCAATGTGAACCATTTCTAAAAAAAGCCTTTTGGCTGTGTTTTTCTCTGAAGATAAAATTTTTACCGAATTATAATCCATACAACGTCCTTCCTTAGCAACATGTTCACTCAGTGCACATCTCTCCGGGTGTAGTCTACTGTCGCTCTTGTGTGACACAATGCGGTCCTTAAGTGGTCTGGACGTTTGTCCAATGTATTGTTTTTCACAAATTTGACACTGTATACAATAAACTACATCCGAACAGTTTATGCACGGAGTCTTGTCTTTTAATTTGGAAAAAATTCTCTTGATAGGCAAAACATTTTTATTGGATATTTTTATATTTTCTGAAAAAGATTTGAAAATTCTGGATAGTCCAGGGGTGATGTCTTTAATGAACGGTAAAGAAGCATAAAAGGAAAGAGTCCCAGTGACTTCAGCAACTTGCGTATTGACTGGAGATGGAGAAAGTGTATTATTAATATTATTACTATGTAAGTTTATGTCATCCATGGATGAGGTATTATACAAGATCTTTTTTACAAAGGAAGCAGAATATGAATTTTGGAGAAAAAGATTGTAAATTATGTCTAAATTTTTTTTTGAGAAAGGAAGTGTCAGATATTTTGATGACTCTTGATTTCATTTGTTTAATCAGATTGACCTTCATGCTCTGTTTATGATAAGACCAGTAGCTCATATATCTTCCAGAGCTCATTGGTTTCCTGTACCAATCTATAAGTACGGTGTTCTCTGGTGTTCTGATAAACATGGTATCAAGGAACGGAACGCTGTTATGTTCGTTTTCTCTCTCAATGGTGAACTGTATGTGGGGATCGTAGCTGTTGAAAATGAACAAGGTGTCATCTATGGTATTTGACGGAATTGCAATGATAATGTCATCTACATATTTCTTAAGGAAAGGTGGATTGAAAGGGAGAACATGAGTGACCATGTCTAACAAATCATCCATAACGTATGCTGCCAATATAGGGCTAATTTTTGCACCCATTGGGGTACCAAAAGTCTGTTTATAAAATTTATCATTGAATGCAAAATAAGTATTTTCAAAGAGGAAAGATATTAAATTCAAAAAAGTGTCTTTTGTCAAGTTGCAGTAACCACTGATCACGCTCCACTTTTTTTCAATGGCCCTTAAACACGCCTGTAAGTAAACATTACTAAATAGAGAGACCACATCTAGACTGGCCAGAACAAAAATATTTGGAAGTTTAAATTTATTAAAAAGTGTATTAACTTGAAAGGAGTCTTTTATGTAATAATCATTATCAAAGTCATATGCTTTGGTTAAAATGTCAGTGAGAAAGGATGAAATGGATTCTGTGGGAGCTCCTATTGAGGCCACTATTGGTCGACCAGACAAAGTCGGTTTATGAATTTTGGGGAGTGAATAGAATTTTGGAGAAATAGATTTGTATGAAGTTAGTTTCTTTTTTTGTACCTCATCGATTTTGATTGAATAGACGACGTTGGATCCGAGCGTAGTTCAATATAAGTGTCGTTACCCACTATGAGATCGTTAGACATAGTCATGTACTGATCTCTGTCCATAACGGCAGTTACATTGCCCTTGTCTGAATTTGTTATTATTAAGTTTGGATTATTTTTTAAAAATTGTTTAGATTGATTGTATAAGCCATGATAAAAGGAGAAGTTATGTTGCGAATTATGAAAACCATTCGTAATGAGATTTGTAGATTTGGCGATTGCAATATTTCTGCTATGATTGTCTGAAATTGATGAGGTGACATAGTCTACATCAGCCAATAGACTTTTTAAAGAAATTTTTATCACATTATTGTCCTTGATACTTTTCACAAAAAATTCTTCATTATTCAATATGTTCTAAAATCATCTATGTTTTTATTTATTTATACTGAATACAAACAGATACACCATCTTTATGCATCCACTAATAGAATGAAATATAGAAAATTCTCAAATGGTAACAATTATAACATTTGACTCCAATAAAAAAGCAGAAGTAAAAAATGGATACAGGCGTGCCTATATAGTCCTAGTAGTGAGGTTAAATGTGTTTTCTTTATATTGAATCTATTAACTGCCAATAAGCAATGTTCTGTAGGTGTGTTTCTATTAAAAAATCTGAAAGTGATTTCCCTACATCGAAGTATCAGGCAAGTTGGTGTTGACTTCTTGCAAGTGGTCTGGTACAGATATTTTGTCTTGCTGGAAATAATTTGGGCATTTTCCCTTCGCTTGCTTACACTTGTTATGTGAAGTCTGTTCTTTGGGTTTCATAAGAGACACAGAGAGGATAAACACCTTATATTTTTCAATAGCATTGACCTTAAAATGTTTTTCTTGTGTTCTTTCAATTGTTTTGGAATGTGTCATTATTTGTGGATACCATATTCTATATATAGTACACAGGCATGTTCTAGTTTAGAACGAAGATGGCCATTGAAGAGAAAGTTTTTTGAGAAAATTACTCCCAGATCTTTGATTTCCTGTACTATCTCTATATTGCACCGCCATTAATGAAATATTCAGGAATTTGATTTTGAAAGCCTTCTTCTGTAAACAGACAAATGCAAGCTTTGAACTAATACCAAATACCTATATCCTGAGAGCATCCCACAAAACAAAATCAGAAAAAGGAATATTTTTTTGAAAACCTTTCATATGAATATAAAGTAATAATTGAAATCCAAGAGGATTAAAAAAAAAATATTTTAGAAAAATTGCTATCCCATTTGAAACAAGGGTTCTATGTACACCGATTTAGTTTTTTGTACATATATTTATTAACAGGGATTTCGAATTAACATTTTTAATGTTGTTGAATTCAGATAAAAAGGGCTTTGGTCGGAGCAACCATTAGAGGGTATACCGAGTGTTGTATAATTTTGAGAAATCGAAGTAATCTTTTCTGAATTTAACAAAATCCAAAAATCAGAATTAAACAGCTTGTAAAAGAGAATAGATACCTAAATTTTCTAAGTGGAACTTCGATTCCTGAAGCATACATAAAATCTTTCCAAAATCCGTGAAGTATATTAATTAATTCTCTTTGCATCAATGAAAGTGCATAAGAAAATGGAATCTTGAAGAATTTGAAGTTTTTCCTACTTCTATGGAACAACATGTAGTCAAGAAACCATTCTAGAAATGAACAACTCCACTAACGCAAAGGGTTTCACCTTCAAAATATTCTTTGGTTAGGACTTTCAATAAAAATCAAAATTACGCACTAAATATAGAACCATTGTTTTAATACTTAGGAACACAGGAACATTTTTTTATAATTGGTTTTATTTTTCAGTTTGCAGTTGGATTATCAGTTGGGATCGGTTTTCTCTAAGAATAGTTGTCGAAGCTTTTGCCAAATATCTGATAACTACTGTGTGATTATTTATTTAGTTTAATTAATTTAATTAGATAATAACAGATAAATAACATGTATTGATCTGAAGAATAAAACATGTTTTAGATGTTATGTACAATAAAAATACCTATTTTTAAATTGTTTCTCTGAATTTTTCAGTGAAACCGCTTCTGAATTTCCACTGAACTTTCTTCCTGCTCCATCCTGTAGTAATCTACCTGATTCACCTGACTCTGTCCCAAAAACTCTATTGGTGAATTACAGCAATATCCCAACAGAAAATATTCCCAACCCTGTCAAAATTGATATTCATACAAACCTTTTTTCTTTAATTTAGAACGATGAAATTGTCATTAATCTTCCTCTTTACTGGAGTTTTCATAAGTTAGAAAATCACATTGTATTTTCTAAAGTGGCACTTGAAGAAAACAATTTGGCTTATTTAGAGAGATCAGTGGTTCTTACTGCTGATAGTATACAAGCTCGAGCAATGAACAGAGTTGTTGATATTATGGAATCTGTAACCACAGTAGAAGATCTAGAGGATTAATTGAAAAGTCTGAATGGGGTGAAAATTTGTAGCAGTCGGAGTTCATCTTGTAAAATTTTGATTCCTATAAATAAAAACAAATGTACTTATTGCTCAAAATCTATTTACAACCAGGTGTTGCACTTCTATGCACTTGGATATACTGTACTGAAGATGACCAACAATCTGAAACACGTGTATACACTTGCTATGCATTTTGAGGGTTACACCCAATAATTTGTCCTATTATATTTTAATAAATGGCCCCTCACTAAATTTACTTTCATTTATATATTATATAAGATTTCTTCCTTTCTGAAATAATGTTATTATTATTATTACATATTATTTGTCACCATCAAAATTTATCATTAAAATAACCATTTACCATGTATATGTTGATAAATTGTGTGAAAATAAAGAATTATAGACATATATTCAAGTTTCTTCAAAAATCTCATTTTCAGCAAATTTTTCAAATGAGTATTTATTTTATTTTGGAAACCCAACTGAACTCATTTAATTTTCAATTAAATGGGTACAATAATCGACATAGAGATGCTAAGTTCTCAATTAGAAGAACTAAAACCATCCAGATATTGGTAATAACTGAAAGCCAGTATCAACAAGAGAAATATCAAGTCTTGTTGATTCACTTTTCTCGATGCCATAGAATATAAAGGAAGTAAAGTTTTCGCCATTCCACTACCACATACAAACATGTGTTCAAGTACAAGTAATCTTTTATACCTACATACTGTTTTTTTTCCTGCCGAATTCGTTCCGAATAAGCAAAGTAGACAATCTGCAAACATTTCTTGTGTTGAAATTTTCTTGGAGTTGTTTCAAGGAAATGGTTTGTACACAAAATTTCACTGGAACCAAATAGTAGGGGTCCAACTTTCCTTTAGATAGGTGGTAAATGACTATCAGTCAATTTGTCTCGTTCCACGGTGTGGGTGGACGGCCTTAGCAAAGTTTCGGATTTCTCCGAAACCATCCTCAGCCACCCACCGCTCTGCTCCAAGTGACCTGGAGGGCAAGGACGTCGTCACCCAGGGATTTCGAAATCTGCCTTCGTAGCTCTATTTGCTTGTACTGGCTGTGCATGTGTGTTCCCTTGGGAGGTACGCTGAACCCGCCCCTGGAGAGATATGGGAATGCTAGCATCCCCAACTCCCTCCGAGAGCCTTCCACCACCCCCTAGTTCATCCACTAGGGCCTCAGCATCACCCGGTTCCTTTAGGGTATGCACATCTACGTCTTGTGGCCTCAGCTGTTGTGCGTGGGGCACACCCAATGACCTCGGAGCGCTTCGGCGCATTCCGAGGGGGCGTACCTCGCGAGCTTCGCCAGCATGGACTCCTCTGTAACCCTCCGACCTGCGAACAGATACATTTCTGGTTAATTGAAAACGTTCAAAACGAGCTTCCAGAGGTGGAGTTGTGACAACTCCCGCGGTATCAATTAATAAATCTACCTGAGCCGACGGGGAAGGCTGCCTCCCTCCGTCTAAGCTCGACTCTAAAGTACCCTGGTCTAGCACACTTCTCGGGGACAAGGTAGTTGACATCGTCAACTCACGGTTTTCCCCGGTAGTACGTACCTGGGGGACGTCTCCGTCGAGGCGTCGCGACGCTTTGGGGAATAGACGCCTGGCGTCTAAGTCACCCGACGGCGGAGGTGTCCGAGAAAGCCCAGCGCCGGCGAACACGGCTTGGGTATTCTCCTCCGCGAGCATATGAGATCTCAATCTTATATTCGTCATTGCTCTAAAGGACAAACAGTTACGGCTGTAATGTATTGTCGGGCTACTTGCGTGTGCAAGTGTGTGGCAAAGGAGAAGTGCACTAAAATCGACCTCGCGTCGACCCAACTCAAGTGTGACGATGAGAAGGGTCACCCTATAGCTAACTAACCTAACACCTAACAAGACCTCGCCGGGAAATGGACGAGGGAGGAAGGATTCACGGTTTAGAAAAACTATCTAAATAAAATATCCTAACTTCAAAATTTGTGTGAAGCACCAAAAAGGAAAATTAAACTTGAAAAATTTTTACTTCAAAAATTACAACTGGATGTGACAAAAACCAAGACAGAGATTTGGGTAAAAGGATCACGGAGCCTAACCAGACTGTCTCAGGTGGAAAAGCCGAGAACAGCCGCAGGAAATAGGTATGGGAAGGACGCGAAACCCCTAGGTACCACAGGAAATGTGGCTCGCCAACGACAAAGTCGCAGCTAATGATGTCTTGACAGGCCGAGGAATTTAAGCTCGAACGATACAATCTTCGTGGAACTCTACGATCGAGCCGATTGTATCAGGTGAGATCTCGTTTGGTGCCTGACCCCCTTTCATACGATGGGGATTTTTCGTCAACGTCGCGTACAGGTATTAAGTCGGGAAATAACTTTGATGAAGTTAAATCCCTAAGTGTCCGTTGCAAAAGATCACTTTACACTGATTATTGCTCGAGAGTTAAACTACCTATCAACGTACTTTCGTAGCGCGAATAAAACACCTTTAAACCGTACAAGTGAGTCTAACCCCTTTTAAGATAGAAACAAAACGTTATGAATCTACTGTGAACTGAATTATTATTACCGAGAACCTGACTCTAACTGCTAGCCAAAACGATGAATTGCAGAGACAAAAGGCAAAGCCAAACAAACGTAAGTTATTTAACGGAAACACGAAATTGATTATTACACTGCAATTCGACAAGAAAGAGTGGCTGTCTGCTGCTTCGCTGCTTGCATATTTATGCAATCCTGACTGCTGAATCCGCGACACCCATTGGCCTAGAGGGCCAAAGTGGGCGTCGCCCTTGGCTGAACAAAACCCTAGCTCTGTCGAGAATGGGAGTTGGTTGAATTATTAAAAAAAATAGAATTATTAATTTGAGGTGCCTCGGCCAGCTCCGGGTTCGACCTCATTCTCGCCGCCCAGAATCTCTCCATTTTTACAAAGAAAATTTAAGAAAATTACAAAGAGAAAATTCTGCAATTGATAGGGAAAATGCCAACCAATGATTATTATAACTAGCCTACTCCTAGCAAGAACCCTAAGTCCCTAATTTAACTTACCAGAGTAGCTGAAAGAGAGATTATGATTAGTTGATAGCTAAACAAAATCTACAAAATAAAACTAAGTGTTTTAACGCGCCTATCCAGGGAGTTTACCCGTGTCTCTCCCGGGAGAGAAGTTGCGCTTTACCGCCCCGTCTCACCTTGGTGCAATGGCTCGTCTTGCTACGGAAGACTCACCCCAGTGATCCGGTAGGCATCACCTGGCATAGATTCCGGGACCACGCAATCTAATCCAGGCAATACGGAGCCGCTGCTTCCACCGGCGGTGGAGGCCAGGCTAGGCTGAAAGAGAAAAATTGGATTAGTAAATATAAAATGTTCTAAAATACGAATTCTTTTATAGTGGGCTCGCACTGAGTCCCAAAAGTTTAACACTTCTAATTCAGTTCTGAAAAGAACTAAAGTGTCCAGCATTCATGCGTGATCAATCGAATTCTTTTTGGAGGGATGTTGGTTTTTCTTGATATCCCTCCAAGAAACACAAGTTGGCCTAGCAGAAAAATGTTGGCTGAAGATCTTCTTTCTTGAGCCTGCACACCTTCTGGAATCTTCTTTCTTCTTTTGAAAACCCAATATTTCAATATTCGGATTCGTAAAATTCTCTTTCTGGAACTTTCGATTTCACCTTCGTCGAAGGACTTTTCTGGAACACTATTTCGCCGAATTTATATTATTCTCTTTCGCCGAATTAATCTCAGGAACTTTCTGGAACTCTCGTACTATCGGATTTCGACACTTTGAAATTCTCGAAAATACTAATTTTCACAATACTTTGTAACTGGTGAAAATACTGACTTTTCACTATAATTCTCTCAGCTGAGTATACGTGGCTTTTCGCTTTTTGCTAGGTAGCGGACTGGATCGCTGTGTCGAGTCGCGCAAAGCGCTCTATATTTATATGTGCGGTTCGGAGGGCGTGGCCTGGCTTTGGCCAATCGCGCTCGAGAACGGCGAACAAAACTCGGTCGAGAATTTCTGGAGCTCATTTCTCGACGGAAATTTCTTGGCGAATGCTGAGTTGGATTCTTTCTGAATCTCATCGTTAAAAATTATAATAGTATATTGGGTTTTCATGACACTCCCCCCCTTCAAGAGATCGCTGACATCTTTTCTGCTAGTGGAATGCCAAACATTTTTGCCGCCGGAGCAACGTGCGCCTCGGGAGGGTTTTATTTTCTTTCTCTTTATTGATTCTTTTCAAACCACAAGTACAATATATTTTAATGGGCAATGCCCCTAAAACCCAACTGGGTGTACAATGTTTTGGCCCTAGCCTAACTTGTACAATGCTATCCTAATTACCTGTGCTAGCTAAAGTGCGAACTAACTTATGTTAGGGAGATAAATTTTACAATATGTACTTATACTACAGGGACGTTGACAAGTAACACCTTCGGGGCATAATAATGTCCGGTGTTCCACGGGCCTATCTTACTGACTAAAGAGGGATATGTTACAATGTTCACGGACTACTCGTCCTCTCCTGAGGCTGGAGTTGGACGTGGATCCAGGTGGTCTTGGCCACTTCTGGGATCCGGGGCTGGTCGGAGATCATCGGCGGAGATGTTTTGTTCGTAGCCTCCTTTGAGGACCACATAACAATTGGGGCCGATCTGCCGTTCGACCTGGAATGGGCCGACCCAGGTCTGGCCAAAGTTTTTGCGACGCGGACCAAAATTCCGGCACAAAACCCATTGTCCTGGCGAAAATGACACTGGTTGCTCGTCTTCCAGATTCGGGAACAACTTACTCCGGTAATTCGAAGAAGAAGCGGCCGCCTCTGCAACGCGCTCTGCACGGTTCTCGTTTCTTCTTTTTCTCTTCCTTTGCGAAGGAGTTATCCACTCTCCGGGCTGTGGTATTTCATAGCCTAACAGCAGCATGCTCGGTGACATCCCTGTTGCGGCGTTAAATCGAGTCCTAAGGTTGAAGATTATACTAGGAACCTGCTCTTCCCAAAGGGTTTCCTCCTTGTTTAGTAAAGCAGCTCGTAGCATCTTCTTGATCTCCTGTACTCGCCTTTCTATTGGATTCGCCTGTTGGTGATAGATAGGTGACCACTTAATTTCAATACGGTAGTGCTCTGTGAACTGCTCAAAGACTCTGCCCTTGAATTGGGCTGCACTGTCTGAAATTATTAATCTTGGGTAACCCCATCTTCCAAAGACATCCTCCTGAAGGAATTTGACTACAGCTTCGGCATCGGCTTTCTGTACCACCTTGGCTTCAACCCATTTGCTAAAACAATCTGTTGCCAAAAGAATGTACCGGTTCCCGTTCCGGGATGCGGGATATGGACCCATGGCGTCTATGGAGACGATTTCCCATGGCCTCTCCGGACAATTCGGCCTTTGGATCATTTCCTGTTGAGGAGCAGCACGTTTGGTTGTCGCGCAAGTGAGGCACCTCTTGATGTAATCGTCGATACGAGATTTAAGGGGAGAAAGTTGGAAGTGTTTGGAAATTTGTCGATAAGTCTCTAGGCTCCCAGGATGCCCTATGTCGTCGTGATACCGTTTAAGCACTTGGTGCAGAAAATTCTTCGGTATCACAACCCGCCGACTTTCAGGATCCTGGCCTATAAAGTAGAGCACGCCATCCTCTATGACGAACTCGTCACGAATTCTTCGCTCATAGGGATTTGGATTTGGCGTATTCCTTGCTCTGATGATTCTCTCTATAAACCTTTGGAGGCTAGGACAATCTCTCTGTCTATCTTTAACTTCCTCATAGAACGTTCGTAATTGGGTAAGTGTCGGTAATTCTCCTGCAGGGGATTTTTCCTGAGTCTCTTTGACTGGGAATATCATCCGCTCTGTTTCAGAGTGTATATCATGGCCTGTCGGCTCGTCTATCGGATTTCTGCTGAGAAAATCCGGGAGCTGATTCAGCTTCCCTGGGATATGGATAATCTCAAAATCGTACTCCTGTAATAGTAAGGACCATCGTGTTAATTTCGCTCTTTCGTCCTTCATTTTTCCTAACCATAGGAGTGCTGAATTGTCTGTGTATAGTTTAAAGTGTTTGTCCTGTAGGAAATGCCTATACTTTTTGATGCTCCATACTATGGCCAAACATTCTATTTCGTTTACGTGGTACTTCCTCTCAGTCTTGGATAATTTCGCGCTCGCATAGGCGATTATATCCCTATTGCCGTTTTCGTTTTCCTGAAACAGGACTGCCCCCATGCCAATGAGGCTTGCGTCCGTCTGGAGACAATAAGGTCTCTGGGGATCAGGTCTGGAAAGCTCAAGAGGTTGGCTGACCAGCTCTTTTATTTTGTTAAATGCTGCTTCGGCAGCAGGAGTCCATTTAAACCTCTTCTGGGTGTCAATGAGATCCGTGAGGGGAGACGCAATTTCTGCAAAATGGGGAATATATTCCCGTAGCCAACTGGCTGTTCCTAGAAACGCTCTGAGCTGTTTCAATGATTTGGGGGTAGTGAAATTTATAGTATTAAGGATGTGAGCCTCTTGTGGCCGGTTTCCTTTTGCAGACACGATTCTGCCTAAATAATGCAGTTCTCTTGAACCGAAGTGGCATTTTTGAGGAGAGAGCCATAAACCATGAGTTCTGAGGCGTTCCAAAATCCTCCTCAAGTGTACGCAATGTTCTTCAACATCACGGGAATAAACAATAATGTCATCGAGATATACCTTGCAAAAGACATCAGTATATCCGACTAAGACCGAGGACATGAGTTTTTGGAATACCGCCGGGCCATTCTTCAGGCCAAAACTCAAAACTTTAAACTGATACACTTGCCCGTCAGGGGCTCCGAATGCTGTGTACTTCTGGGATTGCGGAGTTAAGGGTGCTTGCCAAAACCCGTTTCTCAAGTCAAGTGTGGTAAAAATCTTTGCCTGCCCCATTTCTCTAACAGTCTCCTGAATAGGAGGTAAGTTTGGGGCTTCCGAAACTATCAGTTTATTTATCTCCCTGTAATCCACACAAAATCTCAATTTTCCGTCCTTCTTTGGGACGAGAACTACAGGGGAGCAGTATGGGGAGTCGCTTGGCACTATCACGCCAGCCTCCGAGAGTTTTCTTATCTCCTCATGGACTATTTGCTTCCTGCTTTCCGACATCTTGTCGTAACGAAAGCGTCTAAAAGGGCGTTCCTCTTTGACTTTTATGTCGTGTAACACGGCTTTGGTAATCGGCTGCCTAATGGTTTCCTCGAACACATCGGGAAAGTCCGTTATAACTTCCATGATCTTGTCCTTTGTTTCGGGCGAAAATTGCTCTTCAGCGAACTCCGCTAACTGAATCTCGGCAATTGCCCTCTCTGAAACTGGACTCCAATAGATCGTTTGCCTAGTCTCACTTCCCAAGTACACGCATTTACGTTTAACATCTAGGATGGCCTCATTATCATCCAGAAATGGGACTCCTAGAATTATCGACTCATTGAGATCTGCTAGGACTGTAGCAGTAATATGGAACTCTTGTCCTTCAATATCCAACGTAATTTCCTTTTGTCCTAAACTGTAGGACGTGTTATCCCTGCATCCTAATCTGATAGCAGTCGGATTTGGAAGATTTGACAGATCATGTTCCTCCAATAGGCTTGCTCTTATAAAATTGGTGCTTGCCCCAGTATCTATCAGGGCCGATACCTGTTTGTCGTTGACACACACAGGGATCCTGGGAAGCCTTTTACACTTTATTTGCCCATCTTCCAGGCTCACTAAAGCCTCTAGAGGGGGAAATTTATTAACAGGGACTTCAACAGACTCATCTGTTTGAATCGAAATATTTACACAAGGAAAGTTAGAAAAATTATTTTCAGGGTTTACGTTTCCCAAAGTTTGGGTGGAAATGTTTGCATGGGTGACGATTTCCACTTTGGGAATATAAGTGGGGACTCGGCTTACTGGTGAGCGGACGTCACCATCGCCGAAGGTGGTGCATCCTGCCTGGCGTTTCCCGAACAGTAAGCGTCCTCTTCTGCTATGTAGTTCAATCTGCTATCTGCAGGTCTTTGATTTTGTGTGGGTGGAGGGTTCCTCTGACCCACGTTCCCATAAGAGCCTCTGCCCCGAGCAGCAGAAAATTGGCCTCTTATATAATTTCTAGAGTCCTCTCTTTCTCGTTGAGAGTCTCTATTTTCGTTTCTATTAATGCTGGAATTCCTCCATCCATTTGAACTCGAATTTCCATTACCCCTCCAGCTTCCGTTATACTGGCTCTGGGTATTCGTATTTCGAACCATGTTGGCATTATTCGAACCCACATTAGCTTGTCTAGTGGATTCCTGGACAGTGGCTTTGCTATTATTTTTGAAGCAGCTTGGGGCTGTCAAGCTGGCCTCTATTTGTATACAGTGCCTAGTGAATGCCTCAAGGGTCACAATCGGCTTATCTCGAAGAAAAGATTGTATAGCGGGGTCAATCAATTCCGTTATTAATCGTATGGCCTCCAGTTCGGGCAGATTTGGCATCACTCGCCTGATGAGTGCCATTTTCTCTCCAATGAAAATATCAGTTTTGCTTTTCGTTTGCTTTTCTCCATATATTTTTGCAAGGAGTCGTGAATGTAGCTCCTGGCTATCAAACCTGTCTAGAAAGCGGTTTACGAAAAATTGCCAAGTGGCATTAATATCGTTGTATAAATTCATCCATGTCTGGGCCTCACCTTTTAGCTGACTTCGAGCATGAGCCACCCAATCATCCAGATCTAAATCCGCTTTCCTGAATTCAGATACCAATTTATTTAGGAAGTATCTCGGGTTTTCTGAGTCTTTTCCACTGAAAGTGGGTAATTTATTTCGATCAAGGGTTTTCGGCTTCGAATGGCCTGTTAGTTCCTTGAGAACTTGCACCAGCTGCGCCATGTCACTTTGCGGCGGAGCAGGGGCAACAGTATTTATGGCTTCCGGATTTATTGTAGAGTTTCCGACTGGAATATTGTCTTCCGGAGCAAAAGAAACCCTTCTTGGGCTTTCTTCATTTTTAAAATTTGGGCGCCACCTGTTCCCACTTAATTTTTCGTCGCTGGGATCGGAAGTTGGCGACGTTTTGAAAAGTAAGGAAAATGGATTATTTGCAGATACACTCTGCAAATATGAGGCTTCCGCCCGCTCACCATCGAGGGTACGAGTCGAAGCCATTGAGCGAGTATACCAATCGCTATCATTCAAAACAGTGGAAATTCGTGGATCGAACGTTTCGACCTGAATACGTTCCTCCTCAGGCATATATGCATGGCGTTCCCTATCAAGGAATTGAGTCCGTTCACTGATCACAGTGAAATAATCGTCATTTCGTTGTCCAGAATTTTCTGGAATTTCGAAACTTCGAAAATCGTCATTTCCGACGTTTCGGTCATTTTGTCCATCATCAGTATGACGATTAATGGCCCCACGTTGGGCGCCATGTCGAGAATGGGAGTTGGTTGAATTATTAAAAAAAATAGAATTATTAATTTGAGGTGCCTCGGCCAGCTCCGGGTTCGACCTCATTCTCGCCGCCCAGAATCTCTCCATTTTTACAAAGAAAATTTAAGAAAATTACAAAGAGAAAATTCTGCAATTGATAGGGAAAATGCCAACCAATGATTATTATAACTAGCCTACTCCTAGCAAGAACCCTAAGTCCCTAATTTAACTTACCAGAGTAGCTGAAAGAGAGATTATGATTAGTTGATAGCTAAACAAAATCTACAAAATAAAACTAAGTGTTTTAACGCGCCTATCCAGGGAGTTTACCCGTGTCTCTCCCGGGAGAGAAGTTGCGCTTTACCGCCCCGTCTCACCTTGGTGCAATGGCTCGTCTTGCTACGGAAGACTCACCCCAGTGATCCGGTAGGCATCACCTGGCATAGATTCCGGGACCACGCAATCTAATCCAGGCAATACGGAGCCGCTGCTTCCACCGGCGGTGGAGGCCAGGCTAGGCTGAAAGAGAAAAATTGGATTAGTAAATATAAAATGTTCTAAAATACGAATTCTTTTATAGTGGGCTCGCACTGAGTCCCAAAAGTTTAACACTTCTAATTCAGTTCTGAAAAGAACTAAAGTGTCCAGCATTCATGCGTGATCAATCGAATTCTTTTTGGAGGGATGTTGGTTTTTCTTGATATCCCTCCAAGAAACACAAGTTGGCCTAGCAGAAAAATGTTGGCTGAAGATCTTCTTTCTTGAGCCTGCACACCTTCTGGAATCTTCTTTCTTCTTTTGAAAACCCAATATTTCAATATTCGGATTCGTAAAATTCTCTTTCTGGAACTTTCGATTTCACCTTCGTCGAAGGACTTTTCTGGAACACTATTTCGCCGAATTTATATTATTCTCTTTCGCCGAATTAATCTCAGGAACTTTCTGGAACTCTCGTACTATCGGATTTCGACACTTTGAAATTCTCGAAAATACTAATTTTCACAATACTTTGTAACTGGTGAAAATACTGACTTTTCACTATAATTCTCTCAGCTGAGTATACGTGGCTTTTCGCTTTTTGCTAGGTAGCGGACTGGATCGCTGTGTCGAGTCGCGCAAAGCGCTCTATATTTATATGTGCGGTTCGGAGGGCGTGGCCTGGCTTTGGCCAATCGCGCTCGAGAACGGCGAACAAAACTCGGTCGAGAATTTCTGGAGCTCATTTCTCGACGGAAATTTCTTGGCGAATGCTGAGTTGGATTCTTTCTGAATCTCATCGTTAAAAATTATAATAGTATATTGGGTTTTCATGACAGCTCGCGAAAACGCGCGGGATTTGGGCAAATGACCGTTAAAGTCCCGTTACCTGCGTTTTCTAGGGAGTATTTGACAAAAGTCACTAAATACTCCCTAGATCTAGGGAGATATTGAAAGTCGGAATTTCAGATATCTCGATTCCTAGGGCGGTCCGATATTCGGAGAGCCCCGAGAAAAACCATAAACCAACGTGATTCTTGAACGCCGAAGAAATACACGTATTCCTTCGCCGAGGAATCTATACCCGTTTTCCGATTTGGCCAACCTGATGAGAAATCGAATTGAAATAAAATAATTTGTGAAAACAAATGGAGCCACGGAATCTTTCCACCCAACAAGAGACTAGCGTGTCGAAACCTTGCTCTAAGTGTTCTGTATACCGGGTGCTCGACTGTTTGGGGCCACAAATTAATAAAATTGAAAACTAGTCAGGAATTTCCGGTAAATCGGTAAAACTACGTACAGTGGAGTTCCACTGGGTGGAGATTGGGACTTTACATCATACAGGGTGAGACTAGACTAGTGACCTGAATATAAAGCAAAAATCTAATATTATTCGACTGGCTTCTAGGTGAAAATTGAGAGTTATTAAGTGCAAAAATGGCTCACTAAAGGTGACCATACACAAAAAAATCATCGTAGGAGCGCGGCGAGCCTGCCCTGCGACACCCCCCTACTAAAGAGTTTAACTTGGTCGAAGTTATTTCCAAACGAAACAACCTACAAAAGCTAAATTTACGTTAACTCCCCAATAGTCACCTTCCGCACTCTGATGAACCAAGGCTGGAACCACCAAAGTTACTGGAGCGTCATCCTCCATGTCGGAATCGTTCTCAGTACAGTCTTTACCAACTCTAGGAGCTTCGCTGTAGCTCTGGGCTGGTACGGGATCTTCGTCAGACCCGGTCACCGAAACATACCGACGGGCGGAGTCTGTCGGTGGCCGCTGGATCGGAGCTCTGTCGGAGTCCAGCGCCACAGCTCGGCATCTCCTTCGCCGTCCTGTACTCTTACTAGGAATCTCAGTCCTTACTGAGCCTTCCTGTCTCACATTCTCTCCCGGGTCGACCATCAATGATAATGGAGACCCCCCTACTGGAAGTGCTAACTCTCGGATAGCAGCTTCCACTTCCGAGTCTGAATCGTACTCTGGACCTTGGTCTGGAACGACCGCTTGACGGGTAAGAGCGTCTACTTCAGTAGTAGCACGCTCCCCTACTGATGAGTTTGCGACGGGGAGTTCAGAATCTCTGATCTCCAAAAGGCCAGAGTTCACCACCGGCAACGGACTCCTACGGGATACTCCTCTCTTCTCCGCGCAGTCTGAGTCGCGTTTCCGTCCTTGTGGATTCCTCCTCAACCTTTTCACTGTCCGCCGGTCCGCTTTGTCCTTTGGATCGAAACTGACCGTTACTTCCCGTGGGTTCGTTGAGTTGGGTGCGTCAGCTCGTACCCGGATTAATGAAGGTGGCTTCGGACCGCCCCCAGTCGTCGGCCTAGGTGTGACTTCCCCTGTCACTTCTTGGTCAGCGTCGTTGGACTCTGGCTGATCCGGACCTGGGCCACCATCGTCGTGGTGGACGCCAGCCGGCAAAGTCCTGCTTACCCAAGAACGGATATCGTCTACGTGCACCAGCCTCTCGGTGCCGTTCCTATCTACGAGGTAACTGTCTCGCCCCATCACCCTCGTGATCGGATGCGGTCCTGACAGTGTACCTCCGAAATTTCCTTTGACGAAATTCCTAACTAAAACGCGGTCGCCGACCCCGTAGGTCCGTGGCGACGGTAGATCTTTATCAGGGAATAAATTCCTCTGATAAACTGCCTGACGTCTGGCTGCTTTTGCAAGACGTTCTTGCCGATCTTCGGGGCTATTATGTACCGGATCTCGATACATAGGTAGCCTCCAATCTCCTGGACGACCAGGTGTATATCCTAACAATAACTCCGCTGGAGTCTCCCCTGTTGCTCTATTCTTACGGTTCCGTAAGCAATAGAGACTTGCAGCCAGACCTTCTTCCCAAAACCTTTCCGAAGTGGTTTCCAGCATCCTTGCTCTTAGGCACTTCTTCAGTTCCTGGACCCTTCGCTCGACAGGGTTCGCCTGTTGATGAAAAACAGGTGAAAATTTGACCTCGATGTTCTTCGCATCGTAGTATTTTAGCAGATGATTGCTCTGAAACTGCGGGCCGTTGTCAGAAATGACGACTTCTGGACAACCCCAACGAGATAAAATTTCTTCGTCTAGAAAACGAGAAATTACATCCGACGTGCATGTCTTAGTGGCCTTGGCTTCAACCCACTTTGAAAACATATCGACGGCAATTACCACGAACCTGTTTCCCCTCCTTGAGGCTGCATAGGGCCCCAGGACGTCGACAGCCAGCATCTGCCACGGTCGCTTCGGCACTCTAGGCCGTTGCGGTGCCGCTTCCTGATGCCGTACGGCTTTAACGCACTGGCAGACTAGGCAACCTCTCACGTAGGCCCGGACGTAGTCCTCCATGGTCGGCCACCAATAGTGCCGTTTCAAGGCACGTAAGGTTTCCTCTTGACCAGGATGACCAGCGGTCGGGTGTTCATGGTAATAAGCCGACACGTCCTCACGGAGCGCCTCGGGCACATACAATAGCCGTTTACCAGCAGAAGAAACATATACAACCCCTTGGACATCTGAAAATTTGTTGATAAAACGAAGATCGTCCCTGGACCTAGGACCCAACTCCTGTATCGTTCTGACACGCGCCCTCAAACCTTGCGTCTCCCTATCTATGGCCTGCCGCCGCACGACCACTTCAGCCGGCGTCTCTACGACGCTCACCACACCTTGGTGTTCAGACAGTTGCACCTTCATAGGTGGCAACCCCATACGCTCTACATCAGCATCCAAGTCTTCACTGTGAGACCCCGAGGGATTACGGGACAAGAAATCAGCTAGCTGATTGTCTCGACCTGCGACGTGCTCCACAGTGAAGGAATACTCCTGTAGAAGTAAGGCCCAACGAGTTAACTTCGCTTTTGCGTCCTTGAACTTGTATAACCAAGTCAACGCTTTGCTGTCCGTTCGAAGAGTGAATGGACGGTCTTCGAGATAATGACGGTATCGCTTGATACCCCAAACAATGGCTAAACATTCAGTCTCGTTCACATGATAGTTTAGTTCCGCGCCCTTGAGCTTGGCACTAGCATGTGAAACGATCCTTCTGTCGCCGTGACAATCAACTTGATAAAGGACTGCAGCGATGCCTACCCCAGATGCATCGGTCTGCAGGAAAAACGGGAGAGTCATGTCCGGCCTGGCCAAGACCATAGGACGGCCCACGACTTCCTTGATCCTCTCAAACGCCTCCAATGCTTGAGAGTTCCACTTAAGGTCTCGACCTTTCTTCGATTTGAGCATATCACTTATCGGAGCCTCCAACTCCGCTAAGTTCGGGATGAACTCCCGTAGCCAACCAACGGTGCCCAAGAATCCTCGGACCTGAGAGACATTCTTGGGTAGCGGGAATTGTTGAACCGCTAACACATGACCTGGCATTGGTTCGTTTGACGTTTCCGTCACCACATGCCCCAAGTACTCCAGCCTACGCTGAGCGAAGTTGCACTTCTTTAAACTGCACCACAGGCCATGTGCTCTGAACCTCTCCAGCACAAGGCGGAGATGGTAGAGGTTCTCCTTTTCGTCTTCGCTGTAAACGATTATGTCGTCCGATTTGCCGTTCGACCTGGAATGGGCCGACCCAGGTCTGGCCAAAATTTTACGACGCGGACCAAAGTTCCGGCACAAAACCCATTGACCTGGCAAAAATGATACGGGTTGCTCGTCTTCCAGATTTGGGAAAAGCTTACTCCTGTAAGTTGAAGAAGAAGCGGCTGCCTCTGCAACGCGCTCTGCACGGTTCTCGTTTCGTCTTTTCCTCTTCTTTTGGGAAGGAGTTATCCACTCTCCGGGCTGGGGTATCTCGTAGCCTAACAGCAGCATGCTCGGTGACATCCCTGTTGCGGCGTTAAATCGGGTCCTTAAATTGAAGATAATACTAGGAACCTGCTCTTCCCAAAGGGTTTCCTCCTTGTTCAGTAAAGCAGCTCGTAGCATCTTCTTTATCTCTTGTACTCGCCTTTCTATTGGATTCGCCTGTTGGTGATAGATAGATGACCACTTAATTTCGATATGATAGTGCTCTGTGAACTGTTCAAAGACTCTGCCCTTGAATTGGGCTGCACTGTCTGAAATTATTAACCTTGGGTAACCCCATCTTCCAAAGACGTCCTCCTGCAGAAATTTGACGACAGCTTCGGCATCAGCTTTTTGTACCACCTTGGCTTCAACCCATTTGCTAAAACAATCTGTGGCCAGAAGGATGTACCGGTTCCCGTTCCGGGATACGGGATACGGACCCATGGCGTCTATAGAGACGATTTCCCATGGCCTCTCCGGACAATTTGGCCTTTGGATCATTTCCTGTTGAGGGGCAGCACGTTTAGTTGTCGCGCAAGTGAGGCACCTCTTGATGTAGTCATCAATGCGAGATTTAAGGGGAGAAAGTTGAAAGTGCTTAGAGATTTGCCGATAGGTCTCTAGGCTTCCAGGATGCCCTATGTCGTCGTGATACCGTTTAAGCACTTGATGCAAAAAATTCTTTGGTATCACAACCCGCCGACTTTCAGGATCCTGGCCTATAAAATAGAGCACGCCATCCTCTAAGACGAACTCGTCACGAATTCTTCGCTCATAGGGGTTTGGATTTGGCGTATTCCTTGCTCTGATGATTCTTTCGATAAACCTTTGGAGGCTAGGACAATCTCTCTGTCTGTCTTTAACTTCCTCGTAAAACGTTCTTATTTGTGTGAGTGTTGGTAATTCTCCTACAGGGGATTTTTCCTGAGTCTCTTTGACTGGAAATATCGTCCGCTCTGTTTCAGAGTGTATATCATGGCCTGTCGGCTCGTCTATTGGGTTTCTGCTAAGAAAATCCGGGAGCTGATTCAACTTCCCTGGAATGTGTATGATCTCAAAATCGTATTCTTGTAATAGCAAGGACCATCGTGTTAGCTTTGCTCGTTCGTCCTTCATTTTGCCTAGCCACAGGAGTGCTGAATTATCTGTGTACAGTTTGAAATGCTTATCCTGCAGGAAATGCCTGTACTTTTTAATGCTCCATACTATGGCCAAACATTCGATTTCATTCACGTGGTACTTTCTTTCGGTTTTGGATAGTTTCGCGCTCGCATACACGATAATGTCTCTATTACCGTTTATGTTTTCTTGAAACAGGACTGCCCCCATGCCAATGAGGCTTGCGTCCGTCTGGAGACAATAAGGTCTCTGGGGATCAGGCCTGGAAAGCTCAAGTGGTTGGCTGACCAGCTCTTTTATTTTATTAAATGCTGCTTCGGCAGCAGGAGTCCATTTGAACCTCTTCTGGGTATCAATGAGATCTGTAAGGGGAGACGCAATTTCTGCAAAATGGGGAATGTATTCCCGTAGCCAACTGGCTGTTCCAAGAAACGCTCTCAGCTGTTTCAAGGATTTGGGTGTAGTAAAGTTTACTGTGTTAAGGATGTGAGCCTCTTGTGGCCGATTTCCTTTGGCGGAAACGATTCTGCCTAAGTAATGCAGCTCTCTTGAGCCAAAGTGGCATTTTTGTGGGGAGAGCCATAGTCCGTGTGTTCTGAGGCGTTCTAAAATTCTCCTTAGATGCACGCAATGTTCCTCGACATCGCGGGAATAGACAATAATGTCATCGAGATATACTTTGCAGAAAACATCAGTATATCCAACTAGGACTGAGGACATAAGTTTCTGAAATACGGCCGGGCCATTCTTCAGGCCAAAGCTCAGAACTTTGAATTGGTACACTTGTCCGTCAGGAGCACCAAATGCTGTGTACTTTTGAGACTGCGGTGTTAAGGGTGCTTGCCAAAACCCGTTTCTCAAGTCTAATGTAGTGAAAATCTTTGCCTGCCCCATTTCTCTAACGGTCTCCTGAATAGGAGGTAAGTTTGGAGCTTCCGAAACTATCAATTTATTAATTTCCCTGTAGTCTACGCAAAATCTTAGTTTTCCGTCCTTCTTTGGGACGAGTACTACAGGGGAGCAATATGGGGAGTCGCTTGGCACTATCACGCCAGCCTCCGAAAGTTTTCTTATTTCATCATGGACGATTTGTTTCCGGCTTTCTGACATCTTGTCATACCGAAAACGTCTGAATGGACGTTCCTCTTTGACCTTAATATCATGCCTTAGTAATTGGCTGCCTGATGGTTTCCTCGAACACATCAGGAAAGTCCGTTATTACTTCCATGATCTTGTCCTTTGTTTCGGGCGAAAATTGCTCTTCAGCGAACTCTGCTAACTGAATCTCGGCAATTGCCCTCTCTGAAACTGGACTCCAATAGACCGTTTGCCTGGTCTCACTTCCCAAGTAAACGCATTTTCGTTTAACGTCTAGGATGGCCTTATTATCGTCCAGAAATGGGACTCCTAGAATTATCGATTCATTAAGGTCTGATAGGACAGTAGCAGTTATACGGAACTCTTGTCCTTCAATGTCCAATGTTATCTCCTTTTGTCCTAAACTATAGGAAGTATTATCTCTGCATCCTAATCTGATAGCAGTCGGATTCGGAAGATTTGACAGATCACATTCTCCAAGCAGACTTGCTCTTATAAAGTTGGTGCTTGCTCCTGTATCTATTAGGGCAGATACCTGTTTGCCATCGGCGCACACAGGGATCCTAGGAAGCCTTCGGCACTTTATGTGTCCATCTTCTAGGCTTACTAAAGCCTCTAGAGGGGAAAATTTATATACAGGGGCTTGAACAGACTCATCTGTTTGAATTGAAATATTTACACAAGGAAAATTGTTTTCGGGGTTTGCGTTTCCCAAAGTTTGGGTGGAAATGTTTGAATGAGTGACGATTTCCACTTTTGGGATGTAAGTGGGGACTCGGCTTATTGGCGAGCGGACGTCACCATCGCCGTAGGTGGTGCGTCTTGCCTGGCGTTTCCCGAACAATAAGCATCCTCTTCCGCTATATAGTTGAGTCTATTATCTGCAGATCTCTGATTTTGTGTGGGTGGGGGATTCCTCTGTCCCACGTTTCCATATGAGCCTCTGCCCCGAGCAGCAGAAAACTGGCCTCTTACATAATTTCGAGAGTCCTCTCTTTCTCGTTGAGAGTCTCTGTTTTCACTTCTGTTATTGTTGGAATTCCTCCATCCATTGGGGTTCGAATTCTGATTGCCCCTCCAGTTTCCATTATACTGGCCTTGGGTATTAATATTTCTAGAAGTATCAACATTGTTCGAACCCACGTTAGCTTGTCTAGTAGGTTCCTGGACAGTGGCTTTACTACTCGTTTTGAAGCAACTTGGGGCCGTCAAGCTGGCCTCTATTTGAATACAATGCCTTGTGAATGCTTCGAGGTTCACAATAGGCTTGTCTCGGAGAAAAGATTGTATGGCGGGGTCAATCAGTTCTGTTATTAAACGTATGGCCTCCAGTTCGGGCAGATTTGGCATCACTCGACGGATAAGGGCCATTTTCTCCCCGATGAAAATATCCGTCTTACTCTTTGTCTGCTTTTCTCCGTAAATTTTAGCAAGGAGTCGTGAGTGTAGCTCCTGGCTATCAAATCTATCAAGGAAGCGGTTTACGAAAAATTGCCATGTGGCATTAATGTCATTGTATAAATTCATCCACGTTTGGGCCTCACCTTTAAGCTGGCTTCGAGCATGAGCCACCCAATCGTCCAGATCTAAATCCGCTTTCCTGAATTCAGATACCAATTTGTTCAGGAAATATCTAGGATTTTCTGAATCCTTTCCACTGAAAGTGGGTAATTTGTTTCTATCAAGAGTTTTCGGCTTCGAATGGCCTGTTAGTTCCTTGAGAACTTGCACCAGCTGCGCCATGTCACTTTGTGGCGGAGCAGGGGCAACAGTATTTATAGTTTCCGGATTTATCGTAGAATTTCCGACTGGAATATTATCCTCCGGAGCAAAAGAAACCCTTCTTGGGCTTTCTTCGCTTTTAAAGTTTGGGCGCCACCTGTTCCCACTTAATTTTTCGTCGCTGGGATCGGAAGTAGGCGACGTTTTGAAAAGTAATGAAAATGGATTATTAGCAGATACACTCTGCAAATATGAGGCTTCCGCCCGCTCACCATCGAGGGTGCGTGTTGAAGCCATTGAGCGAGTATGCCAGTCACTATCATTCATGATTGTAGAAATTCGTGGATCGAACGTTTCGACCTGAATACGTTCCTCCTCAGACATATGTGCATGGCGTTCCCTATCAAGGAATTGAGTTCGTTCACTGATCTCAGTGAAATAATCGCCATTTCGTTGTCCAGAATTTTCTGGAGTTTCGAAACTTCGAAAATCATCATTTCCGACGTTTCGGACATTTTGTTCATCATCAGTATGACGATTAAAGGCCCCATGTTGGGCGCCATGTCGAGAATGGGAGTTGGTTAAATTGTTAAAAAAATAGAATTGTTAGTTTGAGGTGCCTCGGCCAGCTCCGGGTTCGACCTCATTCTCGCCGCCCAGAATCTCTCCATTTTTTTACAAAGAGTAATTCTGCAAATGATAGGGAAAATGCCAACCAATGATTTTTATAAACTAGCCTACTCCTAGCAAGAGCCCTAATGTCCCTAGTTTAACTTACCAGAGTAGCTGAAAGAGAAAGTTTTATTAGTAGATAGCTAACAAAATCTAACAAAATAAAACTATATGTTTTAACGCGCCTATCCAGGGAGTTTACCCGTGTCTCTCCCGGGAGAGAAGTTGCGCTTTACCGCCCCGTCTCACCTTAGTGCAATGGCTCGTCTTATAACGGAAGACTCACCCCAGTGATCCGGTAGGCATCACCTGGCATAGATTCCGGGACCACGCAATCTAATCCAGGCAATACGGAGCCGCTGCTTCCACCGGCGGTGGAGGCCAGGCTAGGCTGAAAGAGAAAGTGGATTAGTAAATATAAAAAAAATATTCAAAAGTACGAATTCTTTTATAGTGGGCTCGCACTGAGTCCCAAAATTCAACACTTTGTTTTTAGTTCTGAAAAGAACTAAAGTGTCCAGCAATCATGTGATCAATCGAATTCTTTTTGGAGGGATGTTTGTTTTTCTTGATATCCCTCCAAGAAACACAAGTTGGCCTAGCAGAAAAATGTTGGCTGAAGATCTTCTTTCTTGAGCCTGCACACCTTCTGGAATCTTCTCTCTTCTTTGAAAACCCAATATTTCCAATATTCGGACTTGTAAAATTCTCTTTCTCGAACTTTCGATTTCACCTTCGTCGAAGGACTTTTCTGGAACACAATTTCGCCAAAATTGTACTAATCTCTTTCGCCAATTATTCTCAGGAACTTTCTGGAACTCTCGTATTATCGGATTTCAATACTTTGAAATTCTCAAAAATACTAATTTTCACAATACTTTTTAATATTTCACTCAGCTGAGTATACGTAGCTTTTTCGTTTTCAAAACGTAGTGAGCCGGAACACTGTCTGTTTCTCAAAATACTTTTCTTCGCTTTTTACTAGGCAGTAGACTGGAACACTGTGTCGAGACGAGCAAAGCGCTCTATATTTATACTCACGGTTCGGAGGGCGTGGCCTGGCTTTAGCCAATCGCGCTCGAGAACGGCGAACAAAACTCGGTCGAGAAATTGTGATGCTCATTTCTCGACGGAAATTTCTTGGCGAATGCTGAATTGGATTCATTCTGAATCTCTTCGTTAAAAATTTCAATCATATATTGGGTTTTCATGACAGCTCGCGAAAACGCGCGGGATTTGGGCAAATGACCGTTAAAGTCCCGTTACCTGCGTTTTCTAGGGAGTATTTGACAAAAGTCACTAAATACTCCCTAGATCTAGGGAGATATTGAAAGTCGGAATTTCAGATATCTCGATTCCTAGGGCGGTCCGATATTCGGAGAGCCCCGAGAAAAACCATAAACCAACGTGATTCTTGAACGCCGAAGAAATACACGTATTCCTTCGCCGAGGAATCTATACCCGTTTTCCGATTTGGCCAACCTGATGAGAAATCGAATTGAAATAAAATAATTTGTGAAAACAAATGGAGCCACGGAATCTTTCCACCCAACAAGAGACTAGCGTGTCGAAACCTTGCTCTAAGTGTTCTGTATACCGGGTGCTCGACTGTTTGGGGCCACAAATTAATAAAATTGAAAACTAGTCAGGAATTTCCGGTAAATCGGTAAAACTACGTACAGTGGAGTTCCACTGGGTGGAGATTGGGACTTTACATCATACAGGGTGAGACTAGACTAGTGACCTGAATATAAAGCAAAAATCTAATATTATTCGACTGGCTTCTAGGTGAAAATTGAGAGTTATTAAGTGCAAAAATGGCTCACTAAAGGTGACCATACACAAAAAAATCATCGTAGGAGCGCGGCGAGCCTGCCCTGCGACAAATTCAACAGGAAAGATGAATAGGTAACCGGAATACGAATAACAATTTTACGATTTACCCACAGAACTCAAGAACTTTAACACATTATAAACTTAACCTCAAAGCAGCAAAGAAAAAAATAATGAATTTGAAAATATAAAAACCACAGATCACAGATATGTGATTTATGATAAATACACCCTGTGTGGTCTGTGATTACAGTTTACTATAAACGCTGTATGCGCCATCTGAAACGGACGCGATCCCTAAAATCAAGTAGGCGAAAATTCCTCACTTTTCTCCCAAACTTTTACACGTATAACGTATAAGTAGAAACACCATGAATATAGACATCTTAATCAGAGGGGCCGATAGAAGTGACACTTGTTTTTTCGTATTCCATTGAGAATGAACTAGTTCACATTTTGGAGACAAACACTACAGTGTAGATGCAACACTAGTGCAAAACTACTGCAACAATTTACCAATGAAATTTTCTATAGCATTCTAGTATTATATTATTAAATAAGTATTAAATTGTATTTATCGAACGCACCTAATAAGTGAAATGAACAAGCAGTTGACATATTGACGTTTGACGTTTGTTTATCCAGTTTTGGAGTTTTGTGTTCAGTGCTCTTTACTACTGTTGTAACTGTTGTAATATTTAGTGAATATTTATATAAACGAATAACTAAAATGGCAGAGCCCGAGTTGAATGTAGACAGCCTGATTCAAAGATTATTAGAAGGTATTTTTTTTTTAATTATTAATAGAAGTGAAATCAATCGTTTTTCGTATTCAGGTTTGATTAATGCAAAAATATGTGCGTATGATCTCATACCCTCAATATATGCTGTCAAATGTGGTTGGAATTGGACCACTGGGATATAAATAATACTACTTTACCGTATATTCAATATTCAATAGTTGGTTCGTAGTAGAATTAACTTCTATTATTGATTGAAAGTTTGGTTTTCTGAAGTATATTCCTTTCTTGACATAGTTTTCTGGGAATTTCATGAGGGAGGCAGTAGCCTCGGAAACATGAACAAGTTTTGAAAAAGAGATATTTTTTAGTTTATACGAACTTATTTTTTTTCAGATAGGCAAATTTCAGAATATGATACGTTATTGACAAAATAAAATAATTTTGTTCAAAACAACACTATTCTCAATGCAGTAACTTATCAGGGCAAATTGATTCATTGCCTTCTTCACATATTTTCCTGAATTTACAGTTTTTCATTTTCAGAATGTGGAATGTTGAAATTTCCCAAAAAGTTATGTCAAGTGACTTTCATTTGGGAACATGGTTTGATTGTTGTATTATTTCTGGTTTGATGATAGCCAGTATTGGAAACTAGTTCCATGTGAGATATTGGAGAGTGAGGATGCTCAAAAGGAGAAAATGTTGAAAAATTTATGAATTGGATGTGAGGCCCTGTTGAAATATTGAGTAAAAGATTCATAAACATCTAAAACAGTGTAGCATTCAACTTCAGTATTGGTGTTCCCCAGTCTTATACCACTAGCCTGATATTATATTAGTTTTCTCCAAACTAAATATCAAAGTTGATGTTATTTTTCTGCAGAATCTCCTTAGGAAGTCCCTAGTACAGCTTAGTTTATATTATCATTGCAGTAACGAAATGGCAGCACTACCCAGCATTTCCAAAATAGGCTGGAGAACTCCCATCTGTCAAAATTTTATTGAACTTCAGCAACAGGAACATATTAAGAATGAGATCAGGTGAACACACAACAATACTCATGCAGCTACTTAAGGGCCTTCCTCAAGAAAATTGAAGACCTCGTCTTATCACAAAATTTGACCTTTCCTTGGTCTTGGTCAACTATAGTTGCGTTATAGGTATTGAGGTCCTAGACAATAGATGTAAAATGTGACCAAAATGCATTTGCTGTGAGCTTGTCAAGCTTATGCCATCTCAGCCTATATCCATGGTTATACCACTGCGCTTCTTTTCACGACCACCTATGACACTCATGCGGCATAAATGAGACTGGTGTTGCCAAATGCTACGGGGGATATTGAGTCCATAGGGAGTGCCGAATCTATAACGCGGCGCTACAAGTATTATACTACCACATATGATACTCGTACGATGCAGACAAAACACCTGATGAATGAGGAGTCCTGAATCTATTGGAACTACTCACTCCACACCCTCAGGCAAATCTAAACCAATCAGCCTGATGTAATTCTCCTCAATCATCACGGTAGGACGAACATCGTCTGAAAAGAGGAGGAAACACAGACTGAATATCACGACTTACTCTTTGAACTCCACAGGCTTTATCCAAACCATTCTGTTGAAATGGTGGTTCTGATCATAGGGGTACTTGGTGGAATGATGGACACACTGAAATCTAATTTGAAAATTATGCAGGCTTGCAGTGACAAGGCGGAAAAATCCTAGCCGGACCAATGCAAAACGCTATCATCCTTTGTTCATTGGGTCTACTGAGGGAACATGAATCTCAGACCCAGTAATCACTCACCCCACGGATGTGGGGAGTGACTATTGGGGTAAATGACACCAGCCCTTCTCCAGATGCAAGGGGGCATCGGACATAGAGCCCGACTGGTAAATTCCTTTCGAAATAGAAATAAAAATATAATATATGTCTAATATAGGTACTGAACTAATTTCAAATGTCCTAAAAAACTCTCACAAATATCAAAGTGGATCTGTCTTCGATTGTTTTCGTCTAGGGGGATATCTGGTATGTTACATATGCTAATAATAATTTTTTTGGTTGTATTCAGCGATCCAAGATTTGAGTCACACCAGTTCTTTACTGTTTTCATGTCTTGGCACATTCTTTTATGCAGGCAGTTTTTGCCTTTGTCATGCAACAATGATGTGGTGTTGTCAGCAAATAAGGTGAAGCTTCCTGTGATTGATATGTTGGTCAAGTCATTTATATACAATAGGAACAGGATAGGACCCAATAAACCAAAAAACTGAAAGAAATATAATAGAATTTGACGCTTTGCTCTCATACACTAGGCGAAGATTATTTTATTGGCTTGAAATTTCACAGCTGTTATGTCTGTTTCTTTTCAAGTAAAAGGACATTGTATCAACAAAATGAAAAAATGTATTTCAATAAATACATCATACTTGAAAAGAAATAACGAATGAAGCACTATGTTTTTGAAATATTCAATACTACAATTCAAGCAATTACCATTTTTTTCCACAGTACCTAGTAGTATCTATAAATATTTCAAATTGTGTCTTTTCTCGCATATCACAATATTACTCTGCTATAAACAAACGACATTTCCTGTAATGAATTTTTAGAAAAAATAGCTGTACCATCATGTATAGAATTGCTCCAAGAATAGTTGGTCAAAACATGGTACTCCGGATGAAGAGGTTCATCGGGCTTCAGCCAAAATCAGGAAGACAAATTGCGGAAAATCTGCTGTTTAAGTATAATGTTGAGTTCATCAGTTTTGTTGGGAACAGATTGTATGTTAGGAGAAAAATTGTATATCATGGTGTCATTATTGGAAATTTGTTTTTTGATGAAAACCTATCACTTTCACTATTTTATAGAATATGTTTGGTGTGAATGTCCATTGTTGAATCGGTAGACTTCTTGTGTACGATTTTCAGGTTACCTGGTACACATCTATTGACAAACTGTATTTGTTCTCCCAGATTACAGGTAGTCACGCCTTGGTTCAATTCAAAATGGTCCTGATAAAGTCCAGAATTAATTGATTCTCGCGGAAAGTTGGTCACTTGGAATATGCGCCGTCGACTATTTAAATTCAGAACGGAGCAAATAACTTCCTTTTTACATGTTCAATTGGGCTGGGTACTCGGAAGTACAAAAAATTGCTACTAGATGGTAAGGACATTCAAATTGCGGGAATGTAATTCTCATAAGCACAACATGTAAACATACAAGCACTGAATTTGAAATTATATTATGAATATGCAGATATCCAGGAATTATTGAATTCCACACCATGAACAACATATATATGCATATAAATACAATGAACGATATTTAACAGATTTTCTCGAATTTTGACATGCCAAATAATCATGAAATCATTAAATAACATTAGAAATATCAATAGTTCACGTGCAAATTAATAACAAAATTATTGCTGGTAACTGGAATGACATCCGTACATAGATGGACGGAGTATTAACTTAATATCACTGACAAAAATTGAAAGTTTTACAAATTTGATAGCAGAAGTGTTTGTTTTGTTCTTTGTTTGTATTGTATTGGATACGAGATTAATGAGCAACTATAATGAGAGTGAACAATCTCATCTCATTCAGTTAAGCACATGGGCGTTTCCAGCGAGGGGCAGGGGGGTAGCTAGAGGGGTTTTGGGATCATTTATGATTAGGCCGTTCACGAAATTCAAGGATATGCACGAAGACATGCCGTAAGCATGTTGCCACCAACTTCTACAAAACTGCAACAGTTAATGCAAAGGCTTTTCTCGAAAATGTGCATGTGGAAGTCCAACTGCAAATTTTGTCATCGACAAAAAATTGAAGAATCAGCTGGAGAAGTGTCACCGAAATGCACATTACACATCACCAATCATAAAAAAGGAATTAATAGGTTTGTGTGGGGAAGTTATTAGTGATGAAAATCAAGGAAAAATTCGAGAAGAATTCGCAGGTTATGTAGAACTGAAAGCACATCAGCTTTTGCCGACAAAACTGCATCCATTATACATGCTGAAAATGAGTAACAGAGAATTACAAAAAAACGCGTTTTATGAGTTGGGTGCGATCACCACAGAACTCGACTTATGGTTTAACTTATGGAAGAAAACTGAGTTTTATTTTGTCGTCGTCACCTTGCTACCCTCCCACTGTAACAACTGCGCCCCTTGATCAGATCCTGGCGACGTTCTTGGTTAAGCATCGTTAAGTCCATAATTTTTATTTTTGTGAAAATGGTGAAACGTCGTTAACATGGATTGTTCGTCAGACACCAGATTATTATTTATTCGATTTCCAAAGCAGTGGACTGATTTGCCAAAATGCAAGCGATGGCTTTCATCCTGTAGGAGGCAAAATCTCGGAGTGAAGAATATAAATACTCAGCAGTACAAATATTCCCTTCATTTTATAGGAGGATATGGACCAACTGTAGAAAATCCGGATCCTGTTTCAAAAGTAAGTCACTGATTTATTTTGATTCTGTTATCTACCTTTAAATTTCAGAGTTCAGAAGAGAAGAAGACAGCCATCAAAACCAATGAAACTTCCGAACCATCATGTTCGAAATACTTGAGAAGTGAAAATGCAAAAGAGCAAAAAAAGTCATTTGGTGAAGGTAGATGAGGTCGAGGCAACAGATATTGTAGGAGAGAGTGTTGAGGCAAAGAAACCCCAAGCAGATAAGAGGTTACCAATTTTGAAATTCAAGATGCACCATGTGAACCTGTGTAGTGCATTGGAATATTTCCCATAATGATACAGAAAAAAGTATACAAACTGATAATCCTTTCATTTGAAAAATGCAAGCTGTAATAGCAAGTCCCAAAGATAATTCAATAGTTGCTAGGGTCAGATTTCAAGTATTGCAACATATAAGAAAAAAATCAAATTAGATTTATTTCATCTCCACAGAGTTGTTTTTACTCGTTTGGGAAGTAATTCACACACATAAATATTGAACATGTTAAAATATAAAAATCATAAAATTCCAAACATGAAACATTCATTAAAATATCTGAAAACATTCGTCGGAGCTGCTCAAATTTGTGTAAAATTATTAAAAGATTGAGTTTGAAGGAGATAATCATCAATGGAGTAGGGCTCCAGATTACACAAATATTTTTTCACCGATCCTAACAATCCTTTCGAGCTTTGCATATCTTTAAAATATTGTGGAAGATGATTATAAAAACTTTGTGGCATTGTACTATGGCCTTGTCTCGAAAATACTCTTTTTGTGAATTGGGTAGTTATAATTATTTTTCATTCTGGTGTTATGCTCATGGGCCATTTTGAAACTGCAGAAGTACCACTCATGTGTAATGAGAAAATTGATGTTCTCATAGATATACACTGCTGGCACTGTCAGTATATTGTTGTTTTTAAATAATCTTCTGCATGAGTCATCTATCTTCAAGTCAAAAATTACTCAGACAACTTTTTTCAATTCATAACTTCCTCCCCATGTCCCTATCCCGAATTTCATTCTTGATCATAAGTTGGCATAATATACCGTCAACAGAGTATTCCGGTCAACATTATCTTTTAGTACTCTTATGGCGTATGTTATTGAAGACAGTTTACTACGTAGATTTTCCACCTGATTTGTCTATGTCATTTTGTCATTTATATGAACTCCTAAAAATTTCACATAGGTATTACACGTAATGTCTTGATTGTCAATAATGATGGATTGGGGCTTATCTATGGTATTGTTGTTTCTAAGTAACATACAATCCGTTTTTTCTTTATTGATGAGTAATTCATTCTCTTTCACGTAATCTTTTGTAATTTGCATTTATAATGTACCTTTCTCAGTGAATGGACTTTCTTTGCAGCAGTTTGATGTTTTGTGGGAATTTTTAGATGAAAAAATGTTTGAAAGTATGGTCTGGAAAAGATAGTAAAAGGGGAGTGTCATTATACCAAAAGACCAACCGTTGATTTGCCTAATAAGCCTCGGATGTGGATTTCTAGAGCAAAATTTAGCATAGTACTTCAATGTGAGTCAAGGTATGGTCTCTAGAGTTACAATATCTTGGATCCCATAAGTGTTTGTTTCACTACTGCCAACATTTGGAGTTTTCATTAAAAAAAGAGAATTTAAAAAAATACACAACATTAGGTTAAGAAATATTCAAGAATTGAGTAATATTGGATGGTTTTAAAGTAAATACGAAAATACCTCAAGATTATCGTGGGCAAAGGAAATATGTACTCTAGTTATAATGAACATTCAACTTATTAGTTTTTCTTAGGAATTACACCTACAGGAGGTATCTGCTATGTTAAAGCCTTTGAAGGATCCATCAGTGATAGAGAGATATTTATTGAAAGTGGATTGTTTGATGAACTTGAATATGCAGATGCCATTATGGTTGATGAAGGATACAGGACATATGTAATCAAAAGTGTATTGTTGTTCATATATGTCCCCTTTTCTCAAAGACAGACAATAGAGTTGACTGCAGAGGAAGTTCAATTAACAATCATATGCTAGAATTCATTAATGAGGTGACTTGGTGCTATGAAACAATTTAGATTATGCAGAAAACTTCCGAAAAATTTTCTCAAACAGTGTCTGTCATTTCTTGTTAAGTGAATTTACGGGAGCCCATGGTTTCCTAAAGATTTCAAGAAGTAAAACATTAATTTGGACATGTATTCAAAAAGGAATAGTTTTATAATGAAAATAAACATGTATTCTTTGTCTGCTGAATTTTTTTAATTCACATTCTTCTATTTGTATGTTTTCAAACCTCCATCAAGACGTGGTGTGTGTGAAGTTCTTTACAGTGTGACCGATTTAAAATGGAAGCTCTTTTATAAAACATATATTTTTCATTTTATCCAGTATCCATATTAAGATCCAGGAGATCTTTTCAACCTGATGAATTATGTGCCGAGGAATCACATTGTTGATCTACTTACTATACAAGAGTGGATTAAAGGTAGGGAAACGCTGACAGAATCAGTGGATTGAGTAGAAGTGGGGTCTCTTTTTCTCGTTTTTGTTTGTATCAGATACTACCATTAATTCCAACATAAATGTTTTTTTCATTTCCACTGGCTTTGTAGTCTTGAACTCTGTATCAAAAACAGAATATTTAAATAATGTATTACAGAAAAATGTCTAAAGTAATTATCAGTTCTACCCCGATCGAATGATTGGATTTTCGAGTTTTCAATATGATCATCCTCAATACAATCTAAGTACTTCATTGGTTCAACACTCTCGTGAGTGACTCCAATACACAAGTATAAAAAATGTATTCGAAAATCACAAACTAACCTTTTCACTAAGTCTTTCTTTTAGTCCACCAACGGGCAAATTTCTACAGAATAACCATCTTTCGAATCTGCAACGCTATTATCCTATCGAATGTTTTAGCTTGACTCCGTTAAGACTTCGTTAAAGACATTCATTGTATTTCAACATCCAAACAACCGCCATAAAACTTATAATGTATAAAAGCAATATAACTCTTTTCTATGTCCTCAATCAATAGTCTCAGTCTCAATCCCATCATTTATTTTAGGTTAGTTATTGGTATTAATGCTATTATGAGTAATTAACCCTCTTTCTTCTGGATAATACCATCAACTCTCAACTGTCAATGTTGTACAACTTTCATCATTTTAACCATCGGATTTCAGAGCATGTAACAGTTGTACGTGTGAGATCTTTGGACTTTTACAATAAACAACATTTCATTTACTGAAGTTATGAATAAGTTAGCAGAAAATGTCCTAATTATTGCATATTTTCAAATTTACCATAGTCTGTTCTACGTACATTTCTAATGGAAAATAATTTCGCGGGCTTTTAATGTCCACATGGCATAGTAGCGCCACGTAGTGGGTAGATTTTCAGTTGAGTAGTAATAAGGCCCATTATTTAATTTTCGTTAGCAATGGCAAAAATTGAACAATCAATAAAAAAAGTATTAAACATGTGAATTTGGGTATGTACATTTTGCTGGTGAAAAGAATGAGACATTTTGGGAGTTTTTACTAGGAAAGTGCAAGGAAAGTGTATTAAAAATGTCAGTTATTCTGGAATAACGTACTATAGCGAAACGAAAATAATCAAGAAATCACATTTGGTAAATCCGTTTTTTGAATATCAATTTTCTCAAAATTAGTTTTATGGAAATTATATTTCAATATTTCATCTTTTTCAATTCGTTTGTTTAGGTCAATTGTGAGTTCTAGTCCGTGGTAGTCTAAGTTAGAGCTTTTTAGTCCGAGATTTCCTCAACTTGTAGAATGATTAAAGTGAGATTATGTGTTTAAAGTACCTAAAAAATCGTGTCTTAGTTATTTGGCATTATTCATTCATTATTTAGCATTCTCCAAAGGTCCAAATAATAGTGAGATTTATTTTCAAATCCAAGGCTCATAGAGGTATTGATCCGATCTAGCTGGAAAAAATTCGACTTTCCAACACAGTGGGTGTAAAAAACGACCAGTGTGAAAACAAGAGCCAAATCATAGCAGACCAAATTTCCAAAAATACCCAATCGACCAGTGGCGAATGGTTGAATAAAAAAAAATATGAAATGGATATTACGAGTGATGGCTAGGTCTTCCCCAGCTCGCACAAGTTGAGGGTTGATGAACGTGAACAACAATTGTATCCATTTCGTCTACACACGTTGATGGATCCAAATTCTGGGGATTATGGCCTCCGTAGAATTTGTGAATGGTTTTGAAGGATGTATGAAGGAGCCGACGATCTTCCTAGATATTGTACTTTCCACGGATGAGGCATGACAATGTTTTAAATTTTTTCCAACATTAAAAAAAGTCGGGAAGATGAAAAATACTCCGATATAATATAAAAAATGAGCGGTCTGCGATTATAGCATACAGGAAATTATATTTTTACCCGATGATTCCTCAGGACACACTATCAGTTTTTCGTAAATATCTCGGAAACCTTTACATTTAGTCATATGGAATGTTATAACTTTTAGGTCAAACATTGATGAGCCTAACAGATGTCGAACAATTATTTGTCAATTATAATAATAATAAAAGGTCCCAAATCTTTTCTATGTACAAACAAATAACAACTAAAAAGTCGGGAAGATGAAAAATACTCCGATATGATGTAAAAAATGAGCGTCCTGCGATTACAGCATACGGGAAATTATATTTTCACCCGATGATTCCTTAGGACACACTTTCAGCTTTTCGTAAATATCTCGGAAACCTTTAAATTTAGTCACATGGAATGTTATGACATTTAGGTCAAATATTGATGAGCCTAACCGATGTCGAACAATCATTTGTCAATTATAATAATAATAATAATAAAAGGTCTTTATTTCCCAAATCTATTTTATGTAAGTACAAAAAAATAACAACTAACCTCAAATGAGGAAAAGTCATGAGAAGATCCAGGAAAACGCCGAAGATCATATGGAGGTACCGGAGCACCGCCATTGTTTTTCATCTTAAGCCCAAAAAAACTAATTCTAAGTAAAAAAATTTCGAAACAGTGGGTTGAAAAAGTATTCAATTCCCTTCTAGGCATAATACATAATTCATGAAAGAAAAAAAATGAATAATTGTTATGATTACCTACAGCGAATGAGATAAGAGATGTTAATGAGACAATAATGTTAGTCACATACTCATCATGGAGCTGATCGTTCTTTTCAATCTGTTGATGACATTGTGTAGGTAAATGTCCTTTGTATTTTTTTTTTAATGTCAATTTTGGGTTCATTTTTATATGGTCGGGAATATAGTTGTATACGAGCGTTATTTGGTATGAGAAGGACGTTTTGAAGAGTTCACTCCTGTGGAAAGGAGGGGAAAGTGTTCCTTTGAACCGTATGTTCAGATTGTGTACATCTGCTCTATAAGTGATTTTTTTGTTCAGATAACTTGGTGTTTTAGTTCTCAGAATATTATGATATGAGCAAGCAGAGTCCAGTAGACGTCTTTTAGACATTCAACCAATTGATTTCTTTCAGTTTGTAGGATATATGTTGCCCTCGTCTTATTCCAAAGATCAATCGCAAGCAGTTGTTTTGGACAACCTGTATTCTGCGGGAATCTTCTGCATCTATACAAGGGCCATATACAGAATCAACAAAATTTAATTTTGAAAGAACCAGAGCTTCACATAACCTGGTTTTTACCTTTTTATTTAAAAAGTATCTGTTTGCGTAGATCATCTTCAGGCTCATATAGGCAAGTCGTATGCGGCTATTCACATAACCTTTAAATTTCAACCGTGTCTCGAACGTTACACCAAGATTTCTTGCACTATCTGTTGGTGATATAACCTGATCATCAATAGCAACCCGAAAGTTTACTACTTGTGAACTTACATTTTGTGATACCAAGATCAGCAATGAAGTTTTCTTCGCGTTCAGTTTCAAAGAATGGTCTCGCGAGTTACGTACCGGTCACCGTCCGCTCCGTACATTCACCCATCCAGGAAGCGCTGACTCAGCAGAATCATATATCTTACAATTCCAGAATTGCTAATTTTATATTTTTACATTCACAATGCGAAATGGAATTTTATTCAGTCTTGATGTAATCTTTGAAGTACAAACTTGTCTAAATAAATAATTTTCGTGTTTTTAAAAACGTTATTCGTTATTTGAAATACGTATTTGGCGCAGTCGGTAGGATCTCGAAGGCATCTACCGCTTAGATATCCTTGAGTCTCAACTCTTCATCGAGAAGAACCGGCAGAAAAAGTTCGGGAACGAGAAAAACAAAGTTAAAACTGTGAAAGTACCATTATTGGATTAGCCGCAGTTCGAGGGCAGGTTGCAGAACTTCAGCTCCGGAGACACCACCACCAGAGGATGAAAAAGGCTATTTTGTGAGTTACTCATTGATTCCTTTTTCGTTTCATATGTCAGACTCCTCAACTTTTCCAAATTCCTTGAGTGATATTGGCGCAAAAGTTGAGATAGATTTAGTTGAATCATTAGAAGCTCTCAGCTTAAATAGTAATAAAACAAAAGAATTAGAAAAAATAGTTGAATCAATAATAATGGCAACACCAGTATTTGATATAAAACTTTTGCAAATCGTACCGGAATTTGACGGTAACCCGTGCAGGTTATACAGATTTATTTCAACATCTACCGATCTATTGAATACATATTGGGACGCTACCCCGGCAAACGTAAATTGTGCTCAGAATAAATTGTTACTGAATGGAATATTTTCCAAGCTAACTGGACCAGCTGAAGAAGTATTTTCGCTTAGTGGTAGCAATGATTTCAATACCATTAAAAATTTATTAATTAATCATTTTGGTGATCAAAGAAATGAAAGCAGTTTATTATCAGATCTAGGTTCATTGAGACAAAGTCCCAGTGAAAATTCATTGAATTTTTTTTCAAGGGTAGTGTCTACACTCAACTTACTCCATAATTTTGTCAATTTACATGAAATTAATGATCAAATTAAAGTGAGCAAAAAATTACTCTATGATTCACACGCACTACACACATTATTTGTTGGTTTAAGAGAACCTCAAAGTTCTATGGTAAGGTTAATGAAACCAAATAATTTGGCTGAAGCCCAAAAATATATAATTGAAGACAACAATATTAGATACCTTCAAAAATCTCAAGTAAATAATTTTCATAAATTTCCAACTACTATCAGACCACAGATTGAAAATTTTGGACAACGATACACCCAAAACTACCACTCTGATAGACCCAAATTGCAACAAAATATTCCCCGACAATTTCAAAATCACCAAAACATCTCAAGTCAGCCTCAATTCCCTAGGGGACCAATTCAGATACAACCACGCCAAAGCGGTACACCCCAAAGATATTTCAGTAACAAGGAAGTATTCGGTGCACCCCGAAACGTGTGGAAACCCCATAATGGACCATCCACTTCCAAACCTACCCCTATGAGTATTGTAACTAGAACACAAAATCTTCAAAACAATTCCAACAGACCCCCCTATCAACAACAATCTCGAAACTATTTCCAATCAAACCCACATCAGAGACGTAACTTCGTTTCTGAAGAACTCCATAATTTTGAATATGACCAAAATTACGAAACACCCGACGAATTCCACCCACAAGAGTATTACCCGAACGAACCTTACGTAGAAGAGACAGAACAAATCGATTACTATGACGAAACACAACAAAATTTTCACGAGATGAGGTCCAACAAGGACGAAACATAATTGAACTGAATACTATATACGACAAAACAGAACTCCCTTACATACAAATCAAAAACCCACCTATTAAACTTTTAATAGATACAGGAGCAACTAAATCATTCATGAACCCCGATATTGCAAACAAATTTTACCCTGAAAATATTTTCAAAGAGCCATTTACAGTCACATCAGTTTTTCAACAATCAAAACGTGATCACTGTGCAAGCATCCCTTCCTTCGATGAATTTAACCATCAACAAATGCTGAAATTTCATTTATTCAAATTTCACCAATACTTTGATGGACTGATAGGACTTGATATACTTAAGCAACTCAACGCTCAAATTGATTTTTCAAACTCAATATTGTATACTCCATCTTCGCAAAATTACATTCAGTACTATGAAACAAAGAAAAGGTTATTATTTTTTGTCGAAATAGAACCCAATACGGGAACCAAAATTAAAGTGCCTGTAAGTCAATCCACGGGCGATATCTTCGTCCCTCCAACAAAAATAAACGAATGTTTGATAAGAGAAACACTAACTACAGCTAATAACGGATATGCATGGGTCGAGTTAGAAAATGGAAATGACTATAATTGCGAAATTCAACTATTTGAGCCACTCAGTACTCATCCATTTTCACCTCAAAACTTTGAACTTTATCATGCGGACATAAACACCTTTCACACAGACGAAAACGACATTCGTAACCTCATTCGTACAGAACATATGAATCAAGAAGAACAGACACACATAAAAAACTTATGCGGCAAATACTCGGATATTTTTCATTATGAAGGGGAAAAACTGACATTTACTAATCAGGTTAAACATAGAATCAAGACAAAAGACGAAATTCCCGTTTATTCCAAGTCGTATAGGTATCCCTTCATTCACAAAGCGGAAGTAGCCAAACAAATAAATTCCATGCTCGAACAAAATATCATCCGCCCCAGTAACTCGCCCTGGTCATCACCTATATGGGTGGTACCAAAAAAAGCAGACGCTAGTGGGAAGAAAAAGTGGAGAATCGTGGTCGATTACCGTAAGGTAAATGAAAAGACCATCGACGATCGCTACCCCCTGCCAAACATCAGTGACATCCTAGATAAGCTAGGAAGGTGCCAATATTTCTCCACCCTAGATTTGGCGAGCGGATTTCATCAAATAGAGATGGCTCCGGAAGACGTTCAAAAGACCGCATTCAATGTCGAGAACGGTCACTACGAGTACCTGAGGGTTCCCTTTGGCTTGAAGAATGCCCCAGCTACTCTGAGTAGGGTGATGGATGACGTCTTGAAAGGGCTGCAAAACGAAATATGCCTGGTATACATGGATGACATTATTGTATACTCAACATCTTTGCAGGAACACATGATTAATTTAAAAAGAGTGTTTCAAAGGCTACGCGATACTAACTTGAAAATTCAGATTGATAAATCAGAATTTCTCAAGAAGGAAGTTGCTTTTCTCGGACACATTGTAACACCACAGGGCGTAAAACCAAACCCAGATAAAATTAGAGCAATAATGCACTATCCTATTCCAAAAACTACAAGACAGATAAAGGGATTTTTGGGACTTTTAGGGTATTACCGTAAATTTATCAAGGACTTTGCAAAAATTACAAGACCATTCACAAACTGTCTGAAAAAAGGCGCTGAAATAAAACACGACGCCACCTTCCTTAAAGCTTTTGACCATTGCAAAACCTTACTGACAAATGACCCCATACTACAATACCCAGACTTCGACAAACCCTTCAACCTAACCACAGACGCTTCAAATTCGGCCATTGGATCTATTTTATCACAAGGTCCTGTTGGGTCTGACCGCCCTGTTGCCTACGCATCAAGGACGCTTAACGATGCTGAACAAAACTATAGCACCATTGAAAAGGAACTCTTAGCGATTGTATGGGCAACAAAATATTTTCGACCGTATCTTTTCGGTAGAAAATTCGTTATTTTAACAGACCACAAACCACTACAATGGCTGATGTCGCTGAAGGAGCCAAACTCGAGACTAATCCGATGGAAACTGAAGTTAGAAGAATTCGACTACGAGATTCGATATAAAAAAGGAAAAAAAAACACCAATGCAGATGCCCTATCGAGAATTGAAATCCATGCCAACGAAGTAGAACCACAACCAAACACTTCGAAGACCAGAACGGAAGACATAGATGAAACATCTCCATTCCTCCAATATATGAAAAAGTTCAACGTAGAGCAAACTCGTACACGGGACCCGGACACCTCATCCCTAGTCAATAACCTCGACGAAACCCCAGACGAAAACGAAATCGAAGTGGAAACTGAAACTTCAACTTCAAGCGAGGAAGAACCAGTCCAAGAAATCACCCCAACCCCAAACGAAGAAAATAATGAAACAGTCCACACGAATGCCGAGGACCCTGTACAAGAAATAAATGCAAGTGAATCACCGATTAACGTATTTCAAAATCAAATCCATATTTCTAAATCGGTATTGCCCAGAAGGACTACAAAAAAATGTTTATGGGAACCAAACAAGAAGAATTTATGGAACATTTATATAGTGGACAATGACCTTTCCCCAATTATCACATTTTTCAAAGACTTTGGACAGTCTAAAAAGACGTACGCTTTTTATTTTAATGACGATGATTCGAACAAACTGTACGAAAGTCTCAGTAACCTTATGATGCAAACTTTCAAAAATTCGACATTCAATTTGATAAAATGCAACACTAAACTTGAAAACATCACAGAACTATACAGACAAAAAGAACTTTTAGTATACAATCATGAGACTAAAACAAATCACCGTGGTATTCAAGAAACCTTACAACAAATAAAAAGAAAATACTATTGGCCAAAATGTGCTAACGATGTTAGAAACTATATAAATAAATGTGATATCTGCCAAAGAACAAAATATGACAGAAGCCCACCGAAAATCAATTTTCAAATTACACCAACACCTAGGAAACCCTTTGAAGTAGTACATATTGATGTTTTCCAGGCCAATAGCCAAAAGTTTTTAACTATCATAGACACCTTTTCAAAATACGCTCAAGCTCTTCCTCTAACAGCGGCAAATGCAGTCTCCATCGTGGAGAATCTTATCATATTCATGTCATTTCATGGATTACCCCTAAAAACTGTAGCCGACAGCGGAACAGAATTCAAAAATTCGACGCTAACGGACTTCACAAAACTTCACAAAATTGACCTTCACCTTGTAACCCCAAAAAATTCCACTAGCAATGCCCCCGTAGAACGGCTTCATTCAACTTTACTCGAGCATTTGAGGGTTTTAAAACTTGAAAACCCCCGTGCAGAAGTAACGAGTCTAATGCCCTATGCTATTTTTGGGTACAACCACTCCATACACTCTGTCACCAAACAAAAGCCAATCGATATTGTGGGAGGACACCTCGACACAAAAGACCCTTTCGACTTAGACATACAATACGAAATTTTAAACAATTATATACAAGAACATAAACAAAAAACACTTCAGATTTTCGACCACATACACGACATTTCTCAAAAACAGAAAGAAAAAAATATTGAAAAACAAAATCTAACTCGGGAAGAACCAGCAAATTACACTAAAAATGACGAAGTTTATCGACACGATGTCAAAACACGTGGAAAAAAATTAAACCCCCCATTTATTAAAGAAACTGTCATAACTGATCAAGGACTGAAACTGAAAACCAATCGTAATACCTATCACAAAAACATTTTCAAGAAACCTCGAGCCTCAGTAACAAAACCAAATTTGTTACAGGACCCTCCTACTCCTGACGATAGTTCATCTGACGATCCCCAAGAAAGTACAAATAACTAATTTGAAGAACAACCCAGGAATCTTGCCCTTTCGGATGGGGACAGCAAAAATCAAAGTAGCCACCCATACGTTTTTACACTACATCGATTTCAAACCAATATCAGATGAAATCGAAATATTAGCTCAAAATTATAATGTACTAAAATCATCTCTTGCGAACTATAACCTCAATTCTAAATATTTAACATCTCTACACGAATATACTGAACAACACATTGATTATCAGATGAAATCGGTAAAGGAAAAATTTCGATCAGTCTATCCTTTAACGAACAGACAAAAAAGAGGACTAATCAATGGTTTAGGGAATATCATTAAATCTATTTCTGGCAACTTAGATCAAGAAGATGCCGAACGCTATGATGCCGCAATCGAAAAATTGCAAAACAATCAAGAACAAATTGTCAACTCTCTAAATCAGCAAATATCGTTGACCCACAAAATTTTAAAGAATAATAATGAAACATTTTCATTAATGGTTCATAACCAAAATGTAATCAGGGAAAGTATAGAACAACTGAATAACAACAGCACATATTTCCTGTCACTTGTAGACACATACACCCAAATAAAATTCAATTTGGATACACTGCTTTCAATTCTCACAAGTATTGAAAATGCTATATCATTTGCTAAGCTTGGTACTTTACATCATAGCATAATATCTATCGATGACATGAAATCAATATTCAATTCTCTTCTCGAACATCATTCCAGAGATCAGTTAGTTTACTCAGATACTAAAGAAACGTATAAACAATTTGATATAACCCCAGTTGATGCATATTTTTCAAATACCAAACTAGTTTTTGCGCTGCATATCCCCTTAGTCCACCCTGATGTCTTCACCCATTACCACCTCTACTCAATACCCACACAGAATTCCACAACAATTATTCCCAAAAATACCTTTTTCACAATGAGTAACGAACTATTTCAATATGACGCCAGGCCATGTTTTTACCTGAATCCAAACTACCTATGTCAGAATAACTACCTGATTGATGGTACCCAAGAAAGCGATTGCATTTTCTCAATTCTTCAAGTAAAATACAACAAAGCCGAATGCAAAATGGCTAATATAGTTGTAAATAAGCCCCTAATTGAGGAAGTTAGTGAATCCAGTTATATCGCAATTTTCCCTCACGAAGAGAAAGTCCAAACCCGATGTGACGAAACTGACTTTGTGATGCTCAACGGATCATTTCTCATCGAAATCTCATACCAGTGCAGCATCCTAACCTCTGGACAGGGATACACCAACGAAAAAGGCGATGCCAAAGGGAAGCCACTGTTCCTCCCCGAAGTCAAAATACTCAAGCGGATCATGGAAAAAAGCCAACTTCAACTAGATGATATTTCACTAGACCAACTACACGATTTGCAAGTACAAGGGAACCGACTTCAACCATTGCAGATTGAATCCCCGAGGTATTCCAGCCATTATCCTTGGACGATTCCTTTATACATAATCATCATCCTAGGAGTCGTAATATTCAGCCTGAATAAGTTCAGGAAATCCAAGGGAAGGACCAAAGAAGCCACACAACCCTTGTCGTCTTCAGAAGTTTTGTTTGTCCCAACCAAAACTTCATCTTAGGAGGGAGGAGTTACGTACCGGTCACCGTCCGCTCCGTACATTCACCCATCCAGGAAGCGCTGACTCAGCAGAATCATATATCTTACAATTCCAGAATTGCTAATTTTATATTTTTACATTCACAATGCGAAATGGAATTTTATTCAGTCTTGATGTAATCTTTGAAGTACAAACTTGTCTAAATAAATAATTTTCGTGTTTTTAAAAACGTTATTCGTTATTTGAAATACGTATTTCGCGTCAGTTTGACTAATGATGCAATGTCCTCGTTGAGATCAGTCATCGCGTTCACAGAGTTATGAGGGAGGAAGGAAGGAAAGGTACAATTGTGTATCGTCTGCATAAAAACTGATTTTACATTTTTTAATAACATTTGTGAAGTCAGAGATATACAAAGTGAATAGAAGTGGGCCTAGAAGAGAACCTTGCGGAACTCCACTGGAAACTTTTAGAGGAGCAGATATTTAATGTTCAATATTTATTCTTTGATACCTGTTCAAAAGATAGTTTTTGAAGAACTGGATTGCAGTCGCCGATAAACCCATGTACTTCACTCGTCTAAAGAAAATATGGCAACATTGTTATTTTGGGAACGCTGCAGAATACTGGACATGCATATGTCATTGTTGTTCTTACGACCTGCGTGTAGTTTAACACTTTAGTCTCCATGGACAGTCTGGAATTTCTCGCTACTAAGGAGTTGCTCCTTTTACCTTCGCTGCGGCGCGCTTTATGCCAGACTGACATGTTTCGCAAAGGTTAATCTATGGTTCAGTTGCACTCCCAGGTAACGGGATGAATCCCGGGTGAAACTCATATGCTTCGTTTTCGCCAAGTTTACCACTATCTTATTTGTTTTCATATACGGGACGACCTCCTTCTGCAGATGATTTGTCACTCGCAGGGCCGCCTCATTCGAGATGGTTTCCTGCGAGTATATTGCGGTGTCATTGCCGTTTTTGTATTGGCTTGCATTGGGAAGTCGTGCGTATACAAAGAGTACAAGACTGGCGACAAGCACGACCCGTGCGGCACTCCTGTCCCGGCCTTCATCATTGTGGAGCTGGTGTCGTTAACTCTAACCCTGAAGGCCCAGTCGACCAGGTATAAGTCCAATATTCTTACCATGTAGCCAGGCATGCCTGTCCGTAGCATCTTCATGTCGAGGCCCTCGATCCAGACTGTGTTGCGATCCCGATTGAAGCCTTCTTTCACCTCGTGGACAATTCTGGTCACCTAAGAGGTCGTCGAATGACCTCTCTTGAAGCCGAACTGCTCTCCCGGGATGAGTTTCAGTTCTTCCTCGAGATCGCTGAATCTCTTCAGCAGGATCCTGTCCACCACTTCGGCCACCGCACTGAGCAGTGAGATGGGTCGGTAGCTGTCGATCCTCGTGTCCTGTTTCCCCGGTTTGATGATAGGAATGATCTCTGCCTGCTTTAGGCACTTCGGATAGTGCTGCCATCTGTTTACTATGTAAATCAGCTGAACAAGGGACTTCCTTGGGATATTCCATAGTCTCCCTTACCTCCCCGATGTTCGTCATTAACTTCGAGAAGGTTCGGTCATTCATTAGCACCTTGGGCGAGTCCCTGAAATCCCTGGCCCTCTGGTTACTTCGCCGTGTTCCTGGGAGACATCCACTCCCACCTGGAATGCACTCCGGAAGTACTTTCCGAACATGTCCGCTCTCCCTGGATCAGTCATTGCCTGCCATCGGCCTTCCTCCATGGCAGGGATGACATTGCGCTTCCTTCGAAGCCGCTTTGTCATCTGCCACAGGCTCTCGAGTTTCCTCTTCCAGGCTTCATCCCGGTGCTTTTGTATAAGCTAGTTCAATTCTTGCCCCAGGCTCAACATGTTTTCACGGTGAACCGGGTTGCGGGTAATTTGCCGCTTTTTTCGTTCCTTTTTGTTGAGCTTTATCAAATCCAGGATGAAACCTCTCTAGCTTTCTGAATGTTTTCGATTCACCTCTGAGTTTCTCGGTCTACGTCTTCCTACGAGATTTGCGGGGTGACGACCGTTCATTCATCCAGAATCCTTCTGTATTCTTTCCAATCAGTGGTGGAGTAATCGAATAGGGTCTATTCCCTCTCGGATTTTGTCCTTCCCTGATTGTAACGAACACAGGTTCATGACCCGAGATGAACTCAGAGGCGGTTCTCAGTTCGGAGTTATCTGTGACATTTTTTTATTAATCACCAATTTGAGGATTGGATTGACGGGGCACAGCCGTTCCAGGGATAGTGTGTTGGGGTGTCAGAGTGGTCTACGACTATATTATTGTTCATAGAGTATCTCCAGAATCCATTACCTATCGGTTTGGCCTCCGTCTGAAGTCCCCTGCTAGCAGCACTTTGTTCACGCTGCTGCACAGAACATCCATATCCAACTCAATGAATTCATATTTTGGGGGGTTGTATATCGAATATAATCTCACCCCAGAGTCCGGCTGGATTCCTAAATGTTCAATAGTGCTTGCTCTCTAAGATAAGGACTTCACGTGGATGGCGCCCCTCCTCCTCTCACTCCATTAGGGCGGTCCTGCCTGATGGTGAATCCTCTGAAACGAAGTTCATGTTCCTGCTGAATGCCCGTCTCGGACAAGAGCAACACGTCCATATTATGCTTGCGAATGAGATCAGGTACATGGTGATACTTGTTTCTGATCCCATTACATTGAGCATGCATACCTGTAGCATTTACATGCCATAACTTTGGATATTCACACAAAAGGCCAGGAATTTTGCTTGTCCGGGCCTTCGTTAGGCCCTCGAAAATGTCATGCATGTCCCGCAGTAGGCCTTCGGTGTTCACCAGTTCTTCGATAGCCCTATGCCTATCCATATACCCGCTCACAGCATCGGACGGGCGCAATTACAGCAAAGGGCTGGCGTCGTTCTGAGCTTGAGGCATGCCCTGGAACAATATTTTTTTGCGCATCTCATGCATCTAATGGGCCTATTGCAGTATGACTGGGCATGTTCCGATGCCTGGCATCGGTAGCATAGGGTGGCTTCCCAGTTATTGCGTTTGACAGCACGGATTGTCTTATTTAGGAAGCTCTCCGTGACTTTCTTGTCAGTATTGACAATAAAGAGCTTCCTGTCCGTAATATTAATGACGACTATACCATATCAGCCCTTGCTTCAAAAGGTCTTCTTCGATGTCCTCGACGTCCTCGACTGAAGGGTTGTGATCTAAGCCCTTCAAGATGAATGCGTGAAGTTTTTTCCCCAGCACCGTGTATGTATGGAATTCTACCTCTGATGCTTTGAGGGTACTTTTAAGGATGACGTGGTCCTCTGCTGTACTTGTGTAGATCAGCGACGACTTGTTCGTAAATTTGTACAGCAGTTATTTTGATATTTTGCCATATGGTTCCCTTGTTTTCTTCATTAAACCTTATTGTACCCTCAGTTATTATTGTAGTAGTAATCTTTATTATAGGATATATCCTAATCTTACAATAGAAATAATGAATGATTACATAGTTCAAAAAAATAAATAAATGTTAATATTCAAATGTGAATAGAAATATCATAGTAATTGAGATTATCCTGTACAAAATACATAGAAACAAGAATAACAAAAATAAAAGTATAGATATACTATACATACATACACAAATATAAACAAATATAATCCAACCAATTAACGCTCTAGATATTCTAGCAATTTACTTTCAAATCCCTTAAACATACTGTAGTAAAACTGCACTAACTAATTTTCCTAATTTATTTAAAACACTATTTACAACAATTATTCACTAAAACATTTACTATTTCAATTTATTTCTACTGTGGCTATCTATCAGCGAACTCTGGAACTGTAACTAACTCTGAATTCTGACTGTCCTCCAGCGGTTATATAGTCGCAAGCCTCTCTCGATTATTCTGGAGTATGGAACATTTCATCTAGATGGCTCTTCGAATAGTATCGAACAATCGATTTATTCCAGCTTGTTCTCGGCGATCCGTACGCCAGCAGATATGCAGTTGTAGTTGAACGAGGGTGCATGACTAATTAGATCAGGGCCGGTCTCGAAATCGTTACATTTCCCCCTTCTTAAAGACGTTTCGCCCCGAAACGTCATTCTTGGAGTGTGAAGATATCTGCAAGATTCTCCATATCTGCACCTGGACGTTCGATGGAAGTAGCACTCCACAGTCTTCAATTTGGGTCGAGGAAGATGGTTGCAGCACACCAGAATGTTGATGCCGCTGGATCTGAATATTGTCTCCAACATGCTTCTTATAACTCTTCAGTCCAGCCGATCAAGCCCACAGGCCAATTTTGGGATTGCCAGGTCTACAATATTCTGGTCCAGCATCGTGTCTCTCAATCTCGTAAGGCTCTTCCAAACATCTTCATAAGACGGCTTATCACGAGAACGCTTCTTGATAACCAGATAGTAGATGTTTCTCTGGCCTTTCCTCAGCTCTAACACCCCTCCAACTTCCGGGTTCTGTTCTCTCAGTTTCTGGATTCGACCGAACTTCTTGGAGAAAACTACTGCAATGCCTCTGGACATTTGGAGATCTTCTGCCACACAGTGAGCTAACGCGTAATTGGCAGGCACCTTGAAAAGATCTCGTGACTCCTCTCGGGTTATCCCATATTGAACTTTCTGTCCGTTCGAGTACAGGGACATGAACTTCTGAAACGTCATTTCGTCCTCCGGTGATCTGACGGTGCGGACTTGATCGTAGTTTCCGGCGTAAGGGGACAACCTATTGAAGTGGACTACCCTAGGTTTTCCTCGTGGTGGCTTATATATGCGGTAGACGAGGTCGTTTATCCTTTTCATGATCTTATATGGACCTTCCCACGAGTTCCGAAGTTTCGGTGATAGTCCACGGCGACGTTTAGGGTTGTATAGCCAGACAAGGTCACCTGTCTGATATCCACCAGCATCCGCCTTGATGTCGTAGGTCTCCTTCATTCTGTCGCTGGCACTCTGGATGTTCAAACGGACCCGTTCATGGATGTCGTCCATTCTCTGTCGCAGTTTGCTGACGTAGTCATCTCCCGCAGTGTCTTGTCCTGGTGGCGTCCCAAACTTCAGGTCACATGGAAGTCGCAGCTCTCGGCCCATAATAACACTTGCAGGGGTTTGGCCGGTTGACTCATGAACTGCGGAACGATACGCCATCAGGAACAGATGGAGGTACTGGTCCCAATCCTTCTGGTGGTCAGAGACTACCTTGGACAGGTGGCGGTTTATCGTCTTATTCATCCGCTCCACCATTCCATCGGACTGCGGATGTAGAGCTGTGGTCCTCGTTTTCCGGATGTTCAGCATCTGACACATCTCCTGGAACAGGTTTGACTCGAAATTCCTGCCTTGATCCGAATGCAGTTCTAACGGGACACCGAATCGTCAAATCCACTCCTTCACCAAGACGTCGGCAACGGTGATGGCTTCTTGGTTGGGCAGGGCATAGGCTTCGGCCCACTTGCTGAAGTAATATATCGCCACAAGGATGTACTTGTTCCCGTGTTCAGATTGTGGGAACGGGCCAGCGATGTCAATGGCGATCCTTTCGAATGGGCTGCCCACATTGTACTGGCACATCGGGGCCTTAGGTCTTGTTCGAGGCTCATTACTGGCAGCGCATACAGCACATTTTCTGCACCAGTCCTTGACGTCAGCTTGACAATTGGCCCAGTAGAACCGTTGCCTAACTTTCTGGAGGGTCTTCGTCACTCCCAGATGTCCTCCGGTGACCCCATCATGGATTTCTCGGAGCACTTCATATCTTCGGCTCCTGGGAACTACTACTTGACGTCTTTCTTCCCCCATCATCCCCAAGACTCCATTGTCTAAGGTGAAAGAGTTCCATTGGGCCCAGTAAGTTTTAACGACTGGAGAACAACTGGCTATTTCCTGCCACGACGGTCTTCGATCACTCTTCTTCCAGCCGATGACTAAACCAAGATCTGGATCTTTCTCTTGGTCTTTCTGGATCTTGTGGTCATTCCAGTTATCATCGATCGCCGTGGTTCTGCAGAGTGTCGACTCCTTTTCCTCTGTTCGTCGGCAGTGCGAACAGTCGTCTGGACATGGTCTTCGCGATAGGGCATCCGCCTTCTTATGGCTGGTCCTTTACGGAGGGTGCTGCAGTGGAGGTATTCTTGCCTGGTAGGGGTAGAGGGTATATTTTAGAGCTGGGTCCTGGTTGGTCGGTTCGGTTTCCTCTTCGTCTTCCAACAACGCCTTGAAAGCGTTCTGCGTTGCTAGATGGGTCTCCTGCAAGTTGGATGGGACCCAGTTAACCTTTCTCGCTTTTGGAATCCGTCCTCTTCCTTGTTTATCGTTTTTCTCTCCGATGTTGTTGGTGCACCTAATCTTCCGTTCTCTTATCTTGAGCCACGGGGGCCCTTCCTGCAAAATTGCGCGTCCTTTCCATTCACCCTATTCCTCACGGAGTCTTCCAGGGCATTGATTTGGTCAGTGATTTGCGTGAACTTTTGAGTGTCGTCTCTTTGCTGGGTCCCGTCGCTCAGACTTGGCGTCGGGAAGGTGCGCCCTGGATCAGAGGACTTTCTCAGAGGTGGCGTTGTCGGTGGAGTAAGGGACTTCATTTCCTCCAAGAGTTTCGTTCTGATTTGGACCTTCTCGTCTTTCTCCTTCTCTCTCATCATCCTTGCCTGCTTGTCCTGAAGTTGTTGTTCCCATATCTCCAGACAGAGTTTTGCTAACCCTTTCGGACTTTCCTAGGGGAGATCGAGGGCGCCAAGTCCTGCCTGGATTTCCTGCTGCAGCAGTGCCTCATCCTGTTATCACTGTCTTGCTCCTTCTCTTTACCATACTTCCAGGGAGCTCCTTCTATGGTGGTGGGGGATCTATCTTTATCTGGATGACTCTCCTGTCTCTCTGTCTTCAGCCTATTGTAGAGTGTTGATATTGTTTCGATTTGCTAAATAATAAGCCGAGCACACAACTAAAACTGTTTATTTCTAACTTCACTAAAAACATTCAACTACTTCACTGACTAATAAAACACTTAGATCTATACAACAATACAACTAGCTCAATATTCCAAGCACTTATATACTTCTTCAAAAATTGCTTATCACTTCTCTATAAACTTTATAATCATAACTTCTCTTCATAAAACTCCTTCCTTCTAGTGAAATGTCTCTTTATATACTCGAGCCGTGTGTAGACCAGATCATTCGTGACGGTTCCGTTATCCCGAGTATTCAATACCGAAAATCGTCTACGATTTTCCAGGAAGTAATTATCGACGAATCGCTAGCGAGTCGACCCAGCGGCGTAGCTAGGGGATTTTTATCAATCTCGTAACAATATGTTTGTAAATCTTTCTCCATCTCTGAACTTCTCTACCGGGCTGATTTCCATGTCATCATTTCCCCCTCTTCCTGTTTCTCTGGATCCACGAACAATATCATATAATGACATAATTTTCATGCATAAATGTTTCGAGAATCAAGGGTGGAAGTCTAAGGATTTTCTGTTCTTTGAATAACATTTTGCAAGAGACTCTAGGCCCAACCTTGCAGAAATATCGAATGGCACGCTTTTGGAGAATGAAAATTAAACCATTAAACTATTCTCTCACATTCAAGATATCCTGAGTCATTCTAATCTACAGGTCATTTGAATTCATGTCATGCCATGAGATTGTTGTGTCATCTGCAACAACAGTGAACATATACCTTCGATTTAGAAATTCAAAAGGTCATTAAAGTACAGCAGGAATAGGATAGGACCAAGAACAGAACCCTGCGGTATACCATGTTTAATGAACCCAATATCTGATAGATTATCGGTTTTCACAATTTACGCAACAGTATTTCATTATTGACACGGTCAAAGGCTTTAGCCAGATCACAAAATACTGCAGCACAATTCCTTTACTTTCAGACTTTTTCAGAAAGCGAAAGATGGATCTCCAGTACTTTATTATTAAAATTTGTGCTGGCCTATTCAAGTTGACATTTTTAGTATTCAATATTATAGAGAATAAATGTTCAAATCCTTTATTGGCTAATACTGCTGAAGATGGTAGAAGCATATTGAAATAACCGCATTCTTCAACTATTATAACCCTCGACCCCTTTAACCCTCTGAAATAAAATTCATGAGTCCATGAAAAAAAAAGCTTTGATGATATTAAATATTTATGCATAACGTAGTTAATAACAATAACATTCTTTAATAAATTCTTTTTGTTATTTGTTGTCAACACAGTTCCAAAACCAACAAGTTACCTATATTTCAGCAAAATATCATAGTATCAGTCTATTGTGAGACAAAAACGTGTTTTGTTTATTAATGACTTTATAAAATTGAATAATACCCCACTGAAAACAAGTGACAGATCGTTTTTGATTACAAAAAGTGCAATCATTGCTACCGTCGTTCAACAAAAGATAATATAACTTTCTGATGAATTCATTTGTTTAATATTACTTCTCTCGGAAACCCGGAAAACCTACAGCACTATCCCGGGTGGTTGGTATGCACTCCAATCAATCATGAGAGCTCGGGATTAGTATCTTCTAGGCAACTCGCATCACAATTGTCTCACCACAAGGCACATGCGGTTGCCTATTGATACCGAAGCATTTGAGATAAATTCTCTCCCGCACTGGTTTCGAACCTGGTCCAAAGCCAGTAGAAGTTTCATTTCAACAGCCGACACCTATGTAGACCGCTGATCCATCGACGTTACTTTGCTCATTCTTAGTGAATATGATAGGCGCGTTATTGAAAACCAAGCGAGGTGTCGATTCTTCATAAAATTAAACCGTGGTTATTATTTGAAAAAGTAGAGTTGGTGACTATGCGCATATGTACACTTTATATAAATGTTGCTTTTAGGATTGCACAATCATCCCCTCTCCGTACAACACATCAATCAATATTAAACAAAATTTCGAACAATCAAACCGAAGAAATAGTTTTGGCCGGCTACATCGACAAAATACCCCTATGTGCTACGCTACTGGCAATTTGGCCTCTAGAAAGTGGCTGCTAACTTCCTATCGGTGAGAATGCATGAATATGTTTTATGTTTTTCAGCTATTTCAGTGTTTAAGGTATTTGCAAAAAACAAGGATTAGTCTGTCATGTTCGAAGTGACGTCCATTGTATTCAAAACATAGCTGTCCTCTGTTCATATCAACCTGAGTGCATCAGACATTTAACAGTGCCGCGAATACCTGGCCGGTATATTTCATACGTGAAGGATGGCACACCATTAGTTGAGACTAGTAAAACATACACTTATATTATCGAATATAGCTGGTTTAGTGATCGAGTAAGGAACACTGAAGTTTCCGAATGCGGGTTGGTAACTTAGGTTAGTGATCTTATCAACCCGAGTAGGTTTCCGAAAAGCCCGATAGTTACTATCAATTTCAGCTTCGGTTATGTACTAGTATAGAGAAGTAGGTTTGCTCACTTTGAATTGCCGGAAAAAAAAGGGATGCAAAACAAAATCACATATCAAGGTCCACTTGAATCATAAGGTAAACTTGAGTGAAAATACATGTAATAATTATAGATTTCATTACCGCTCGTAGTATTAAGAACGCTGCGATTGTGGTAGATAAATGATAACACCGGACACCCTACATGAAAGTGATAGTTTTTCACTCTGGAGATGAAAATGAACATAATCATGCGACCCGATGGGAATATACCAAAAACGATTTTTGACACTAATGACGGTTAATCTCACTACTTAACACTTCAATCAGCTTATGATTGTCACTTCGTTTGACAGTTTATGAACATTTTCACGATTATATTTGAACTATAATTGATATGGACTCTGACAGCATCCATCGTAGAAAAAATAGCATTTCATACACGAGATGTAATACGGTTTATTCGTTCGTGAGGTTGAATACAATTCAAGAAAAAGAAACACCAACACAACATCAATTAACACATATTAATGCTATCCTAATCTTCTTTATACTACTTATCTAACTGCCTAATTGCACTCTAGTACCTATACGCTATACCTGCCTAAATTAAATTCTGTGCATACTTTAATTATTTACATAATTTTCTAGTTTACCTGCTATAATCTACTTTCTACCTCTTTGTTTTGGATTCAATGACATTATTGAAAATTAATGACTAGCTAATGATATCTCTACTGTACTATGTACGACCTTGAATAAGGGGCTGTGTGGTATAGGGCCTGTATGTATCTTGTGAAGGTCATCTGAGTATACTTCGTTTACTGTAATGATAATTGATTTCTAAATCTAGGAATTTTCTTTTCGCGAACATTCAGCAAAATAACGGAAATGGCGAATAACGGTGACGTTATTTTTAACGGAAATGATACAGCATATGCCTGATTGTTACTTTATCTGATTTTTTACAACTATAACTTTAATTAATATGGCAAACATGTTTTCAGAAACCAAACATATGCACCTATTTATCCAAAACAAAAAGGTAGAAGGTGGGTTATAGCAGATAAACTGAAAAATTGAGTAAATAATTAAAATAGATACACAATTTAATATTGGCAGGTATAATGTAAGTACTAGAGATGCAATTAGCCACTCAGATAAGTAGTCGACTCGACTTTAATCACTCGTCAATTTCACTCGACTAAGTGTGGGTAGTTTCGATTTCTTGAATTACATAACCCATATTGACAATTATGTCTTGAAACTTTTTTATTTGCAGTTAGAGGATGTCGCCCAGGAAAATCAGTACACATGACTGAATCTGAAGTACGAGGTTTATGTTTGAAATCTCGAGAAATATTTCTACAGCAACCAATACTTCTTGAACTGGAGGCTCCCCTCAAAATTTGTGGTGATATTCATGGACAATATACGGATCTTCTGCGTCTATTCGAATATGGCGGCTTTCCTCCAGAGGCAAATTATTTGTTCTTAGGAGACTACGTTGATAGGGGAAAACAGTCTTTGGAAACAATTTGCCTATTACTTGCATACAAAATCAAGTACCCAGAAAACTTTTTTTTGCTTCGAGGTAATCATGAATGTGCATCGATCAACAGAATATATGGATTTTACGATGAATGTAAGTGGAGCCAATTGTTATTATTTTTTCTATTTCTGGATTTACTGAATGTTATCTTCCCTTCCAACAATTAAATGACAAGCAATAATTGCATAAGCTTCAACATATTTTTACAAATTATGGACGTGATGGTAGAGCGTTCGCTTGTAGCGATAATTCACCTTGTCAAAACAGCTCTTCGTCACTGCGGCACTGGGTCGTGGTTCCAATGAATAAAAATGGAGAACTTCAATAGTTGCATTAAAAAGTCTCGAGCGCCACTAAATTTTTTTAAGACATGAAACTCAGAAACCCTTGATTTATTTGAGATCAGAGGACCAGAGTATTTCATAAGAAAGTTCCACTGGGCGGCACTATAGCTCGTAGAATTTTTCGAACGTTCGAACAATTCAACCAAGTTAGGGGTAAAGAAAAATAAAAAAAGACACTTTTTTAGAACATAATATTGATAAAATGATTTCCAAATTCTGATAACAAAATAAAGAATATATACAGTGCATTCCATTTAAAACGAGCCACCCTGAATAACTTTTTGTACAATGATTATCAGGAAAAATAAAAAACACGCTAAAAATTATTTGAGTTGAAAACGAGCCACCCTGAATGAACTTATATAACATACTTCAAAAAAGTCTTATTTTGCCTAGTTAAGTTTGATTCGATATTCTCTTCATTTTGAATGTCTCATTCTACAATAACGATTACCTACCAAGTGAAGTTACAATTGGTGTTTCTGTTTTTGTGAATTCTTGAGAAGCAATGGTTTATACGCTTCGAGAACGGATTGAAATAGTGAGTTTGTGGAGGTAGTGGATTTTCTTAAGAGCTATGACCTTGAATATATCTGCGCCTCGCTTACAGGCAACAAATAACTCACAAAATTATTGAAATGGAAACCGAAAACATTGAATCAACTACTTCATTATAATAGCCTAGCCTATAACAGCCTACGTTCAGTACTGCCAAACGTAAATTTGTTCTCTGCGACGGTATGAGTCATAGCTCTTAATAAAATCCTCTACCTTCTACTACCAATGGAAATAGTGCTAGAGCTGCTGTCCGTATTTTCCATGATAATCATCCTGGAAGAAATGTACGACTCAAATACGTTTCGGAATTATTGAACAAATTTATGAAAACTGGATCTGTTAACAATAAAAAGCATAACCGTTTAGGAGTTGTCAACGATAAAGCTATTTCTATTGCAGTTTTAGGGCACGTTGGACTAATGGAAAATACACAATCTCTTACTAAGTTATATCGAAAATCAGGAATCAGTCGTACAAATATTTTCAGGTTCCTTCCTAAGTACAAGTTTTATCCATATAAGATTAGACTAGTTCATGAATTGAACGAAGATGATTTCGATATACGTATCGAGTTTTGTAAAAGTCTGAACGGATCAACTTGCATCAGAATTTCTTGTATAAAATTTGTTTTTTCGGAAGAAGATTTGAGAGAGAATGTCATGAGGCATTGCAGATAAATAACTCCCGAGACTCTAAACCATGTGAGGGCGGCAATGGAATCTTGTTTGTACCATTGCATGGAAGTTGGTGGAAACATTTTTGAACATTTGCTATAGAAAATTTGTTTCGTCCCATTGTCAAGTCATCAGATTTTTGATTCAAGAATTTAATAAAAATCTCTTATTCTGATTCATTGCTTCCATATTTGTCTCTAGAACACGTGTCGAGGTGATGAAAATAGTGGTTTGGTGTTGGGATAAAACCCCAGTATATTCATTACTACACCAAAGGTTCCAAAAAGTACAGTGCAAGTAATTACGTAATGTGTTCAAAGAGAATTTGAGAAATAATTAGATTAAAACCAGCATAATTTACAAGTCGGAAATCAAAATTTTTAAAAACAAAAAAATTTGGAATTACATTCACACAAATTTTGGATAATGAAAATAACACAGGGGAGACTAGGGAGGCTTGATACACTCAACACTCCATCCAAAATAACTAAAAAAATATTCAACGTGCAAATTCTCCAAATGGGTACCCACACAACTGAATAACTTGCAGTCAATTTCGGATACTTTACAGATGTCATTTTAGAATGTGCATTGAGTTATTAACTGTTTTGCTAAAATATGCAAAGTGTATCAGTCCTCCCATTTTATATTTTTGTGGGTAAGGGTAACTCTAAGTAAACCTGACAAATTATTTACAAAACATTTTTTATTCTTGAAAACATTATAAACTACTATGCAAAACTTTTACAGAACATTATTCTATTTTGAAAAATTAATGGGAAATCTCAACTTTTTGAAGATCTGGCAGTTCCGCCCACAAAACTCGGTGGTGGTAGTTTAATGACATCTTCCTCGGGCACAAAAAATTCATCTTCTACATCAGGATATACAAAATGGAGAGCATGTTTTTTGCGATGCATAAAATTTATAACATATTCATCCTTGACTTTTTGTAAGACTTGGACAATGCTATTGTCTTTTTTGTGGCAAATCATGCTAGCACGTAATTATTTTCATTTGCTACTCCTGCAACAACATAATCTTCTTCTATTTCTTTCCCAATTTGTTTATCTATATCAGTGAGCTCATCAGATGATCCGTCGAATTTTGGCTCCTCCGATGTTTTTTGTCTTATTTACTGTATCGTCCACAATTTTTCTTTTAAAGTTCTTTTTATATTGCGCTCCCTGTTTCTTTCATTCCGACCTCTTTTCATGCTTACGTTAATTTCCTCCATGTTAGGTGTGTCAGTTAAAATTTTAGTTATTGTGGGTTTACTGCTTGAGCTGTACTGTTTCCTTGGCGGGGCCTGAGGAAGTGGTCGTATACCCTCAAGCATCTTCTTATGTGTAATCTGTGCAAAATCAGATTACAGTGTATGGTATGTATGATCTGAAGTTGATGGTGTGTGTGATGTTCAACAAGTATGCTGCTTCTACTTCTGGAGTACGTTCCCTCTGGGTATGCTCTTCAGTAAGTGAAAGAGCTATTTCAGGTGATGTTACTGTTCTGTTTGTTTTCTTTTTCCATTTGAATGGCATCTGAAGTGATAGGGAATATTATTGTTTGAATGCCACTATTACGGGAGGCATGATACATGTATCAGGTCTCCCTGACATAACATGTATCAAGCCTCCTTGATGTGGAATATTTCACAAAACATCGTATTAGGAAAACTCTAATTACATTGCAAATCTAAATCATATGATAAATTAAAGCTAAATCTATATATTATCATATATAAATTGAATAAACAGGATATTCTGAAACAGTTGTCTACAAAAGATTTACACTTACCTTTACAAAATGTACAAAGTATGTAACCAATAACGAATTTTTGTCACCGACAATTTATCTTTGCGCCTAACGAAAACAAACTGATATTAAGTGTAACGGCCACGTGCAAGGACTCAGCTGTTGCCAAATTTAGTGATGGCGAAATATTTCAGGCGGTTAATTTAAACGTGTATCATACCTCCCACAGTATCAAGCCTCCCTAGTCTCCCCTACTTATGATACTGTATTAAAAATGCACTAAATTAATTTTGCTAATTTATTTCAAAACTCGTCTTGAACAATAATTTATACCACAGTCACTATTTCAAATTTATCTTTACTATCGCTCTCTGTCTGCGGACTCTCGAACTATATCTGCAACTTTCTGCGACGATCTGCCCGCCCTCTTATGTCGAACGTCTTATATACTGGCAAGCATATTCTATTTACAGTTCTCGATCTATCGAATATGTACGGCGACTCCTAAGATGTCTCTCGAAACTACGATTTCGTTCCTCAGCAAGTTCGCGTTTCTTCTACGCGTGACTCATGTGTTTGCGAGCGGAGACCTTGTTGACTTGTCGAGGGTGCATAATTATTAATTAGGTGATCAGGGCCGGTCTCGAAATCGTTACGATACATACATACTTCAGATTTCACGAGGTGCCCGTCTTTCGAGCCCCACCATGGGGATCATAGTTTAACCTACCTCATATCTCTTATACGAGGTAGGTTAAAGCAAAGTTGCGCATTTTCTTGCTGAACAATCATCTGAAAGAAAATTTGATGTTATTTTTAGTTATTGAATTATTGAAAAAAAAAAAACAGAAAATTGATTTTTTTTTTCAAGTAAAAACCAAAGGAACTGGACGTTTTTAACTAGGACGTTCTTGAGACCCCTTTTCTCTTCCTGTTCAAAGACCCATGTTTCACTTATTATGATGCCGCTCATTTCTTCATGGGTGGTTTTTAGTAATATCTCAATTTCGTGGAGTTTATTTTTAGTCGATCTAGCGTTCAGGTATAACAGGTTCAGGAGGTTCTGAATATTAGTCTTATAAATATTAAAATTGATTGTATGTTCAAATAGGTTCACAGCCTAAGGCTATTGTTTTATATTCCAATTGTTCAATTCCTCTCTTACGGTTTCTTCAGAGATTCAATTTGTTCAAAGTTATTGAATCTAAGGATTTATGTACTGTCACTTTTTCTAGCATAGATATTTCCGTACTTATACCATGTTCCCGCAAAATCCTTATGGAAAATGGCTCTCGGCTAAATTTGCTGAAACCATAACCATCTGGTACTACTACCAGGTTCGGTTTGAGGAGATGGTGATTTTTGTGAAGAAAGTAAGACTGTCGCAATACTTACTATAAAGTTTGAACACATGTGAGATTTTAATGAAACCAATTTGAAGAATTTTTAACCTTGAAATTGTGTAATGGGGGCATTTATAAAGGATGGGGTAAAGGTGCGGGGGTTGGAGAAGGGGTGTGCTTAATGAATACATATATATATAATAACAGCTTCAAAAGGTTGAAATAAAACAATTAAAGAATATTCAACTTCGAAAGTGTGTAATGGGGCGTTTATGAAGTGTTGGCTGGTGGTGTGGGAGTGAGGTCGAGGTGTTGTGAGGGTAGAATGTAGGATTCGGTTGGAGAAAAAAAAAGTGAAACTATTTTGCATTAACACAACGGAAAGTGTACTTTAGAGGCTTTAGGGGGCTGTAGGGGGTCTAGGGTTGAAAATGGAGGGTTGTGCCCATTAGGACTATTGATCACCATACCGAATACTATCTTTCTGCAAAGTTTCAGCGAATTTAGCCGAGAGCCATTTTCCATAAGGATTTTGCGGGGTCCTTTATAATCAGACTTCTTGAATGACCTGGCTCTGTTGAAAAGTTGATGGAACATTCTCCACTTTTTTGTAGCGTTAGATATCTTTTTTCAATATTATTGAAGCAATTTTTCACAGATTTGTTGTGATTTGTACTTGGTAGAACTCTGATGGTGATTTCTTTAACTCTAAAAGGTACTTGCAATTTTTGAAAAATATTATTATTATGTCCCTTGTAGATGCTTCCCTTGATTCACCATTTAGTCCCACGATAATTAAGTTTTTGTATTTATTTATTTTTTAATGTTCCAGATGCGACAGATAGACAAATAGACCAGTTTTACAGAGAAATGGAAGATACTTCTGTTTAAAGGTCCACATATCCTGGCAATTGCCAAATTGAGTTGAACGCACTGGCGACGGCTGCTGCCACAGCACAATACGATGTCGATGACAGTCGCTGCTGCGCTCTTCCACCCAGATTGCGATATTTCAACACCCAATGTGGCAATGCTGGAAATCGCACGGCTACGCATGCCCAGATAAATTTACCGTCTCTACGCACTCCAATTTAAAGGTCCCAGCTGTTTCGAGGTCACTGCTAAGATCAAAGGTGGTGAGCGGAGTGTCGCATCTGGAACTTTATATGTGTTAATACGTCTAACATTTCCTTTTTCGTTATATTCCTTTTCGATTTTGGGGTTATAGACGTCTTCAACTTTCATGACGTCGAAAAATTTTTGTTTTCGCTGTCATCTGTTTATTCTTCTTCTTTTTCATACCAGCTGCGTTTTCACTTGATTTTTTTCACCTTTGAAGTGTTTTTTCACTAAACTTTTGAAGAGTTCGGTGCAGGATTTGGTATTTACATCGGACCACTCAGATCTGTACCGTATCGTTTGTTTATTGCAATCGGATGTGTCTGTGCTAAATCCCGATCGTTCGCACAGCGAAATCAGATCGATCGGAGAAAGATTATTCGCTCGAAGTGATTTGACCGAAGCCTGCGATCAATCTTAATTTGTGAGGTTGTGTCGGATCAAGATGGTTGGATATTCTTTATTTTTTCAGATTGGATAGTTTTTCTGCTTTTTAACTTTATGAAAATAATGCAGGAGCTGGAACTGTTCGATTCTGAACAGCAAAAAACATTCAAGCTGATGATTAGTGAGATAATTGACACTTGTCTCGTAAATTTGACAGGACAGCGATGAGTGTTCAGCGTTCGTTTATTCATATAATCCGTCCAATCCGAGGTCACGTGACGAAAAAATCCGTCGCACGGATGAAATTGCCGAACTCTCCTAATATACGTTGTATGTCATATGGGTACAGTGACATTTGGCGTCTACTTGTTTTTTTTACTGCCCACTTCCCAGTTTACTCTCGCAGAGTTAGAAGGTATTGGCGATCTAGATCCACACCAACACAAAACATAATAGGACGAGAAGAAGAAAATCCTAGACCAATAAAGAATATTGGACAACTTGCGAGTAAAAGCGGTACACTTAAAACGAGCATCCACCTACCAGAAGATACCCCAAAAAAGCAGAAACCCAATCAAAAAAATCGGGTCACAATTATAATATAGAAAAACAACCCAGACTACGCTCAAATTCCCGCAATAATCTGAATTAATTATTAATATTATAACTTATGTTTTTGGAATGAACAATCAGTGAATAAATCTGTCTTACAATATAATTAATTCAACTTTATTACTGTTCTCGGTATAAACGTATATTATTCATATCACTAAACTTGTTATCGTTAGTTTTATTTTTTATCTTCAAATTACCGGAGTGAATATGGCTTTGAAATTCTGTCACATTAATGCACGATCCTCAACATCAAATTTTGCAAGTTTAAAAATATCTTCTATGATAAATTTGATATAATAAAGCCGTAGACACAATGGAAGTTTTATGGAATAAGTTTTATGTTTTGGGATTTTGGATATCAATTTCACAAATAAAACAAGATGCAGAACAGAGTTGAAAAATAAATCTTGAATTTTACCAAGAAGATTGTTAATGAGGCGTGATCAGAATGAGAATGGCAATGATAGTTTCGCGTCAAAAAAAATCCAAAATTAAGAAAATTAAAACTAAAAACATAAAACTTCCATTGTGTTTCAGCCTTAACTGTATCGGAAACTCGGCTCAAACCGGAGAATGCAAGTGAATCAGTCTTACTTCCAGGTTATCAATTATATCGGAAAGATGGAATATCTAAAAGAAGAGGGGAGGTGTAGCAATTTGCGTCAAACATACATTTAAAACCAGTTTGATAAAAAATGTTGAAATCGTTGATTATGAGCAAATTTAGGTATTCCTAAATATAGACGGTAAAAAAATTGCATTATCCTCCATATACAGGCCTAAAAATGTGTCAGAAAACTCGTTTATTGATCATTTAGAAAATACATTCAATGATATGGCAACAAAAAATGACATAAATATCGACTTTTTAAAACTTGATTCGTCATCAGTTGTTACATTATTGGATTTTTTCGAATCATATGTCCTTAAACAAATGATCGACCAACCTACTAGGTACAGTTCAACCACCGCGACGTTAATTGACTTGATAATAGCGTCAAAAAACCTCAATATTAAAACCCAGATTTTGATCGTTTGCTCTGAAATTTCGGATCATCTATGTGTGTCATGTAGTATTCCCAAAATTCAAACAAAATTCTCTCCAACACTTCACACCTTCAGGGATTTCAGAAACTTCGATCAAGAAGCAGTTTCACTTCATTTGAGTCGCACAAGTTTTCACTCAGTTTTAGAAGCCGATGATATTGATGAAAAGGTTGAAACGTTCAATAAAATCTTACTCGATCTGTTCGACGAGTATATCCCAGTTAGAACAGTTAGAGTGAAACGCAAAAAGGCACCATGGCTCACGACTACGCTGAAACTCATGATGGGTCTTAGGGATAGAGCGTTACGAAAGTACAAAACTACTAAAAATGTCCAAAATTGGCAACAATATCAATTACTTCGAAATGAAGTAAATCATGCTATCAAGAGAGAAAAGAAGGCATATCTACAGTTCCAATTGAATAATAAAAGAAAGAACTCCGAAATCTGGATATAACCTCTAATAATGTTAGTGATATACCAAATCATTTATCATCCCCCAACGATATAACTAATTACTTCATTTCAGCCTCGCAAGAAGACAACAATGGTTGCAACAGTGATATCCTTGAGTTCTATTCTAATCATTCATTGAATAATGAAGTCTCTAAGTTCACATTCTTGCCGACAACCGAAAATTATGTCTATGAATTACTTTTATCTATTAAAACCAATGCAGAAGGTGTTGATGAGATAAACATAAAAATGTTATTGCACTGTTGTCCGGTGATTATACCTGTTGTAACAAACTTATGCAATTTCTGTTTGCTCAATAATGTTTTTCCCAATATATGGAAGATAGCGAATGTGATACCATTGCCAAAGAAAACGTCTCCTGAAGTGTTCTGGGATTTGAGGCCAATAAGCATTTTATGCACATTATCAAAAGGTCTAGAAAAAATCATAAATAAACAGATAAGACAATATTCAGATGATAATAATATTTTTCCTGTTAACCAGTCTGGGTTTCGCCAGGGTCATAGCTGTGCGACAGCTTTGGCAAAGGTAACAGACGATATCTATAGTGCTGTGGATGATAACAAGGTATGTGTTCTTGTCCTAATCGACTATTCGAAGGCATTCGATATGGTATGTCATCGATTGTTGGTTTCGATTTTAGGATATTTAGGGTTTTCGACTGATTCATGTACGATGATCAAAAACTACCTGACAAACAGATCTCAGACTGTGATAGTTAAGCGCATATCATCTAACTTCGTCAACTTGGTATGTGGTGTGCCAAAGGGATCCATACTCGGGCCACTATTGTTCACCCTATATACCTCGCAACTTTATAAGATTATTAAAACCTATCTATAACCTATCGTTAGAAACAGCAACGTTTCCTGATGTTTGGAAACTTGCCAAAATCTGCCCAATTTTGAAGAACGGGGATGTGTCGGCCATAACAAACTACAGAGCAATCTCGATAATCTCTAACTTTGCAAAGGCGTTTGAAATTATTCTGTATAAATACATTTATTTGTCAACTCACAATCAAATTAGCGATTCTCAACATGGTTTCATGAGCCACCGCAGCACGGCATCAAACCTAGCAGTGTTTTCCCAGTATGTGTGCTCAGCATTAGATAAACAGGGACAGGTGGATGTGATATACACGGATTTTTCTAAGGCCTTTGACAAAATTGATCATAGCATTTTACTTTCTAAACTGGATGTCGCTGGCCTTAGTCAAAAACTACTGAGTTTCTTTGAATCGTACCTTCTTAATCGAAACCAAATAGTTCACTACAATGGATTCAAATCAAACACAATAATTTCTACGTCCGGTGTACCCCAAGGGTCGAACTTGGGACCATTGCTGTTTTTAATTTTTATTAATGATTTAAACTCACAAATAAACTCCATGAAGCTTTTTTTTGCTGACGATCTGAAAATAGTAAGTTCTATCCATAATGAGGACGATTGCATAAAACTTCAGGAAGACATAGACAATGTACAGGCTTGGTGTGAAATTAATAACCTGCATTTGAATATTGATAAATGTAAAGCGATGTTATATACAAGAAAACACACATATACTGAACATCCATACAATATACAAGGTAGTTTGTTGACCCGTTGTAATGAGACTAAAGATCTAGGTGTATTCTTTGACTCTAAAATGGCTTTTGCCAATCACGTGAATAAAAAAGCTTCCGAAGCCACTAAAATGTTGGGATTTATAATAAGAAACTGTCAGAACTTTACAAATGTTAATGCCTTGAAAATATTATACTTCTCATATGTAAGATCCAAACTTGAATACTGCTCAGTCATTTGGAGCCCCTACTATGTTTGTCATGAGTACACAATCGAAAAAGTACAAAGAAAGTTTTTGAAATTCATGTACTTCAAAAATTGCGGTATCTATCCAGCTAGGGGCTCTGACCATAACAACCTTCTTGACCACTTTCAATTCATTTCTTTAGAAAAAAGGAGAAAATGTGCGTCAATAACTTTTCTTCATAAACTGCTGCACGGCCTAATTGATTGCGGTTTGCTTTTATCAGAACTGAACTTTAGGGTACCAAGGGCTCATTCACGGCTGAATCTCACTTTTTACTGCTCCACAGCGCGAACAAATTTAATCCTGCATTCCCCAATTGAATATATGTGTGATAATTATAACTCCATATGCAATTCTTGCGATATCAATACTTGTTCTGTGAAGCATATGAAAAAAGTAGCGATGGAAATATGGAATTGACTATAATCTGTTTTTGTTGTTTTCTTTTTTTGTTTTTTTGTTTTTTCCCATTTTTGTACCGCAAGAAATTACGTAACATCATTTTTACTGTCTAGTACCGTTCATTACCATTAATTAGTTTATACTGGTTTAGTGATTTTTCGTCTCACCAGTGTAATTTACACTTGGTTTTTTCGTTTCTTTTTCTTTTTTTCTTTTCGTTTCTTTCCTCTTTTTTTTTTTTATATATTAATATTAATATTGTATCACATGTCGCATTTGAACTTAATATTACTTGTTAATCATCTACTACTTAACGGTACTGTTGTATTTAATTATGTCCTGTAATTGGGTTTTACCTGTTATTATTATTATTATTAAAAAAAAAACGTGTACATCCCACTTTTACGCGGATGATACCCAACTCTACCTTTCTTTTGGCGAGGAGGAAGATGCATTCGCATGTATTAAGATGAATGAAGACTTAGAAAATTAGTGATTGAATCAAAGACATTCTGCTTGAAAATCAATCCTTCCAAATCAAAAGCATTACTCTTTGGAAAAAAAGCAATTAGAGAACGGGTGGCACCTTTAATAGAATGTGTTATTGGCAATACCCCATTGGATTTTTCTTCCTGCGAATAAAGTCTAGGCTCACTACTCGATACCGATCTTAGATATCAAAATCATGTATCAATGATGACTCAAAAAGCGTTTTGTAGTCTGAAAATTATATTTTCCAACAGAAAAATTTCAAGTAAACACTGCAAAAAAATTCTCTGTTACTCTTTAGTGTTATCGAGATTTGATAACGCAGACTGTGTATATGGACCGGCATTATTCGAATCTGAGTGTAAACATATTCAACTCACTCAAAACTCATGTGTTCGTCTTATTTGGGGTCTGCGTAGGCGGGACCATGTATCGGCTTCTTTGAAGAACGTAGGTTGACTTAATATGAAAGAGAGACGTTTTTTCCACAGATGTTTGTTTTATCATAAAATAATCTCCAGAAAAACTCCCGTCTACTTATATGAGAAAATTCAGCATCGATGTCAAGCACACAATGTTAATTTGAGAAATAAAGATAACTTCACGATTCCAAAACATCATGGCTCTCTACAAATCCTCATACTCATATAACATCTCTAAAACTCATAATAACCTCCCTCCAGATATTCGTAATTCCAATTCCGTAAGCCTCTTCAAGAAAAAATTAAACTTGCTATTTTGAATGGATCAGTGCTAGTCTATTGATTCTTTCTTTCTTATCGTTATGAAATATTTTTTCAAATAAAACATTCTTTGGAATGTGTGTATCTCTGTATGTGTGTAAAAAAATATGTGAACCTGTTTAAATTCCTACATCATTATCAATGTTTCGTTTGTTGTGATTAGTTTTTTCGCAGTATGTTTGTTTTTTCTTTGTTGTTTCTTCGACTTAGGCCTTGATTCTATAGGTTATATTATTATATTATAAGAATAAATATGTTATTTATCAGGTTAAGTGGAAGAGCGCAACTCTTTCTGTCGGGAAACCGTCAGAAAGAGAGCGAACTTTGCCTTTGGATCTACAGGTTAGTGGGGTAATCAATATATTTTTTTTATATGTAGTTCTCTATACATAACCTGTAAACAATAAAAGCGATAGTATTATTATTATTATAATTTGTGACTATTATCGTGTTATGAATTTTATTTTATTATATCAACATATGAAGTAATATTGCATTGTCATCCAGTTTCTGAGCTACATTTCGTGGCCAGAATATGAACAATAACTAATCCTTGCTGGGTTTGAAGGCCGTCCTATTTTGAAATTGCTTCCTAACGTTTTGCTAGGGCGAGTGGCTAGCTATTGTCGAAAATCTGAAGGAGCCATTCGCGCTAGGGAATCGTTAGGAATCAATTCCAAAATACGGTGGCCTTTAAACCAGGTAAGGAATAAACATACTTTTTACATTTGAAGTTAGTTTAAAATTTATAGCAAAATTTGTACCAGTCATCAAAGCTAGGCGCTTTTGTTTTATGCATTTCTGAGAGCTCGATTGAATATATTTGCTCCGTTCCCCTCAACGGGCCTACACTTGATGAACCACCATCCTAATCCTAATAACACGCTATTTACTCTTACTTCTTTCTTTAATTTTGAAATTCCTACCATGTTACAATTTTGTCATTTTTTGAGGTTAGGTTAAGAGTTTCGTATTAATTTAAGATTATCTTTGTTTTGACTTTAATTTCATTTGTTCTACAAATATGTTGTTTTAACTTGTTAATTGAAATAGTATCTTATGACGAACCACCGTTCAAAACACCTATCAATCCTTAGTTCTTGCTTTAATTTTAAAATTCCCGCCGTGTTACAATTTATCTATTCAATGAGGTACGCCTGATATTGATTTTTGAGGTAAGGTTTATTAATGTTTTACAATTCTGGTGCCTCTATCTGCAACTCACTCTTCTTAACATGTTATGCCGTAATATTGGGTTGTCTCTAGTTATTCAGGAAATTAGTTTGAAATCGATTTCAAAATTAATCAATTAATTATTGCACTGAACCAAACAGCCAACGAAATAAACAGACGGACAAGAAAGCAAGTTGAAGAAAACGTAGTAAACTATAGGTACACCCTTGGGATAAGGGGTGTCTTTTTGAATTGGATCTAATCATACCTAAACCGTCAATTTGTTGTAAAAATTATTGAAGCGAATTTACAGAAAGCAATACTATAGCACGGAAACCAACCAAAACAGAATAAATAATTGTTTATAATAATGTTCTAATTTCGCACGGAATAATCTTGTCACCAAACTGTAGTTTTTGTGTACCAATTAATTCATTTTTAGTTTTCCAAACTTGATATGTTGAAACAATTTGTTTTATGAAAAGTGAAAAGAAAATTCAATAAAAATAGTTCTTTGTCAGTCACATTAAGGGCGTAGTTACTATTCACATCATGAAAATAGTTGAAGGTCTCACTTAAAGAATAGTTTTTCATTATATTCTCTGATAAAAGATATATTTTCTACTCCGAACTAAAATAGTATGATCGATTAATGACAGATTAAGAATTCGTGTGTAATACATTTTTTTAAAGCATCACCTCACCAATGCGATCCTGAACAAAAGCAAAGTACAAGTAATACTTTATTTCTTCACATATAGTTTTTGTGATGTATTTTGTAAACTATTTTATATTATTATTATTACTTGTTATATGCGTGATTTCAAGGAACTAATAAATATCTATCTATCTACTTCGTCGTTTTGATAGTTCACCCTGAGGAGACAAAGCAAGAAAAGATGTTTGAATAACGGTTTGCATGAATTCCTAGGAACTCTTGAACGAATGAATTTCATCAGAAACCCGGAAAATCAAACCAATTGGGAACTGATTGAACGAATTAATTAAAACTAGCTTGACTGATCCAATTTTTTGTTAAATTTTATACCATAGGAATTTTCGTCGGCACACATGTTTATAATGTCAATTGATACTGCATCTCTACTGCTGTCTACTAGTGAATTTGGCATTGGAGAACCTCACTATCTATGTATAAATATTTCTCGAATTATTTTAGTGATAACTAAAAAGGAAACTTGAAACTGCACGATTTCTAACCGAATTTTGATTTTGTTTAGGTAAAAGGAGATTCAATATAAAATTATGGAAGACATTCACGGACTGCTTTAATTGTTTGCCAATTGCAGCAATAATAGATGAAAAAATTTTTTGTTGTCATGGTGGTCTTAGTCCAGACTTACAGGGAATGGAACAGATCAGACGTATAATGAGACCTACAGACGTACCAGATACAGGTAAAATAGTGTATTTTCATTCACTTATTACTGAAGACTATATTGTGAATCATTTGGAAAATAACTCTTTCTTGTTTTAAAGATTCACCAACACATTCAGACTATGAACTGTCAATACAAACTCTTTCATCAGTTCTGGAGTGGAAAAAGAATATTTCTAATAGTACTTTTGCAAAATATTTATATTTTACTTTGCTGTAATTTCGTAAGGCCTACATTAACATTCTCCTGAAAATCAGGGCATACTGCATTTATTATGACATCAAAAAATTATTAATGTTTTCTGTTTCTTTAAAAAAGTATTTGATCAAGTAACTGGTGTTATTGTCAAATGAATAAATATTTGGAACCTTTGTTGTGCATATGATTCAAGAAATAGAAACTACCCAAAACAGCAAAACTAAGTACGTCAATTTCATTCCACACATGTCAAAAGTTGTACAGAGTCAAATAATGTTTCACAGAAGTATCTAAGGAAAAAATCAAACTTCCGAAATATAGTTATAAATGTAACAGATATACCCATATATTAACAAAAAAACGAATAATTATTCTTATGAGAGTACCGGCCTGCAAAATAGGGAAATGTTTAATTAATCCAACTTCTGGCTATCTGGAGTAGAAATTTTTTTGTTTGTAGGTTATTGCACACGTATAAAAGAAAAGACAAAAACCAAAACAGAACAGTCAAATTAAAATAATTATCGCTAATGTTAGGTTTTCAAAGTTTCAAAGTGGTTCCAAACACTGAAAGCAAGAAATTCATCCATTTTGTAGAAGCATCTGTTTAACAAGAACCTATATCTCAATACAGTTCTACTTCGATTGGTACCTATGTTATAGAACTTAGGGGAATCATGATTGTGTCCAAAACTACTTTCAGCATACAAAAACGAGCCATTCGTACTCTCCTCGAGCTAGAATTTGAGCATATTGACGTATCGAAGTTAACTTCCGGTCTGACCGGAAGTAACATCAACTTTCTTATTTTAAATGGAAACCCTATTTTTTTTCTTTTCGCTTTATTCAGCATTCAATTCCCTTTCTAATGACATATCACAAGTTGGTATCTAACCAGAAACTAGATCAGAAAAAAATTATTATTGAAATTCACCGAGTAGGCCGTGGAAGCAAAATGAAAGCCAAAAATTGAAAAGTTGGCTATGGAAACCATACGTCACTTGATAACAGTTGCTACTACTGTGATATTTTATTTTCATTCGTCGGCGTTATAAAAAGCCGCCAAAAAAATATTGGAAAAATTGGGGAAAAAACAATACTTTGTAGGTCCATAACTTAAATAGGAACATACAACTTTTTCTTGCCTGTACTATTCAGCATAACCATTCCTTTCTAATGATATAATAGAAAGTAATTTTTTGAAATGAAATACCAAAAAATCCAATTATTATTATTCAAATAACAAAAAAACAGATTTATCGAAAAAAAAAATTTCAAATTGATAGGATTAAAGATAAAATAAATTCAAAACAAATGTTCGAAATGCATTCCCTCAGCGTCAATACATTTATTGACTCTGGTGATATTTTCATGTAAAACTTTTCTCAACATTTGGGGCGTGATATCTTGGAAAGCTCTACAAATTTTTACTTCTAGCTCATGTAGAGTTGTAGGCTGTGTGGAATACACCCTATTTTTAAGATGTCCCCATAGAAAAAAGTCGCACGGAGTAAGATCAGGTGACCTTGGTGGCCACCTGATGTTATAAGTCTCTCTTGAAAGCGATTTTGAAGATAATTTCTCGCTATTCTTGAATTATGCGGAGGGGCGCCATCTTGCTGGAAGTACATTCTCTCAGTTATTTCTGCTGGTAGGTTGTTAATGAATTCCGAAATTTCATTCGTTAAAAAATTAAAGTATCTCTCTCCGGTTAGTTGGCCTTGAAAAAGAATGGTGCCAACAATACGAGTTCCAACTATTCCTGCCCAAACATTCACACCAAATCTCTCCTGGAAGCCACCTTGTCGAAACCGGTGCTCGTTTTCTATCGCCCAGTACCTGAAACAAAAGACCGTTCACACTTTTAGCACTTTACACTTCGACTATCGACAATAATCCAAATAAAGTACAGTACCTACCTTGTATTATTCCTGTTAAATAATCCATTGTTGGTAAATCTTGACTCGTCCGTAAACAAGATATAATAGTTAAATAGGTGATTCTCAGTATTTTGTCAAAGAAACCAATTACAATATTCCAGGCGCCTTTCACCGTCATTTTCATACAAATGTTGATGCAACTGATACTTGAAGGATTTAAATCGATATTTTTTCAAAATTTTCCTAGCAGAGTCCTTACTTATAGCTAATTCGGCGCCAATCTGCCTTGAGGAAATTGTGCTCTCATATTGTACTAAAGCTAATACATTAATTTCAGTTTCCTCATTAATAACAAATGCTTCTTGGTCTTCGTGAACATCAGGCTCAGTTCTTAATTTTTCTTCAAGCCACTGGAAATACCTTCTTGTCGGTTGCTGCCTCCCTGGATATCGCTCTAAATACAATCGTTCAGCGGCATAAGAATTTTTTAAACATTCACCATAAATGAGAAGCATGTCAATTTGTTCGGTTCGTGAATAACGGGGCATTTTTTGAATATTCCACTAACTGATTTCGATTTCCAAACCCTTTTAAAATGGCAGAATCAAAAACACTACTTCGAACGTCAAAATAATATGGATAGCAGCGTTCGTGAGAGCTCTCGTTTCTTTTTTGTTTAATTCCAAAATACATCTTAATCAGCCTACTTGTTAATATCTTGGTTCGAATGATTATTGCAATGGAATGATTATTCTGAATAGCACAAACATCGTCCATAGGTAGATATTAGAATATCTATGGACGATGGCACAGACCAAGTACGTTTATGTTCCTATTTAACCTAGAACCTACAGGATATAATTTATCATTCCACATTATTTTTAATGTTATTTTTGCGTATGGTGATAATCTGTTTTGTTGTTTGAAGAATAATAATTGGATTTTTTGGTATTTCATTTCAAAAAATTACTTTCTATTATATCATTAGAAAGGAATGGTTATGCTGAATAGCACAGGCAAGAAAAAGTTGTATGTTCCTATTTAAGTCATGGACCTACAGAGTATTGATTTTTTCCCAATTTTTCCAATATTTTTTTTGGCGGCTTTTTATAACGCCGACGAATGAAAATAAAATATCACAGTAGTAGCAACTCGCCCTGCCAATTTGGCTTCAGGGCGGGATTGGACACATCGACTGCTGTTGAGAATATGGTGGAGAGAATAAAGAGAAGTAAGAACGAGGGTATGCATAGCATGGTGATGGCGCTGGATTTGTCGAACGCTTTCAACACGGCATGGGGACCTGCGATAGGATGGAACATGAGAAAGATGGGGCTACCGGAGAACATTGGCAAGGTGTGCATGGAATTTGTAGGCGAAAGAAGAGTCAAGAGTGGAGGCGTGGAAGCGATAGTGGACAGGGGTTGCCCGCAGGGATCCAGCCTGGGACCCACGCTATGGCTTATTGTCATGGAAGCGTGGTTCGAGAGGATGAGGGCAGTAAACGAAAAGGAATATGACAGGATAAATGAAGGGGTGTCAGCAGCGCACAGAGTAAGTGGTGGGACGAAGGTGTGGGCCCAGGCCTACGCCGACGACCAACTGATAGTGGTGGTTGGCCCGTCGGTAAAGAAAATAGAAAGGATGTGGAAGGAGGTGTGGAAAGAATGTCAGGAATGGGAGGATGAAATGTGGCTGAGGTATAACGAAAACAAGACCGAATGCATGTTTGTCCCGGCCAGGAAACTGGACAAGGAACCGGTGGTTAGGGTGAGAGAGCAACGGATTGAGTGCGGCGGTAACATCACATACTTGGGCATGATAGTAGACAAGGGCCTACTGTACATTGATCATCTTAAGGAGGTAAGAAGGAGAACGGCTATAGTTGCAGGAAAACTAAGAAGATGGACGGGCCGTGACGTAAGGCTAAGGAGAGGATGTGTCAGACTGATTTTCGAAAGAGTGGTTAAACCGGCGGTGATGTATGGCGTCCAAGTGTGGGGAGCAAGAGCGAAGGACTCTAGGGTGATCAGACAATTGGGGGCGATACAGAGACCGTTTACGCTATCGGCCAGCGGGGCATATAGAACGGCGCCGTCAGCCGCGTTATGCGTGCTGACTGGGATGGCGCCTCTATACATAGAGGCAGCAACGAGGTATGAAGAATGGAAGGCGCACGGAAAAGAAAAAGTAAGAGGACGGATAAACGGGTGCGACAGAATATACCCATGGATGATCGGAACAATTCTGGAGAACCGAGAAGGGCTAAAAGAGGTATTTGTGGACGCGGTTAAGAGAGAGGATGGACGAGTGGGTATAGGATGGGCGCATAAGGAGGGGAGCGAGTGGAGAATGGGTCGGGAAAGAATCAGTGAGCTGGGAAGCGTACAGGAAGCCGAAATGGTGGCTATAGGTAAAGGGGTACTGATGGGTGGAGAGATGGACATAAGAATAATAAGTGACTCGCCTGGAGCAGTGGAGACCATTAGGAATGCGAGGACGAAGAGCAAAAGGGCAGCTCGTATTAGGAGAATGCTTGAAAACAGAAGGGTAGCGGGATTGGTGACGGAAATTGAGTGGAGGAAAGGGCATGTTAGGGAGAATGAGGGTAACAGAAGAGCAGATGAAGAGAGTAGAAGAGGAGCGGAACTGCAAGAGATCACATGGCAAATAGACTTGGGACATAGCAGAATGGAGGAGAGGAAAAGGATTAGGAAAATGGTGATGGAAAAATGGCAGGGTGAATGGGACAGCGGCATGACCGGCAGAAGCGTACATGGTATGTGCAACAGGGTAGGGATGGGGTGTATACCATTAGCAAGGAAGGCAGTGCAACTGGTCACAGGGCATGGGAACTTTCGGGGTTACCTGGCAAGGTTCGGAATTGCACAAGAGACCCCATGCCAGTGTGGAACTGGCGGTACTGACACGGCGGAGCACATCAGGAACGATTGCATGCGGAGAGAAAGGGTAGAATGGAGAAGGAGGATCGAGGAAGAGGAGGATAGACGTGGAGCGTTACAGCTAAGGGATACGAATGGTGTGAAGGATGAATGGGTAAGGATATTGAATGAATGGGCGGGGGCTGTGGTCGAGGATGAAGAAGTATGAGAACCAACATAGTGTCAATGCGACGGTAATAGTGGCCTGGCTTCGGGATAAACGAGCGACGAAAGTAAATCGGGAGAGCAGGCGCTCGGATAGAATAAGACTGCCGACCAGGGAGGGCGCTGTTTGAATGTGGAGGATGAGCGGAATAAAGAAGGAAGGATCTTCCCCGCTGATTGCCCGCCCGGTATTCGGTGGGTCACGACCCAACGGTGGTGGGGGGGTGTGGCGGGGCGGAGGAGCGAGGGATATCGTGACGTGGACGTTGGAATGGGATGTAGGTGCAGCTTTATGGCCTAACGGCTTGGCAAGTGCAGCACACCTGGGGTGGTTTTAGTCAGTAAGAGTCTGACACTACTGATACGCGATGGACACCGAGCGATCAGAGACCATGAGGATTTCCACCCCACTGAAAAAAAAAAAAAAAGTAGTAGCAACTGTTATCAAGTGACGTATGGTTTCCATAGCCAACTTTTCAATTTTTGGCTTTCATTTTGCTTCCACGGCCTACTCGGTGAATTTCAATAATAATTTTTTTCTGATCTAGTTTCTGGTTAGATACCAACTTGTGATATGTCATTAGAAAGGGAATTGAATGCTGAATAAAGCGAAAAGAAAAAAAATAGGGTTTCCATTTAAAATAAGAAAGTTGATGTTACTTCCGGTCAGACCGGAAGTTAACTTCGACATGTCAATATGCTCAAATTCTAGCTCTTATGTCATTATATCGACGCTCCAAATTTCACAAACCTACTTCATACAATAACTGAGATATTCCGTAGGCAATACTTCCGTAGCCACCCGGTATACCTTCCTAATAATTTGAAGATATTTTCATGCATAAAAAAAAATCCAAATCAACCTCTATGTACTCTATGATTTCAAAGAATTCTTTCATACAACTCTTCATTAAAATAAAATGTGGAAAAAAATTTACAGAAAAACAAAAAAATAACGTTGTGTGCTATATTTTTTATTGTATTAGTATTAAGAAAAATATTGTAATGTCTCATTGAGAAATAAATTTAATCTGATCTGATCTAATATGAACCTTATTTTAGGTTTATTGTGTGACCTGTTATGGTCTGATCCTGACAAAGATGTTCAAGGGTGGGGTGAAAATGATCGAGGTGTGTCCTTTACATTTGGTGCTGATGTTGTCAGTAAATTTCTGAATCGTCACGATCTCGATCTCATTTGCCGTGCCCACCAAGTAGTAGAAGATGGATATGAGTTTTTTGCTAAGAGGCAGCTTGTTACGTTATTCTCAGCACCAAATTATTGCGGAGAGTTTGATAATGCTGGTGGAATGATGAGTGTTGATGAAACTCTGATGTGTTCATTTCAGGTGAGAGTATTCTCCAAGAGTTATTGCTAAATGATCTAATGAAAAGAACAACTTATATGTTATGTTTATTACTTATTTTAAATAAGATAACAATAAGCCTAATAACATATGTTTGAAACAAAACACATTCTTTGCTTTTCTAGTTACTGGAACGGGGAAATAGCGGTCTTCCACGCATTTAACTTATATATTTTTCCCCTTCACCAAACAAATAATTCAGTTCATAAATGCGCTTTTTCATAACCATATTTCCATCAGTAGGATTTACTTAATAACAGTTTGATAAATCCTGCTGATCAAGATAATATGATTATCAAAATGCGCATCTAGCAATCAAATTAGTTGTGTGGCGAAGGGGAAAATACTTTTTGATCTCATTGAGTGACACCACCGGCGTCTAATATCCCATTTTCTTGAGGTCTCTGTTGAGGTTGGCTATATATGTTCAATTCACAGATATTTCTATGATAGTTCATTGATAATTGCATGTCCCATGCCGCCTTGAGGGTTTTCTGCTAGACATATTCTACAAACCTATAGTCAAATTCAAATTGAGAAGTCAGTAAACTAATAGTCGTTAATATACGTCGATGTTGCCTAAGTTGCTTATAGGTCCCGCCGATCAATGAAGATTGTACCTTGCGTTATTGGCTTAAGAAGATCTTTCTAGAAGAAGATCTACAGTTTTTGTATATAATGGGTATTAAACAATGGTCAAATAATAAATTTGATATTTTTGTCGGGTTCGGGGCTATGGTTGATAATACCTAGTTAACAAAATTAAAATTATTCAATAATCATGCGGATGAGCCTATGAAGACAATGATTAAGACAGAATACTGCACTGGGACTCCGATGATTAGAAATGTTTCATAGCATCGAAATGTGTCGAGAATGTGACGTCATATTCGAACGTTAGAAATGGGAAGCATAGTACCGATATTTCGAATATGACGTCACATTTCGATTCTATAAAACATTTCTAATCATCGGAGTCCAGAGACTCACCTATATTTCTGTTAGAATATTCGGGTATTACTTGATGAATGATTTGGAAAAGTGTTAGTTCGGCAGTTTATATAATACGACCGCGAAAATGAAAGAATATTTTTGTCAAACTAACACGTTTTAGTAATTGTGTAGAATGTTTGAAATATGTTGATTGACAGGTGAATGGGAAGTTCCACTCGGCAACTAATTATTCTTGTCATCTGTCGTTCTTTAGGCTGTTTAAAAATTTCTTAAAATCGCGATGAAAATATGCGTAATAAAATAGATGTGTCATTTTGACAATTGTCACTTTGACATTCACGCAGTGGCTGGATAAAATTGTGGAAGTCAGTTATCTAATAGTATTCGTGAGAATACTGAAGTCGGAAAAATCAGTTGTGAATAATAACCAGGCAGCATAAATGTTGTGACCGAACATCTCTCAAATTTCAGCAAAAGAACTGCTACTTTCAAGATATGTGTTTCATATGCGCTATGGCAAACAAAATAGAAATTCAATCCCAAGTGAAAAAATTCAGACAGGAAAGAACTAACATAATTTTATATGGACAAATATTATGTCAATATTGGTATTATGGAAGGATACTACAGTGAAAAATTCACGAAATTCTTTCTTCAGATCTATCACCATCAGTTTCAAACCTATAGGCGTGAGAGGACCACTTTCACTCATGTAAGAAATAGAATGGGTTCATCAATAGTCCGGATGAGAAAAAAGGAGTGAAGATTTTCAATTTCATTACCAAAACTTCCCAAAAATAAGAACATTATTTTAGTGATAGTAATGCGCTATACCATTCCAAAACATTTAAGTGAATAAGATGGACCAAATGTCAAATTCAAGAAAGACTTTTTGAGGAGGAGATTGTTTAGATAGTGAACTCCTGGAAACGGTCAGTGTATTCAAAACCGTATTTGATGAAGATAAACTTGAGTGTATTGCTGACAAATTTTGGTAACCTGAATGTTTTATGTCACCATCGAATTGAATTTTGTTGGAAACAAATGACATTTTTATGTGATCTTGAATGAAGCTTTCATGATTATTGCATGCAACTTCATTCAGAACAACTGAAGGTAACTTTTTCACGTAATCATCGATGCAACTTTTATCAAAACATTTGAATAAATATATTGACTTCTATACTCAAGACATTGTTATTTTCAATTTACTTTTCTCATAGACGATTATAAAACCTTTGAATAACGTCCGCTTATTATGCCCCAAGGTAAAAAGACATGTGTAACCTTTTCGAAAAGTATGCAGTCCCTTGTTATACACTAATTTCAGGATCTTATCTGTGCATGAATTACGCGCCTATAATTTCATCAAATTATAGTTGTTCTAACTATGCTACAATCAGGGTGAGATAAAATACCATTTTTAATGGTGGAGTGTTTTCATGGCCTTTTCTTTGAAGTAACCTTTTCTGGCGTATAATTTGACATTTTACTGTTGGCAACACTGATTTTATGAATTTTATGAATTCTACAGTCTTTTGTAGGTTATTTAATAATAATAATAATGATAATAATAAAGTTTATTCAACGAAGATACTCCAGCCCTAGCGCAGTTCGAAGCCTTTTGCAAAATTCTGTGAGTTTGAAGGAGGAACTTCAACAAAATTCTGTGAGTTTGAAGGAGGAACTTCAACAAAATTCTGTGAGTAGGAGGAACTTTAACAAAATTCGGTTAGTCTGGAAGATAAATTTCTTCAAAATTCGAAAAATCTAGAAGAAAAGCTTGAAAATTCGAAAAGTTTAGAAGTGAAACTTCAAGAAAAGCTTCAAGAGAATTCGAAGAATCTAGAAGAAAAACTTCTAGAAAATTCTGTCAGCTTAAAAGAAGAACTTCTCGAAAATTCTAATAGTCTACAAGAGGAACTTCAAGAGAATGTGAAGAGCCTGGAATAAAAACTTCACGAAAATTCGAGAAACCTAAAAGAGAAGCTCCTAGAAAACTCAGAAGGCTTGAGAAGAGAACTTTGTGGTGTAGCGAATCGAATGGGAACTGTTGAAGCAGAGATGGAGAAAATCAAAGATGGCATGGAGGAAGAAATAAAAAAAATTAAGGAAACGCTCCACGATGAAATAAAGGGCGGAATCGAGACAGAAATCGGCAGTATAAAGGAAACAATTGGTAAGTTGGAAAAGCAAATTAATACTGCATACACCAGAGAAACGGGCAACAAAAATTCAATGCTGGACTCGAGTTTGGACTTGGACAAAGTCCAAAGAGAAATAAAAGATTTCAAGATTAGTGCCGAACCTAGAAAACTCGCATTGAAACCGCCTCAGTTCGACGGAAATACTCCATGGGCAAACTACCGCCGACAATTCGAAGCTGCTGCCAAAGCAAATGGATGGAATGCTGGGAAAAAAGCTTTAGCATTGACACTGGCATTGCGTGGCGATGCCACAAACATTTTACAGACCTTCACCACCCAACAACAGGAGGACTATGAACAGCTGATTAAACATCTAGAACTACGGTATGGTCAGGCCCACCTAGAACACGTGTACCATTCACAGTTGAAGAACCGATGCCAGAAATCAAGCGAATCGTTGCAAGAATTTGAAGCAGATATTGCACGCTTGGTTCGTCTTGCGTACCCAGCTACACCGGAAAATGTAATGGAGCGACTAGCGGTCCAGGCATTTTTGGATGGACTTCGTGACCAGGAAACCCGCCAAGCCCTAACACTAGCTCGCCCCGCACATCTCGTAGATGCACTGGCACGCGCTCTGGAATTCGAAGCAGCAAAGCAATCTTGCAAAAGCCAGAGTAGAGTCCGGATGATCGAGGAAGATCCACAGGAGCCCGCTAATATCGAGGCTGTCCTGCGAAAGGTGATGATGGAAGTTATGCCTGAGAGAAGACTGATACGATGCCGAAATTGTAGGAAACTTGGGCATGTGCGTCAAGCCCCAAATAACAACGCATATGTTGCTGTCCTTCAACGACAGAACAAAGGTGTCTTCGTAGACGGTCTCATCAACAGCGAGCCTCGCACCATGCTGCTTGATATGGGTGCGACTAGGACAATCCTTGGACCTACTTTTGCCAAAACACCGGCAAGAATTGAATCGTCGAATTGGAAGCTACGCACAGCAATAGGAGAGCCGGCAACTGTATATGGTGAACTTCCGATTGAATGGACTTTGGGCAGTACTAAACTGAAACACCGGGCTCTAGTAGCGGATATCGAGGACGAGGTAATAATTGGAATGGACATCATGAATTCGAGAGGTTTCGAGCTAAATTTTAAAGACGGCGTCCTACGTGTGAACGGAGAAGAACTGGTACTTCATGTGAGAAGTGAAGAAATTATTCGTGTCCTGCTGGCTGAAGATGTGAGCGTACCGGAGAGGGTTGAAACCATTGTGGAGGCTCGCCTGGATGGTGGTGCGAGCAATGGAAACGTGGTGATGTTCGATCCCAAGCTCCATGATGAGAAAATTGGACGAGGAATTGCACTAGGAAAAACCTTATTGCGTGCTGATAAATTTGTGCCAGTTAGGGTAATGAATGTTAATTATTACCTGGTGACCTTGAAGAAGGGAACGATTTTGGGGCACTGCTCGTCAATTTCCTCTGTGATTAGGAGTGTACGCGGCACTGTTAGCCAAGGCAGTAACATGCCAGGAGAATTGGAGAAGTTGGTTGCTATCTCGTCCAAGGACATGGGGCCAGCACAGAAGCCTAAACTGAGAGAACTAGTCAGGAAGTATCAGGACATCTTCGATACCGGAGTAGGCAGAGGCGGTAGAACAAAGATGGTTCAGCACAAGATAGACACTGAAAATGCCCGACCAATCAGGTAATCAGCCAGAAGAATTCCTCTCGCCAAAAATGAGGAGGCTGACAAAATAGTCCGCGACATGGAGAAAGGCGGAGTTATCGAGCCATCCCACAGTCCCTGGTCCTCTCCAGTTGTGTTGGTGAAGAAGAAAGATGGATCGACACAGTTTTGCGTAGACTACCGTCAACTAAACAACGTGACGAAAAAGGACAGCTACCCTCTCCCATCAGATCAGTATTGTGGCAGTTTACAGTTATACCATTCGGCCTCTGCAATGCTCCAGCCACGTTCGAAAGATTGATGGAGACGTTTTTGAAAGGACTATCATGGAAGACGTGTCTGGTGTATCTCGACGACATTATTGTGGTTGGCAGATCGTTCGAGGACCATGTAAAAAACTTGGAAGAGGTATTTTAGCGACTGAGAAGCTCCGGACTGAAACTGAGCCCAAAGAAATGTCATCTGTTTCAAAAAGAAGTACGTTATCTCAGCCACGTTGTCTCTGGGAAAGGAGTGGCAGTAGACGAGTAGAAGATCAAAGTTGTTAAGGAACGGTCCGTTCCGAAAGACATACACCAGCTTCGAAGTTTTCTTGACCTGTGCACTTACTTCGCCGATACGTGCTGGGATTTGCTATCATCGCTAAACCACTGACCAGGCTTACAGAAGGGCAAAGTTCCAGTGGTCTGAAGAATGCCAAGACTCGTTCAGGAAGCTGAAAGGAGCATTGATCAACGCACTAATTCTGAGCTATCCTCTTCCGGACGGAAAATTCATTTTGGATATGGACGCAAGTAATGTGGGACTTGGAGCTGTCCTGTCTCAGATCCAAGAAGGACAGGAGAAGGTCATCGGTTACTTCAACAAGACTCTTAGTAAACCGGAGCGCAATTACTGTGTCACCAGGCGGGAGCTGTTGGCCGTGGATAAGGGACTAGAGCATTTATACAAATACGTGTATGGACGAAGATTCCTACTGAGAACTGTTCATGCAGCTCTCAAATGGCTCCTACAATACAAGAATCCCGAGGGTCAAGTGGCACGTTGGATCGAGAGGCTCCAAGAATTCGACTTTGAGATCGAACATCGAGCGGGGACCAGCCATAAGAATGCCCTATCGCGAAGACCATGCCCAGACCACTGTTCGCACTGCCGACGAGCAGAGGAGGAGTCGACACTCTGCAGAACCACGGCGGTCGATGATAACTGGAATGACCACAAGATCCAGAAAGACCAAGAGAAAGATCCAGATCTTGGTTTAGTCATCGGCTGGAAGAAGAGTGAGCGAAGACCGTCGTGGCAGGAAATAGCCAGTTGTTCTCCAGTCGTTAAAACTTACTGGGCCCAATGGAACTATTTCACCTTACACAATGGAGTCTTGAAGCGTGTGTTGGAGTCAGAGGATGGCGGGAAAGAAAGACGTCAAGTAGTAGTTCCTAGGAGCAGAAGACAGGAAGTGCTCCGAGAAATCCATGATGGGGTCAGCGGAGGACATCTGGAGACCCTCCAGAAAGTCAGGCAACGGTTCTACTGGGGCAATTGTCAAGCTGACGTCAAGGTTTGGTGCAGAAAATGTGCTGTATGTGCTGCCAGTAATGGGCCTCGAACCTAAGGCCCCGATGCGCCAGTACAATGTGGGCAGCCCATTCGAAAGGATCGCCATTGACATCGCTGGCCCGTTCCCACAATCTGAACACGGAAACAAGTACATCCTTGTGGCGATAGACTACTTCATCAAGTGGGCCGAAGCCTATGCCCTGCCGAACCAAGAAGCCATCACCGTTGCCGACGTCATGGTGAAGGAGTAGATTTGTCGATTCGGTGTCCCGTTAGAGCTGCATTCGGATCAAGGCAGGAATTTCGAGTCAAATCTGTTCCAGGAAATGTGTCGAATGCTGAACTTCCGAAAGACGAGAACCACAGCTCTACATCCGCAGTCAGATGGAATGATGGAGCGGATGAATAGGACGATAAACCGCCACCAGTCCACCTCGTCTACCGCATATATAAGCCACCACGGGGAAAACGTAGGGTAGTCCACTTCTATAGGTTGTCCCCTTACGCCGGAAACCACGATCAAGTCCGCACCGTCAGATCACCGGAGGACGAAATGACGTTTCAGAGGTTCATGTCCCTGTGCTCGAACGGACAGAAAGTTCAATATGGGGTAACCCGAGAGGAGTCACGAGATCTTTTCAAGGTGCCTGCCTATTACGCGTTAGCTCACTGTGTGGCAGAAGATCTCCAAATGTCCAGAGGCATTGCAGTATTCTCCAAGAAGGTCGCTCGACTCCAGGAACTGCGGGAACAGAACCTGGAAGTTGGAGGGGTGCTACAGCTGAGGAAGGGCCAGAGAAACATCTATTATTTGGTTACCAAGAAGCTTTCTCGAGATAAGCCGTCTTATGAAGATGTCTGGAAGAGTCTCACCAGATTAAGAGACATGATGTTAGACCAGAATCTTGTGGACCTGGCAATCCCAAAATTGGCCAGTGGGATTGATGGGCTAGACTGGGGAGTTATAAGGAGCATGTTGGAGACAATATTCAGATCCAGCGGCGTCAAGATTCTGGTGTGCTGCAACCATCTTCCTCGACCCATCACGAAGACTGTGGAGTGTTACTTCCATCGAACGTCCAGGTGCAGATATGGAGAATCTTGCAGATATGTCCACACTCCAAAAATGACATTTCGGGACGAAACGTCTTTAAGAAGGGGGCAATGTAACGATTTCGAGACCGGCCTCGAGTCCGGCCCTGATCATCGTTAACTCGAAATGTAAACAAGTTCTCCGCTGACAAACAAATAAATCACGTGGAAGAATCGCGAACCCTCTGAACGAAGTTTCTGGGGACATCCTAGAACTCTCCCGAAAGGCTCGAAAGGCCGAGAACTGTAAATACTAGTATATAAGCCACTGGGTATTAGATGGCGGGATAGTCGTAGTCAGAGATAGCCACAGAGAGTTACGAATATAATAGTTCCAGAGGTCACAGATAGAGACTGATACAGTAAAAAATAAATTAGTGAAGTAAATGTTTTAGTTGAATAATTGTTTTAAATAGTGTTTTAAATAATTTAGGAAAATTAGTTAGTGCAGTTTTACTACAGAATGTACCAGTCAGGCCCTGTCTCCGGAGCTCCGATACTACCGGAGGGCGCGCTGGTGTATCATTAACCCCAGTGAACACTCCCCACGTCCGTGGGGTGAGTGATTACTGGGTCCGAGAGTCATGTGCCCTGAGATGACGGAGTGAACCAAGAATTACGGCCTTCTGCATTCTTCCGGCCAAGTTTTCTGCCGCATCATGTCAAGTCGGTATGATTTTCAAGTTAGAGCATTGTGTCCATCATTCCACCAAGGACCCCTATTATCAGAACCACCATCTTGACAGAATGGTTTGGATAAAGCCTGCGGAGTTCAAAGAGTAGATCTCGATATTTAGTCCGTTTTTCCTCCTCTTTTCGGACGATATTCGTTTCGCCAGGAGCTGAAAACTCAATGACGAAAATCGTCCTACTTTGGTGGTCGAGAAGGACTATATCAGGCTTATTGGCTTGTATTTACCTGAGGGTGGGGAATGAGTAGTTCCAATAGATTCGGCACTTCTGATTCTCCACAACGGACTCAATATCCCCCGGAGCATAAGGCAACACCGGTGTCTCGTCTACACCGTACGAGTGTCGTAGATGGTAGTACAACACTCGTAGGGCCGCGTTATGCCTGTGGATATAGGCTGAGACCGCATAAGCTGGACATGCTGACAGCAAATGCATTATGGTCTCAGCTGCCCCACGACACGCTCTGCATCTAGTGTCACGCGACTTCGGTAGACGAGGGTGTTGAAGACACCATCCTGGCAAGACATTATGAATCCCTCGGTTTCCGACTTCAGCCCACTTGACCTGAGAAAGGGGAAGGTCAGGTTACTGGATAAGCCAAGGTCTCCAATGTTCTTGAAGAAGACCCCATGCATTGTCTTATCCTTATGTAGATGTAGGAGCCTGTCACACTCCGCAGCTTTCACGTGGGCTTTTTGCTGAACGGGTTCCAACTCGGTGACATAGTTTGGGTTCGTCCGTTCAGTGTCGAATGTGAGACCGAGTTCATCGGCTGCACGGGTTGCTGCCTTGAAAAGAAATGCTCCAATCCCTGCTTTTTCATGATCACATACCAAGCAGAGAAGGGGATCTGAACTCCTGATGACTTTACAGGCTCCATCCAGTACCATTCTGTTATGTAGACACTCCATACTCAAAAGTCCACGGCCTCCCCGTAGCTACCTCTTGGGTGTGGCGTTGTTCCACCCCTAGGTAGGTATACGTCTCTCCGGCATCCAGATGATGTAGGATGCTTCCGTCTACGAGCTGAAAGTCCTCTCCATATTCCTCGCATCGTCCTCTTTTGAGATGAACCGGGGCACATTTGTCTATCCCAAACTCCATTCCGACAGCATACGGGTATTCTTGCGAATACTTTTGACAGTAGCTACCTCTTGGGTGTGGCGTTGTTCCACCCCTAGGTAGGTATACGTCTCTCCGGCATCCAGATGATGTAGGATGCTTCCGTCTACGAGCTGAACGTCCTCTCCATGTTCCTCGCATCGTCCTCTTTTGACATGAACCGTGGCACATTTGTCTATCCCAAACTCCATTCCGACAGTTTGCGTGTACTCTTGCACTACCTTTAAGGACTGGTGAAGGTCCTTTTCTCCGGAGGCATAAAGTTTAAGGTCATCCATGTAAAACAGATGGGTGACCTTATGCCTCCGGTTGTTGGGGGTGCCGCAGTTGTATCCGCGGGTTTTCCGTAGTGCAACGGACAATAGCAGTAGTGAGATGCAGAAGAGAAGAGGGCTGAGGGAGTCTCCCTGAAACACGCCCCTTCTAAAGATAACCTGCTCTGTTTGGACTCTGACTTGACCAGATGTTATGGTAAATCGAATCCTCCAGAGCGGCATCAGCTGTTCAATGCATCTCACTATTTGATCGGGTACCGCAAGGCATCTGAGCAAATGCATGATGAGTTCATGCGATGTTGTATAAAATGCCTTGCGATAATCGATCCAGGCCATTGAAAGGTTACGCTTATACTGCACGGAGTCCTGCGTGATGCATCTGTCGATCAGCAGGTTCTCCTTGCAGCCAGCGACCCCATTCTTTGACCCTCTTCGCTCATATATCCGTTCATACACCGGCTCAACTGCGGAGAGTATTCGCATATACATTTTTTTCCATTAGTAATGTTCCAGTCAGGCCCTGTCCCCGGAGCTCCGATACTACCGGAGGGCGCGCTGGTGTATCATTAACCCCAGCAAACACTCCCCACGTCCGTGGGGTGAGTGATTACTGGGTCCGAGAATCATGAGACCTGAGTAAACGGAGTGAACCAAGAATAACGGCCTTCTGCATTCTTCCGGCTAGGTTTTCTGCCGAATCACGGCATGCCGGTATGATTTTTAGATTCGAGAGCAGCGTGTCCATCATTCAACCAAGGACCCCTATTATCAGAACCATCATCTTGACAGAATGGTTTGGGTAAAGCCTGCGGAGTTCAAAGAGAAGATCTCGATATTTAGTCCGTTTTTCCTCGTCTTTTCGGACGATGTTCGTTTCGCCAGGAGCTGAAGACTCAATGACGAAAATCGTCCTACTTTGATGGTCGAGGAGTACCACATCAGGCTTATTGGCTTGTATTTGCCTGAGGGTGGGAAATGCATAGTTCCAATAGATTCGGCACTTCTCATTCTCCACCACGGACTCAATATCCCCGGAGCATAAGGCAACACCGGTGCCTCGTCTACACCGTACGAGTGTCGTAGATAGTAGTACAACACTCGTTGGGCCGCGTTATGTTTGTGGATATAGGCTGAGACCACATAAGCTGGACAAGCTGACAGCAAATGCATTATGGTCTCAGCTGCCCCACGAGTCGCTCTGCATCTAGTGTCAGGGACCTCTATACCCATCACGCGACTGCGGTAGACGAGAGTGTTAAAGACACCATCCTGGCAGGCCTTTATGAATCCCTCGGTCTCCGACTTCAGCCCACTTGACCTGAGAAACGAGAAGGTCAGGTCTCTGGATAAGCCTAGGTCTTCAATGTTCATCGGCTGCACGGTGCTGCCTTGAAAAGAAATGCTCCAATCCCTGCTTTTTCATGATCACATACCAAGCAGAGAAGGGGATCTGAACTCCTGATGACTTTACAGGCTCCATCCAGTACCATTCTGTTATGTAGACACTCCAAACTCAAAAGTCCACGGCCTCCCCGTTGTTTGGGGAAGTATAACCGTGGAACAGACGATTTAGGATGCAAGCTTCTATGAAGATGCATCATTTTGTGAGTTTTTACGTCGAGTTGTCGCAGCTCTTCCTCAGTCCATTTCATTTCTCCAAAGGAGTAAAGTAGAATCGGAACGGCAAGCATATTAGTTGCAGCAACTTTGTTCTTCCCCGAAAGTTCTGAAGACCAGATCTGTCGGAGTTTGTGCTGATACTTGCCGCGGAGAGAGCTTCTGACAGTAGCTACCTCCTGGGTGTGGCGTTGTTCCACCCCTAGGTAGGTATACGTCTCTCCGGCATCCAGATGATGTAGGATGCTTCCGTCTACGAGCTGAACGTCCTCTCCATCGTCCTCTTTTGAGATGAACCGTGGTACATTTGTCTATCCCAAACTCCATTCCGATAGCAAGCGTGTACTCTTGCACCACCCTTAAGGACTGGTGAAGGTCCTTTTCTCCGGAGGCATAAAGTTTAAGGTCATCCATGTAAAACAGATGGGTGACCTTATGCCTCCGGTTGTTGGGGGTGCCGCAGTTGTATCCGCGGGTTTTCCGTAGTGCAACGGACAGTGGCAGTAGTGAGATGCAGAAGAGAAGAGGGCCGTGGGAGTCTCCCTGAAACACGCCCCTTCTAAAGATAACCTGCTCTGTTTGGACTCTGACTTGACCAGATGTTATGGTAAATCGAGTCCTCCAGAGCGGCATCAGCTGTTCAATGCATCTCACTATTTGATCGGGTACCGCAAGGCATCTGAGCAAATGCATGATGAGTTCATGCGATGTTGTATTAAATGCCTTGCGATAATCGATCCAGGCCATTGAAAGGTTACGCTTATACTGCACGGAGTCCTGCGTGATGCATCTGTCGATCAGCAGGTTGTCCTTGCAGCCAGCGACCCCCTTTTTTGACCCTCTTTGCTCATATATCCGTTCATACACCGGCTCAACTGCGGAGAGTATTCGCATGTACAAGATGCGTGTAAACATCTTATAACATGCGTTCAAGCATGTTATCGGTCTATTATGAAAAACAATATTGACCTATCAAAATTTTGTGTCATTTCGAAAGAACTCACGGCAAAAGAATTCTACACTGATTAGACAAATATCTCTATGTGAACTCTAGATTGAGCAATTTTATTCGTGGTGAGCTCTTCTTAAGCAGTCAGCCGTCTACAATTATTTAGAAGAGTAGTATATAGTTTGTCTCTCAACTCATTTGTCAAGTCTTCTACCAAAAATCGTTCATCAGCCATAACATCCATAGCTCAAAAATAATGTTTTTCCGAACAAGAAAAATATTCTAAAACTGAGTGGACGATTAGATGGAGCAGAGCATTTGAATATCTACATGAGATAGCTGATAATTCTTGACTTGAAACATGAGTTTACTCGCCTTCTCATACGCCATTATCATAGAGTCAATCATCATTTGGGAACAAGTATTGAACCATCTGAGAAAGAAATACTGGATCATGAATGCAAGATTAGCTATGAAGAGATGTATAACATCAAGTGTAATGTGCCGGAAAAAAATTGTTGAATTTTGAAAAATGGGTTCTCTGCCAGATTTCCGTACAACACCACATGTGAGAGCTTTCGTGATCACAGCGATGGACTATTTTGTTCCAATAACAGTAACCATCGACAGAATAAAGGAGAAAAGATATGGGGTAATTTTTACCAGCTTGTCTGTCCGAGCGATTCACCTTGAATTGACTTTTTCGCTCAAAACTGACTCTGCCATTATGTCAGTCCGTCGGTTTATTTGTAGGAGAGGTAGGACTGATAATTGTATATTTTCTATCATCACAGTACCTTATTGTGAAATAAATTGTGTAAACAAAAACTGAGAAGCTAGATTTGTTTTGGGTTATGAATAACGAATGCCTGTCTAAATGAGGAATAAGGGACAAACAAACAAAACTGCAATATTGTAGTAAAACTGCAGTACTAATTTTTATAATTTATTTACACACTTCTTAAACACTAATTTATATCACAGTTACTATTTTTATTTATCTTTACTGTCACTCTCTATCTGCGAACTCTGGAACTATATTGGTTACTCTCTGTTACTGTCCTGACTACCCCGCCATCTAATACCCAGTGGCTTATATACTCGTGTTTACAATTCTCGACCATTCGAGCCTTTCGGGCGACTTCTTAGATGTCCCCAGAATCTTCGTTAGAAGGTTCGCGATTCTTCCACGTGATGTATGTGTTTGTCAGCGGAGAACAATGTTTATATTTCGAGTTAATTGGACGATCAGGGCCGGTCACGAGGCCGGTCTCGAAATCGTTACATTGCCCCCTTCTTAAAGACGTTTCTTCCCGAAATGTCATTTTTGGACTTCCGGGTTCTGTTCCCGCAGTTCCTGGAGTCGACCGAACTTCTTGGAGAAAACTACTGGTAGACGTGTCGTTTATCCTTTTCATGATCTTATATGGACCTTCCCACGAGTTCCGAAGCTTTGGGGATAGGCCACGGCGACGTTTAGGGTTGTAAAGCCAGACAAGGTCACCCATCTGATATCCACCAGCATCGGCCTTGATGTCGTAGGTCTCCTTCATTCTGTCGCTGGCACTCTGGGTGTTCAAACGGACTCGTTCATGGATATCGTCCATCCTCTGTCGTAGTTTGCTAACGTAATCATCTCCCGCAGTGTCTTGTCCTGGTGGCGTTCCAAACTTCAGGTCACATGGAAGTCGCAGCTCTCGGCTCATAATAACTTTAGCAGGGGTTTGGCTGGTTGACGCATGAACTGCGGAACGATACGCCATCAGGAACAGATGAAGGTACTGATCCCAATCTTTCTGGTGGTCAGAGACTACCTTGGACGGCGGTTAATCGACTTATTCATCCTCTCCACCATTCCATCGGACTGTGGATGTAGAGCCGTGGTTCTCGATTTACGGATGTTCAGCATCTGACACATCTCCTGGAACAGGTTTGACTCGAAATTTCTCCCTTGATCCGAATGCAACTCCAACGGAACGCCAAATCGACAAATCCACTCCTTTACCAAGACGTCGGCAACGGTGATGGCTTCTTGGTTGGGCAGGGCATAGGCTTCGGCCCACTTGCTGAAGTAGTCCATCGACACAAGGATGTACTTATTCCCGTGATCAGACTGTGGGAACGGGCCAGCGATGTCTATGACGATCCTTTCAAATGGGCTGCCCACATTGTCTGGCGCATCGGGGCCTTAGGTCTCGTTCGAGGCCCATTGCTGGCAGTGCATACAGCACATTTTCTGCACCAGTCTTTGACGTCAGTTTGGCAATTGACCCAGTAAAACCGTTGCCTCAGTTTCTGGAGGGCTTCGTCACTCCCAGATGTCCTCCGCTGATCCCATCATGGATTTCTCGGAGCACTTCATATCTTCGGCTCCCGGGAAATACTACTTGACGTCTTTCTTCCCCATCATCCTCCGACTCCAATACACCCTTCAAGACTCCATTGTTAAGTGTGAGAGGGTTCCATTGGGCCCAGTAAGATTTAACGACTGGAGAACAACTGGCTATTTCCTGCCATGACGGTCTTCGATCACTCTTCTTCCAGCCGATGATTAAACCAAGATCTGGATCATTCTCTTGGTCTTTCTGGATCTTGTTGTCATCCCAGTTATCATCCACCGCCGTAGTTCTACAGAGCGTCGACTCTTTCTCCTCTGCTCGTCGGCAGTGCGAACAGTCTTCTGGGCAAGGTCTTCGCGATAGGGCATCCGCATTCTTATGGCTGGTTCCTGCTCGATGTTCGATCTCAAAGTCGAATTCTTGGAGCCTCTCGATCCAACGTGCCACTTGACCCTTGGGATGCTTGAACTGTAGGAGCCATTTGAGAGCTGCATGGTCAGTTCTCAGTAGAAATCTTCTCCCATACACGTACTTGTAGAAGTGTTCTACTCCTTTGACAACAGTCAACAGTTTCCGCCTGGTGACACAGTAGTTCCACTCCGGTTTACTGAGGGTCTTGTTGAAGTAACCGATGACCTTCTCTTGTCCTTGGATCTGAGACAGGACAGCTCCAAGTCCCACGTTACTGGCATCCGTGTCCAAAATGAATTTCCCGTCCGGAAGGGGGTAGCTCAGGATTGGTGCGTTGAACAAAGCTCCTTTCAACTTCCTGAACGAATCTTGGCATTCATCTGACCACTGGAACTTTGTTTGTCCTTCCATGAGCCTGGTCAGTGGTTTTGCGATGTTAGCAAATCCCAGCACCTATCGGCGATAGTAAGTGCACAAGCCAAGAAAAGCTGGTGAATGTCTTTCGGAAACGGGCCATTCATTAACAGCTTTGATTTTCTGCTCATCTACTGCCACTTCTTTCCCAGAGAGTCCTTTCAGAACCGTCTCGATCAATCTTTCAAATGTGGCTGAAGCGTTGCAGAGCCCGAATGGCATAACTGTGAACTGCCACAAACCTGAACCGACGGTGAAGGCTGTCTTTTCTCGATCTTCCTGGGCCACTTATACCTGCCAGTATCCGCTCTTCAATTCTAAGGTCGAGAAAATTGTAGATCCAGCCAGCGTGTCTAGCGTGTCGTCTATTCTTGGTAGAGGGTAACTGTCCTTTTTCGTCACGTTGTTAAGTTGACGATAATCAACGCAAAACAGAGTTAAACCATCTTTTTTCTTTACCAGTACTACTGGAGAGGACCAAGGACTGTCGGATGGCTCGATGACTCCGTCTTTCTCCATATCACAGACGATGTTGTCAGCCTCTTCCTTTTTGGCGAGAGGAAGCCTTCTGGCTGATTGCCGGATTGGTCGGGCATTTCCAGTGTCAATTTTGTGCTGAAACACCTTTGTTCTACCACCTCTGTTCTACCACCTCTGCCCACTCCGGTATCAAAGATGTCCTGATACTGCCTAACTAATTCTCTCAGTTTAGGCTGCTGTGCGGGTTCCATGTCTTTGGATGAGATGGCAACCAACTTCTCCAATTCTGCTGGCAAGTTACTGGCTTGAATAACATTGCCGCGTACACTCCCTATCACAGAGGAAAGTGACGAGTAGTGCCCCAGAATTGTTTCTTTCTTCAAAGTCACAGGGTAATAATTGACATTCATTACCCTTACCGGCACAAATTTATCAACTGGCAACACGGGCTTTCCTATTGCGATTTCTCGTCCAATTTTCTCATCATGGAGCTTGGGCTCGAACATCACCACGTTTCCATTGCTCTCACCACAATCCAGGCGAGCCTCCAAACTGGTTTCAGCCCTTTCCGGTACGCCTACATCTTTAGCCAGAATGACACGAATAATTTCGTCACTTCTCCCATGAAGTACCAGTTCTTTCTCCGTTCACACGCCGTCTTTAAAATTTAGCTCGAATCCTTTCGAATTCATGATGTCCACTCCAATTATTACGTCGTCCTCGATGTCTGCTACTAAAGCCCGGTGCTTCACTTTGGTGCTGCCTGAAGTCAGTTCAATTGGGAGTTCTCCAAACACAGGTGCCGGCTCTCCGGTTGCTGTGCGTAGCTTCTGTCGCACCTGTATCAAGCAGCATGGTGCGAGGCTCGTTGTTGATGAGACCGTCTACAAAAACACCTTTGTTCTGTCGTTGAAGGACAGCGACATATGCGTTGTTATTTGGGGCTTGCTGGATACAGGCTGACGACTGCCCCTCCTCATCGACCTTCTTTAGTTTTCCTGTGTCGGTGTCGCTTCTTTGAATGTTACGCACATGCCTAATTTTTCCACAATTCCAGCACCTTATTTGTTTCCTCTCAGGCAGGACTTCCTTTATTACTTTTCTCATGACAGCCTCGATATTAGCAGGCTCCTGTGTATCTTCCTCAATCATCCGGACTCTACTCTGGATTTTGCAGGATTGTTTTGCTGCTTCGAATTCCAGAGCGCGTGCCAATGCATCTACGAGATGTGCGGGGCGTGCTAGTGTTAGGGCTTGTCGGGTTTCTTGGTCACGAAGTCCATCCAAAAATGCCTGGACCGCTAGTCGCTCCATTACATTTTCCGGTGTAGCTGGGTACGCAAGACGAACCAAGCGTGCAATATCGGCTTCAAATTCTGGCAAGGATTCGCTTGATTTCTGGCATCGATTCTTCAGCTGTGAATGGTACACGTGTTCTAGGTGGGCCTGACCATACCGTAGTTCTGGATGATTAATCAGCTGTTAATAGTCATCCTGTTGTTGGGCGGTGAGAGTCTGTAAAATGTTTGTGGCATCGCCACGCAATGCCAGTGTCAATGCTAAAGCTTTTTCCCCAGCATTCCATCCATTTGCTTTGGCAGCGGCTTCGAATTGTCGGCGGTAGTTTGCCCATGGAGTATTTCCGTCGAACTGAGGCGGTTCAGTGCAAGTTTTCCAGGTTCAGCACTAATCTTGAAATCTTTCATTTCTCTTTGGACTTCATCTAAGTCCAAACTCGAGTCCAGCATTGAATAGTTGTTGGCCGTTTCTCCGGTGTATGCAGTATTGATTTGCTTTTTTAACTTACTAATTATTTCCTTTATACTGCCGATTTCTGTCTCGATTCCGCCTTTTATTTCATCGTGGAGCGCTTCCTTATTTTTTTTCATTTCTTCCTCCATGTCATCTTTGATTTTCTCTATCTCTGTTTCAACGGTTTCCATTATTTCTTCCAACCGACTCGCCATACCGCAGACTTCTTTTCTCAAATTCTTTGAGTTTTCTAGAAGTTCCTGTTTCAGAGTATTCGAATTTTCTAGAAATGTATCTTGGATTTCCTCTTTCAGACCATTCGAATTTTTTAGAAACATCTCTTGGAGTTCCTCTTTCATACTATTTGAATTTTCGAGAAGTTCTTCTTTCAAGCTCTTCGAATTTTGTTGGAGCTTATCTTCCAGACTCACCGAATTTTGTTGGAGCTTATCTTCCAGACTCACCGAATTTTGATGGAGCTTATCTTCCAGACTCAACGAATTCTGTTGAAGTTTCTCCTTCAATGATTTCGTATTTTCGTCGAGTTTGTTCATTATAGAGCTCAAATCTATTCCAGAAACTTCGAAAAAAAATGTTTCGGGGTCTTCTCTTTCTTCCATCAGTCCATCTGAAAGTCTTTTCTGGAGTACGGCTTTCTTTCCAGTTGTTTCTAACTCACGCTCCTCTAACTCTTGCTTTAATTCACTAACTTTAAGGTCAACTAGGTGAACTCTCCTCGGCAAAAATTTTGTCTTTAATCGTTTTTAACCGGAATATCAGTCTATTATTTATTTCACACAAAGAGTTTTCAGTTTATTGTCCCGCGACGCGCAAAACTGTCCACTTTGCAAACACTCAAATATTCAACGGGTCACTAACTGTCTATTAGGCGCGATAAATATCTATCAGTTTTTTAACGCGACGAACACTTATTTATTTTGAACATCCCACTTCTGACACCAATTGTAGTAAAACTGCACTAACTAATTTTTATAATTCATTTACACACTTCCTAAACACTAATTTATATCACAGTTACTATTTTTATTTATCTTTACTGTCTGGAACTCTGGAACTATATTGGTTACTCTCAACATTGAAAAAGAGCAAAAGTGTAACTGACAATAACAAATATAAATGGAAGTCGAGTTGTTGAGAAAAAGGCAGTTGTGTTTCATATCTTTTAAAGGTTGGCTACCATGAAGGCACTCCCCCATTCCATAGCCTCACAACCATGCAAGCCTCTTTCCAATTGCCACAGGGAGTAGCTCCGAGTAACTCCAATAGGAGACTTCGGTCCAAGTTGCCAACCCAAAAAATTTTGAAATTTTCTACCACTGGGAAAGGAAAATTCCAGAACAAATTTAACATGATAAGGTAAGGGTTATTCATAATTATTCGTAAACTACGACTCGGCTCTGGTAAACAGGTAGGTAATTGAATCAAAATATCGAAATATGTAAAGACCGAAAAATATATGGGTTGTCATAATAAGAAGACTACCAATTTAATTTTTACTCAAATATGGATAGCACCGTTACTTTGGTTGATTAAAAGAATGAACTTCCACGTGCAAAATAATCTGATGGGGTTATATCAGATTTGTTCCTTCTCTTGGGAACTCACTGTATATCGAAATCATGATATCGGATATTTATGAATGTTTTCAATGAAATACTTGGAAAATAGATTTTTCTTACCCGTGATAGTATTTGGAAAAAAACAGTGCAGATGTAGTTAATTTACTCAAAACAAATAATTTCACAGCAAAACATGTACTGAACAAAACTTCAAACAAAATAAATTATCTGAAAATAAACAAAAAATAATGCAGAACTCCTAAATTGTACCTTTAGTGTAGAATCAAACTTTTTACAGTACAGTTTTACTTGTGTATGTGTATGAATATTCAATTTCATTTAACTAACGGCTCTTCAAAGTTGATTAGGAAAGAAACTACACTGAATATATCGAATAAGATAGGATTCAAAACAATGGGACACTTCTTTGAAAAGATTCTCCAGGCTTTCATTCTACCTATAGATCTCTCAACTTGTATCCTGGCTTTAGCATTTTTTTTTGTTAACAACTCCTCTTCCCCTGTTAATCCTTTTCATTAGTAGTGGTGGTGTATATAATTTAAATTTCTTCTCGTCACATAAATCTTTAATCAGAAAGCCACGATCTGCCATAATTACATCTCCTTCCTCTAGAAAATTTGTAATGCCACTTTTCTCAAAAATCTCTTTGTCAGAAATTTACCCCTCAAACCTCTCACTGACATATACTATTGCTTCAGATGTGCATATCCCCAATAGAAATTTCACTGTATTCGAATGTTTGTATTACCTTGTTGACAGAAGTTTGATGGCATTTGCATTGCTATTTCAGTACAATGAATAACTATAGTTACAGAGTTACTTGAATTTTTTTTAAAACAGTATGGTTTATTCTTCATATTATGTCTACCAGCCCAAAACGTTTTATTTCTAATGCTTGATAAAATATCACAGAAATATTGCTTACTTAAACCAGTTAAAAAGGAAATATCATCCAAAGTAAAACCACGCCTCAGCCTGACCAACGTTAAACACAATACCAGGTGGCTACGGAAGTATTGCCTACGGAATATCTCAGTTATTGTATGAAGTAGGTTTGTGAAATTTGGAGCGTCGATATAATGACATAAGAGCTAGAATTTGAGCATATTGAAATGTCGAAGTTAACTTCCGGTCTGACCGGAAGTAACATCAACTTTCTTATTTTAAATGGAAACCCTATTTTTTTTTCTTTTCGCTTTATTCAGCATTCAATTCCCTTTCTAATGACATATCACAAGTTGGTATCTAACCAGAAACTAGATCAGAAAAAAATTATTATTGAAATTCACCGAGTAGGCCGTGGAAGCAAAATGAAAGCCAAAAATTGAAAAGTTGGCTATGGAAACCATACGTCACTTGATAACAGTTGCTACTACTGTGATATTTTATTTTCATTCGTCGCCCCTCCGCATAGTTCAAGAATAGCGAGAAATTATCTTCAAAATCGCTTTCAAGAGAGACTTATAACAACCCATGGTCCAGTCAGGTGGCCACCAAGGTCACCTGATCTTACTCCGTGCGACTTTTTTCTATGGGGGCATCTTAAAAATAGGGTGTATTCCACACAGCCTACAACTCTACATGAGCTAGAAGTAAAAATTCGTAGAGCTTTCCAAGATATCACGCCCCAAATGTTGAGAAACCTTTTACATGAAAATATCACCAGAGTCAATAAATGTACTGACGCTGAGGGAATGCATTTCGAACATTTGTTTTGAATTTATTTTATCTTTGATCCTATCAATTTGAATTTTTTTTTTCGATAAATCTGTTTTTTTGGTATTTGAATAATAATAATTGGATTTATTGGTACTTCATTTCAAAAAATTACTTTCTATTATATCATTAGAAAGGAATGGTTATGCTGAAGAGTACAGACAAGAAAAAGTTGTATGTTCCTATTTAAGTTATGGACCTAAAGAGTATTGATTTTTTCCAAATTTTTCCAATATTTTTTTTGGCGCCCTTTTATAACGCCGACGAATGAAAATAAAATATCACAGTAGTAGCAACTGTTATCAAGTGACGTATGGTTTCCATAGCCAACTTTTCAATTTTTGGCTTTCATTTTGCTTCCACGGCCTACTCGGTGAATTTCAATAATAATTTTTTTCTGATCTAGTTTCTAGTTAGATACCAACTTGTGATATGTCATTAGAAAGGGAATTGAATGCTGAATAAAGCGAAAAGAAAAAAAAATAGGGTTTCCATTTAAAATAAGAAAGTTGATGTTACTTCCGGTCAGACCGGAAGTTAACTTCGACATGTCAATATGCTCAAATTCTAGCTCTTATGTCATTATATCGACGCTCCAAATTTCACAATCCTACTTCATACAATAACTGAGATATTCCGTAGGCAATACTTCCGTAGCCACCCGGTATATCACAGTTAGATAAGTAGCATTTATTTGTTTTATATTTATGAAAATAAGTCAGTTTATCCATCACAGAAGGGTCCAAGAAATTATAAAGGGTTGTAGTGGATGTAGTCCTGTTAAATATTTAAAGCGTTTCTAGTTTCTTTGAAGGTTAACATTGAAAATATGGAATCATCTGTCCTATCAATCTGAGTAGCTATATTATTACCACCAGAATTATCATGGGGGATAGAAGCCAAGTTTTGGTTGGAATCAGTTTGAGCATCTATTCTAGAAATATCATGGGGGATACTAGCCGAGTCTTGGTTGAAATTGGTTGAGCATCTGTTTCAGAATGACCATAGGGGATACTATCCCTGTCTTGGTTGAAATTATTTTATTTTCCAGAAAAGTGTTTACTGCATATATACGTATTTTTATCTACATTCTCTGGGGTTAACTTTTCATTTCCACACAGTCTTATCCACTCCAACAAGTTTTTTCTTTTGGGAAACGGAGGAAACTTGATTTTTTTTTGCTTTTTCGTGAATTACTTTTACAATGTTTATAAGAACACCTGGTCATGATTTCTGCCTTTCAAACTTATATTTTTATTTGTACTTTACAACTCAGTATCAGTAAACTAATAATGAAATAACATAAACAATACTATTTATACAAAAATACACTACACTCTACATTACACATTGACATTTGACATTATTGACGTGAAAGTCGTGAAACCAGTAGCTCAAACACAACTTTCAGCCAATCACCCATGATCTTTACAACAATTTATATTTTATACCAATTACCTGGTTTACAAGGCTGAGTCGTAGTTTACGGATATTTATAATTACCGCGAACCTGATCATGACAAAGGACTCCACACGGAATACATGGGATTTTGGTTGGTTGCGGAATTCAATGAAACTCGGGTATGTTGTAGATCACGATCTGTCGGTAACACTTTAAATGGACCATAATCAAATCGTATGGTTAGTTTCGGAGAAACAGGGTTATTTTGAAAGATGTTACGAAAACACAAAATAAAAGTAATTTACACAAATTGAGATTATTTTCTTATTCACGTGCTTTGGCTAAAATATGTCATGCCTTTAAAAACGCCATACTATTATGATCCAAAACAGTATTTAGCTTACCGGGGGAACTCAAAACATCCAATTTCGACGTACTTAGTATTATTGGGATATTTTCTAATCTAATTTCGAGATATGGCTCGGTATTGTTTACAATTTGAAAAAGCAATACTATTATGATGCAAACACAGTATTTTACTATATCGGGGTAATCAGAAAAGTACTTGAAAATATCCTATTAGGAAGTTATTTACATCATGTACGTTTTCGACTTTCAACATTAATCAATATGTAAAAACCCTTAAACCATGATAATTGAAAAACCACAAGCCACACTTATATTAAAAAAATACAAGGGCTCTACAGATATGTTTGCCAGTGGCACTAAATCTTTGCAGTTTCTCTAATAAAATAAGTAAAAAAACTTTTAAGTTAAACAATTTTATTGTAAAGAAACATAATGAAGATGCAGATGTTATAATAAGAGCTAAAAAATAATTAGGTAGTTTCCAGGTACCAGTCATCACAGCACTCTCCTCATCAATCTAGGGCATTGATCAGACTAAAACATCATCGTGGGGCGTAGCGTAACCTGAATAAATATGTCACTTATCACTTATGAGATTTTTTTTAGTTTCATTTCAAGATTTGACTCGGTAATGCGACAGTTCGGACTTATTATACCATATCGGGGTCATCAGAAAAGTACTTACTAATATCCTATATTTACTTCATTCTTTTAGTAGAAACCTTGAAGAACCATATGTTTTAACATTTAAAACGTCAATATGTGAATATCCTTAAGTCATAATAAGGATATGATAAACTCAAGCTATTCTAAAATTTTCAAAATATGAAGGCCCTACAGAAACTAACTCTATCATATACCTGACTACTTAACGTGCATGTAATAACATGTCTGATCAATGCCCCAAATTGATAAGGAGAGTGGTGTGATGACTGGTACCTGTTACTTACCACCTAATTAGTTTTTAGCTTTTATTATAATATCTGCATCTTCATTATGTTCCTTTACAATAAAATTGTTTAACTTAGAAGTTTTTTCACTTATTTCAATAGAAAAACTGCAAAGATGTAGTGCCACTGGCAATCATATTTGTAGAGCCCTTGCATTTTTGATATATAAGTGTGGCTTGTAGTTTTTCAATTGTCATGACTTTCACATATTGATTAATGTTGAAAGTCGAAAACGTAGGGTTCTGTAAGGATTCTATTGAATGAATGACGTACATAACTTCCTAATAGGATATTTTCACGTACTTTTCTGATTACCCCGATAAAGTAAAATACTGTGTTTGTATCATAATAATATTGCCTTTTCAAATTGTAAACATTACCCAGCCATATCTCGAAATTAAATTGGAAAATATCTCAATAATACTAAGTGGAGTAAACAACGTCAAAATTGGATGTTATGAGTTCCCCCGGTAAGCTAAATACTGTTTTGGATCGTAATAGTATGGCATGACATATTTTAGCCAAATCACGTGAATGAATCAGAAATAATATCAATTGGTGTGAATTATTTTGTGTTTTCGTAACATCTTTCAAAATCACCCTGTTTCTCCGAAACTAACCAGCCGATTTGATTATGGTCCATTAAAAATGTTACCGACAGAACGTGATCTACAACATACCCGAGTTTCATTAAATTCCGCAATCAACCAAAATCCCATGTATTCCGTGCGGGGTCCTTTGTTCTGAAATTTCTCTTTCTCAGTGGTAGAAAATTTCAAAATTTTTTAGGTTGGCAATTTGGACCGAAGTCTCCTATTAAACCCCATTTATGAAGTAAGGTGCGGTTCATTCAGGGGTTATAAGCTCCACTGGGTGCTACTACCCCTGGCAATTGGAAAGCGGCTATAAGGTACCTGCATACGATTTTGCTCTTTATATAAAATCAAGGCTTGATTATGATGTATGAACTCCGGCAACGTTGTTATCTCGCAATTCTGACTTCTCAATACGAATCTGACTGTAGCATTTTGTGACTATAGCCAATTCCATAATCAACACCATACAGACTCCTTTATTCAAAGTCGGCTTTACGATAAAATGTTCTTTAAAGTACACTTTAAAGTGCCTTTGGTTCCATAAATGTACCAACCAATTAGATGAAGCCTCCTTTAAAGCGGCGTTCTTATGTTTATGGTGGCTACACTGAAACGTAGTATTTTTAGGAATACAGTTGTGATCTTGTTAATTTCTGTGGTTACTGTCATCTGGTATTATCGGTTATGAGTATGTAGTTTCATAAATAAACATAAACAATATTTTCTTCACTGTAAGATTTATTATGGCTGCAGTAAAATTTCAAAATTAGCAGTTTACGGTAAGTTCAATTTGGAATCCGCGATGAAGTCAAACTAACACAATTTAAAAACAAGATAGGTGGCAGCTGCACAATGTAATAATATTAAAGGGACTAGTGGTGGAGCTCCTATTACTGAGGATTTAGATCCAATTATAGAGGGCGTTTTGAAAATCATTGATATAAAAACAGAACAGGGCACTGTAACATTTCCGATTCCGACACAGTATAAAAATAGGCTATTGATGAGTATAATATTATTATTATTAATTTTGTAGGACGTCAACACAGATACAGGAAACAAAGTGGATGATTTTTCTTAAACTGGCGATAAAAAGTCAGTGGAAACAAATTACTGAAGTATTGGTATACAGGGTGTTATTTAAGTACGTGGCATAACTTGAAGGAGTGATTTTTTGAATGATTCTTAGACTAAAAGTTCATATAAACATATGTCCGGTAATACTTCGTTTTCAAGATACAGGGTGTCAAAATTTTTAAAAGAAATCGTTTTTTCGTAAATATTTTAATAATACTTCAACCGATTTCATTGAAATTTTGCAGTGTTATTGGGGGGTCGTAAAGGGCTGATTCAGCCCTAATTATATTAAAAGTATCATGTACAATGGCATCCCGGAAGGCACCGTAACCAAAATTTTTTACAGAAAAAATGTGCGCTAGTGATTTTTTTGCAATTTTTGTATTTGTTTCACATTGAGCAACTGTAATTACAAACTTATCTAGAATATTTTTCGAATCTTGGTTTGTTTTTGAGAAAAAGTAGAAAAATCACTTTTGTGTAAGACCCTGGGACAACACAATAAAACATTTCAACTACTAAACCATCAAAAACAGGGGTGCCTAAACAGTTATTTTTTTCCATACAAATAGTCTCTTCCAATCTCAGAATTTTTATCAAAATTAATGCAATAATAATAATAATAATACGAAAACAACGATTTCTTTTAAAAATTTTGACACCCTGTTTCTTGAAAACAAAGCATTATTGGACCTATTTTTATATGAACTTTTCATCTTAAAATCACTCAAAAAATTACCCCTTCAAGTTTGGCCACGAAATGAGGAAAACGAGCCTTATAGAAGTCACACTGCTGTTGGAATTATTTCACATTCCACTCAAGTCAATGAGGTATATAGTACTGAAATGTTGCGAAGTGTCTCTGAAGCAGCTTGGTGGTCAATGAAGTTACTTTACCAGCATCTCTTATAGTACATTGGTATATTTTTCTCATTTGATTCAACTTTATGCTCTTGCTTCTGTTATAGAAAACAAAACGTGAATGGTCTCATTATACACCATATAAATTGAAAGAATCTGTTACAAAACAGTTAAGGCCAACAATTAAGAACCCAATAATAAAAGCATAAGAAGAGTATTGAAAGGAAAAGATTGTTCATCTTGAAAAGCAGACTTGGGCAATTGAGGAGGGAAATAAAAGACAAGAAGAAAAAACATAATTTACCTATTAGATTTACAAATACGTGTACAGCAAAAATAAATGATCAAACTTCATTTTGCTTTTTTAATAAATGTGGAAAAATTAAAAAAGAATTGTAAACAACGATTTTACTTTTATATGCAATAGTTTGTACTCAAAAAACAAACTTTTTTTTCACATTTCATCTAGAAGATGAATAATAATTTCTATTATCCCTTCAACATGTATAGGAATAACAGAATAATAAAGATAGTATTAGAAGTGTTGAACTATAAAACATTGGTCGTTGACAACACAAGAATATTTCTATAAAAATAAAAACAGAAAAATCCTAAACTGAGCTATCCGATGAGACAGAACTATCCTGCTAGTGAATAGGGACATTTTTGAATAAGACAGTATTATAGATTAAATTCGAATTGTCTGAGACTTTTTGAGCTGGTGAAATTTAACCTTTTTGGACATTAGGTGTGATTGAGAGTTGATGTTACCTTCATTGTATTAATAGAATGAGTTATAAATTTATTGAGTCTGGAATGGACACTGTGAACTATTATCATTTCTCTCATTCTGACTATTCCTATACATTGTACACATGTTGATTGCAAAATAGAGATATTGATTTTGTTGATGGTAACACCAGTTGGAAAACATGTTTCTGCTCGTAATGGTATAAGTAGATACTAGTTGTATATAAATAGTAATCCCCAGCTCGCACAAGTTCCTCAAGGTTGCTTGTAGGGGTGCAGCCTGATGGTGGATAGATCAAATTTTTAGTTGACTTTTATTCTTTCTTAGAGGCCGATTCAGATATATGAGTGCTCATGCAGGGTTTTTGAAGCACATGCGATGCACACGAATAAGTATTCTTGTTGCTTGTTGACCCTTTTGCTTGAAATCTCACAAAAGTGCCTTTTACTTGCGTTCACTGTATCTTCTTACTATCATTTCCTCATCATTTGATTAAGAACTAGAATTTGATGAATTCATCAATATCTATTTACAATGAAGTCAACCTCTAATCTCTGCTAACTTTCAACTCCAATATGAAAATGAAAAACAGATGACGGGCAAGATATAGGTTATGTTTACCTCAAAAAATATACTTTTCTGTGGCAATGAGCCGATATCCGGACTTTAAAATAAAGGTGGCTTTAAAGTGATCTTTCGTCTCAAAATTGGTTTATGGAACGCATTTTGCCATTAAAGGTCCCTTTTTCAAATAAAGGGAACTTTAATTTTGATTATGGAACTGGCTGTAGGTTCTCTGACTTTACATAGTTTGAAAATATGTTCAACTTGGGTAGCAGAAAAAAGGGGGGACACTTTTTGCTTTTCTACATGGGATTCTCATAGGTGCTGAAAATTTGTAAAATGAATACAGTAAATATACCGTTGGAAAGAAATTCTACGTTGAAAAATGCACAAGCAATATTTCAAATTCTATTTTTACATTTTTTCCATTGATTTAAACTCTCAATCTTTTTTCGTCCTTAAAGAACCTTTCAATTCTGGCCTTTTATTTGATGTTGCTTTTTTATTTATGTTGATTTTTGATATTTCAAAGGTAACCTCTCTGTCTAAATGAAGGGGTAATTCAAAATCGTTGTAATCTTAACTTCTAGACACATTACCGTCGGCATTATTCATTATTGTCTTCTTTGTTTTGCTATTGTTCTTTGGGTTACTTTACGATTGTCGATCTGTCTTTGGTTTTTGGTACCATGTCAGACTGTTTTCGATATTCATTTTTGAATTTAGGTCCGTAGGTATATGCCTCAATATTGTGATTGTTTTTGCCATCTTGCTCACCGTTTTTTTCATTATATATAATAATTTTTCACTAGATTTTTATCTGGCCTATTGAAAATGTCTTAATTATTTTTCCAAACATGTAGTTTTTTCCCAGATATTTTATTAGGGTTATTATAGATTGTAGAGGGCGTTATTTAACTGGCATTTATATTCTAAATAAATTAGGTACTAGTTATCTATACCGGAAGCACTGTTTTCTTTTATTAGGTATATTTACATTTTTTGAATCTGTAAGTGTATCATATCTACCATTTTTAACAATATTATGATTTTTTCTACAAGATCACTATCCCTTCATTAACAGACTGTCAACAAAACTAACATGTGTTCTGAAATATATGTATGCGACGACCTATTACATTTAAATTGAAATAAAACAAATTGAACGTGTCGAAACATTGAATGAGGTTCTGTGGGTTATGTATTAGACCAATTAAATAAAACCTTTAATTAATGTTTTTAACTGAGTAGGTGAAAAAAGTTTCAGTCTAGGTGTAGATGTGGTTGGAGGACTTCATCAGCACATTGTAGACTTAGTTGGAAGACTCAAATTAGCAGGAATGTTTCGAAGTATTAATCCTTCATCTTCAGAAAAGAAGGTTGGTTACAATCATATAAATATACCTATAGAAAGGCAAAATGTTACAATATAATGGAGAATAACATTAGTAAAATATATAACCTACCCATCTACGGTGGAAAAACAAACATAAAAATATATTTGGAAAAAACTTAATCTTAGGCCATAATTATTACGTCCTTGGTATGAGGCAACTAGTGCGGGGCCGACCAGTGTCATAGGCCTTGATTAGTACACCAAAACAACATTTTTAATTGAATTAAATCGAAGATTTGACCATGCACTTATCTAGAAAGCAAGAATAGGCTATGTATTGAAGTTTGACATCTCTTATATCGATGCCTTCATTCTCAAACCCGCTAACTGCACGTTTTGTCCATGGAGTTGGCTGGTGTGTTTATTAAGGCATCGATATGAAACCTTAGGAGTCAAGCTGGCTCAGGAAAGGCTGTCCTATGTTCTCATGAAAACGAGAATCCTGATATATCATCGGGAGCAAGTGAAGAAATTGTGATTTTATGTTGTAAAAAATATTAAAAATAATTTGGACTAGCAATAATTGACCATCTAATGCATGTGTCTAATGAAGTATTTCATCTACATCTACAATAAAGATGATTTTGCTGGAGTTGGACTAAGAGTTTTTTTACCTACCTAGTTATATCTCACCTCCACTATATGTGAATGATCGTTGGATTCATAGTTTTGTTTCTTATCCGGTTGTTTGGAACCTTATTCATGCTCTCATTATTTCTATTACACATTCCGTGACTGATGATAATCATGCTCTTTATTATATCTCTGCCTCCAGATTCTCAAGCCATCGGAAAAGAAAGCAAAGTACCAGTATCAGGGTGTCAATTCAGGACGTCCTTCGACTCCACAGCGAAATCCTACCAACAAGAAGAAATAGTTCAGTGCATGGCAACTTTATTAATTTATATTATATCGATGCATTTTTGACAAGTGTATTCATAAATAATAATGCTATAAAACAGTCAAGCTATGTGTGAAGAGTATTGTATATTATTTAATTTTTATTATAATTTGTAAATGTCATGACTGATAATTGTTTTGTTTGACTGACTGCTTGTATTATTTTTGTTGTAATTTTTGTATATACACCCTATCTATATATATATGCGATATATATATATATATAGTGGGGCTATGCAGCAAAATCAAAGAGTACTCTTTTAAGTTTGTCCAAACTTAAAAGAGTACTCTTTGATTTTGCTGCATAGCCCCACTATTTACTAGTTCCATATATATCCATATATATATATCACACATAGAATATATTTTGAATAATATGAAAAATCTGAAAAAGTGCAATATTAATTGAAAGTAGTAGAATATATACAGATTATTATTGAGTATTTTGTGAAATTCCTACAATGTGCCTAAAATGTTATTATTCTTCGGTTCCAAAAATAGTATTGTAGCCCTATAATAAGTGATTCAAAACAGCTTATACCTGAAGTTCATTGTATATGGCTTCGAAAAATATATCGCTCAAAAGGTAGGTATTATGATAATAAAGAGACGTTTTCAGCAAACTAACTTTATTTATACATATACAAACAAAACATTGGAGGTATTTACAAAATCTGATCTAGAAATCACAATGTAGACAAAAACTACATGATCTGGATATTACAGTAGTTCTCACAGCTAACATCCGTCAAATAAAAATATTGAAGCAATCGATTATTGTTATGCGACGAGCCTACTATAGCTTCACAGTGTTGACTACTCTAGTGTTGTTATTCATAATATATGGCGGGAAATGGATATATTATAGGAATGTTGGAGCAATGTGGCAAAATATTGAATTTCACTTTTTATTCATTAGGTCTTGGTTGAGTAATAGTTACTTGGCATAATTTTTTTTTCCGTCAGGAATTCCCAGTCAGACCTTGTTTCCTTGTTTCGCCAGGGTACTAAACCACAATGAAGAAAATCGTCTTAGTGTATTGGTGAAGGAGGACTACATCAGGCTTATCGGCTTGTATTTGCCTGAGGATTAGGACTGAGTAGTTCCAATAGATTCGGCACTTCTCAATTTCCACAACGGACCCAATATCCCCCGGAGCATAAGGCAACACCGGTGTCTCTTCAATACCGTAGGTGGTAGTACAACACTCGTAGCGCCGCGTTATGCCTGTGAATATAGGCCGAGGCCGCATAGCTGGACAAGCTGACAGCAAATGCATTATGGTCTCAGCTGCCCCACTACACGTTCTGCTTCTAGTGTCAGGGACCTCTATACCCATCACGCGACTACGGTAGACGAGGGTGTTAAAGATACTAACTTGGCAGGCTATTATGAATCCCTCGGTTTCCGACTTCAGTCCACTTGACCTGAGAAAAGCGAAGGTCAACTTAATGGATAAGCCAAAGTCTTCGATGTTCTTGAAGAAGACCCTATGCATTGGCTTATCCTCATGTAGCTGTAGCAGACTCTCACTCTTCGCATCTTTTGACGTAGGCTTTTTGCTGAACGGGTTTCCAACCTGGTGACAGAGTTTGGGTTCGTCAGTTCAGTGTCGAATACGGCTGCACGGGTTGCTGCCTTGAAAAGAAATGTTTCAATTCCTGCTTTTTCATGATCGCATACCAAGCAGAGAAGGGGATCTGAACTCCTGACAGTGGCGGATCCAGAAAATTAGATGGGTGATCTTATGAATCTGGGTGCTGGTGTGCAGCAGTTACAACTGCAGGTTTTCCGTAGCGTGACCATAGAAATATATATTATATGCTTACTCTAGAATGCTAATACCATAGGCCGAAAGTGCTGTATCAAGTCGAGAGCCTTCAGCAATGCGCATGGGCGTCATCAGTATAGTTTCTAACTGGCGCGGTTTCAGAAAAATATTATGGTACCAGTAGAGGCTAATGAAGTATAATTCTCAAAATGTATGTCTTACTGCTATCATCATTTTCGCATACAGATTGTCAATTTTCATATTTAGGGAATGTTCTCCATATTTTATTTTTTATATAATTCAAAGTGGTTGGAAATAAGATCGGAAAAGTCTATTAACCTACTAATCAGCCGATTTGAATAAATGTTCACATATTCACGATTCAAGATCGTCAGTAATGGCGCTCCAACGTTTATGTATACAGAGTGAATCACAATAACCGGTTTCAATTATATCTGTAATTCTGGAGTCAGTGCCACAATGTAATAAGCATACTTCATTGCCATTAAGGTCGATTCAGATACATGCAAGCCCATGCAGGGGTTTTGAAGCATTTGCGATTTACACGCTCACATCAAAAACAGAGTGCACATGCGGCATGCTTTTCGCAGTGACGCAAGGTCGATGGTTGTCAGTACACAAACTTGGGATGGGTTATTCATGGAAATAATTGTTTTACTAAATGGTGGCAAGACATTAATATTCATATCGCTTCTGTTGAAGACCTACATGACTTGGTTGAAAAATCTTCTAGACTTTAAAATTTGGGAGTAAAGAATGATTCGAATAAACTCTTATGAAAGGCAAGAGCGCTGAAAATAATGGAAAAAAACGTCACGAAGTAAGTAAGTAACACATAGGAAATTGGCCTTTTTTGGAAGGAAAATAATACAATAATGTCAGAATCCAGACACTAAATTAAGTATGTTGAGGCAAAAATTATGAAAGATGAAAATTTTGCAGAAGCTTATAAACCAGGAATAGATGAATATTTTTCGAACAATATGCCAGAATAGTAGAAAGAATCATATGTGAAAAGGGACAAATTTGGTACTTACCTCACTTTGCAGTAACAAATAAAAACCAGGAAAAATAAAATATAAGCTATCTAAGCTTATAGCGACTGTTAATTGAAAAGACCCGATTTTTTGAATAATTTATTGGGTATCTTTTCAAATTTCGACAAAAGGCTTATACAGGTGATATCCAGGAAATGTTTCATAGAATACATACAAGACAAGAAGACAGAAGGGTGCCAAGATTTCTCTAGAGATTGATTGGCAGAAGAGGTTGTCCAAAGAAAATTTGGTAGGATAATGTAACGAACTTTCATGGTGCTGAAAAAGAATTGAAGGTTGCTTTTAAAGAACGCGACCAAGAAGAAATACTGAACTTATTATCTACTGAAGGTACCTGTTTCAAATTCGGTTGTCCAGCTGCACCTCACATGAATGGTAGCTGGTAGAGATTGGTAAAATCGATGAAGATAGCCCTCAATGCGATGTTGAAGGAAAGAGTTCCTAAAGAAGACGTTATCTGGACAAGCCTCACTGAAGCCGAAGACATCGAATAAATGAAGCTCTTACGCCAAATCATTTTCCGATAGGGACATCTGGTGCGTCATGCTCCCCCGGAAAGGACCCCGCACCGCATCAATGGAAAATTGACTTTCGGTGAATTTGCTTGATTTTTTTATATGTTATAGACTTCATGATGCTGATCAAATGTCCCCATTGCACTAACGTTCTAAATTGAATAGATTCGATTATACAGGGGGCTGAAGTTCACTTTTTCAAAATTTCAAATGGCCATTGTGTCGATAATATGTCGAGTTTATCAACCAAATCAACTTCACATCGTTTGTTCGATAGGCCGAGTCGAATTCTCTATAAAGTACGTCAATTCCTAATCGGACTCATGATATACTGGGTGAGTCCAAAGTTAGCCAATTTTGTTGTAATTTCTGAAAAATTGAGCGGTAGAATTTTATTCATTTTTAGATATTTCGTACGATACCAACATCAATTCAAATTCATGATGTCAGCATCTCCTGAATCCGACTGACATACTAAATACAAAATGTTCTATTTCTCATGATATATCGGTATTTAAAATACCCCATGTATTTAAAATATTCCACAGTAAATTGTTCAAAATATTTCAGAAGGTTTGTGTCGAATACTATGTGGTTATAGAAATTCATCTATAACATGAACTTGAAAAAAACTAATTTGAAAAATATCAACGAAAGACACTATTTTTGGAATCACTCCGTAATTTAACGTATCTGTAATCTAGATTCTCATAGTGAACAACGCAGTTATTCATCGAGTTGTTCAGAATTTCAAGCAATAAGAGGAACGGGTGCAGACTTTCATGAGAAATAGAACCTCTTGTATATAGTAAGTCAGTCGGATTCAGGAGATACTACCATCATGAATTGGAATTGATGTTGGTATTATACGAAATATCGAAAAATTAATAACATTCCACTGCTCAATTTTTCAAAAATCACAACAAAACTAGCTAACTTTGGACTCTCACTGTAAATCGTGAGTCCGTGTAGGAATTGATGCACTTTACAATGGATCCGATTCGGCCTATCGAACAAACGATGCGTAGTTAATTTGGTTGATATACTTAAGATAGTACCGACACAATTGCCACTTGAAATTTTGGAAAGTGAACTCCAGTACCCTGTATAATCGAACCTATTGAATTTAGAACGTTAGTGCAATGGAAACAGTTGATCAGCATCATGATGTCTATAACATATAAAGAAATAAAAAAAAAAAACACTGAAAGCCAATTTCCTATTGATGCGGTGCGGGGTCCTTTCCCAGACCAAATTTTGGTGGTCCAGGAAAGACTGGAAAAAGTATCCTAATTCTTGAGTGTTTTCTTCTGGAAACCATGGATAAAGGAGTATCTTCCGACTCTTACCAGACGAACGAAATGGTACAGCAAGGACTCAAAAGGTAGTTCACCCCTCAGTGGCTGGCCAAAGCGACGAGCCATAGCCGTCTTTTCTTGGTCTGATGGAAACAGTTTAGAATATATCGTAGACCTGTTGTAGCTGAACTTAATTTTTTAGATGTGTTATGAACTAAATTTATTTCAAGGGGGGTATGTTATGAATCACTTATGCCAAGGCTATGAAATGTTGGTTTTAGTCCGGATGGTCCTGACCTATTTTTTTGAATGTGATTTGTATCTATGGTTTTGTGAATGGATGAAAATATAACAAGATTGACAAAAATTTGTTGTTAGGAGAATATTCATAAAATTTATAATTTGGAGTGATGGTTGTATTCTAAATGTAAAATTCTCGAAACACTGGTTTCAACAAGACCTATAACTCGAAGGTTATGTAAAAAGTCATCATCATCAAGATCATGAAATATCTGCGACTCTCAGAACTCCATAACGATCAATAAAGATGATGCCTGTCATCAGATATCAACTTTTGCTTACTTACTTTGCTTTCTTCTCATATAGTGTGGGCCATAACGATTGCAGCATATGGGAAAAAAATGTATTACCAGATTTACAAAAAATACGTTAAAAGAGGATCGTTTCTGCATTAAGGCTTGTTTATACCCTCGCGTATATTCTCAATTTTTCTGCGATTCGCAAATCCCAAGAAAATCGCTGCATAAACGTTCATACCCATACGGCAAAAATATTGCGGTCAATGATGAATCATAAAATGTCATTTTTCGATATTTGGGGTTAGGAATTGTTTGTTTTCCTTTTTTAAAATATCAGTTAAACATTAAAGAAGTTGGCTGTAAAGGGTATTGCTAACTCAATGTTCCCCAAATAACATTACATATTGGAGTATTTTCCAATTCGGCATGCAAATGACATCGATATCATGTTATTGTTATCTCTATAGAAGCTCATAAGTATTTACCTATCTTCAACAACAAAATAAAAACAGTGCAGTGGCTGTATAACTAGTATAAAAAATCTGTGTTCAGAAGATTCAGCAGATTGAAAAAAGTCGGAACCAAAGTTTTGCACGCCGCTTCATCAGTAACACCCGCAGCAAGATGCACAGGAGCTCTTAAGATACGTGCTATAGGTAGTTTGCATCAAGATGTTTACAGATCATTACAGAAACGAGATTTGATTTCAACAAAATTATTTGAAAATGGATACAGAACCGTGGTCTAAAACATATCTGATTTTTCAAAACGGCTTTAACGTTGAATGTGGCAAATAATATGTAAATTCTATATAATAAATAACTTAGTCCACAGCAAGAGCATTTCTTGCAGATTCCAAACCTGAAGACACCCTCTTCAGTTTTGTCCCCAGTGTGGACAACAGTTCGTCACCCGAACGTAAATAAAATATTTATTAATAATAATAATACTCCCTCATCAACAATCATAAAGTGTACCTAAAGGAATAGCCTGTGCGGGTAGAGGATGGCTATTATTATTTTATGCCGTCCGCGCTTTTCCCTGTAATACTCTTGCTGAACTTTTAAAGAATGAAATATTTGACAAACAATATAGATCTTTCATAATTGATTTTAAAATCTTGTAAATGCAAATGGAATCTTTTTGTAATCAAAATCAAAGATCCAGCATCTAAAGATATTTTTCAAGTTAGTTGAATCAATATGGCCGAGGCATAGAATAATTTGATAAGAATTCTGTTGTTCCGTGGTTTGCGCTAATTCGCAAAAAGTTAAAATATTTTAACTTTCTTGCCATTTTATTCGCAGAAAAATCACGACATTCGCAGGGGTATGGTTTCGCCTTAATGTAAAAGTTCAAAATCGATTTTGACATATGTCACGTGACTACCAATATGGCGGCAATTTGGAAAAACTGATATTACGAATTGGAAAAAGTGAGGTTATTTGTAAAGAATGCAAAAAAAGTTATTTGAGAAAGTTGATTGAAATTTAATTTTGGGTTCACATTTGAAATATCTATTTAAAAAATTTGAAAAACGCTCCTTCTTTTGGTATCAAATAATTTTCAGGGATCATTATAAACTTATATAATTAATGAAATGCTTCTTTTGGTCATATCTACCAGGTAGAAAGATATAGATGAAATTAAATCAAAAGGCGGTTAGATCATTGGGATGAATTATTTGTTAACATAATTGGGTCCATGAATGAACCCAGACATCTGTTTGCCTTAAGTATTTGTTAGATTGCACAAGTATTATTTGTCACAGATATACCCAATTCAAAGTCTATCTCAATTCATCTGGAAGGAAAAACTAATTCAACTCTGTAGTGGATGGAGTTTTATATTTAATTTATTTGGCTCTGGGTTTGCTAGCAACGTGGAATTGCGACTATTTAATGGTGGGCACCGCCTTTATCATATCGAGACGAAGGAGTCAAATAGTCACAACACTCAAAACCTTAGTGGATTCTGATGGAACATGAATGTTTTCATTGTCGTCTGTATTAATCCTCTTAGCGCTAATAATGCTATGATTAGAATCAGTATTTTTTCTTGAACTTTTTTTTGAAAATGGCAATTCTTATTTCTTCGCCATAATCTTAATGAACGACTTTTTTCACCGCGATATTTCATCTGGATGCCTTCTATCTGGATACTGTTGAGGATAAATTCTATTTGCTAATTAAAAAATCCTGTTCGATTAATCATATTGATATAGCAACATTCACTGAAGATTTTAACTCTTATACTGGTATCCGCTAAAGATTTCAATCTTATACATACCAGCAGGCAAATATTTTGATTTGTCAATCTTCCTTAAAACGTTGTAGGTATACCGGAAGATAATGGTACATATTTCGAGATAATTGAAATTATTGTAAATATTTTAAAATACACATTTTAATGTAAGAAATGAATATAATTACAGAGTGGTGGTCGAATTCACAATTTATTTATCTTCTACAGGCATGGAACAATATTTCAAAGATGGGGTTGGATAAAAACTATGCATCAAATGAAGGAATCGGGTGTTTCATTACGGGAAATTTGTTACAAACATGACAAGTCTCTCGCGGTCGCAGTTGTCAAATATGGATTTCGCCGTAAAAAAGCCGTTCATTAAAATTATGGCGAAGAAACAGAAAAAATTACTATTTTCCTAAAAAAAAAACTTTAAAGGTAAAATATCGGTTTTAACCATAGAAAATATTCATTGAAATTTGTGAAGCTTTATGGATCGATAGTATAAAACAGAGGGTGTTCCATTTTTCGCATACTGTATATCACAGGTCGATTTTAGATATATCGCATGAGAGAATCACCAATATACAATATTTGACAAAAAATTATTTTAATGTGACTTGACACAACTTAAATTTCAAATATTAAGACTGACAAATTTTGGAAAAAAGGTGTTATGCTAATAATCGCGAAAACCGTCAATATTTTCTAAAAAAAAGATTTTTATAAAGTACCTTTTATTTCTCATGTAAAAACCGAAAATCTGAGAAAAAAAACAGGTTGCAATTCAAAAAAAGCTGGGATCTGCCCAGAATGAAGTGAACACCCTTTTATTTTGTAAACTCAGAAAATGCTAAAATTTTGCTGATCAAAGCTTCCATCAATGTTTTTCCATAATGGAGATGTGGAAGACCACGCCCTTGTTGCGGGACCCTGTATAGGTCTAGAGTGACAGACGAACTTCCATTGTGATTAGTAATGTGAAAATTTCATTTTCAGCTATCAATATAAACAAAAGATTTCAGTAAGTTTTTGAACAAGTGCTTCACAAAGTTTACGTGCAAGATAGGGGAAGAATTTGTTGTTGTGAACATCATCGATCAAAGCTGCAAAACCTTATATATCAGTCAAGACATAAATCAAACTTGAATCATCTTGTAAAACTACTTGATAAAACACAGTTGCTGCTGGTTCAAATATCGAATTTAGTTTCTAGGATCGATACATTCATACATTTAACGGAATTTATTTTTTACTAGCGCGCGGAAAAGTACTTTTTCGCACTCATTTTATTTTTGAAACTCACTTTTCCGCACTAGTGCGGAAATAGTATATTACATTACGAGTGCGGAAACTGACAACTTTCACACGAGATGGAAACTATTGTAGAACAAGGCGCATGCTGAGTGCCACAATCTCACGAGTGGAAAAAACCACTTTCGCACAAGTAATGTAGACAATTTTTCCTATTACCACGCGACAATTTTACCTAACACATAATATCGATATTATTTTGATATATGAACAAAAAAAATCGAACAAAAAGGCTTACTGAGAACTATTTCAACAAACCTCATTAATGTTGAATAAATATTTTGAAATTCAAAATATTTTCTCAATGACATTATGATTGAGATTTAAATCATAATTAGACACCCTTTACAATTAATTATCATTATACGAATATGAAATATTTCATAACAAGATGCAGGTCTAACAAAGTTTAATATGAACTTTTAGCCCAGTTGGTAATGCGATATGATTTTTACCCGGTTTTTGCTTTAGCTTTTTCCGGGGTTATATCACGAAACAACCACCTCTGAACAAAATTTAGACGACGCAGTATCTACGTTTAATACAAACGAACGACATGCATAAGCTTTGCAGGAGGCACGCATTATTCGTACTAGATACCACCACTATGTGTTGAAATGTTCAGCGGAGGCGGATACCAGCACCCCTCTCACCGGGACCCTCTTTACCACTGGGGGAAGGCGGCTCTTCGTGCATCCTACCGTACCTCTCCTTTTCTGAGCCCTCCTCGGGCGAAGTATTGAGCTGTAGTGTACTGGAGTTTCGAAAATGTCAATGATAGTGTCAATCTAATTATAACTCTGTAAAAATAAAACTTTATTTATTCATATGACTTTCTGAACTTGCAATCGGTAGTAGGTACGCGGGATCGAATTCTACCGGTGTCACCTTTTTTATGTCGAAGATAAAAAAACTATACTTCTCAAATATATTGTTTTTTTTTTTAGCCCAAAAATCATAAATTCAATAGCTTGAAGCGGTAAATCTATACATATATTTTACATTTCCAAGGGTGGCTGAGGCGTTGCAGCCAACGAGATTGGCGACCCGTGGGCCCTAGCTTACCGTACACCAACGTCAAAAACACACATGTTCCCCGACACTTAAAACACACCCACTCACACAGAGGGATGCGAGAACTTGAAAATCTGCCTCCAGTGGGAGCTAAGGAGGGGCCTCGGATTGGGTGCTGCGGGACTGGTAGCCGGTGATAGAGTCACCCGCGGCCGCAGCTTCGCCCGGTTGAGAACCAGCCCTACCAGGGTTGTCACGAGGAGCAGGACCGAAGAAACTCGCTGCGGGAACTGGAAAATCTTGTCTTCGGTGGGAGCCAACCCAGTCAACACTGGGCAAACATCCACATCTCAGGGATGTCAATATCGTCAAAATTTAGATGTCTTTGTGATATCATATCGTTGACATTCCTGCGATATTACACCGCTACACCCCTTAGATATGAAAATCAATAATAGCTGGATATAGATGTATTTGCAATGTCATATTGTTGTTATTACTGCGATATCACAACTGCGACATCCCTGTGATATCTAAGTTAGTGATTGCTGGATTTAGATGTCCCTACGATGTCAAATTGTTACTTGCCATAGACGTCATACTGCGACATCATAATCTATACTTAGGTATTTTTGCTACTAAGTATATTTTTATTGAGTTATCTCCAGATCAGGTGATAATAGGACTTTCACACACATTCACTTGACTGCCGACCACATGGACGCCATCTGTCCTTCACCACGGTCGAATGACAAATCCTCAATTTGTGTTAAATGTTTATTTTGAATGGACGAGTTCAGCCAACTAAGGCCAACATTGAAAATGGTCAAAAATAGTCTACCACTGGAAACGCATTTATTTTGTATTCTATTTACGCCTTTCGGTTCCCTTCCTCATTTTACAATCCTAGGAGTGTCCCCAGTTTCAAATTCCAAGACGTTTTATGAAAAATTGATATAAGGTGATGTTGTGGTTATGTCAGATGAAATGTTGGCGGCCTGCAGGGTTCTTTAACCCTTTCTATAGTCGACAGTTAAGTCTAGTTCATACCCTCGCGAAGTTCGCAATTTTTCTGCGAAAAAAATGGCTTTCAGTCATTCTGAACCCATCGTTGATGCAGAATCATGTCGGCAGCCATTTTATTTACAGAAAAATTGCGTAGTTCACGAGGGTATGAACTAGACTTTATGTCTCGTTCTCTCCCATGAATTCGACCATAATATCATCTCACTTAAGGCGAAACCATACCCCTGTGAATTTCGCGATTTTTCTGCGAATTAAATGGCTGCGAGACTTGCCGCAAGAATGTTCAAATATTTTAACTTTTCGCGAATTCGAGCAAACCACGGAACAACAGAATTCATATTAAATTATTCCATGCCTTCGCCATATTGATTCAACTAACTTGAAAGATTTCTTTGGTTGTTGAATCTTTTATTTTGATTTTGCATTTATAAGATTTCACAATTAATTATGAAAGCTTTGTAGTGTTTGTCAAATAACCATTCGATAAGATTATTTGAGGGAGATGGGGATTCCAATAAATATTTTATTTATTTTCGGGTGACGGAACTGTTGTCCACAGAGGGGACAAACTGAAGAGGGTGTCTTCAGGTTTGAAACCATTGCATTCTGCGCTCTGGATGTGAATTATAAGCAATTATAGCAAAAAAACTCAACAGAAATTTATTTTTACTAAGAATAACCTTTCTAGACAAGTGTCAAAAGAAATTCTTCGAGCATCATATTTTTCACTGTATGAATCCATTATTTCTTATGGTGTAGTCGCCTGGGGACATGCAACAGACTGCGATAGAATATTTCGCCACCAACGCAAAGCTATTAGAATACTGGATAGTATCAATTATAGAGATGATTGCCGGGTCTCATTTGTGACACAAAAAATACCAACTTTTCCCTCCCTCTATATCATGGAGAATTTAATGTACATAAAATATAACCTTATCAACTATGAAAGTCCAGAGAATATACATAACCATAATACTAGACATAAAAATGACTTAATTACAAACTATTTCCGACTAAAAAGATGTCAAAATGGGCCCAATTTTTGGGCTGTGAAGTTTTTCAATAAATTGCCACAAACGATGAGATCATTACCAAATAATGTATTAAAACCGGAATAAAAAATTTTTTGTTAGAAAAAGCCTTCTATAGTACCTACAATATGATACCTACACTGTGATACCTTTTCAGCTACATAGATTTTAATTATTTTTATATTTTAAATTAAAAGATCCTTATCCTATTTCAATATTGATATTTATTTTAAGTCAAAATGCAATGTAAAATATCATTTTACTATTTTAACAATTGATATGTAGATACTAGTTTTAATTTTATGACTTCATCATATATCTGATATGTGTATTATGTGTTTGTATATACTTACATTTAATTGTAATGTACAATATTATCATGACTTGTGTAAATACTATCAAATGTATAAAACATCAATAAATTATCTATCTATCTATCTATCTATCTATCTATCTATCTATCTATCTATCTATCTATCTATCTATCTATCTATCTATCTATCTATCTATCTATCTATCTATCTATCTATCTATCTATCTATCTATCTATCTATCTATCTATCTATCTATCTATCTATCTATCTATCTATCTATCTATCTATCTATCTATCTATCTATCTATCTATCTATCTATCTATCTATCTATCTATCTATCTATCTATCTATCTATCTATCTATCTATCTATCTATCTATCTATCTATCTATCTATCTATCTATCTATCTATCTATCTATCTATCTATCTATCTATCTATCTATCTATCTATCTATCTATCTATCTATCTATCTATCTATCTATCTATCTATCTATCTATCTATCTATCTATCTATCTATCTATCTATCTATCTATCTATCTATCTATCTATCTATCTATCTATCTATCTATCTATCTATCTATCTATCTATCTATCTATCTATCTATCTATCTATCTATCTATCTATCTATCTATCTATCTATCTATCTATCTATCTATCTATCTATCTATCTATCTATCTATCTATCTATCTATCTATCTATCTATCTATCTATCTATCTATCTATCTATCTATCTATCTATCTATCTATCTATCTATCTATCTATCTATCTATCTATCTATCTATCTATCTATCTATCTATCTATCTATCTATCTATCTATCTATCTATCTATCTATCTATCTATCTATCTATCTATCTATCTATCTATCTATCTATCTATCTATCTATCTATCTATCTATCTATCTATCTATCTATCTATCTATCTATCTATCTATCTATCTATCTATCTATCTATCTATCTATCTATCTATCTATCTATCTATCTATCTATCTATCTATCTATCTATCTATCTATCTATCTATCTATCTATCTATCTATCTATCTATCTATCTATCTATCTATCTATCTATCTATCTATCTATCTATCTATCTATCTATCTATCTATCTATCTATCTATCTATCTATCTATCTATCTATCTATCTATCTATCTATCTATCTATCTATCTATCTATCTATCTATCTATCTATCTATCTATCTATCTATCTATCTATCTATCTATCTATCTATCTATCTATCTATCTATCTATCTATCTATCTATCTATCTATCTATCTATCTATCTATCTATCTATCTATCTATCTATCTATCTATCTATCTATCTATCTATCTATCTATCTATCTATCTATCTATCTATCTATCTATCTATCTATCTATCTATCTATCTATCTATCTATCTATCTATCTATCTATCTATCTATCTATCTATCTATCTATCTATCTATCTATCTATCTATCTATCTATCTATCTATCTATCTATCTATCTATCTATCTATCTATCTATCTATCTATCTATCTATCTATCTATCTATCTATCTATCTATCTATCTATCTATCTATCTATCTATCTATCTATCTATCTATCTATCTATCTATCTATCTATCTATCTATCTATCTATCTATCTATCTATCTATCTATCTATCTATCTATCTATCTATCTATCTATCTATCTATCTATCTATCTATCTATCTATCTATCTATCTATCTATCTATCTATCTATCTATCTATCTATCTATCTATCTATCTATCTATCTATCTATCTATCTATCTATCTATCTATCTATCTATCTATCTATCTATCTATCTATCTATCTATCTATCTATCTATCTATCTATCTATCTATCTATCTATCTATCTATCTATCTATCTATCTATCTATCTATCTATCTATCTATCTATCTATCTATCTATCTATCTATCTATCTATCTATCTATCTATCTATCTATCTATCTATCTATCTATCTATCTATCTATCTATCTATCTATCTATCTATCTATCTATCTATCTATCTATCTATCTATCTATCTATCTATCTATCTATCTATCTATCTATCTATCTATCTATCTATCTATCTATCTATCTATCTATCTATCTATCTATCTATCTATCTATCTATCTATCTATCTATCTATCTATCTATCTATCTATCTATCTATCTATCTATCTATCTATCTATCTATCTATCTATCTATCTATCTATCTATCTATCTATCTATCTATCTATCTATCTATCTATCTATCTATCTATCTATCTATCTATCTATCTATCTATCTATCTATCTATCTATCTATCTATCTATCTATCTATCTATCTATCTATCTATCTATCTATCTATCTATCTATCTATCTATCTATCTATCTATCTATCTATCTATCTATCTATCTATCTATCTATCTATCTATCTATCTATCTATCTATCTATCTATCTATCTATCTATCTATCTATCTATCTATCTATCTATCTATCTATCTATCTATCTATCTATCTATCTATCTATCTATCTATCTATCTATCTATCTATCTATCTATCTATCTATCTATCTATCTATCTATCTATCTATCTATCTATCTATCTATCTATCTATCTATCTATCTATCTATCTATCTATCTATCTATCTATCTATCTATCTATCTATCTATCTATCTATCTATCTATCTATCTATCTATCTATCTATCTATCTATCTATCTATCTATCTATCTATCTATCTATCTATCTATCTATCTATCTATCTATCTATCTATCTATCTATCTATCTATCTATCTATCTATCTATCTATCTATCTATCTATCTATCTATCTATCTATCTATCTATCTATCTATCTATCTATCTATCTATCTATCTATCTATCTATCTATCTATCTATCTATCTATCTATCTATCTATCTATCTATCTATCTATCTATCTATCTATCTATCTATCTATCTATCTATCTATCTATCTATCTATCTATCTATCTATCTATCTATCTATCTATCTATCTATCTATCTATCTATCTATCTATCTATCTATCTATCTATCTATCTATCTATCTATCTATCTATCTATCTATCTATCTATCTATCTATCTATCTATCTATCTATCTATCTATCTATCTATCTATCTATCTATCTATCTATCTATCTATCTATCTATCTATCTATCTATCTATCTATCTATCTATCTATCTATCTATCTATCTATCTATCTATCTATCTATCTATCTATCTATCTATCTATCTATCTATCTATCTATCTATCTATCTATCTATCTATCTATCTATCTATCTATCTATCTATCTATCTATCTATCTATCTATCTATCTATCTATCTATCTATCTATCTATCTATCTATCTATCTATCTATCTATCTATCTATCTATCTATCTATCTATCTATCTATCTATCTATCTATCTATCTATCTATCTATCTATCTATCTATCTATCTATCTATCTATCTATCTATCTATCTATCTATCTATCTATCTATCTATCTATCTATCTATCTATATATCTATCTATATATCTATCTATATATCTATCTATCTATCTATCTATCTATCTATCTATATAGAATTTACATTCTACCATTCTACATTAATGCCATATTTTGAAAAATCAAACACTAGAAAAGTATTATTTGACCTATATGTTCTGGTTCTGAAAATTATTAGTCTTGGGACGTCATGATTATGCGCAGTTGAGAAAAAGTGAGCGAATATATGAACTTGAAGAGTACACTTCTCGTCAACTGCGCATGATCCTGACGTTCCAAGACTGATACTTTTCAGAACCAAAACAAACCTATAAAAAGAAGAAGTAGAATAACTTTCCGAGTGCAACAACTTGATCGAACTAATTAACTGGTGTCTCTCTATATAAATTTTTTATCAGACGACTTGGAATTTGAAACTGGGGACACTCCTAGGATTGTGAAATGAGTAAGGGAACCGAAAGGCGAAAATAGAATACAAAAAAATGCGTTTCCAGTGGTAGACTATTTTAGACCATTTTCAAGGTTGGCAATAGTGGGCTGAACTCGTCCATTAACGCGGTAAGTTGGAAACACAAGATCGTAGGCAATGTTGGCCAACCTGAAAGCAGGAGGCGACGGCGTGACCGGCTGTTATCATATTTAGTTCCAGTTCTTTGTTATTTGTTCTTTGTATCTATGTATTGATCGAAGCTTTGTTGCTTTGAATGCTTCGTATACCATTCATGTTCTGATATTCTCTAATGGAGCTGATCACATTTGCAAATTTTAGTGTCCATAAACTGAGTGTGAAAAGTGAGTATCGTTGTATCATTTACCGTTATCGAGATACCAATAGTGGCATGACCTAAAAAATACGACCTTTATATTTGAAATCAGAGAGTTTAGAGCTGTTCAATGGTGCCAAATTATACTAATTATTCCATTACTGTCCAGATTATTCCATATCCCACTACTCTCTGGCATTGTAGCTTTCAGTGGTCTCATATTGTTTTATTGATTTCCAGATGTGGTGATGAGCCTTCACGGAGAGAACGAAAAAAATGTTGAAGCAGCCAGTTCCAATTGGTTCAGGCATGTCAAACAAAGGCTTGACAGCAAAAGAAACCAAAGCAATTGACTTTTAGTTTGTCAAACAAAGGCTTGACAGCAAAAGAAACCAAAGCAATTGACTTTTAGTTTTTTAATTAATATATTTTTAATTTTCATTTTGTTAATTTTCCATTTTGTACTTAGTTAATGTTATGCCAGAATAATTTCATTTTTGAAGAATTTTTTTATTAATATTTTTGTTATATTAATTTTTTTTCATATTAAAATATATTTTCTTTTCCTATTTGTTGGTTCTGTCTGGAATATCGCATAGACGTCGACGTCTCTTGAATATAAAGGCGGATTTACCGGATTCATAATGCACAATTTAATGCATATGCATAATTTTAAAGTACAATTTATAACATTTCAATACTCAGATTCATATGAAACCATTTAGGAATTATAAATTATGAAACGGGTAAATGGTTTCATATGAATCTGAGTATTGAAATTTCATGAATTTTACATTAATATTACGCATATGCATTAAATTGTGCATTGTAACGACTTCGAGACCGGCCTCGAGACCGGTCATCTAATTAGTGGTGCACACTCGATATGTAAACAAGTTCTCCGATAACAAACACATGAATCACGTAGAAGAAGCGCGAACGTTCTAAGAAATCGAACTTTCGAGAGAGAGCCATCTAGACGAATCGTTCTGTGGACTCGATTTAGTCGAGAACTGTAAATACGAGTATATAAGCCGCTGGGTATCAGATGGCTGGGTAGTCAAAGATAGCCACAGAGAGTTACGAATATAATAGTTCCAGAGTTCGCAGATAGAGACTGACAGTAGAAATAAATTTGAAGTTAGGAAGTCAATGTTTTAGTGAATAATTGTTTAAGTAGTGTTTAAATAAATTGTTGAAATTAGTTAAGTGCAGTTTTACTACATTTGGCGTCAGAAGTGTGGATGTTTAAAATAAATGAGTGTTAAAGTGTTCGCGCCTAATAGACTAGTGACCCGTTGAACAGTTAGGTGTTTGCAGGACAGATTTGCACATCGCGGAAAAATAAACTGATTTTTTTTTGTGTGAAATAAATAATAGACTGATATCTTGGTGAAAAAGACACTGACAAACAAAATGGAAGAAACGAGGATGCCGAAATCTGAAATACGGAAGTTTTACGTGAAGCCGCCCCAGTTCGACAGAGAAATTCCTTGGGAAAATTACCACCGCCAGTTTGAAGCAGCGGCCAAAGCAAAGATGGAATGCAGGGGTAAAAGCTGTTGCACTAATACTGGCATTACGTGGTGAAGCAGCGAATATCTTACAAACCCTCACCGAGCAAGAACTAGAGGACTATAATAAGCTTGTGAAACATCTGGAATAACGGTATGGTCAGATTCGCCTGGAATACGTTTACAATTTACAACTGAAAAACCGAAGCCAGAAAGAGGACGAATCCTTACAGGAATTCGAAGCTGATATTGCACGCTTAGTTCGCCTGGCATACCCAGCCACACCAAATATCGTTATAGAGCGACTAGCGGTTTATGCATTCTTGGATGGACTTTGCGATCAAGAAATCAGGCAAGCATTGATATTAGCACGTCCAATTGATCTTGTAGACGCACTGACACGCGCTTTGGAATTTGAGGGTGCGAAACAGTACTGCAAAAGCCAGAGCAACATCCGAATGGCTGAGGAAGATTCAGCAAATGTCCAATATTAAAAAAATCGATACCAACGAAGGTCAAGAAGGAGAAATCGTCAGCCCTTATCCAACAAACCCCGGTTAACAACGCATATGATGCTGTCCTTCAAAGACAAGACAAAGGGGTCTTCGTGGACGGTCTCATTAACAAAACGAGCCTCACACTATGCTCTTAGATACGGGTGCGACTAGGACGATTCTTGGGCCTACATTTGCCAAAACACCGGCAACTGTGTATGGTGAACTTCCGATTGAACTGACTTTGGGCAGTACTAAAGTGAAACACCGGGCTCTAGTAGCGGATATCGAGGATGATGTAATGATAGGGATGGGCATCTTGAACTCCAGAGGGTTCGAGTTGAATTTCAGAGACGGCTTCCTACGCGTAAATGGAGAATAGTTGGTGCTTCACGGGATTCGTGTTCTGCTGGTTGAAGATGTGAGCGTACCAGAGAGAGCTGAAACCATTCTGGAGGCCTGGATGGAGGAGCGAGCAGCGGAAACGTGGTGATGTTCGAGCCCAAGCTATATGATGAGAAAATTGGACGAGGAATCGCACTAGGGAAGACCTTGTTGCGTGTTGATAAGTTTGTGCCGGTAAGGGTAATAAAAGTGAATTATTACCCGGTGATCTTGAAGAAAGGAACAATTTTTGGGCACTATTCGTCAATTTCCTCTGTGATTAGAAGTGTACGTGGGACCGTTACCCAAACCAAAAGCTTGCTAGCAGAATTGGAGACATTGACCGCCATCTCGTCCAAGGACATGGGACCAGCAGAGCAGCCCAAACTAAGAGAATTAGTCAGACAGTATCAGGACATCTTCGATACCGGAGTGGGCAGAGGTGGTAGAACAAATGTGGTTCAGCATAAAATCGACACTGGGAATGCTTGACCGATCCGACAATCAGCTAGAAGACTTTCCCTTGCCAAGAAGAAAGAGGCTAACAAAATAATCTGCGATATGGAGAAAGACGGAGTCATCGAGCCATCTGACAGTCCCTGGTCCTCTCCAGTCTTGTTGGTAAAAAAGAAAGATGGATCAACACGCTTCTGCGTAGACTATCGTCAACTGAACAACGTGACGAAGAAGGACAGTTATCCTCTACCAAGAATTGACGATACGCTAGACACGTTAGCTGGATCTACGATTTTCTCGACCTTAGATTTGAAGAGCGGATACTGGCAGTTAGAACTAGCCCAGGAAGATCGAGAAAATACAGCTTTTACCGTCGGCTCCGGATTTTGGCAGTTTGCAGTTATGCCATTCGGCCTCTGCAATGCTCCAGCCACGTTCGAAAGATTGATGTAGACGGTTTTGAAAGGACTATCATGGAAGACGTGTCAGGTGTATCTCGACGATATTATTGTGGTTGGCAGATCGTTCGAGGATCATGTAAAAATCTTGGAAGAGGTATTTCAGCGACTGAGAAGTTCCTGACTGAAATTGAGCCCCAACTTTCTAAGAAATCGAACTTTCGAGAAAGATCCATCTAGACGAATCGTTCTGTGGACTCGATTTAGTCGAGAACAGTAAATACGAGTATATAAGCCGCTGGGTATCAGATGGCGGGGTAGTCAGAGATAGCCACAGAGAGTTACGAATATAATAGTTCCAGAGTTCGCAGATAGAGACTGACAGTAGAAATAAATTTGAAGTTAGGAAGTCAATGTTTTAGTGAATAATTGTTTAAGTAGTGTTTAAATAAATTAGAAAAATTAGTAAAGTGCTGTTTTACTACAGCATTATGAATCCGATAAATTCGCCATTACAGTGAAGAAATCGCTGCTATGTCGCTCTGTTACATCTCTGATACGTTATTAGTCGGCATCTTTGTGGCGTCTGAGAACTACATCGCAAAGACGTCGCCAGCATGTATCATGAGTGTGACAAAAGTGAGTCGCTGGGACGTCTGTGCGAAGTAACGATGCAAGTCGCAAGTCACAAAGTGACATCGCAGCAATATCTCAGAGATGTATCTGTGTTTGCTGGGAAGGAGGGGCCTTGGTTTGGGTGCTGCGGGACTGGTAGCCGGTGAATGAATCACCCGCGGCCGCCGCACCATCCGATCAAGAACCAGCCCTACCAGGGCTTGAAGGAACTCGCTCCCTTGACAAGCACATACACACTACACACCCAGACTATGAGGAGAGCAGGCAGGCAGAACACCATGCATGAGGAGAGCAGGGGATAGCAAAAAGGACCCATGGGGGCCTACTTGCTTGGCTGTACCAACAGTGTCCCCATAAGTACTGCTACTACGTATTTGACAGCTTATCTACACGCGTTCGAGTTACTTTCTGCACATGAGCGTAAAGTAACTTTCCACACGCATGTTGATATAAGTCACTTTCCGTGGAACGGTACAGTGCGATATACGTTACTTTCCTACGTGGTCTTAGGAAAAGTAAATTTGTTTGGTTTTATATGCGACAATCCTACTAGTGCAAAAATCACTTTCGCACAAGTATAATGTACACCATTTTTCTCACAACCACGAGATAATTGTACCAATTGGTATCGATGATGTTATTGACACATTGTGTAAGAAAATCTAACAGGCTGACTGAGATAATTTCAACTAACTTCATCTATTTTGAATAATCATTTTGAAATGCAAAATATTTTCTTTCATATTATACGAAAGAGATCAAGATCATAATCAAACACAATTTACCATCAATAATTATTATACAAATATGAAATATCCGTTGTAGGTTCACACTTTTCATGTAAGACCAATTAGCTCAGTTGGTAAGGGGATGTCAATTTTTTTTTCAAGAGGATGAAAATTATTCTTTTCAAATAGATTTTGTAGTTGGGAATTATAAATTTGATAACTTGAAGCGGTTAATATAAATAGAAATTACGCATTAAACAGCTTATCCACATGAGCGAAAAGTAACTTTCCGCACTCGTGTGAATATAAGCCACTTTCCGTACAGTGCGATATACGTTACTTTCATATGTGGTCGTAGAAAAACTACTGTTTTCAGTCAACAATTTCAAATTTTATTCAGTGAAGGGCGAATCAATATTACTTCTCAGTTCTCCTACCTCTGCTCTATAATTTTCTTTGATAACTCCAGCATATATTAGGTCTAGCTGCAAAATTTCACTACATCCATATACTCACTCACTTAACTATTTAGTCATAAATTGAAATGCCAGAAGTTCAGGATTCCGTGAAATGGAACCTAGTGAAAATACAATAGCCGACAAATAATCCTCAATTTCTTTTCCTAATTTGGAAGGATCCCTTAAAGTCTCGCAAAGTCGAGCTTTGCATATAAAACATTCGTGATTTCAATTTCCACGGAATATAAGGGATATTTCTCTTGAAAGCACCAGTTTTATGTAGTCAGTATATAGGGGTTTTAAGGATATCATGCTGGAAGTGATGGTTCTATCGACGGTTGCCATCGGAAGTGAAAAAGGGCTCTATATTTTCTATAGTAATATCTATCGATGAACGTAAATATTTTTTTCAATAATATGCACCAATGTTTATTTGTCGGGACTTTCTAGAAGAACTGGTATGTATTTTTGAACTTTCCTGCAACAATATAGAAATATGAAAGACGTCCCAAAGGGCAACACCAAAAAAATTGAGCTATTCCCTATACCTACAGAGAGGATCTGCATATACTGAGGAAAATTCTGGATACTCTCTGAAGTATGCCATAACTGTTATTTCATTCTCTCTATTATTTACGACAGGTTTACTTTTTTCACAAACTGTCCGTTTATTTTCGCAATTGTTGATGAGCCGCATCAGGAGAGAGTGGGTGTTGGTCTATCCAAGTATCGCAAATGGAAGGGTTCACAAGCACTCTCAATAACCTTTTCACATTGCCCGTAAATTATCAATAAATCGAAGTAATTATCGTTATTAAATTCTACTAGGTATAAGGTATATACAGCCAATAAAGCCAAGTTGGAAATATGGCCAGTTCCCAATAACTCGGTAACTACCTGAAATTTGAAGTAGATAGCGCAATACGTATAAATATTATATTCGCTAAATACACCATCCGCTAAAGTCATCAGTTTTGAAACTCTTGGGCAAACCTCCTGAGTGTGTGCTGCTTTCCAAATGAAAATTGTTATTCAAAATGCCGCATTCAAAAGTGAAATTTTTTAAATCCACTGTTCTACTAACAAACCCTTATTTATTTTTAAGTTGATATTATGCTTAGATTGTGCAAATGTACAATGGTAACATAGTGCAGTTATTTTGTAGTAATATTTGAGAAAAACAGTTGATTTGGTGTATCTGAGAGCAATATGGCCATTATAGATATGTGCATTTTTGTAGAAATACGCATGTTAATAATATCATAACTGTTCTTTTATAATTCTTCTCCCTTGTTATATATTTGTATATACAGGCCGTTTCTTTTATCATGTGGTAACATTGCTATATTCTAAACCGTAATAGTTACAAAGACGATTAAATGGTAAAAATGTAACTATTGTGGTGAGCAGTACATTGGTCAGAGAAAATCTACGGGGACTCTCGCCCTTCCCGACTCATACAAGGAAAACTAAAAATGCTGTTGTCACTGATGATGCTAGATATTTTATATATAACGTTATAATAATGTCGAGTGTGATATACCACTGAATTGTGATTTTATCGCTCTATCAATATTTGTGATGAAATAGACAGGTCCGTATTTGAAAAAAATAGTTGATGATGGCGGTGTTGACACGAAAGGTTTGATTAAAAATTTATCGTTACATAGTTCTAGTACATTTTGAATACAATAAAACTTTCCTTTTTAATTTTTTTATATTTTCTGAAATTACAATTCTATTTGTAAAAAACCGAAAACAGCATTTTCAGTTTTCCCTGTATGAGTTGGGAAGGGCGAGAATCTCCGTAAATTTTCTATGACCAATTTACTGCTCTCCACAATAGTTAACTTTTTTCCCATTTAATCGTCTTTGTATCTATTACGGTTTGGAATATAGCAATGTTCTCCATAAATTATTCACTAAATTGAAAGATAAAACTCCTAATTGCAGTATTTATCTCGGCGGACGGTGACGGGCAGCGAGACTTCGCGTGTATATAATTGTGATAACCTGGACTGCACTGATGAGGTACGATATTCCGAAACCGGTCTGTAGTTGGTTCACCATTTGAATCGGGTGAAGTCCTGCTGTTTGTTCAGAGAGCTCTTGCAAAGTTGTTCCTTCAAAGTAAGGATCTTTGCACATGTGTCTGACAGATATAATTCAATATCTGTCGCGGTATTAGCCAGAGAAGTAGTTGTTTTCTGTCAGACATATGCCATACATACTATACAAAGTTATATTCACTCCCTAAAGGATTGTTATCGACTGTGGCGTTTTTGGGAAATCGGTATATATATATATATATATATATATATATATATATATATTTAATAATAATAATAATAATATAATATATATATATATAATATAATATAATAATAATATATGGTTATGGTCCTTTCATCCTAATTGGAAATCCCTGAGACAAACACTGAAGTATGAATTCAGCGCCATCTCTGGGTTCCAGATTGAAATGCACTCCGACTACGTGTCGACTTCAATATGAAGCCAGAAACATCAAGAAAGATGGGCGACACTACTTGACGGAAGATCATAAAACTAATAATGAATTATGGTGGATTACGTAATCCAATCTTCCGCAAAATAAACCTATACAATAGGTATGGTCGTCGGCAAGTACTCAACAGAAAACAACTACTGCCCCCTACGACCATTGAGTTATTTGGTCTGGAACCCAGAGATGGCGCTGAATTCATACTTCAGTGTTTGTCTCAGGGATTTCCAATTAGGATGAAAGGATTTTTCGATTCAATTGGGTCGAACTAGCCTTCGCTGATGATTGGCAATGACCATGAAACCGGTACGGAGGTGTTCCCCCAATTAAATCGAAAAATAATTCCAGCTTTGATATTTGAAATGCATTGCAAAGTGGTTCTTGTAGAAAACTTTGCCAAGTATTAAACAGATATAATTCAATGGTCGTAGGGGGCAGTAGTTATATATATATATATATATATATATATATATATATATATATATATATATATATATATATATATATATATATATATATATATATATATATATATATATATATATATATATATAACTCCAGAACCAAAGCAGCTAGATCAATTTTTTTTGTGTCACTTAAATTATCTCTGAAATACGCAACTTTGCCCCCATTTAACAACCCTTCTATCTTTTACCGTAACCGAGATCCCCATGCATAGACTCGAATTTGAATAGCCCTGTATATATGAAAACTAAAAGTTCGGGTTGAACCGAGTCTGGAATTTGTTGAAATTCGACGTTTCGGCTCCGATTTTGGAGCCATTTTCAAGAACTGAAAAAGAAAGAAAATTAATAAAAGGCTGAAACGTAATTCTACGCTGAGGTGTCAATCTGCCTACTCCTCAGGTATAATTACGTTAGGTTTTTGTGACTTGACGTCGGGGTCTCAATCTGCCAACTCCCCATGTCTCGTCACTGGTTCTCTCTAATGTCTCAATCTGCCTACTCCTTCGAGAGAACTGAGGAACTGTGGGTTGAGGAACTGTATTTATAGTGGACGGGGCTGTAATGGCCGTGTGCAATGTATTGGCGCGAGGTGAACTATGGGCGGGAACTGGGTTGGCGCTAGATGATCTGTGTGCGGGAACTTGGTTGGCGCTAGGTGAGCAGTGTGCGGAATGTGGGTTGGTGGGAAATGAGTTGATGCGTGCAATGAGAGGCTTCCAGGTATTGGGAAGTCTACGTCCGTCGTCGCGAGTGTTGAGGCAATTGGGGCGCTTCTCTATCTCAAGGGCTTCTCGGATGATCCTGGTTTGCAGAGTTTTCTCGGTGGAAATTGTTTTTGTGTTCTTGAAGTCTATTTTGTGACCTGTGTCTTCTCGATGTTTATAAAGTGCGGAAGTGGAAGATGCCTGACGCACAGCAAGTTTGTAGACTCTGGAAGTTACTCGTCTGTTAGTCTGGCCAATATAAGTTCTCGGGCAGTCTGAACATGGTATTTCACATATACCTTGAGAATCGTTTGGTATTGTGTCCTTGGGAGATCTGAGGAATTTGGATATTTGGTTGTTGGCCGTAAATATTGTTTTTATCTCGTGTTTTCTCAAGATATTACTGATTTTGTCTGTCACACCTTTGATGTATGGTAGGAAAGCTTTATGTGGCTGAATACTCTCTAGTGGATCATTCGGTTTTGGAGGACGGGTCAGTTGATGGCGGATAGACTTGTCGATTAGCGAATTGTTGTAACCATTTTGGACTAAGGCTGATTTCAGTTTGTCCAGCTCTTGTGGTCTATTCTGGTTGTCGGTAAGCTGAATTGATCTGTATATCAGGGAGTTCAATACGGAGTTTGTTTGTGCTGGATGGTGATGAGAGTTTGCGTGTAGGTATCGGTTGGTGTGGGTCTGTATCCTGTGTACTGTGTGGGTGAAAGAGTTATTGGATTTCGTGATGAGAACGTCCAGGAAAGCTAGGGAGTTGTTCATCATCAATCCATGTTGGGATGGATATCGTTTAGGTGATCTAAGAACGTGTTTAAGATTTCGTAACCATGAGGCCATATAACGAATCTGAACCAGCAAGTAGGCTTGTGGTCGAATGCTTCTACAGCCCTGATTTCGAAGTCTTCCATGAAAAGGTTTGCAAGGACTGGAGAAAGGGGGGAACCGATGGGAGCACCTTTCACTTGTTTGTAGTATGTTCCTTGGAAGAGGAAGTACGTGTTGTTCATACAGTGACTGATGAGGTCAAGGGTGTCTTTTGGAATTCTGTGTTTAGTTTTAAGGATTTCTAGCGTGTCCGTTAGGGGAATGTTTGTGAAGAGGGAGACAACATTGAAGCTCACTAGGATATCGGTGTTCTGGATTCTATAGGATTTGAGAAGGTCTAAGAAGTGGAATGACGTCGGGGTCTCAATCTGCCTACTCCCCATGTCTCGTCACTGGTTCTCTCTAAGGTCTCAATCTGCCTACTCCTTCGAGCGAACTGAGGAACTGAGGGTTGAGGAAATGTATTTATAGTGGACGGGGCTGTAATGGCCGTGTGCAATGTATTGGCGCGAGGTGAACTATGGGCGGGAACTGGGTTGGCGCTAGATGATCTGTGTGCGGGAACTTCGTTGGCGGTAGGTGAGCTGTGTGCGGGAAGTGGGTTGGTGGGAAATGAGTTGATGCGTGCAATGAGTCTTCCATGAAAAGGTTTGCAAGGACTGGAGAAAGGGGGGAACCCATAGGAGCACATTTCACTTGTTTGTAGTATGTTCCTTGGAAGAGGAAGTACGTGTTGTTCATACAGTGACTGATGAGTTCCAGGGTGTCTTTTGGAATTCTGTGTTTAGTTTTAAGGATTTCTAGCGTGTCCGTTAGGGGAATGTTCGTGAAGAGGGAGACAACATCGAAGCTCACTAGGATATCGGTGTTCTGGATTCTATAGGATTTGAGAAGGTCTAAGAAGTGGAATGAATTTTTCACGTAGGATGAAGCTTCTTCTGCTCGTGACTGAAGAGCACTCAAACTACATTTGAAAGTCTTTTACATTCTTAACAGTATTAACACCTACAAAGTTCAGAACCAATTATATGATATATGTATGTATGTGCGTATGTATATATATGCAATATCTATAATTCGTATTTATGTTTCCTATAATTATTTAATGTGTACAAGCGCACATGTGAGATGAGCGTGTGTGTATTTGTGTAAATATATTGTATGGTAGTCTGTATTAATAAAATGCCTTTCGATCACCAACTCAGAACCTCGCCAAGTATCTGGCGAGTACTCTTCAGCCACGAGCAGAAGAAGCTTCATTCTACGTGAAAAATTCATTTCACTTCCTAGACCTTCTCAATTCCTATAGAATCCAGAACACCGATATCCTAGTGAGCTTCGATGTTGTCTCCCTCTTCACAAACATTCCCCTAACGGACACGCTATAAATCCTTAAAAGTAAACACAGAATTCCAAAAGACACCCTGAATCTCATCAGCCACTGTATGACAACACGTACTTTCTCTTCCAAGGAACTTATTACAAACAAGTGAAAGGTGCTCCCATTGGTCCCCCTCTTTCTCCAGTCCTTGTAAACCTTTTCATGGAAGATTTCGAAACCAGGGCTGTAGAACCATTTGACCACAAGCCTACTTGCTGGTTCAGATACGTTGACGACATTTTCATCATATGGCCTCATGGTTACGAAATCTCAAAAACGTTCTTAGATCACCTAAACGACATCCATCCCAATATGAAATTCACAATGGAGACCGAAATGAACAACTCCCTGCTTTCCTGGACGTTCTCATCACGAAATCCAACAACTCTTTCACCCACACAGTACACAGGAAATAGACCCGCACCAACCGATAACCACACGCAAACTCTCATCACCATCCCGCACAAACAAACTCCGTATTGAACTCCCTGATATACAGATTAATTCAGCTTACCGATAACCAGAATAGACTACAAGAGCCGGACAAACTGAAATCAGCCTTACTCCAAAATGGTTACAATAATTCGCTAATCGACAAGTCCATCCGCCATCAACTGACCCGCCCTCCAAAAACGAATGATCCAGTAGACATTATTCAGCCACACAAAGCTTTCCTACCATACATCAAAGGTGTGACAGACAAAATCAGTAATATCTTTAGAAAACACGAGATAAAAACAATATTCACGGCCAACAACCAAATATCCAAATACCTCAGATCTCCCAAGGACACAATACCAAACGATTCTCAAGGTATATTGAAATACCATGTTCAGACTGCCCGAGAACTTATATTGGCCAGACTAACAGACGAGTAACTTCCAGAGTCTAGATGTTAACCCACAAGGTAATTTGTTATTCATATATTTCTAAGACACCAGTGGCCTTTCACATGAGTCATTTATATTAATTTAGTATATGTATGTGTGTATTCAGTTAATAGCTAATTTTGAACAGTTGAAACTACATATGTTGTACACAAGTTGTATTAATACATGATATGCATTTTACAGGAGTCTGTGTGCAACTTTCGCCTAAATTAGAATCTCTTCTTATTCTAGTAACAGCTATTCCGAAGTTAACCCAGAATTTGTTATTCATGAATTTCTTAGATAGTGGCCTTCAGTTTTGTCACATGAGTCATTTATTTTATTCGAAAACGTGTGGTTTTTATGGGAATCATGGTGTTTTCAAACCCTAATGGCACTACTAGTTCTATGACATTATTGAATCACACATGATATGAAATGAAATGTTATTTTTTACAGGAATTTGTATGCAAAGGTCGCCTGAGTACCAGCTATTCCGAAGGTAACCCACAAAGTAATTTTTTATTAATATATTTCTAAGACATCCGGCCTTCAGCTTTGTCACATGACATATTATACCGGGTGGCTACGGAAGTATTGCCTACGGAATATCTCAGTTATTGTATGAAGTAGGTTTGTGAAATTTGGAGCGTCGATATAATGACATAAGAGCTAGAATTTGAGCATATTGACATGTCGAAGTTAACTTCCGGTCTGACCGGAAGTAACATCAACTTTCTTATTTTAAATGGAAACCCTATTTTTTTTCTTTTCGCTTTATTCAGCATTCAATTCCCTTTCTAATGGCATATCACAAGTTGGTATCTAACCAGAAACTAGATCAGAAAAAAATTATTATTGAAATTCACCAAGTAGGCCGTGGAAGCAAAATGAAAGCCAAAAATTGAAAAATTGGCTATGGAAACCATACGTCACTTGATAACAGTTGCTACTACTGTGATATTTTATTTTCATTCGTCGGCGTCATAAAAAGCCGCAAAAAAAAATATTGGAAAAATTGGGAAAAAAACAATACTCTGTAGGTCCATAACTTAAATAGGAACATACAACTTTTTCTTGCCTGTACTATTCAGCATAACCACTCCTTTCTAATGATATAATAGAAAGTAATTTTTTGAAATGAAATACCAAAAAATCCAATTATTATTATTCAAATTACAAAAAAACAGATTTATCGAAAAAAAAATTCAAATTGATAGGATTAAAGATAAAATAAATTCAAAACAAATGTTCGAAATGCATTCCCTCAGCGTCAATACATTTATTGACTCTGGTGATATTTTCATGTAAAACGTTTCTCAACATTTGGGGCGTGATATCTTGGAAAGCTCTATGAATTTTTACTTCTAGCTCATGTAGAGTTGTAGGCTGTGTGGAATTCACCCTATTTTTAAGATGCCCCCATAGAAAAAAGTCGCACGGAGTAAGATCAGGTGACCTTGGTGGCCACCTGACTGGACCATGGTTTGTTATAAGTCTCTCTTGAAAGCGATTTCGAAGATAATTTCTCGCTATTCTCGCTGGTAGGTTGTTAATGAATTCCGAAATTTCATTCGTTAAAAAATTAAAGTATCTCTCTCCGGTTAGTTGGCCTTGAAAAAGAATGGGGCCAACAATATGAGTTCCAACTATTCCTGCCCAAACATTCACACCAAATCTCTCCTGGAAGCCACCTTGTCGAAACCGGTGCTCGTTTTCTATCGCCCAGTACCTGAAACAAAAGACCGTTCACACTTTTAGCACTTTACACTTCGACTATCGACAATAATCCAAATAAAGTACAGTACCTACCTTGTATTATTCCTGTTAAATAATCCATTGTTGGTAAATTTTGACTCGTCCGTAAACAAGATATAATAGTTAAATAGGTGATTCTCAGCATTTTGTCGAAGAAACCAATTACAATATTCCAGGCGCCTTTCACCGTCATTTTCATACAAATGTTGATGCAACTGATACTTGAAGGATTTAAATCGATGTTTTTTCAAAATTTTCCTAGCAGAGTCCTTACTTATAGCTAATTCGGCGCCAATCTGCCTTGAGGAAATTGTGCTATCATATTGTACTAAAGCTAATACATTAATTTCAGTTTCCTCATTAATAACAAATGCTTCTTGGTCTTCGTGAACATCAGGCTCAGTTCTTAATTTTTCTTCAAGCAACTGGAAATACCTTCTTGACGGTTGCTGCCTCCCTGGATATCGCTCTAAATACAATCGTTCAGCGGCATAAGAATTTTTTAAACATTCACCATAAATGAGAAGCATGTCAATTTGTTCGGTTCGTGAATAACGGGGCATTTTTTGAATATTCCACTAACTGATTTCGATTTCCAAACCCTTTTAAAATGGCAGAATCAAAAACACTACTTCGAACGTCAAAATAATATGGATAGCAGCGTTCGTGAGAGTTCTCGTTTCTTTTTTGTTTCATTCCAAAATACATCTTAATCAGCCTACTTGTTAATATTTTGGTTCGAATGATTATTGCAATGGAATGATTATTCTGAATAGCACAAACATCGTCCATAGGTAGATATTAGAATATCTATGGACGATGGCACAGACTAAGTACGTTTATGTTCCTATTTAACCTAGAGCCTACAGGATATAATTTATCATTCCACATTATTTTTAATGTTATTTTTGCGTATGGCGATAATAGAGCAAGAGCAACTATTATCAAGTGACGTATGGTTTCCATAGCCAACTTTTCAATTTTTGGCTTTCATTTTGCTTCCACGGCCTACTTGGTGAATTTCAATAATAATTTTTTTCTGATCTAGTTTCTCGTTAGATACCAACTTGTGATATGTCATTAGAAAGGGAATTGAATGCTGAATAAAGCGAAAAGAAAAAAATAGGGTTTCCATTTAAAATAAGAAAGTTGATGTTACTTCCGGTCAGACCGGAAGTTAACTTCGACATGTCAATATGCTCAAATTCTAGCTCTTATGTCATTATATCGACGCTCCAAATTTCACAAACCTACTTCATACAATAACTGAGATATTCCGTAGGCAATACTTCCGTAGCCACCCGGTATAAATATAATATAGTATAAGTAAACTCAGTAACTTCAAGCCCATTGCTTATCATTCATATAAAAGCTAATTTATTACAGTTGAAACTACTTACATTCATGTGTACAAATGTGTGGTTTTCATAGGAATCTTGCTGTTTTTCAAACATTAATGGCACCACTAGTTGTATGACATTACTAAATCATATATGATATGTATTCTTTTTTTTACAGGAATTTGTATGCAAACGTCGACTGAGTTGGAATCTCTGCCTAGTACCAGCTATTTCAAGCCTATTCCAGAAAGTATTTTGTTTATTTATATATTTTCAAAGTAACAGTATTTTTTAGGTCTCTTATATCTATCTATATTAAACCTGTGAGTGTATGTGATCGAACTGCAGAAGAGTATGTGATTATAGTAACTACAGAATTGATTTATTTATGTTTTCCTGAAAAAGCTAATTTCAATTTGAACAAGGCCAACTCGGTTTTCATGAGATTCATAATGTTTTTGAAGGTTCAATGGCTTTACTAATTGTATATAGTGTTTATTCACAACTACTAAGTATTTTTTTAATTTGTATGGAAATATTTCCTTGACTTGAAATATGTTCTTAGTACAAAGTTATAGTCACTTCTTAAAGGATTGTTATCGACTGTTTTACATTTACTGGAACATTATTTGCTCCTTGAAACAAGTATATCACATATACCATTTCTTATCCGAAATGTCTTTCTGGGGTGCTCTCTAATCTGTCACCGAGGTGGATCCTGTGAGCAATTGCAGTATTCCTCTCGGAGGACGATGACAAACATCGAGACCTCGCGTGTATACAACAGTGATATCCTTAACTGCACTGATGAGGTACGATATTCCGAAACAGGTCTGTAGTTGGCTCTCCGTTTGAATCAGGCGAAGTCCTGCTGTTTGTTTCAGAGAGATCTTGGAAAGTTGTTCCTTCAAAGTAAGGATCTTTGCACATAAGTCTAACAGATATAATTCAATATCTGTCGAGGTATCAGCCAGAGAAGTAGTTGTTTTCTGTTGTACATATGCCATACGTACTATACAAAGTTATAGTCACTTCTTAAAGGATTGTTATCGACTGTTTTACGGTCACTGGAACATTATTTGCTCCTTGAAACAAGTATGTCACATATACCATTTTGTATCCGAAATGTCTTTCTGGGGTGCTCTCTAATCTGTCATTGAAGTGGATCCTGTGAGCAATTGCAGTATTCCTCTCGGAGGACGATGACAAACATCGAGACCTCGCGTGTATACAACTGTTATTTTATCTGTGCCAGGAGATTTCTTTTTATTCAGGTTTCGGATAATCATACTAATTTCACTTATCTTTTTTGTTGCCGATATGTTCTTTCACTACCTTCAACATCAAATAGATTCGTTATGGTGTACTGGTATGTCTTTATGATGATATCTTAAACTAGTTTGATATATTTTGATATTAGTTATCATTACATTATATCAGGCACTTATGGTATGGAATGACTGAAAGTAGATGGAGACAAGAATAGTTTTTCAATGAATATGAATCACACCCTTCTGCTGAAATTTGAGAATGAGGGCGAAATTGCATTATTGTGGCAAAATTAGTTTTCTTTATTGACTTTGGATAATATGGACTGAGTCTCAATTTTATTGATACCATAGACTTCACTGACAATATTCGTTTCGAGTTTTCTTGGAATTTCCATAACATTCATATCGATTTATATTCATAACTTGAATTATACTTGTTTTCATTTATTCATTTACACTTGCTTTGAAACTCCACTCATATTAATCAATTTTTTTGGAGCTATGATATCCACTTTTATACAGATTGGAAATATTCAGCTTCAAAAAAAGTTGATGCTGTAGTCAGAGTGCTCTCTAGAACATAATTATCGCATTGCCTGCAGGTAGTTCCCCTGTCCGAATAAAAACAAAATTCTGATAGTTGGTGATAGGTAGATTCAGTGAGGCATTGCATACGTATCTGTCGGGAAGAAGTTGTCTTCTGACAAAATGAGCATACTGAACGAGCTCCTATGAGAACTCTGAGCGTTATGCTCAGTTTCCTAAACATACTCCAGTGTTCATCATAGGGACTCCTATCGAATGCTGATATTATTTTTCGATTCAGATGGGTGAACTAGCCTTCGCTAATGAGTGGCGAGAACCAAGAAACCGGTACGTAGCTGTTGTCTCATATAAATCTAAAAATTACTTCAGCCGTGATGTACAGAGAGCATTGCAAATTAGTTCTCGTGAAGAACTTTGCCAAGAATCTAACATATATAATTCGACGGTCGTAGGGGGTAACAGTTGTTTTTGATAGAGACGTGCCGGTGAATATACCTTTTGTGCAGGATTGGATTACCTGATCAATTTTTCATCATGACTATTCGATGGTGTTCTGCCAAGTAGTATCATCAACTTTTCTTCTTGATAATATAAATGAAAGTTGAAAAAATCTAAAAAAATACGCTTTTATGAACTAGACTGAAGAAAAACAAATTTTCGATTGACGATGTGAATCGTCTAGATGTCAATACCAAAGTCTGGTGCTTGCTTGGAGTGCGCACCGACCACCGGGGAAGGTGCTGTAGGTTTTCCGGGGTTTTCCAATGCTGAGAAGTGAATACGTCACCAAAATTTAGTAATTCACCACGAAGCTCCACGGCTAATAATAATAGTCCTCTATCTGCACATGTTATACTTTTGGGTACACTATGAGAAAGTCTTATTATGCGTTTGGAATTTCTCATTCAGGCCCTGTCACCGGAGCTCCGACACTTCCGGAGGACGTGCTGGATCATTTATCCCAATAAACACTTTCCACGCCGTGGGGTGAGTGATTATTGGATCCGAGAATCATGTGCTCTGCGCAGGCGGAGTAAACCAATAATTACGACATTCTGTACTCGTCAGGCTAAGATTTCTGTCATATTACGGCAAGCCAGTATGATTTCCAAGTTTGAGAGCAGTGTGTCATTCCTCCAAGGAACCCTATTACCAGAACCACCATTTTGACAGAATGGTTTGGGTAAAGCCTGCAGAGTTCAAAAAGTAGGTCTCTTTTCGGACGATGTTCGATTTGCCAGGAGTAGTTCCAATAGATTCGGCACTTCTCATTCTCCACAACGGACTCAATATCCCGGAGCATAAGACAACATCGGTGTCTCGTCTACACCATACGAGTGTCATAGATGGTAGTACAACACTGGAAGGGCCGCGTTATGCCTGTGAATATAGGCTGAGACCGCATGAGCTGGACAGGCTGACAGCAAATCCATTATGGTCTCAGCTGCCCCACGACACGCTCTATATCTGGTGTCAAGGACCTCTATACCCGTGACTACGGTAGACGAAGGTGTTGGAGATTATTATTATTATTATTATTGCTATTATAGCTATTCGTGAATGCTGTGATTATTAAAAAGTAAAAGAAAGTTCCCAAGCTTTTTCAACTATCGAGTTGATTATCAAATAGTATTTTTTACTTATTCGTTCAGTGGTTCTTCATTTCTTGAACAATACTTTATTTTCTTATTTTTATTCTTATTATCATTATTATATCATTAGCAAGTTATGCTCTGTCATCCAGTCCTGAAATGGGTATGTTTGAAATTAGAAATTCATTATTATTATAAAAATTTTGTATTGTCTCGGTCGTTGATGTGTGTGTTAAATTTCAGAGAATTCTGACGACTGAAAGTAGGTGAAAATGGAATCTGCAAATTGAAGTCATATTCATTATCGTTATTATATTGTCATCGATCCTTGATATATGTGCTGAATTTCATATTATTTTGTCGACTTCATGATTAAACAAACATTCCTTTACTCATTCACTGGAAGTGATTGAAAATGTAATTCAAAAATTCACATCATTATCATTACATCGGTCCTTGAAAATTGAATTTTAAGATTCACATTATTATTATTATGAAATTGTTGTATATTCAACGGTTCTTGATATGTGTGCCAAATTTCTGAGTATTCGGGGGACTAGAGGTAGGTGAAAATAGAAGTAATTCAATCACATTATTATTATTATGCAGATCAGCTCGAAGACACCAAATTATAGTATTGTCATCCGAACTACATATACATAAAAAGTTTTATTTCGATACGGTAGGTTAAAACTGCCTTCCAAGATTTTATTACATCGATCAGGCGAAGTCCCGCTGTTTGTTTCAGAGAGCTCTTGCAAAGTTGTTACTTCAAAGTAAAGATCTTTGCACATATGTCTGACAGATAAAATTCAATATCTGTCGAGGTATCAGCCAGAGAAGTAGTTGTTTTCTGTTGGACATATGCCATACATACTATACAAAGTTATAGTCATTTCTTAAAGGATGGTTATCGACTGTTTTACGATCACTGGAACATTATTTGCTCCTTGAAACAAGTATATCACATATATCACATCGTATCCGAAATGTCTTTCTGGGGTGCTCTCTAATCTGTCATTGAGGTGGATCCTGTGAGCAATTGCAGTATTCCTCTCGGAGGACGAGGACAAACATCGAGACCTCGCGTGTATACAACCGTGATAACCGTGACTGCACTGATGAGGTACGATATTCCGAAACCGGTCTGTAGTTGGCTCTCCGTTTGAATCAGGCGAAGTCCTGCTGTTTGTTTCAGAAAGCTCTTGCAGTTGTTCCTTCAAAGTAAGGATCTTTGCTCATATGTCTGACAGATATAATTCAATATCTGTCGAGGTATCAGCCAGAGAAGTAGTTGTTTTCTGTTGGACATATGCCATACATACTATACAAAGTTATAGTCACTTCTTAAAGGATTTTTATCGAATGTTTTACGATCACTGGAACATTATTTGCTCCTTGAAACTATATATATATATATATATATATATATATATATATATATATATATATATATATATATTCGGTCGAGAATACTTTGTTATTATATATATATATATATATATATTCCGGTTTTGGAGCCATTTTCAAGAACTGAAAAAGAAAGAAAATTAATAAATGGTTGAAACGTAATTCTACGCTGAGGTCTCAATCTGCCTACTCCTCAGGTATAATTACGTTAGGTTTTTGTGACTTGACGTCGGGGTCTCAATCTGCCTACTCCCCATGTCTCGTCACTGGTTCTCTCTAAGGTCTCAATCTGCCTACTCCTTCGAGAGAACTGAGGAATTGTGGGTTGAGGAACTGTATTTATAGTAGACGTGGCTGTAATGGCCGTGTGCAATGTATTGGCGCGAGGTGAACTATGGGCGGGAACTGAGATGGCGCTAGATGAGCTGTGTGTGCGAACTTGGTTGGCGCTAAGTGAGCTGTGTGCGGGAACTGGGTTGGTGAGAAATGAGTTGATGCGTGCAATGAGAGGCTTCCAGGTATTGGGAAGTCTACGTCTGTCGTCGCGAGTGTTGAGGCAATTGGGGCGCTTCTCTATCTCAAGGGCTTCTCGGATGATCCTGGTTTGCAGAGTTTTCTCGGTGGAAATTGTTTTTGTGTTTTTGAAGTCTATTTTGTGACCTGTGTCTTCTCGATGTTTATAAAGTGCGGAAGACAAAAGACATCCTGGACCTCATCAGTCACTGTATGAACAACACGTACTTCCTCTTCCAAGGAACTTACTACAAACAAGTGAAAGGTGCTCCCATGGGTTCCCCCCTTTCTCCTGTCCTTGCAAACCTTTTCATGGAAGACTTCGAAACCAGGGCTGTAGAAGCATTTGACCACAAGCCTACGTGCTGGTTCAGGTACGTTGACGACATTTTCGTCATATGGCCTCATGGTTACGAAATCTTAAACACGTTCTTAGATCACCTAAACGATATACATACCAACATGAAATTTACAATGGAGACCGAAATGAACAACTCCCTAGCTTTCCTGGACGTTCTCATCACGAAATCCAATAACTCTTTCACCCACACAGTACACAGGAAACAGACCCACACCAACCGATACCTACACGCAAACTCTCATCACCATCCAGCACAAACAAACTCCGTATTGAACTCCCTGATATACAGATCAATTCAGCTTACCGACAACCAGAATAGACCACAAGAGCTGGACAAACTAAAATCAGCCTTACTTCAAAATGATGACAACAATTCGCTAATCGACAAGTCTATCCGCCATCAACTGACCCGTCCTCCAAAAACAAATGATCCACTAGTGAGTATTCAGCCACACAAAGCTTTCCTACCATACATCAAAGGTGTGACAGACAAAATCAGTAATATCTTGAGAAAACACGAGATAAAAACAATATTTACGGCCAACAACCAAATATCCAAATTCCTCAGATCTCCCAAGGACACAATACCAAACGATTCTCAAGGTATATATGAAATACCATGTTCAGACTGCCCGAGAAGTTATATTGGCCAGACTAACAGACGAGTAACTTCCAGAGTCTACGAACACGAACTTGCTGTGCGTCAGGCATCTTCCACTTCCGCACTTTATAAACATCTAGAAGACACAGGTCACAAAATAGACTTCAAAAACACAAAAACAATTTCCACCGAGAAATCTCTGCAAACCTGGATCATCCGAGAAGCCCTTGAGATAGAGAAGGGCCCCAATTGCCTCAACACTCGCGACGACGGACGTAGACTTCCCAATACCTGGAAGCCTCTCATTGCATGCATCAACTCATTTCCCACCAACCCAGTTCCCGCACACAGCTCACTTAGCACCAACCAAGTTCCCGCACACAGGTCATCTAGCGCCAACTCAGTTCCCGCCCATAGTTCACCTCGCACCAATACATTGCACACGGCCATTACAGCCACGCCCACTATAAATACAGTTCCTCAACCAACAATTCCTCATTTCTCTCGAAGGAGCAGGCAGATTGAGACCTTAGAGAGAACCAGTGACGAGACATGGGGAGTAGGCAGATTGAGACCCCGACGTCAAGTCACAAAAACCTAACGTAATTATACCTGAGGAGTAGGCAGATTGAGACCTCAGCGTAGAATTACGTTTCAACCATTTATTAATTATCTTTCTATTTCAGTTCTTGAAAATGGCTCCAAAATCGGAGCCGAAACGTCGAATTTCAACAAATTCTAGACGCGGTTCAACCCGAACTTTTAGTTTTCATATATATATATATATATATATATATATATATATATATATATATATATATATATATATATATATATATATATATATATATATATATATATATATATATATATATATATATATAAAAAAAAAATTCGGGTTGAACCGCGTCTAAAACTCCAAACTCCAAAATCGGAGCCGAAACGTCAACAAGTTTTAGACGCGGTTCAACCCGAATTTTTTTTATATATATATATATATATATATATATATATATATATATATATATATATATATATATATATATATATATATATATATATGAAAACTAAAAGTTCGGGTTGAACCGCGTCTAGAATTTGTTGAAATTCGACGTTTCGGCTCCGATTTTGGAGCCATTTTCAAGAACTGAAATAGAAAGAAAATTAATGAAAGGATAATACGTATTTCTACGCTGAGGTCTCAATCTGCCTACTCCTCAGGTATAATTACGTTAGGTTTTTGTGACTTGACGTCGGGGTCTCAATCTGCCTACTCCCCATGTCTCGTCACTGGTTCTCTATATATATATATATATATATATATATATATATATATATATATATATATATATATATATATATATATATATATATATATATATATATATATATATATATATATATATATAGTCACTTGGACATTATTTTCGGATACGAAATGGTATGTGATAGTTTCAAGGAGCAAATAATGTTCCAGTGATCGTAAAACATTCGATAAAAATCCTTTAAGAAGTGACTATAACTTTGTATAGTATGTATGGCATATGTCCAACAGAAAACAACTACTTCTCTGGCTGATACCTCGACAGATATTGAATTATATCTGTCAGACATATGTGCAAAGATCCTTACTTTGAAGGAACAACTGCAAGAGCTTTCTGAAACAAACAGCAGGACTTCGCCTGATTAAAACGGAGAGCCAACTACAGACCGGTTTCGGAATATCGTACCTCATCAGTGCAGTCACGGTTATCACGGTTGTATACACGCGAGGTCTCGATGTTTGTCCTCGTCCTCCGAGAGGAATACTGCAATTGCTCACAGGATCCACCTCAATGACAGATTAGAGAGCATCCCAGAAAGACATTTCGGATACGAAATGATATATGTGATATACTTGTTTCAAGGAGCAAATAATGTTCCAGTGATCGTAAAACAGTCGATAACAATCCTTTAAGAAGTGACTATAACTTTGTATAGTATGTATGGCATATGTCCAACAGAAAACAACTACTTCTCTGGCTGATACCTCGACAGATATTGAATTTTATCTGTCAGACATATGTGCAAAGATCTTTACTTTGAAGTAACAACTTTGCAAGAGCTCTCTGAAACAAACAGCGGGACTTCGCCTGATCGATGTAATAAAATCTTGGAAGGCAGTTTTAACCTACCGTATCGAAATAAAACTTTTTATGTATATGTAGTTCGGATGACAATACTATAATTTGGTGTCTTCGAGCTGATCTGCATAATAATAATAATGTGATTGAATTACTTCTATTTTCACCTACCTCTAGTCCCCCGAATACTCAGAAATTTGGCACACATATCAAGAACCGTTGAAAATACAACAATTTCATAATAATAATAATGTGAATCTTAAAATTCAATTTTCAAGGACCGATGTAATGATAGTAATGATAATGATGTGAATTTTTGAATTACATTTTCAATCACTTCCAGTGAATGAGTAAAGGAATGTTTGTTTAATCATGAAGTCGACCAAATAATATGAAATTCAGCACATATATCAAGGATCGATGACAATATAATAACGATAATGAATATGACTTCAATTTGCAGATTCCATTTTCACCTACTTTCAGTCGTCAGAATTCTCTGAAATTTAACACACACATCAAGGACCGAGACAATACAAAATTTTTATAATAATAATGAATTTCTTATTTCAAACATACCCATTTCAGGACTGGATGACAGAGCATAACTTGCTAATGATATAATAATGATAATAAGAATAAAAATAAGAAAATAAAGTATTGTTCAAGAAATGAAGAACCACTGAACGAATAAGTAAAAAATACTATTTGATAATCAACTCGATAGTTGAAAAAGCTTGGGTACTTTCTTTTACTTTTTAATAATCACAGCATTCACGAATAGCTATAATAGCAATAATAATAATAATAATAATCTCCAACACCTTCGTCTACCGTAGTCACGGGTATAGAGGTCTTTGACACCAGATATAGAGCGTGTCGTGGGGCAGCTGAGACCATAATGGATTTGCTGTCAGCCTGTCCAGCTCATGCGGTCTCAGCCTATATTCACAGGCATAACGCGGCCCTTCGAGTGTTGTACTACCATCTATGACACTCGTATGGTGTAGACGAGACACCGATGTTGTCTTATGCTCCGGGATATTGAGTCCGTTGTGGAGAATGAGAAGTGCCGAATCTATTGGAACTACTCCTGGCAAAACGAACATCGTCCGAAAAGAGACCTACTTTTTGAACTCTGCAGGCTTTACCCAAACCATTCTGTCAAAATGGTGGTTCTGGTAATAGGGATCCTTGGAAGAATGACACACTGCTCTCAAACTTGGAAATCATACTGGCTTGTCGTAATATGACAGAAATCTTAGCCGGTCGAGTACAGAATGTCGTAATTATTGGTTTACTCCGCCTGCGCAGAGCACATGATTCTCGGATCCAATAATCACTCACCCCACGGCGTGGGGAGTGTTTATTGGGATAAATGATCCAGCACGTCCTCCGGAAGTGTCGGAGCTCCGGTGACAGGGCCTGAATGAGAAATTCCAAACGCATAATAAGACTTTCTCATAGTGTACCCAAAAGAATAACATGTGCAGATAGAGGACTATTATTATTAGCCGTGGCGCTTCGTGGTGACTTACTAAATTTTGGTGACGTATTCACTTCTCAGCATTGGAAAACCCCGGAAAACCTACAGCACCTTCCCCGGTGGTCGGTGCGCACTCCAAGCAAGCACCAGACTTTGGTATTGACATCTAGACGATTCACATCGTCAATCGAAAATTAGTTTTTCTTCAGTCTAGTTCATAAAAGCGTGTTTTTTTAGATTTTTTCAACTTTCATTTATATTATCAAGAAGAAAAGTTGATGATACTACTTGGCAGAACACCATCGAATAGTCATGATGAAAAATTGATCAGGTAATCCAATCCTGCACAAAAAGGTATATTCACCGGCACGTCTCTATCAAAAACAACTGTTACCCCCTACGACCGTCGAATTATATATGTTAGATTCTTGGCAAAGTTCTTCACGAGAACTAATTTGCAATGCTCTCTGTACATCACGGCTAAAGTAATTTTTAGATTTATATGAGACAACAGCTACGTACCGGTTTCTTGGTTCTCGCTACTCATTAGCGAAGGCTAGTTCACCCAACTTAAATCGAAAAATAATATCAGCATTCGATAGGAGTCCCTATGATGAACACTGGAGTATGTTTAGGAAACTGAGCATAACGCTCAGAGTTCTCATAGGAGCTCGTTCAGTATGCTCATTTTGTCAGAAGACAACTTCTTCCTGACAGATACGTATGCAATGCCTCAATGAATCTGCCTATTACCAACTATCAGAATTTTGTTTTTATTCGGACAGGGGAACTACCTACAGGCAATGCGATAATTATGTTCTAGAGAGCACTCTGACTACAGCATCTACTTTTTTTGCAGCTGAATATTTCCAATCTGTATAAAAGTGGATATCATAGCTCCAAAAAAATTGATTAATGTGAGTGGAGTTTCAAAGCAAGTGCAAATGAATAAATGAAAACAAGTATAATTCAAGTTATGAATATAAATCGATATGAATGTTATGGAAATTCCAAGAAAACTCGAAACGAATATTGTCAGTGAAGTCTATGGTATCAATAAAATTGAGACTCAGTCCATATTATCCAAAGTCAATAAAGAAAACTAATTTTGCCACAATAATGCAATTTCGCCCTCATTCTCAAATTTCAGCAGAAGGGTGTGATTCATATTCATTGAAAAAATATTCTTGTTTCCATCTACTTTCAGACATTCTATACCATAAGTGCCTGATATAATGTAATGATAACTAATATCAAAATATATCAAACTAGTTTAAGATATCATCATAAAGACATACCAGTACACCATAACGAATCTATTTGATGTTGAAGGTAGTGAAAGAACATATCGGCAACAAAAAAGATAAGTGAAATTAGTATGATTATCCGAAACCTGAATAAAAAGAAATCTCCTGGCACAGATAAAATAACAGTGGAAACCTTACAAAATATCTGTGGGATAATAACAGGTGCTCTCAGTTGGCTCATCGATGTAATCAAACCCCTATACAAAAATGAAGACAAATACAAAGTTCTGAGCTATCGCCTAATAAAATTAATTTCAAATTTAGCGAAAATTTTCGAAAAATCCATAAAATCAAGAAAGGAAATCTTTTTATCAGAAAACGATACATTATTTGATAACCAATTTGGATTTAGAGCAGGATATTCTACACAAGATAAAATTCGCCTAATCACATCCAGAATATATAGAAACCTAGAGGGTGGTAAACCTGTATTGGCTGTGTTTCTGGATCACGTGTAAGCATTCGATACAATATTCTCGATTGTTAGACACACTCCATGACGCGGGATTCAGAGGCACAGCACATGCTTTGATGAAGAGCTACCTAAAAGATAGAGAATAACGCGTCGAAATAAATGTCAAACTAGGTGAAAAAGAAACCATTGAATATGGTATTCCAGAGGGCACAGTTCTGGGACCCATCTTATTTATAATTTATATCAACGAAATTTTCACATCGAACAGCTCTGGCACCATCATTAGTTTTGTGGACGATACGGTCGTCTTATATGGAGGAGAAACATGGAAACAATTGAAAGAAAATGTCGTTCAAGATATGAAAGTGATTATAATCTCGTTCAGTCACAAAATACTCACCATTAATTTTTCAGAAACAAGGTTTCGACCTTTTACATGTTGCGCTAATAAACTCCCAGAGTTTGAATCACTTGTCATCCAGAATGACAGGGAAGAAGTAGAGCCGATAAAGTAAAATATCTTGGGTTATATATCGACAAATATACGAGATTGAATATTTACATTCAGCGTACGGTACAAACCCTGAGATCGATTTTGTTTAAATTTAAATATTTCGAAGGTATTTTGGTTGAAAACCACTTCTATTTGGACTTTCAGCAAGTTTGTTCTGATAAATCAATAAAACACAACAAAAACAAAATAATACAATACAGAAAATAAAATATCAATGGAAATATGCTTATAAAGTTTTTCAACTATGGCAAATGTTATACAATGAGTTCAATATGAGACCATGGGGATATTGAAAACGGTACTCAATAGATGCGATTTTGGGTGAATGGATAGAAAATAATACGACAGAAGGGGCCATGGTCACTTATGGCATTATAACATTCTCAGAAATAATTGGGATTGACGGAACTGTTTGGTAAATGCTACTGATGGAAATGATGACATGGATATCGAAATGCGCATCTACAAATCAAATTATTTGTGTTGTGAGGGGGAAAATTGATATTTGTTCTCATAAATAGTAATAATAATAAAAATGTGTATACATAGTTTAACAAATGAGACATAAAATGTTACTGTGGTTAAATATTACAATGCACTGAAAATAAACAATACTTCCTCTGAAGGCAGAGCCTGAGCGCAGGTGCTTTGATTATGATTACTCTTTGAGTATGTTTCATTCCATAAACAAGAGTAGACATACAAAGTGAATCTCTCGATGGCCGCGTCCATCGAGTTCTTGCCGTTGGTGGAGGGTTGGTGCTGAAGAAGATGACGTGTTCGCCGAAGAGTTTCGAGGGTGGGGGGGTTCAAAACGTTTCACCCTAAGTAGCGCGCGTCTTTTCTGCAAAAATCATGGCGGCGATGAAGCGGAAGGCAAAAAAACATGGTGGCGATGGCGGTAGTTATGAAAAAAACATGTCGGCGATGGAGAGGAAGACAAAAAAACATGGCGGCGGTGGCAGAAGGCAAAAAAACATGGCGGCGATGGCGGAAGTTATGAAAAAAAACGTCCCATTAAAAAAACATAGCGGTGATGGAGCGGAAGGCGAAAAAACATGGCGGCGATGGCGGAAGTTATGAAAAAAACTTTCCCTCACGTGATTCGCTGAGAGCAATTGGCTGGGGAAGAAAAAAACGTCACGTGATTCGTTGAGAGCAATTGGCTGGAAGAGAAAAAAAATGGCCGCCACCTTAATTGACAAAACGAAAAAATTAAATATGAAAAATGTCTACTGTCTTAGAACACATACCCACAACAGAAAATTATGATGGACTTATTATTAATTCACTCGCTCTCGAATGAAATTCCAAAAGAAAAAAAATACGACTTCGCCGCCGTGAAATAGCGATAAGGCACGTTTCGTGCTTGAATGTTTACTGTCTGCTCTCAAGTTGAACGAAATTCTCAGTAAACACGATGATCCATTTTTGACCTTGAATTTGTTTTTCAGATTTAATCGCAGAGTTTTATTTCACACATCCGGTGTTTGTTTACGCTGCTCGAGCTAAACTGACCTTGGAGTTGTTTTTTGATATTGCGCAATTTGGGTTTTTCCCAGATCGACTGTTGCATACATTTGCAGCGTGGGTTACGCGAACTCGGCGTAGAGGTGGACGGCGTGGGTCACGTGACACAGAGAGTTAATACGTACGTTCACAGCGAGCCTGCGTCATTTCATTATCTGCGTTCGAAGCAACAACAAGTGCCTCTCTGCCGCTCATCTGTCTCTCGCTTTTTTTCTATACAAGTGCATTGTTTTTATAGTGAGTGCCATTTAATTCGTGATTTGCAAAGGTCAGTAGTAGTAGTTATTGTTTTTTTATTTTTCGCGATTGTTTCAAGTGTGCCCATTTCTTTCGATTCACTTTTTGTTGTGTTTCTATTTCAAAAAAAAAAAATCAGAAAAGTTCATTTGTCATATTTGGATTTCGTCTCATACAGAGTGTCTCTCTCACAAAACGTCATATTTTTTTGATTTTCATACAGTGTGTGTGGATTGCATTTTTTATCATAATTCCTCATCATACAGGGTGTCTCTCACAAAGTTCCATTTGCTATATAGAGTGTGATTGGAATATTTCATTTTTATCATATTTATTTCTCATACACGGGGTGAATCATAAACATCATTTTTCATTTTGAGTGAGTGAGTGAGAGTTATACAGCGTGTATGAAATTTTTTAATTTTTCAAATGATTTCGCAGATGTCTCATCTTCTCGACGAAATTAACAAGATTTCGTTGACTTGCAGGAAGAACCTGCGGAAGTTGTCTGAGCTACCGAAGGACGAACCCCATCTGATCCTCGGCGCTGAAGCGAAAACAACCAAATTTGGAGAGTCCATCCTAGTGGAGTTGGAGGAGTGTGAAGTATTCCTGCCAAATTGAGTGACTGGTGCATTCAAACCCATCCTCGACAAATTAACCGTGTCCCAGCATATGATCATCTACAGTGGCGAGCAGAAAATTGCAAATCAAAATCATCCGCTGCAGCTGTTTGAGATCGCTAAGGCCTGGAGACGCCGACGCCGCCGCCGCCGTTGGAAACAAAGAGTGAGTTTCTTGTATTTTCATTTGACATTTCGTTGAAATTCTGTGTGTCTGTTGAATAATCATCATCATGTCATCTGACACTATCGTTGCACACAGTATGGAGATGGTAGCCAAGTTGCGTAAGGACAAAAAAATCCTCAAAAAGGGTTGTAATGATGAAGAACGCAAACATTGGCTGGCCCATTGCATGTTCACCGCCTGCCTGATCAATAGTGCGATCGCGGCAGTGGATTGCATAGGCTCTCTGAGAAAATTACAAACTTAATGCGGACACTTGAAAATTATCCGAAATTCAATCAAAAAGTCAGGTCAACAACAACAACAGCCAGGCGTCGACGTGGTGGTGGGAGAGGGAGTCAAATCAAAATTAACATCTCGAGTAAAGTCGGCATTTCTTCGCATTTACGTACCGGTATGATTATAAATTTGAAACATAAAGATATTGGGCAATTTTTTGGTGATGCATTCATTTTATTCAGAAGCAGAATTCAAAATTTATTGAAAAATCGTCCAATCATCAAAGTCAATGTGACATTTTGTTGTAAATTCGTGAAAAATTCCTTGAATCAAGAACAAATAATAAGCGACTTCAAATATTTCAACACTAAAAACGTTGTTATCGATAGGGGTACAACTTTGAAAAAGTGGTTCCTAGAAAATGTCATCGATCAAATTCAAAACAAACTGTCAGAATTCGCGGACAAAGAAAGTGACTGGAGTCTTCAAAAAATTGTTAGTTTGGAAATCAATATGAATAAATCGGATGTGGGAAACGGTTCGTCTTTCATCGAGCTGCCAAAATCGATTGCGAATAAAAAAGCTTGCATTAATTTGAAAAATGAAGATAATGCGTGTTTCGCTTGGGCTTTCGTTTCGGCCTTGTACCCTGTTGAATCGGGTAAAAATTGCGCTAGAACATTATCATACCCTCACTATTCAAATGTACTGAACTTGGAAATACAGGTGCCTGAAGGGCTTAACTATATGTGCAATAAAAATAAGTTGATCGGAAAAAGGTATAATAGTTGCTTGTTCCACACTGTGCATATACTATACTTGGCAGTGTCGTCCAGAACGACTCGTGGTGAAATGGATTCTCGGGATGCCCCTCCGATGGCTGTGTTAGTTCTTTTCAAGGGAGTAGCCTATCCTGTACACACCCAGAAGGAAGGAACCGCTGTTCTGATTACTTGTAGGTGTTTACAATTCGGTCCTTGACAGTGGGCGAAGCACCCTGTCTCAAAATCTTGAACTAAAAGTGATATCCCTAAATATCCTCTCCGGACAATAGCCCCTCCAAAGAAGTCCTACAAAGAAATTACTGTATAAGCATATGCCGCCAGATCGGTGTAAATCTGAGTTGTGCCAGCACGAGGGTTTTGCCTACCTACTGATGTTGGATGGACTTGTAGTGAATTACCGTATGATCGACGTGAGTGATAATCCCCTCAAAGGGCTTTGGACGAATCCAACTCAATACCAATGGCAATAATTCTTCCAATAATCCCACCTTTCCTAGTGGAGAGAGAAATAACTATAATCTGAAATGAATAATATGGCCGATTGGAACTCACGTATCATGCCGACTGCCAGGCCAGGCCAGGTGTCTCTAGGACCCCTTTTTCTCTTTGTACCCTCTCCTCTGTCATCAACCGGAAACAACGAAGTCCGACAAATCCCCGGAAACTGATTTTCTCCCTTACCCATTACCAAAAATAGAGTCAGCAATTGTATTAACTCGCAAATTGGATTAAATCGCAGAGAAGCCATTATTCAGCTCGACGGATGTGCATCATCAAGAAGGAGGCATCATGCGCCTGCGTCAGACATTGTCAACTCGCTCATATCCTCCGTTGCCAAATCACAACAGCACTTAATGTAATTGAGTGGTTTTCCGACGACTCACGAATACTTCCGAACAAATTCAATAATTTCTCCCAACGATGAAACTACACGCTGATGATAATAACGTCCCAACTTACTTGATTACACCTAACAGAAATTCTACCGGTTCTAAACTCAATTAAATCATAACCCATGACTAAAACGCGTGTGACCAATAATCATAGTTTCAGATGTCAAGGTTTGCAACACTACCGAGGTATTTTCATAGCTCTCACTGCCATGAACACGGAACTGACTACACGAAGTTGTCAGTGGAAAATAAGGAAGCAGATTTGTTACGACCGAACACACCATCTGTCGATCAGTCCGACACACGACAAGAAGAAGAATTCCATTTAACCTTGTTGACATTTCGAAATATGGGTCACTAAAAGGGTTAGATTAGACAAACAAATAATGAGTTTCGAACATTAGGGCTTATGCACCATATTTCAATTGGATTTCAACAAGTGGTTAGTATTGTCAGCTGGTTTGATATATCACTAATGTCAGTGTCCGTCCTTCCAGGTATAATTGAGGATTTCAGCAGGTCGCTCATTCTTTAGGGTCTAACTATAAGGGACGTTATGTGCGGGCCAGGCCTGGTACGAAAGTATAGAAATTTCAATCTGTCTAGTACTCGAGCAGTCACATACCAATTAATTAATTAAAAGTTGTATTCGAGTGTTTCGAAGGTTAGCATACAAATTGTTCGAATCTTATTGAATTTTTGGTTTCATCTTGCGGAGATAAAATCGTCCCGTAACAACTCCCCCTCAACTCCCAAGAGATTTACCCGTAAATCTCTTCTGAGTAATGGTATACCTGCGGCTTACAATTACAAAAAAAAAATATAAAATTACTGAACCCCGAAATATTTTAACACCCTTATTCGCAAGTAAGGGTTGAAACGTATGACAACAAATCGCCTCAAGTTTGTTGTACTCGTAAGCAAAAAAAATCACAAGGCTTGAAACGCATGCCAACAAATCGCCTTAAGTTTGTTGTACTCGCAAGCAAAAAAAATTCACAAGGCTTGAAACGCATGACAACAAATCGCCTTAAGTTTGTTGTACTCGCAAGCAAAGAAAATTCACAAGGCTTGAAACGCATGACAACAAATCGCCTCAAGTTTGTTGTCCTCGCCCACGTCAAATTGTTGTGTATGGATCCCGCCCATGAACCGTCCCTGCCGTCCAATCGCACAACCGAAACCTCCAGAACACCCAACGTGGTGGAGTTGTGGTGGAAAGAACTCCACATACCCAAAGTTGCACAACTCAATTTCCGCAGGAGAAGTCTCGTGTTTTGGGTCACGTTGTTGCTCCAGACATCCCAGAAGTACAACCTAACGACCAAAACGACCCCCAAACGAGATCCCACACTCCAATTGTCCAGCATCCGGGAGCTGCCATCTCAACAATATTGAATATTGTCAGCGCAAAAATTTTGTTTTCACAATACTCACCCAGTCCTGGAAGAGGTACTGAGTGGAAACATCCCATAACTAAAATAAAAAAAAAAAAACGAAAGACTGAAACCTGATTTTACATCAAGATGGCTCAGGACTTTTTGCCACCCACATCATGACAGATATAGTCCGCACGACGTCAGTTAGGACACGATACCATTTACGAATCTTATAATAGTAAGAAAGGAATTAACCAGATAATCGCGTAGGTATGTGAACCTAGATTTAGTGTATGAAGTGTCCATTGACGTTGTACAGACTTTAACAGGAATGCAGTTCCTCCAATACAATGGAAGCTTTATTGTTGGATAACGTTAACAGGAACGAAAGAACGATTTCTCCGATCGTGTTCTCTACAGAACCAACGTACCCAAGGGATCAGACTGAGAACTGCAGGGGTTATTCCACAACCTATAAAACGTATCGGGGCAATCACCCTCTCAACAAAAATAAAAAAAAAATAGGGTGGAAGGTTATCTACTACCATAGGTCAACCATAAAGAACCAACCAAAATATGACTAACCAACATTCCCATCTCTGATCAAAATGCTAAGGAAAATAGAAGGATAGATAAAAAAAACCCACGACCCGTACCGATCGACAACACCAGCTCACCCAGCTATTACGAACCTCAATCAAACTAGTCGAGATTCCAACTCAAAATCACACACTCGAGGGGTACACTGATACCGAGGGCACTAACAAGAAGACATCAAAGATAATGAAACCCAATGTTCTTCCCGAAGTACTACCTCAAACAGATCAAATATGATACTGTCATGGTCCGGACAAAACACATTTCCAATAATAAAACCAATGGTACTTTCGGCCGCGCACAACAGAACACAATGTTGTGATACTATTATGGATTAGTCACTATAGGATGCATCAAAGATAGTTGAAACCAATGCTCTTCCTGTAATAACGACTACCAACCGAACAGTGATGTTACTGTCATGGACCTGAAAATTCACTCACACATAAGGACACCAAATGCATTTCCAGCCACTGGATGGGGACCGTACCAAGTCCAAGTCGCTTTAGGCATACGCCAGGGATGACCATCCTTCACCCCAATTACACAAGAACGACATAATGCTGGCTTCACCAACAAGGGCAACCTCTGTTCGAGTAGCCAATCTATAATCCACGTTGGTGGTATTTCCCTACGGAAAAGAAACGAAAGTGATAGTTCTAATCCCCCATAAGGGAATGCCCCAATATACTGAAACCGAAACAACGAGAACGAGACCTCCAAAATTGCATATCTACCACTTTCGAAACGACTTCGAACAAGGTTCCAAGCTAGCTGGAGAACCCGCCAACCTCTAACAAGACATCACAGACAAAATTTTTCGGTATCCAAGTCCCTATGAGTGGTCGATTATTCGTCAGAATCCATTCCTGAACTCTCGGGTTCCACATCTGGTGGATGGGCTTTCAAGTCCTTCACATGCCAAGTACCCTTATACTTGCCATTCGTGTCAACTAACTCATATGTGATTGGTGAAATCTTACGTTTTATAATGAACGGACCAACAAATTTCTGTGCAAACTTGGACGTGAAATTTTGGGCCGCATCCGATAGGACATAGTTCTTTCGAAATACGCGCGCGCCAACTGGAAAAAATTCTGGCCGTCGACGTAAGTTGTACCGCACTGCAGAACGAGAATGGGCCAATTTCAACCGTCGACTTATGTCCCGAAAGATGTGGTGTGTCTTCCGAATCAATTTCGGGTTTCCGATATCCGTCGGCGGTAGGTACATGTTTACGACCAAAATTCGCGAAGAAAGGTGTAAGACCAATCGTCTCATGTACAGCCGTTCTAATTGCACATCCCACTTTAGGAAGCCCTGTGTCCCATTTCTTGTGGATATCCTCAATATAGCAGGACAACATAGTCTTGAGAACCTGATTGACCCTTTCGATCGGATTGGCTTGAGCATGATAAAGGGGGGTGAATCTGATCGTGACATTATACGTCTTACACAAATTCTGAAACAGATTTGAGCGAAACTGAACCCCATTATCGCAAAGTAAAAATTGCGGGCACCCAAAAACCAGAAAGATTTGCTCTTCCGTTATACGTGTAACCACAGCTGCTGTGGCCGTGCGCAGCGGGAAAAATACTGAAAATTTACTGAAGGTGTCGGTAACGACGTAAATAAATTTGTAGCCTTGAGAGGAACGTGGAAGTGGGCCAAATAGGTCTACACTAATCATCTGCCAAGGAAATTGTACATCTGGAGGTTTAACCATGACTCCAGGAGGTGCTTTCAAAACAGGTTTTCGGGTGAGGCATACCGGACATTTCCTAACATAGGTCGCGACATCAATCCGCATCTTTGGCCAATAGAATCGATTTTTAAGACGCTCAAACGTTTTAAAGACACCGGAATGACAGGCAACAGTACTATCATGATGTTGACTGATTATTTCCTTGCGGTTTTCTTTCGGTACCACCAATTTCCAAAAGTCACTAGTATCCCTTCAGGTCGGATACTTACAATTAACGTACTTGTACAACTTGTCAGCTACTTATCGCCATTGCGGGAACTTCAATGGATTTTCACGCACTCGTGAAGTCATACGGTTATACCAAGGATCTTGAATAGTCGTCGGGGTAGTCTCTATCGAAGATACCTCAGGAACTGCTCGTGATAAGGCGTCAGGGACAACATGGTCCTTTCCTTTTCGATGCACTATGTCGAAATCGAACTGTTGTAATCTTTCCGCCCAACGCGCCAACCGGCCTGTTGGTTCGCGTTAGTTGTGAAGTCATACCAAACTGTGGTGGTCGGTTAGTAACGTGAATTTGTAGCCTTCGAAGTAGGCATGAAGCTTCTCAATAGTGTACAGAGCCGCAAGACATTCACGCTCCGTTGTGCTGTAATTTCGTTTTTGGCGAGTAAGGGATCTATTGACATAACATATCACATGTTCGCCATCATCCAGCTTCTGAGATAAAAAGCCGCCTATACCGTACGCGGAAGCGTCCGCTTGGACAATAAACGGAATACTAAAGTCCGGACATGTCAATATTGGAGCCGAGACTAAGGCGTCCTTAACTCCCATGAATGATTTCTGACATTCATTCGTCCAGAGCCATTTCCTGTTCTTCGACAACAAAGCCGTCATAGGCGCTATCAAAGTTGAAAAATTCGGTATGAACCGGCGATACCACGATGCAACACCTACGAGACGTCGAATCTCGGTCGTGTTCTTAGGTGGAGGAATATCGAGAATGGCAGACACTTTGCCAGGATCTACGTGAAGGCCTTGACCGGTCGACCACATATCCCAGGTAATGCAACTCGGGCCTACAGAAGAAGCATTTCTCCTTAGACACGGTTAATCCAGATTTTCGAAATCGCTTGAAAACTTCGCGAATCAAATTCATATGAGTTTCAAAATCTTGCGTAACCAAGATGACATCGTACAAATACACGAACACATTAGGTTCGAGATCGGCTCCTAATATTTTATCGATCATACGCTGGAACGTAGCTGGCGCATTGCATAAACCGAATGGCATACGCTTGAAATGATACAACCCACGTCCTGGAATCGTAAATGCCGTATATTCCCGAGATTCGGGTGAAATCGGAACTTGCCAATAGGTGGATTTGATGTCAATGGAACTGAGGTATTTGGTATTTCTCAACTTGTCCAGAATAGTTGATATAAATGGTAGCGGATACGCGTCCTTTTTCGTTACACGGTTCAACTGTCGATAATCAACGCAGAAACGATATTCCCCATTCTTTTTCGGGACTAACAAAACCGGGCTAGACCATGCGGATTCCGAAGGTTCAATCACATCGTTTTCCAACATGTCTTTCACAGCGTTGTCAATGTGAAGCTGCATCGCGGGTGAGACGCGGTATGCTCTTTGCTTAATTGGCTCCGATGAAGTAACTATTTTATGGTGGACTGTACTAGTGCAACCTAGCTTGTCACCCTGTAAGATGAAATATTCTCTAATGGTCTTGTCTAAGCAAGTCTGCTGTTCGGCAGTCAGAATCTCCTTTGAGACCACACTGCTTACCGAACCTAATTGGGGAGTCGACTCATCAAATTCCCAGCATCTACGTCGAAAGTCAGGAATGATGTTCATTGCCAACCAAAAATCTACACCGAGAATTATGGTATGGGAAATTTCTGGTATAACCAATACCTCCAGTGTTCGAACCCTTTCTTCCAAACTAAAGGGAACGCTTGTGACACCTATCACGTTGCAACGTTGATCGTTCGCTACCGCACACGACTTAACATTAGTTTCCATGAGTTTGAGTCCCATGTTTTGTAAAGTATACCAACCAAGTCCTCCAATTACGGTTTTATTACAGCCACTATCCAACAGTGCTTTGAATTCCAACCCCAGTACACCGACTTCAAGATACGGTCGATTGTCTCCCTCACAATGGGACATGATGTAGTTCAAGACAGGATGGAGAGGTCGGCAAAAGTGGTCGCAGAAGTTGGGCGATTAGAGCACCCTAGGCGACCAATTAGTGGCTCCTCTGTCCGTTTCCCGAACAATTCGCACAGGTCCTGATTGTCACTCCTTGGGCTCCACATTGAAAGCAATGCTTCCGTGATGCCTGTCTATACGCGGCGCGTAAATGTCCGACTTGGCCGCAATTCCAAAACCGTACTGACGTAGAATTTGGCTGCCCAGACTTATCACCCTGTGGACCACCGGCAGCGGGAACGTAGTCCTCATTCCGAACAACTGGTTGCTCCGGACATGACTCAATCGCGGACACCCTCGAGTGGCTTACTCATTGGTATTCCAGACCAGGTTCCACGGAATATCAAGGCATGGTCATCGGTGCCTTATATTCCTGCGCACTCAGACTCACTTCCTCAATTTCCTGACCTACCGATATCAGAGAACTCAAGTCCGTGATTCCCCTCCCAGCGAACGCCATTTGTATGTGTGGTAACAATTTTCCACGAATAAAGTTCACTTGAGACTCTTCCCTAGGTTTTCGTGCCAGTTTACCAAACAGGTTTTCCATGTACGCCACATAGACGACTACAGACTCCGTAGAACCTTGGGTTCTACGCTTGAGGGTATCCCAAATTCGTTCTTCGTAATTTCTTGGTAAGAAACTTACACGTGCTTCATGCAAAAACTGATCGTAATCGTGAATTTTACTTCTTGCAAACCGAAACCACACCGATGCATCGCCATCTAATAGTTCAGATACCGAATCAAACATCTGCTTCTTGGAGACATTCCGGGAAATTCTCATTTCTTCCAGCTTCTCGATGAAATCCGTAACACTAGAAGTGCCATTAAATTTTAAACCCCAACGGCTGACGTCAACAAACTTTGTTGATGAAAGACCAAAACGGTCTGAATTAGGTGGGCAGTAAGTAGCAAATGGCCCCATACCAAATTGTTGGTTAGAATTGTGTGCCAACCCCATGGGGTTGAACCCAGGAATGTGGTTAACTGCAGTCGAGTTCTGTGGCAATGTGTTGAATGTAGCACATTGAGTATTGAATTGACTAGCAGTAGTACCTGAACCAAACACTTGAGAAAATGTATTCATTTTTGGTTAGCCCGTCTGAGAGTTATTCACTGTAAAGTGAGGGAGAACGTACTGACGAAGAGTGATATTTTTCACCTTTTCCACCAAATCAGAAGCCATAGTGGCGGTTCTAGGTTTTGGCTCGAGATTTGATTTGCTAGCGTCATCGGGGTTAACCTTTGAACTTGTCTGTTGACAGAATTCTATCAGGTTCTTATCGACAACCACCGGTTCAGTGTTAGCTGGTGGGACCTGTTCCGCCCCACTACGTGTTGACGAAGACTCAGGTACCAACAGAATGGGTTCATCCAATATCGAAACATTATCCAAGTGGACTGGTTGATCCAACAGTTCAGAAACATTTTGGTTCCCAACTTTCACATTACGAGTTCTAGCATACACCTCTTCCAAGGCGAGTCGTGCCTCCTCGACTGCTGCCGATAGCCTATATTTTTCCGTTTCGATCTCAGCTGTGGGCGGTCTAATTCTGGTCAAACGATCCTGAATGTGACGGAGTCGAGTCCCGATACGTTTGTAATCGTTTGCTAGGTTTTCAGGATTAATATCTTGAATACTGCCTATTAATTCTTCCGATTTGAAACTACAAACTGTAATCTCATTGGTTGGATCGCAACTCATAGTATCGGGGCTAACATAACCCTCATGCTCACGTATCAGAGCCTGTCTCAATAAGGAGCGCTTTTCTTTAACCGTCCCGTTTCCTGAACTTGCACCACGAATCAACAATTCGTAAGTGAGTTCATCTCCCAGTAGTCTGTTGACATCCATTTTAGCTCGAAAAATTAGAAAGAAACAAAAAAAATATATAGTAGCTAACGAATTTACGAAATTAAACCAACTGAAATTTTCAGAAGAAACGACCAAGAAAACAGTATTCGATTTTTTTTCCTTTAAAGTTTCGTTAAAGTCTCACGAAAATCTCCCCCCTTCCTCGAAACAAAGAAAAATCGAATCTACAATGATCTACCCTGTCTGCTTAACATCCAAACCAAATGCAAAACATGTAGACAAGGAAATACCAGAGTAGTTATCTCTCCGCACGCCCTGTATAGTATGGCAATCAAAAAAAAATATAATATACCGTAACTTATCAATCAAATCCAGAAATAATTGATTTCCAGCAACACCCTGTATATTTGGTTGTATAAATAAGAACCGCAAATGATCAACACCACCCTGTATAATTTTTCGTCGACGAAGATACCGCAAAATTCAATATATTTTCTTCTCTATCACCAGAGCAACTATCAATTGAAAATTTGTTCAGTGGTATTTTGTTCTAGTGAACAAAAAAAATAAATAAAAAAAAATTGCACTAGTAAGAGGGCAATAAAATTATATGTATCTATAATAATCTATATGCCAATCTTCCAAACTTCCGAGCAGTTATGTTTTTGTTCTCATCAAAATGATAAATGTTATTTCACCCGATATAATTACTGCGAATAATTCATAAATTTATTTTATAAACGAATTTAAGAAAAATTATTGTGACTCGCCCTGTACCGACAGAACCACAATGTGATGCTTTCTACCATAAACAGAAGAAGAAAGTCTAAGGAAAACTAGAAACATAGATACCTATATATTATAGTACTACCAAGTAATCGTATGCACTTCGGCAGCTTAAAAAAAATCACCCTGTATGACAAGCAATGCTACCCTCAGTCAGCACTCTGTCATCTGTACTGTGTAATGAAAAATACGGGATATTTCTTAACTTGACTGTAAAATTATAGCCACAACATATTTGAAGTTGTTAAAAAAATTCAATTACTATAAAGTCACACAGTAACTCAACCCTATTCACCCTGTAACCAACTGAAATAGAAAAAAAAGTTATTTGGGCGCCATTTTGTTAAGGTGATGGATTCCTTGAGGAGGAAAGATGTTAAAAGTGATCTTTGGTGAGTAACAAAAAGATTTATAGTGCCTTACCTAACCTATTAAGGCCAGACACTTGGCTAGCTCAGTGGGCGGTGGGGTGGGTAAGGTTGGTCACTAAATGAAAAGTGAATTGCTCAGTAAAAAAAAATATAATTTCAATTATTCCTTATAAAGGAGAAAACACCCGGTTGACCTTCGTCAGGTTCGGAAGATACCCTAAACAAATAAAATGCTACCAATACATAAATGTTCAGGTGTTAATTACCACCTGTAACGCCACCTTAAATATATCAATGAGTTATACCCTACCGAGGTGATCACCGCAGTTCACAAAAGGGGTTGGTATGCTCAAGGATCTTAAATGTGTGCTTTGAAACTTCCTAAAGCGCAGCCTGGAGGTTTTCGATCTGGATGCCTGAAGGGCTAAATTATATGCTTGAGGGCTCAGAAGACAGGTGCCTGAAGGGCTTAACTATATGTCTAAGGGCTCGAAGTACAGGTGCCTGAAGGGCCCAACTATATGTGCAATAAAAATAGGTTGATCGGAAAAAGGTATAATAGTTGCTTGTTCCACACTGTGCATATACTAACTATACTTGGCAGTGTCGTCCAGAACGACTCGTAGTGAAAAGGATTCTCGGGATGCCCCTCCGATGGCTGTGTTAGTTCTTTTCAAGGGAGTAGCCTATCCTGTACACACCCAGAAGGAAGGAACCGCTGTTCTGATTACTTGTAGGTGTTTACAAATCGGTCCTTGACAGTGGGCGAAGAACCCTGTCTCAAAATCTTGAACTAAAAGTGATATCCCTAAATATCCTCTCCGGACAATAGCCCTTCCAAAGAAGTCCTACAAAAAAATTACTGTATAAGCATATGCCGCCAGATCGCTGTGAATCTGAGATGTGCCAGCACGAGGGGTTTGCCTACCTACTGATGTTGGATGGACTTGAAGTGAATGATCCTATGATCGACGTGAGTGATAATCCCCTCAAAGGGTTTTGGACGAATCCAACTCAATACCAATGGCAATAATTCTTCCAATAATCCCACCTTTCCTAGTGGAGAGAGAAATAACTATGATCTCAAATGAACAATATGGCCGATTGGAACTCACGGATCATGCCGACTGCCAGGCCAGGCCAGGTGTCTCTAGGACCCCTTTTTTTCTTTGTACCCCCTCCTCTGTCATCATCCGGAAACAACGAAGTCCGACAAATCCCCGGAAACTGATTTTCGCCCTTACCCATTACCAAAAATAGAGTCAGCAATTGTATTAACTCGCAAATTGGATTAAATCGCAGAGAAGCCATTATTTAGCTCGACGGATGTGCATCATCAAGAAGGAGGCATCATGCGCCTGCGTCAGACATTGTCAACTCGCTCATATCCTCCGTTGCCAAACCACAACAGCACTTAATGTATTTGAGTGGTTTTCCGACGACTCACGAATACTTCCGAACAAATTCAATAATTTCTCCCAACGATAAAACTACACGCTGATGATAATATCGTCCCAACTAACTTGATTACACCTAACAGAAATTCTACCGGTTCTAAACTCAATTAAATCATAACCCATGACTAAAACGCGTGTGACCAATAATCATAGTTTCAGATGTCAAGGTTTGCAACACTACTGAGGTATTTTCATAGCTCTCACTGCCATGAACACGGAACTAACTACACGAAGTTGTCAGTGGAAAATAACCAAGCAGATTTGTAACGACCGCAAAAATATATATAGGACGTCTTACATATTATTTGAGAGAAAAAACATGGCGACTGCTTGTCAAATTTAGTGTACCAGGTGTACCAACCTATCATTTAAGAGAAAAAACATGGAGGTCAAAGAAAAAATCACGTCATGGAGGGTATGGGGATTCAAGTTAAAAAAATCATGGCTGCTTCTGAGTGGTCAACGCTCATCATAGTTGTACAGGGACGTATCACAAATTTATTGGGGAAAATATATACAGGGCGTTTTGATTTAAACATCATTGCTTTTGGAAAAAAGATGACAACTTCTGTCATTTGTCATATGTCTAATCATAAATAAAAAACATCTACCAAGTGAGCATAGAATGAAGGATTTCATGGCCGGAAGTAGAATCCTGAGGTATGGTTTCCGGGCTTTGAGGCCGTGGTCAGTTCACCTCCGTGGAGGCGGTTCCACTGGACGTTTCGCTCACAACTGCGGTAAGCATCTTCAGCATAGCTTTAGTCTTCTCGAAGAGCGATTATTTTGTTTCACTTGGGGTGACTGGGTTACCTGGCCGGGTGGTATGTTGCAATTGTCTACCTGCAACATACATACTGCATGTATGTATGTTGCAGGTAGACAATTGCAACATACCACCCGGCCAGGTAACCCAGTCACCCCAAGTGAAACAAAATAATCAAAATAGCCAGGCTGCAACTATAAATTGCGAAGAATGTCAAACCGTTGTATCAGTTTTACGTCGCTCTTCGAGAAGACTAAAGCTATGCTGAAGATGCTCACTGCAGTTGTGAGCGAAACGTCCAGTGAAACCGCCTCAACGGTTGCATTTCTGCGTGTTTAAGCGTTTCAATTCTCAGTTGTTTTTGGGGACGCGAAATGGTAATATCGTTGAAGAAAAAATATAAGACAAATAAATAAACATGGTTGTACAGGGACATAAAAAAACATGGGTGCTGCATGTATGTGTCAAATGTCAGATGGAAAATGGGTCATTGGGGATAGCGAAGTATTCAGCAATAGTATATACAGGACGTCTCATACATTATTTATGAGAAAAAAAATAACAGGTCGTCTGAAAGTGCAGCCTATGCAGAGAGAAGGAATTACATCAGACTTTCAAAACTACATCGTTTCGTTTTTTCAAAACGCTTCGTTTTCAAAATAGCACACCGTTTCGTTTTTCCAAAACGCTACGTTTTCATCATCAGGTGAGGTTGGATAAAAAAAATATTTTAAAATAGAAAAATTTATTATACAGTTTTATTTTGGTAACATATCACAAAGCCATTTGTATAGAATATCCACGTTTCGGAGACTGCAATTATAGTGGAGTTGATTATCAATGTGATGCATACAAGGTGAGATACTATCGTTGTTTCCGAATGCTGGAACCATCCATGACGTATTATCATAGTCCTCCAAATTCACAACACGTGTAGGTAGGTCCAATTCATGAAATTTCTCAGTAAGATAGTCACGTTTTTGAAGTCCTCGTACATAAATGATATCAACATTCTGTAAATTTTTCTTGAGGATGGAATCTAATTGATGATATTCCACAAAGTCAGAGGAATACCTCAATCCATGAACGTTTCGCTCCAAAAAACAGGCAGTACGTTTATCTGCTCTAGTCAAAGAGGAAAATGGTATAGTTGGCAGCAACAGAAAATTACTACATTGAATTCTAATCCTAATGGCAATCTCCTTAGGATGGAATTGTTGCTCGATGGTAAAGCCTTAAATATCTACAACAGCTATTCTCATGTTGACTCTGTGATTGATACTGAAGTCAAAAGCATATGTTCAGTTTAATTTGTTGATAATTTCGCTGAGTGGGAGGTGCTCAATAACAGTGTCGTGCACAATGATGCAATAGGCTCTAGTATTTTAGAGAAATCCTTCAGATGCCTCGATTTCGAGTTTCACATCCACAGTGGAAATTTTTATGCTCTCATCCCTTCTGGAACAATCGATGACAAAGAGAGTCTTGCCAACAAATTCGGTGGATCTCAGCAGAGGATTATGTTGATTAGTAATTTTGTAGCTGAGACCGAATTATGCATAGTGGAAATAGGCTTGCAAAAAATTTCCCCTTGCAAAATTCAGATGCATATTCTCTTTGGGATAATTCTCACCGTTCAGAGTGAGTGTTATATTGGTAATATTTGAATGAGCGAATATATTTGGATCATTGTTAAATTTGGTGTAATCACGATCTTTTTGGAAACATACCATCACATAGCGAGGACTTTCGAGAAATGATGAAGTCTTGACGGCCCATATTTCAGCAGGCAACATATGAAGTTCCCATTTTCTGAACGGTATGAGAATAGGAGTATCAGCTTGGATGGCCTTCAAGAGTTGCAATTTAATTTGATCATGCGGATAAATTCGTTTAACTTTGAGTTCGATATTTGCAATGTCCAACGTAACTTCCGTCTTTGGCATTAGTGCTCCAGCGGTCTCCTCTATTTTGAAGCAGTTGCTATCATCTGTAGCTCGTACTAATCTGATGGTATGTTTGCCATAGGAAACACATAAACAATCGTTGAAAATATTCAAAAATGTTTGATGGGTATGAGCATGTTGAACGATAGATCAGTGGTGTTGATAACTCCAGCGTTGCTAGGGAAAGTCCAACTTGAATTGGCCAAGTGCTTGATATCTTCGTCGGTGTAGGTGAGAAAGCCTCTGACAGTACTGTTGAGATATAAGTTTATTTGAAATTTGTTTTATGTATTAGTTACAAAAAAATTATTTGATTCTTGTTTACTGTCACTGATGTCAATTTGTTCAGTATTATAAACTTTTCAATCCACGTTTTCTTCAGTTATTTACAACAGGTTATGGGCCCAGTCATTTTCTAAGTATTCATAATCTGTTTCTGGTCTGTTAAGTCAGTATGGAAAACGAAATTCCAAAAATTGAAAAACTCAACGATGATAATTGGGGTCAGTGGAAATTCATGATCAGGATCCATATGAAGGCGACCGATCTATGGGAAATTGTAGCAGGCACCAAGCATAAACCAAATGAGGCGACAGAGTTAGCAAAATGGCTGAAAGGCGATAGTATAGGAATGTGGAATAAATTGAGCAAACTGTACGAGAACAAAGCTGAATCCAGTATTCATTTATTACAATCACAGTTCTACAAATTCACGAAATCACCAGAAGACGATATATCCACCTATTTGGCTAAACTAGAGAATATTCGGCAGAATATGAGTGCACTTGGAGAAAACATATCCGAATCTATGATGATGACAAAAATCCTGATGACACTTCCTGAAAAATATAATCATTTCTTGGAAATCTTCGAGTGAAGAAAGAAAAACGCTAGAACATCTAACATCACGTGTGTTATTAGAGGAATCCCGATTGGAAGTGCAAAATTCCAACCTGGAAGAGAAAAATGCTTTCATCGGAAAGAATTTTCATAAAACCCAAGATGAAATGAAAAAAAGATATCAAAGAAAACCCGGAAGATGTCACTACTGTAAAAGAGAAAGCCATTGGAAGAACGACTGTTGATTTAAATTACATTCAGATAGAAGAAAGGGAAGTCATTCAAGAAAAAGTCACTTGGCAACTGCAGAAGATTTTCAAGCACTCATTCTAACAAAATCCGAACTAACTGGTGAAGAAAGTGATGCATGGTATTTAGATTCAGGCGCTACAGACCACATGACATTCAAAAGAGAGTGGTTCACGGAGTACAAGCAATTCGACCATCCCAAAGATGTTAAAATTGTTGACGGATCAACCATCAAAGCCTTTGCAGTGGGAAAAATAAAAGTGAAGGTTGAAGTGAACGGGCGCTGTTCACAAAAAGAACTCACAAAGGTTCTTCACGTTCCAGACATAACAATGAATCTATTTTCTGTCAGTAGCGCATTAGAAAAAGGCCTTACTTTAAAGTCTGACAAAGGAATTTGTCAATTTTTCAAAAACGGCTAAGTTATTGTTGAAGCTGTTCGAGTGAAGAAGCTATTTCGACTGAAATTTGATGTAATCGCTCAAGAAAATCACCTAGCCAACGCAGTTAACGTGTCTTTGAAATTGTGGCATAAACGTATGGGACATCAAAATATGGATCACGTCGTGAAAGTTTTGAAAAAGTCAGGTGTCAAGATATCACCGAATAAACAATTCTGCGAAAATTGTTTGTTTGGGAAACAGAAAAGAATGCCATTTCCTTCGAGTTACAGTAAATCAGTTCAAAAAGGACATCTCATCCATTCAGATATATGCGGCCCCATAGAAGAGAGTTCATTGGGTGGATCTCGATACTTTCTTCTTTTCAAGGATGATTACACCCATTTCCGATTCATCCACTTCATCAAACATAAAGATGAGGTGAAAAGTAAGCTGAGAGACTTTCTGATTTTCATGTCAAATAATGAATGTCAAAGTTTTGAGAACGGATAATGGCAAAGAATATTGCAATCACGAAGTAAGTTCCTTGCTGAGAGAATTCGGAATCGTTCGTCAGAAAAGTGTACCCTATACTCCTCAACAAAACGGATCCGCAGAGAGAGAAAATAGAACAGTAGTTGAAATGGCGAGAACACTACTACAGTCGAAAAACCTTCCAAAAAGATTGTGGGCTGAGGCGGCAAAAACATCAGTTTATATATTGAATCGAACGGGTACCAGTACATTTTTCGACAAAACTCCATACGAGCTATGCTGCCGTCCTAAGGATGAACGCGGTATGTTCTAAAATATTAAAATTTGAGTTACTGGTGTCGGAGGCTTTTTTGTGTCTTTGACTTGAATATTTGCCAAACATGAACGCCGTATCTGAACAGGAACTATATAACACTATTGACAAAAATCTGCCATATGTCTCAATTCGCAACTCGTGCCAAATAAGATTTTTAAAGGTGGACCACTCAGTTTGTCGTCTCATAAACATACCGCGTTTATCCTTAGGAGGGCAGTATGGTTCAACAAATCCGCTGACATCAATGCATTTCATGTTTTTGGAGCAAAAGTATTCGTTCATGTTCCAAGAGAAAACGCCAAATGACCTAGCTTACGTTTGGCTTTAATGGTGGAAGTAACAAGTCAAGCTGCAGCCCGTTCCCCAAATTTAGCGTCTTTAGATTTAACTCGTTCCCAAGCTCTATTTTCCAACACTTGATCTGCTTTATGACTGTCTTCTAGAGAGTCGGATTGAGAGTATGCGATATCGTGGTCTTTGCAGCTTTCGTCCAAAGGATTCACGCCAGTTTCTCCGCGTTGTAATCTCTGTCTCAATTTGGTGCCAGGTCCGCAAAACGAATAACCTGGTAGATGCAAATCGAACGGGAGCTTATTGATGATTGAATTGACAACACCTGCCCCAGAGTAAGTCAACATTGATAATGATGGAAGATACCTTCAATGCGTTTATTTATAACCGTGGCGCGCTCATGTCTTTTCATCACATCATGGAATACGATCAACAACACAAGACACTGCCTATTGAAAATTTAGAATTTTTGAATGATGGCCTCAATAGCAATATGGTTGGGAAGCATGGTGAATTATTACCGAATTCGTTTCGTGCATTTATTTGTGGGCTAAATGGTTGTGGAAAGACGAATGCTATTTCAACACTGTTATTCCACCTGAATGGAGCAAAATTCGAAAACATCTACGTATACTCAAAATCTTTGTACCAACCCAAATATCAGGTGATTCAAGAAATTTTGAAGAAAGTCAAGGGATTGGGATATTATCCGTTCAGGGAAAATGAGGAAATCATATGCCCTCACGAGGCCAAATCAAATTCAATAGCCATTTTCGATGATGTTGCATGCGATGGTCAACAGAAAATTCGAGAATATTACTCCTTTTGTAGACACCGAAATATTGATGCTGCATACCTTATATATTAAAAAATTCCCAAACAATTGATACGAGACAATTGTAATATGATTGTGCTTTTCAAGCAGGATGAAATTAATTTGAAACATGTATTCGATGAACACGTTTTCCCAGACATGTCGTTCGATGAATTCAAGGCAATGTGTGCAGAATGCTGGCGACAGCATCGGTATGGAATCGTTGTGATTGTGAAAGATTTTGATATAAATGCTGGACGTTATCGTCAAGAATTCGATAAATATATAAGTATACAGAGGGACTGATGTATCTCACAGTTATCATCATGAAACCGTTGAGCAAAGAAGTTGATGCTATTCGAAAGACTAAAATCAATGAAATTGCAAAAGCTATTCGAAAAAAATATTTGGCTTTGAAATTGGGTAGATCTGAAGAAGATGAGTCGTTGCAAAAATTCTTTAAACCTCTATCTACCCCATTGAGAAAAATAACAGCAATGCCGCCGCCGCCGTCTCCTACTATCCCAATGAAAAGTTAGGTGAAATCTGAACTCAACAAGAGGAAGTGAAAGAGCGTGAAACGTCTCCATTCGAATCCCTCGAAACGATTCCGTTCCAATCCCTCGAACATGTTGCAGGTACAGATGATAATGATGATGATACCTTTAGCATGGACATACAAGAGGACCAAGATAAGAGCTTTGCATCAGACATGGATGAACAAGTTTTACGGGAATATACCGATCAATATCCTATAATGGCTCAACCGTTCATTATAAAACATTGGAGCAATGACAAACAAATTGATAAAGTATACGGCCCTGTTTATGATGGTGTATCTTCAAAATGGTTCCTTGGTAATAAAGAAATAGATTTCGACAAACGCAGCGGATACATTAAAATGGGTGGATATGAGTGGAAAGAAACACCCGGTATATATGAACTCATATTTTTAAACACACCTGAAAACTATAATAATGAAGATATGCAGGCATACAAATCAATTGTCGATTTGTCGAACATTCACGAAAACTCCCTAGGCTATCCGAAAGGTAGTAAAAGATACAAGTATACCGACATAATTAAACCGATGTTTCCTATACGAAATCAACGTAAAATATCAACACGTACTAGTTCACCTAAAACACCCGACCCTGCAGCAAAATTAGGCGGTTTGCCTAAAACACCTCTTGCAATGACATTCAATACCAAGCCTATGGAGTTTGTTTATTGCGATGACCCAAACGAACTATGCGAACGCCTCAAATTATTGATAGCCTCTCAGAATGCCGGAAATACTTCGCATGACAATGAGATTATTGCCATTTTGAGTGAACTCAAAGAGGCAAATATAATTCTATAAGATGACATGTATCCATGCATACATTCACATTTCCAAAATTGTTATCGATATGTTTTGGAAGTAGCGACAGCAACACCGGTGATAAAAAAAAAATTACCTACGCCCTCTGGAGGCCGTTTGCTGCACACTCCAGATGGTACTATTGATTTTGATAATTTGAAGTTGAGTAATGTAAAGAGCCCTACCAATAATACTGATGCTGCCAATAAAAAATATGTGGATGAAATCGATAGAAAAATTGCTGCAACTATACAACATCAAGGTGAACAACACCATTCGGAAATAGTTCAACTGAGTGACAAAATGGCAAAGATGCAACATGAAATTGAAAATGAATTGATTGCAACAAAAAATAATCTGGAAAAGAAAACTCAAACATTTGCAAGTAATTTTGTTGAAATAACGCAACTAAGTTAGGTACGCTATAATGAAACAAAGTAATTTTTCGAAAAATTCAACCAACAATACAAAACTGATATTGAAAATATTCGTGGAGATTTTTTTGTTGAAAAAAATTTCTGAAATATCCGATTCGATTCATGCACACAATTTAAAATGGGATATTAAGCACAAGGAAATGCTGCTAACCAAGAATGAGTTAAACCAGTTTCGAATTGATATTTTACAGCAAATCACCAAAATAAATTCAGATATAGCGAGTGTATAATCTGCTGTCGAGGAGATCACTAAAAGACAAAATGTAGTGTATGCATCACCTTAATAAAATAGTAGGTTTCACAGTTTCACCATCACATATGTGTGATGGCTTCCAAAGACAAGATTCAACTTGTCCGTGAACTGCATGAACCTATTAGAAAACATTTTACTCGACGTCGCACCATCATTGAAAGCTTAGATGATTTATGGCAAATGGATTTGGCTGAGATGAGACCGTACGCTCATCAAAATCGTAATTTCAAACTCATTCTAGTAGTTATAGATTATTTCTCGAAGTTCGTGTGGACCCATCTGCTGAAAACGAAAACGGGTGGGGAAATTACTAAAACGTTTGCAGATATTTTGGCACACACGAAACGATACCCAAAGAATCTACAAACCGATCAGGGAACGGAATTTAACAAAAGTAAATTCCAGAGTTTGATGAAAAAACATGAGATAAATCAATACAATACTTACAGCATCCTCAAAGCCTCTATGGCCGAACGGATTATAATGACTTTGAAGGAAAGATTGTACAAGTATTTCAGTTTGAATGGCACCTACAAATGTCTGAATATATTACCTGAAATCACAAAATCTTACAATGATATACGTCATTCAAAGACGGGTATGAAACCTTCGGAAATTGATAAAACCAACGAAAAAGAAATTCTCAAATCAACATACAGCCACTTGAAAATAGCTGGACCGAGAAAATTCAAAGTCGGCGATGTTATGCGAATTAGTAAGGCAAAGCACGTTTTCGAAAAAGGTTACACGCTCAATTGGACTACGGAATTATTCAAAATCATCAAAGTCAATATTACCAACCCCGCCACCTTCATGCTGGAAGATATGCATGGTGCTCCTATCAAGGGTGCTTTTTATGCGAAGGAATTACAAAAAACTGCACATCGAGATATATATCTCGTGGAAAGAAGGCAAAAATATGTACGTTAAATGACTCGGTTTGAATAATTAACATAACAGTTGTATCGAAAACGTTGATTTTGTATAGAATCTTATGGGAAACAAACACAAATCATATAATTTCGAGGGGTCTTTCAAATATTTCTTCAGTCAACAAACATGCAACAATTTTAAAATTGGCCACGTGATCTGAAGCTATAAAAGCGTATGCAAGCACAGACGAATATTCAGTTGGAAAACGAAAATTTCCCAAGATAGTGGTTACGTCACCAAAGTTGAAGTAATGTGTGGTAGTGATGAGAAAGATTACAACGAAACTCTAAATACCATCGACAGAGCATTGGGACAATATGAAATGGCTGCTCGAAACGAAAATCAGTTGATGTTGATGATCTTTCCTATGCCATCCTACGAAATTCGAATTGGGATTTTAGCTCATGCATCATTTTGAAGCAGCAGTTCTCCATTCGATCCATCAATTTTGCTTCTTTTGAATGGGCAACCCTCATTTATATCCTACAAGAAATCAAGGAAAATTTCTTTGAATCACAAATCGATGAGTATGTAGATGAGTATGATCCAATCACAACACGTTGCGGGGATTACATTTACATCACACAGTACATCGAAAGTAATGCCAAACAAATTTCTATTTCCAAGGATGTCACGAACATGGAGCTGTCCCAACAAGATGTAAACGACATTCTAAATACACACTTGGGGGTGCTGTCTGATCGTATCGCTATGCTGGATGCTATGAACTTTTGTGACTATTATCGAGGTGTATTTGATATTATTCAATCATAGTTACGTGATAATAAAACTAATTTATGTTTAGATAGTATGTTGGCTAATGCTTTACGTGAATATTTATTCTATTATAAACAAAAATTTGTGTATGATTTATGTAATAAATAAGAAAAAGAAATTATGTGTGTTTAATTTCATCAAGTTTAAATTTTTATTAATTTGCAGACATTCAAACATAAAAACATTTTCAACTTACCTTTTTTTGCTCAACACTATCCTCCATTGTAAGCTCAATCACATTTTCAAAAAAAATATTTTATTTCGTAATTTTTGGGAATAATTTTTAAAACCTTTTGATATTATTATAACAAAACACGACTACTTGTCTCCCAGCATTACGATCCAACTTTTTTTTTATTAAATTCAGTTCACAAAATTTAGAAAATGAAATACATGATTATGCACTTTTTCAAAGAATAATATTGTACTTACATTATTGCTGATTGTGCACACACGTAAGTAAGTCTAGTACTGCTTGGTTAATCGAAAACTGAAATTCATGGCTCATCCCTAACCACTTTTATGACCCTAATGTGAAAACAAATTTCATAAAAACATTCGGGAATACTTGATATAAAATTTCAGAACAAGCAAAGCAAATAACGCAATAATCGTTACTCTGTGGTTTTGATAACAAAACTGCTGGCCTGGGTTTTTCGATAGCCGTTAGTTCGATAAACACATTTCAAGGCCAACTGATTACTACTTCCAGCATAATAACCAAGTTTCCTGTATGAGCGGTTTTTCCATAATTGATAACGCCGAATGGCGCGTTTCAATGCCAACTGATATGAAACGAATAACAGAAGTTGATGGCAGAATGTTTATATGGTAATAATAAAAATAAAATAAAATTTTTGGAATATTTTTATTCAAACCAAATTATGTGAAATTCCAAAATCATTTCTTGTACAGTTCTAATTAAAATACATAAAATACATGCTAATATTATAGATACCATGATTAGAATTCTATAAACGTTATGTTCCATTTGCGACTTCTTTTTCCCTTGCCTTGCTGGAATAAATTTGATGGTTTTTGTGTCTATTTCACGAAGATCTTCAAATATCAGCTTCATTTTATACTTGAATGCTGTATTCTTTGGAACATAACTAACAAATACTGCTAACTGTCATTGATTGACCCGAGTTAAACGCATTGTGTTCTATAACAACGAGGATCGAAATCATCTGCCTTCGCGCATATTGCCATGAATTTCACTCTTTTCGGCACATTGATGTTTTCAGTTGAGGAGACATATTCTACAATGCTTGAGGCTGGATTCTTCTAAACGGATATTTCGTTTGCGGTAATTTTCGATTGAACACTTTGTCTTGAATGCTCAAATCAGTCAACTGCTTCACCACATTCTCCTTTCCTTCATAAAATTGAATATCTTCCTTTGACTATTGGGCACGTCTAGAAAAATCTTCAACCTTCTCTCTGTATTCTCCAGATGCCATTTTAATATTGATTATTTCAACTGTTCAATGGCAATAACATACTTTCCAAAAATAAAGTTACCTAACCCTCTCCCCCACCCACCTGATAATGAATACCAAAAAAGAAACAGAGTCAAACTGATATGAAACGAAACGTACTGCGGCGGCGATACTCTGCAGAAATGTGATCAAAAATAGACGTTTTTCGCGTTCCAAAAAACAACTCAAAATTGTAACGCCAAATCATGCAAAAATGTGACTAAAATAGACGTTTTATAAGGTTAGTTCGTTCTGTTTCGATCAAACTGACATCTGTCACTCTACCTGTCTGTCGATCTATCTGTCTTCATCGCCGATATATTGATCGACGTTCTAAACGAAAAATGTCAAATGTTAACGAACTGACTTCTAACATTTGAGCGATGAGTACATAACGCATTAAAATGTGAGGTTTATGGCACTTATGGCAGTTGACGGAAGGAAATTCTATTATTTTCTTGATCCCAATAAAAGTTGTCTTATGAGAGTACCCGCACTATTCTGTATCTTTACTAATAACGAAGATAGCCTCCTATGCCCTTTTGGCATTGGAAAATGCTCAAAAATGTTTCTTGATATCGAAACGAATCCATTGATGCCAAAATCATCGGAATCGGACAACCGGAAGTGAAAACCGGAAGTGGTCATTTTATTGCATATTCGAACTCTCCAAGCGGACAATCCGAATTTACTATTATTTTTCTTCTACCTCAATTTTTTCAAACTGGAAGTGCTTATTTTTTTAAATATTGTTAATGCGTTTATTGGACACAGATGGATCTGATGTATTCCTTCATGATGTCAAATGGTGGTCATGTTTTTTTTTTCTATCTAAACGACTTATGATCTTTTTCTATTCCTGGTGATATTTTTTCAAAACACTCGGTAAATGTTTTCTATTTATGATCAGACATATGACAAATGACAGAAACTGTCAACTTTTTTCCAAAAGCAATGATGTTTAAATCAAAACGCCCTGTATATATTTTTCCCAATGAATTTGTAAGACGTCCCTGTACAACTATGATGAGCATTGACCACTCAGAAGCAGCCATGATTTTTTTAACTTGAATCCCCATAACCTCCATGACGTGTTTTTTTCTTTGACCTCCATGTTTTTTATCTTAAATGATATGTTGGCACACCTGGTATACTAAATTTGACAATCAGTCGCCATGTTTTTTCTTTCAAATAATATGTAAGACGTCCTATATATATTTTTGCTGCATACTCTGCTATCCCCATTGCCTCAATGACCCATATTCCACATGACATTTGACACACACGCAGCAGTCACGTTTTTTCTCTTAAATTATGCATTTTCAAACACCTTGTATACTTTCCTCATTGGAATCTCACCTTCAAACGTAACACCTTCGTTGCCTCGCAATTTTTCACATTTATTTCAAACATCATTATTATTATCAGACTCACAATCATTATATTTGTTTTAAATATTCAAACAGCGTGCTCTGGTAGCTGGAGAAATATATATCCCACATTTGTACATCAACTTGAACGAAGTCTCCGTGGAGACAAGGCTAGCGCCACTCGCTACCAAGCAAAAGGACGATGGTTCAAACCTCTGCTGCTGAAATCTGTTTTCTTTATAAATTCAATTCAATTAATTCAAAATATTCAAAGTTTGCGCACTCTATTGGCAAAATGTTATCAATCTAAGGGATCTACTCGACTACGTCACACGATGAACGCGAAGCAGCGATGCTCTGATTTCCCCCCCACTCCAAAAAGAGCAAAAATTGCAAAACGGATCTTAAAAATCCTTATGCAGATATACATGTAAAAATGATCAAATTGATTCTTGAACTCTTGTAGCACATTTACTTCTTCACGCATTTTGCGGGGTTACGGTCGAAAATGTACACGTATAAAGTTCAGGGGGGAGTAGTTGTTAAAAAATCAAACAGGGTTTAATATGGTGTTGTAAAAAATAAATTAACTTTTGATGATTATGAGGATTGTTTGAGTAGCAACAAAGAAAAGACCGTAACCCAACACACGATCCGTTCCTACGTTCATGAGATGTATTCAATTGAATAGTCTAAAATCGGATTAAGTGCCCATGATGATAAACGAAAACTTATCACAGATTTATTTGATACACTACCGTGGAGGTACTATAGTCTAAATAAATTTTTTTATCCATTTTTTCTTCTAAAATTTTCTCTCGTTCATAAGTAGTACAATGAATTTACAACAATTGTGAATGAAAACAATCTGTGAGAATATACAGTCTACAAGAAGGTTCCTCATCCACTTACCTTTACCTCAATCATTAACAAAAGGAATTATTCAAAATTATTCGTGTTACAAGTGGTCGTATATCATTCATTATCAACGCCATGAAGATAACAATGAAGATGATGATGATGAGGATGACTATGATATTCTTATAAATTTTTTTAATATGTTGATATATCTGATTTTAGCTATTTGAAAAGACCTATTGATTTTCGTACGTCATTATTGAATGTTTATGACTTGGAGCCATATTGTCATAATGATTCGTACTGTATTTGGATGAAATATTATGAACTTGTTGATTTTAATTTAGTTGTGGGCGAAACTTGTTTCAATTGTTTTAAATATGGTGCTGAATGTCGTAATTATGGTAAATTAAATTTTAAATTTAATCATGTACATGAAATTTTCACCAGTTATGAACTACATAATGCCTACCAACAGAAAGCTTATTGGTGTCAATATAACTTTACACATGTTCTTTTTGAACTTCAAACTCAAGATGAATGCCGAGATAATTTACAAAATCAGATGAGAGTGAAATTTTGTTAAATATTTTTCTTTTACTTTTTTCAAGTGGTGTACAATTATTGTATTTTATGTGTGCGGGATAAATTTTCAATATACGAAAAAAATTATTTCCTGTTTTATTCCAATATTCCTTACCTTTGTATCGACGTAGTTCAATCCCCATCCATGGATTGCTTGCTAAAACTTATATGAAAAAATGGTGATTTGAGGAAAAAAACAAAAAAATGGTTGCGTCTATACATCTGAGTATGCTGTGTGAAATCGAACTTTCTAGTGTTGAGAGCAAATAAAAGGTAAGTTAAATATTTTTTTCCTGTAAATGGTATGAATTACAAAGTGCAGTTCAGTCTGATGAAATTAAACACACATAATTTCTTTTTCCTATTTATTACATAAATCATACACAAATCTTTGTTTATAATAAAATAAATATTCACGTAAAGCTTTAGCCAACATATTATCTAAACATGAGGCTTGACAAAAACCTTCTATTATTTCTTCCAAACTTAAATTAGTTTTATTATCACGTAACCATGATTGAATAATATCAAAAACACCTCGATAATAGTCACAAAAGTTCTTGGCATCCAGCATAGCGATACGGTCAGACAGCATCCCCAAGTGTCGTTTACATCTTGTTGGGACAGCTTCATGTTCGTGATATCCTTGGAAATGAAAATTTGTTTGGTATTAAATTCGATGTATTGTGTGATGTAAATGTAATCCCCGCAACGTGTTGTGATTGGATGTACATACTCATCGATTTGTGATTCAAAGAAATTTTCCTTAATTTCTTGCAGGATGTCAACGAGGGTTGCCCATTCAAAAGAAGCAAAATTGATGGATCGAATGGAGAACTGCTGCTTCAAAATGATGCATGAGCTAAAATCCCTGTAGTGACTTATGCCACATCGAATTTCGTAGGATGGCACTGGGAGGACCATCAACATCAACTGATGTTCGTTTCGAGCAGCCATTTCATATTTTCCCAATGCTCTGTCGATGGCATTTAGAGTTTCGTTGTAATCTTCTCCATAACTATCGCATATTACTTCTTCTTCAGGTCAATTTAAAAGTTGTTGTTGCATGCTTGTTGACTGCGAAAAAATGTTTGAAGGACCCCTCAGAAATATATAATTTGTTTATGTTTTCCATAAGATTCTAAACAAAATCAACGTTTTTGATCCAACTGTTATGTTTGTTATCCACACCGATCCATTCAACGTACATTTTTTTTGCCTTTCTTCCTCAGAACTTTTCCAAGAGATATATATCTGGATTTGCAGTTTTTTGTAATTCCTCTGCATAAAAAGCACCCTTGATAGGAGCACCCTGCATATCGTCCAGCATGAAGGTGGCGGGGTTGGTAATATTGACTTTGATGATTTGTAAATATTTCCGTGGTCCAGTTGGGCGTGTAACCTTTTTTGAAAACGTGCTTTGCCTTAGTAATTCGCACAACATCGCCGACTTTGAATTTTCTCGGTCCAGCTATTTTCAAGTGCGAGTATGTTGATTTGAGAATTTGTTTCTCGTTGGTTTTATCAATTTCCGAAGGTTTCATACCCGTCTTTGAATGACATGTATCATTGTAAGATTTTGTGATTTCAGGTAATATATTCAGCCATTTGTAGGTGCCATTCAAACTGAAATACTTGTACAATCTTTCCTTCAGAGTCCTTATAATCCGTTCGGCCATTGAAGCCTTGAGGATGCTGTGCGTATTGTAGTGATTTATCTCATGTTTTTTCATCAAACTCTGGAATTCACTGTTGTCAAATTCCGGTCCCTGATCGGTTCGTAAATTTTTTGGGCATCGTTTCGTGTGTGCCAAAATATCTGCAAATGTTTTAGTAATTTCCTCACCCGCTTTCGTTTTCAGCGGACGAGTTCACACGAAACAATCTATAAATTACGAGTTTGAAATTACGATTTTGATGGGCGTACGGTCTCATTTCAGCCAAGTCCATTTGCCATAAATCATCTAAGCCTTTAATAATGGTGCGACGTCGAGGATAATTTTTTCTATTAGGTTCATGCAGTTCACGGACAACTTGAATCTTGTCTATGCAAGCCATCACACATATGTGATGACGAAACTGCGAAACTTACTATTTTATTATGGTGATGCATACACTACATTTTGTCTTTTAGTAATCTCTTCGACAGCAGATTTTACACTCGCTATATCTGAATTTATTTTTGGTGATTTGTTGTGAGATATCAACTAGAAGTTGATTCACATCATTTTTGCCAACGTTTTATTTTGCTTCAAAGTGTTGTTGTACGAAAGAACCAGATCGGTTATTTCCGAGATTTTTTTCAAGTCCTCGTTATAGACAGATTTTACATTCGCTATATTTGATTTTATTTTGGTGACTTGCTTCGAGATATCGGTTCGAAATTGAGTCACTTCATTTATTGCCACCGTTTCATCATGCTTCAAAGTGTTGATGTGTGAACGAATCATATCGGTTCTTTCCGAGATATTTTCAATATCAGTTTTATATTGTTCATTGACTTTTTCATTAAACGAAACCCTCTCTTTATAACGTTCCACATTTCTTTGCGACATTTCAATAAAATTAGGATCTAGCGTTTGAAGTTTTTTCAAACTGATTCCTCATTTCACCCACTTTTCTACTTCATCAGTTCCTCAGCCAATATTTCCAATGCATCGGTGTTCTCATCTGAACTAGTACCAATTTTATCCGTAATTTCATCCACATATTGTTTATTGACAGCATCAGTATTATTGGTGGGCCTCTTTACATTACTCAATTTCAAATGATCAAAATCGATGTTACCATATGGAGTGTGCAGCAAGCCGCCGCCTCTAGAGGGCGTAGGTAATTTTTACTTTTTATCACCACTGCCACCAGCGGTGCTGTCGCTACGTCCAAACTTATCGATTACCATTTTGAAAATGTGAATATATGCATGGATGCATGTCATCTCATAGAATTATATTTGCCTCTTTGAGTTCATTCAAAATGGCAATAATCTCATTGTCATGCGAACTATTTCCGACATCCCGAGAGGCTATCAATAATTTGAGGCATTCGCATAGTTCGTTTGGGTCATCCAAATAAATAAACTCCATAGGTTTGGTATTGAATGTCATTGCAATAGGTATGTTTTTAGGTAAACCGCTATCTTTTGCTGCAGGGTTGGATGTTTTAGGTAAACCTGTACGTGTAGATATTTTACTGTAACGGAAATACCGTTATATTTAGATTTTAATTCCAAAGCCATACTAGAAGCAACACCTAGTAACGAACATGTGAACTTGTCTAAAGAGTAGACAACAGAATTCCCTCACTACCTAAGACGTCCAGTGACAACTGACGGCAAATAGCTGAACTTGTCTAGGGTAATTTCGTTTGTAGACAGACCCATCTGGGTTGATAACGTTGGGTTTAGATAGATGTCACTGACATGATGTCGGAAATCCAGTTCGAAAATTGGAGAAGTGCGATGAGTCCTCTTCTTAGTTTGGCGGCCAAGGTGTCAACAAGTATCTTAAAGGTGTGAATCAGGTGATGAAATAAATCTAAATCCATATGAATTGAAGCGATCATAAGTATTTTTGAAATAAAGCTCAAGTGAATAATACTGGGAATTAGATTTTCAATCGACTCCAATCCAGAAGGAAGTGCCAATTCCAAAGGAATCAATGATATAATGACCTGTTGATCAACCATCGATGATGGCCTTCTAGTTAATTGGATCCAGTGTTCATCTAGGGCAAATTCTGATGTGTGATCACGTCGAAAAGAATCTACCAAGAAACCTGTAAGTGTCAGATAAAATTTTTATTTGTCGATGCATGTTGCGTACCAGAAAACCACACCATTTTGTCAAGCTGACAATCCTATCTTTTCGTTTACCGTCAAGTTAAACGTTTTCAAGATTTCAAGTTTAACATACATATCGGAGTATCGGAGTATCGGAAAATGTGATTATATATATATATATATATATATATATATATATATATATATATAATCACATTTTCAGTAATGATTTCAAGTAAAGTTTTTCATGGTGCACCATTAATATTCTGCTGTTAAGATTATCCTAGTTCTAAGTACTCATACATCTCGACTCCTGTGTTGAGGAGTACATCATTTTAATAACGTGTAATATTATGTCACATATTCAGTGAGGAGGGTATCGTATACTGTTGAGTTTTACATGTGTGATAACCTAACATCTATCAATGTTTTTTCATGAACTCTAAGCCTATTTACGAGGAAACACAACGAAACCAGAACAGAACTAGTAGAACCTGGAGGCATAGTTCATACCAGACGATTCCCTGAACCTGTTACGTGAGGTGTCATCTTGTTCATGCTCAGGTTAGCAGAACAACAACCAAGACGTTCCTGTCAGAATCTCAACACTGTATGAATGAACTAAGGTATCCTGTATCGCTGAAGCAAATTCAGTAATAATATTGTTTGAATATCAATGTGTTACTTTGACACCACATTTTGTTAAATTTATTATAATATATTTGTTTTGAAATATCGTTTTATTGTTGGTCTGGTTACAGAGGGAAGTCAATTTATCTTATTTCAATTATCTATCATTAGGTATTTTGTACTTTTTATTCCTGTTGAATTAAAAATTGCTGGCGTCCAATTCTTGAAGTTCAAAATTTAAAACTCTTGCCTGCCTCATGAAAAATACGAAACTAGCAATATAGTCCAAAGAACCTAAGCCGTTCTCTATTGAGCAGTCAGGCAATCAAAGTAACCCCGGTTACGTTACATTACGTGTGTTTAAAAATTTGAGTTCATACATACCGGGTGTTGCTTTCCACCGATATCCACCCATTTTAATGTATCCGCTGCGTTTGTCGAAATCTATTTCTTTGTTACCTAGGAACCGTTTTGAAGATACAATATCATATACAGGACTGTATACTGCATCGATTTCTTTGTCATTGCTCCAATGTTTTATATGGTTGAGCCATTTTAGGATATTGATCGATATATTCCTGTAAAACTTGTTCATCTATGTCTGACGCAAAGCTCCTATCTTGTTCCTCTTGTGTGCCTACGCTAAAGATATCCTCATCTTCACCATCATTATCATCTGTACCTGCAACATGTTCGAGGAATTGGAATGGAGTCGTTTCGATGGATTCGAATGGAGACGTTTCACGCTCTTCCACTTTCTCTTGTTTGAGTTCAGATTTTGCCATAGTTTTCATTGGGGTAGTAGGAGATTGCGGCGGCATTGCTGCTATTTTCCTCAATGGAATCGATACAGGTTTAAAGAATTTTTGTAACGACTCATCTTCAGATCTACCCAGTTTTAGATCCAAATATTTTTTTCAAATAGCTTTTGCAATTTTGTTGATTTTAGTCTTTCGAATAACATCAAATTCTTTGCTCAACGGTTTCATAATGATAACTGTGAGACACATCAATCCCTCTGCATACTTATATATTTATCGAATTCTTGACGATAACGTCCAGCATTTATATCAAAATCTTTCATAATCACAACGGTTCCATATTGATGCTGTCGCCAGCATACTGCACACATTGCCTTGAATTCATCGAACGGCATGTCTGGGGAAACGTGTTCATCGAATACATGTTTCAAATTAATTTCATCCTACTTGAGGAGCACAATCATATTACAATTGTCTCGTATCAATTGTTTGGGACTTTTTGAATATGTCTGACAAAGGTATGCAGCATAAATATCTCGGTATCTGCAAAAAGAGTAATATTGTCGAATTTTCTGTTGACCATCGCATGCAACATCATGCAAGATGAATATGGAAATTGATTTGGCCTCGTGAGGGCTTATGATTTCCTCATTTTCCTAGAACAGATAATATCCCAATCCCTTGACTTTTCCCAAATTTTCTTGAACCACCTCATATTTGGGTTGGTACAAAGATTTCGAATATACGTAGACGTTTCCGAATTTTGCTCCATTCAGGTGAAATAACAGTGTTAAAATAGCATTCTTCTTTCCACAACCACTTGGCCCACAAATAATTGCACGAAACGAATTCGGTAATAATTTACCATGCTTCCTAACCATTCTGCTATTGGGCCTCCATTCAAAAAATCTACATTTTCAATTTCAATAGGCAGTGTATTATCTTGTTGAACGACTTCCATGATGTAATGAAAAAACATGAGCGCTCCACGGTTATAAATAAACGCATTGAAGGTATCTTTCATCATTATCAATGTTGACTTACTCTGGTGCAAGTGTTGTCAATTCAATCATCAATAAGCTCCCGTTCGAATTGCATCTACCAGGTTATTCATTTTGCGGACCTGGCACCAATTTGAGACAGAGATTACAACGCGGAGAAACTGGCGTGAATCCTTCGGACGAGTGCTGCAGAGACCACGATATTGCATACTCTCAATCCGACTCCCTAGAAGACCGTCATAAAGCAGATCAAGTGTTGGAAAATAGAGCTTGGGAACGAGTTAAATCTAAAGACGCTAAATTTGGGGAACGGGCTGCAGCTTGGCTTGTTACTTCCACTATGAAAGCGAAACGTGAGCTAGGTATGGGCGTGTCCTTTCGACGTAACTTGCTTCAAAAAATTATTAAAAATTGGAAACACAATCCTACTAATATTAAGAAATCTAGTGCTTCGGCTTTGCGAGCTGCTAAAATGGCATTGGGTCAAGCTGAAGGATGTAAGTAAATACGAATGCCTAGAATACTTCCATTCGATGCAAAATCTGGAGGAATTCTACCCCTCATACCTATATTTGCTGCACTTTCGGCTTTGGGTGCGTTGGCAGGTGAAGCGATCTCCATAGCAAAAACCGTGATAGACGAAAAAAATGCTAAAAAGTAACTCGAAGAAGACCAGCGTCACAATAAATCCATGGAACATTTGGGTTCGGGTTTGTACCTGCGCAAAACCCCTCGAGGATTTGGACTGTTCCTGAAAAAACAAAATCAACGCAAAGGACGAGGTCTTTACCTGAAAAAGCAAAAAAACTGCTAAATAAGCTACCACATTTTCGTGGAGTCTTTATTCGTGATATGTTGCCAACTTGTGGTCCTTGGCTGCGAGAATGCGATGTATTGAAACGGATTCCCACTTGAATGAGGGCACTCATTGGGTAGCTCACAATAAAAACGGCAATGTTGCACAATATTTTGATAGTTTCGACAATCTCAAATCTCCAATGGAATTGGCAACATATTTTGGGAGGGGTGTAAGAATTACATATTATAATAGTCAATATCAAAATTACAATCAAAGTAACTGCGGACATCTCTGCCTAAAGTTTCTACTTCTAAATGTCCACCGCTGAGATGCATGAATCATTGGCTGAAATGCATAAATATATATCATTGCGAGAACTGATACTCAACTGCGAGCTTTGTCAATCGAATATTTGATTGGGAACGTAGGACCTTGGGAGTTGCTGGATGTATGGCACAGATTACCAAAGTACTACAAAAATCGATTCGCTCTGCAGATTCTTCTACCATGTTTCATTCATTATCAAAATGATTTTGGACTGTGAACGGCATCACTAAAAGAAGCAGAGTATCATGGACCAGTTAGCGCACAATTTGAATGTTATTATTGTAATAATAAATAAATTAGTTTTCATCCAGGTTGTTGTTCATTATTTAAGGTGGGTCAGTTCCGACACTATATCAGTCATGTCTATGATATTGACAGTTTGGCTTTGCTCAGCTTCCATTCGTACAACAGTATACCCAACATTGAAGAAGGTATAAAATTCTACTACTTTGAAAACGGTGGCAAAACTGAACAGAGTATCGATATCCCTGCTAGCTCTTATTGAATTGGTAATATTGAGGCTTTGATCAGCAAACACATCACACCTAAAACGTACAAGGAAAACCCCGAGGAATTTTTATACCTCAAACCGAATAACCGAGTATGACCCGCATTTTAGGGTTTTTGTCTACTCTTCTCAAACCCAACTTGCATTACGCATCAGATCTACCTGTAGATATCATTAAAGTACGTACCATAAACATGGATAGCAACATTACGTTCGGTTGATGTTGATCCTGGTTACGCAATTGACGAAACGCCAACCACCTCATTTATCTACCCATTGCTTATAGAGACGAAATAAACATTATTATGCTGCAAGTGCTGGACCAGCATTCTCAACTCGTTGATTTTCGAAACGAAGAAATGATCGTTTATTTGGAATTGAAGCGAAAGTATGGTATTAACTATTCATAAAAATAACTCGCCACCATACCCCACCTCAGTCTTCACCAAGACCTTCAACTTGCGTCAACTACTGTTACCAGAGAATAAACTGTTTTTGGGATGTTGTCCAATCAAGTCTTCAACATTTTCCGAAAACCACACAACGATGAATCCATACAGAAGGTGGAATGGCGGACTTACTACCCATATATCAAGTCCTTTCGCAGCAATGATGTCATTGAAATCAACATCAATCAATCTGACGCTTACGATGCTATTCATCAGTGGAAAAGTTGTGAAAACCAAAGGAGATGGCCGTGTAACATTCGTAAACAATTCTGGTGCTTTTATGTTTCAATCTGCTAGTTATGAACAAAGCGGCAAGGAATTGGAGACGGTTCGTGAAGTTCGAATTGTTAGTACTGTCAGAGATCTCACCTATACTGACGAAGATATCAAGCACTTGGCCAATCCAAGTTGGACTTTCCCCAGCAACGCTGGGGATATCAACACCACTGATCAATCATTCAACATCATACCCATCAAACATTTTTTGCATATTTTCAACGATTATCAATGTGTTTCCTATGGCAAACATACCATCCGATTAGTACGAGCTGCAGATAATAGCAACTGCTTAAAGATAGAGGAGACCGCTAGATCGCCGGCTGGTACAACAGCAGTCAGGTTGGAAATTGAAAATATTGAACTCGAAGTAAAGCGAATCTTTCCGCATGATCAAATTGAATTGCAACTCTTGAAGGCCATCCAAGCTGATACTCATATTCTCATGCCGTTCAGAAAATGGGAACTCCATATGTTGCCTGCTTTCACATAAGATGCAAAAAGTGAAATATGGGCCGTCAAGACTTCCTCGTTTCTCGAAAGTCCTCGCTATGTGATTGTATGTTTCCAAAAAGACCGTGATTACACCAAATTCAACAACGATCCAACAATATTCGCTCATTCGAATATCACCAATATAACGCTCACTCTGAACGGTGAGAATTATCCCAAATAGAATATGCATCTGAATTTTGCAAAGGGGAATTTTTGCAAGCCTATTTCAACTATGCACAATTCGGTCTCAGCTACAAAATTACTAATCAACATAATCCTCTGCTGAGCTCCACCGAATTTTTTGGCAAGACTCTCTTTGTCATCGATTGTTCCAGAAGGGACGAGAGCATAAAAAGTTCCGCTGTTGATGTGAAATCTTTCTGAATTTATAGGAGAAGAACGACAAATAACTTTGTACAATGACAACCAAAGTGCTCAAATTAATGTTGTCAATTAATTCAATATTCCACAACCGTACCAAGCACATTGATATTCGCTACCACTATATCAGGCAAGTCGTTGAAGAAAATCGAATCGTCCTAGAATATTTGCCAACAGAGAAAATGATAGCTGATATTTTAACAAAGAACGTTGGTGGTCAGAAATTTCAAGATTGTGTTCGAAACATGGGTGTATCAGATTACGGGGGAGTGTTGAAGATCTAATCTGATTTGTTTCACCACGTATTATATAATGATATAAAATCATAGTTGATATGTGAAACAAAATTTTGTATAGTTCTGACACTAAAAAAAACTTTGTTTACTGTCTGATTCAATCTTTGAATAAGTATATATCCGATAATTCTAAAACTCAGCATTCACTCACGTACTCTCAGCATTCATTTATTCGAGTTTACTCATTCCGTGTGTTACAAATAAACTGTTATTGTGTTTATTAACTTCAGTTCGTTTCTGTGATGGATAGACTTGAGTCAATGTGCGTTTTTAGATATAAAAAAATTATAAAATACTTCCTTTCACACAAGAACGTGTCAATAAATATGCAAAAATTTCGTAAAACAAATAAATTGCAATGGACAACGTAAAATAGCCACCAATTTTGAGATGATCGAACTATTGAGGAATTTATATCAGACCCTTATATTCAGCTTCCCAGATCAAAATAGAATTCTATCGGTCTACATCCAAAGTAGGATAAATTTTAGCAGTGCCTTCCAAGAACACAATTCAATCAATTTGTTTGGATCTTCGAGGAAGACCAACTTATTGTCTTTTTCGGTATACTGTGTGTATACGAATCTCAAGTGAAGGTACTGGAAGAATTCCTGGGCAGTGCAGTCTGCGAAACTTGTGATTAAAAGAGGGTGCTAGGGGCATTAGACGGATTTTATTGTCCAACGGGAAATTTAATAAACCAAACGTGATAAGAAATTAAATTTCGGGCTATTTGAAGCTGAAGTGTTGACACACGGGTGCAGCACTGAAGAAAGAATAGATTAATAATTTTTGAAGGAGAAAATTGTTTCCTTGAAGTGATAGACGCATCAAGAGCGTGAAATATTTCTTTTGTCTTACCCCGCGGAGTGGACCTGGAGGTTCATCTTCGCCGAAGACCTGCCGCGTGGTAAACCCAAATCCCCGGCGTAGAAGAGGGGTCAGGTAATAAGAAACAGGCACGCACACAGCTCAAGGAGAATTTATTTCTCTGGGCGGATCTACGTGGATTTTTACGAAGCCAGCTCGTTAGCGATTAAGTCCTGACCTGTCAAGCCATCATAAGGTATAGCTGTGCTACATCGAGCTCACTGTCCGTGAGTCACCTGGGGTTCGTTTAGCTATAGATTTCGCGATCTCCACCTATCCTGCGGCCGCACCCTTGTCCTGGGTAGCGTAGCCATCGTTAGGTCCTTATCCTGAAATTTCCCAGGTTAGGAAAGTCCTGGTGTAACGAAATGTAAAACATTGCGTTACCATTTTTTCGGTTTGTTGAATTTTATGTTGGTAACACCATCTCATTGAGATGTTCCAATTTGTTCAATTGTGCTATGCGATTGGTAACACTGACGATAGACAGAGTGAGAGAGATTGACTTCCTCCCTTGGAAAACTTCTATCGCCCCTTTCTGAAGTGGGCACTCAGTTTTCCCTTCGGGAAATTTAAAATTTTTCTAGAGCAAGGAAATGAAAGGTCGTATATATTATTATCTTTAAAATGATTACTTTCTATCTGATTCGTTAATCGAATCGATATAAAAATCGATATTCTTTTGGCACGTTTTATTTTAAATATAAAATTCATTTTTGCAACTTTCTAACATGAATGCAAAATGTCCGTATGTGCGTCATTCATGATTATCTTTGAAATCTCCAAATCTTTGAAATTAACTTAAACACAATTGTAACATAATTAACTCTTATCTATTTCACTGATCGAATCGATATACAAATCGATATTCTTTTGGCACGTTTAATTTGAACTTTCAAAATTAAATTTTGATACATTGTAAAATGGCCGTATGGGCGTCACTCTTTCACTCATGAATTTCATGATTAATTTGGAAGTCTTCAAAGTTTGAGTACTATGCGTGATCATTATCGAATATCAGTTTGTACTCGTACCCTCTTTTGACGAGTCGGTCCTGAATCCTGAAATGTCACAGCTGAAATGAATTCTAACCTGTGAAATTCAAGACAAAGTGTGGAGACAATTTTCATTAATTCTATCAATCTTGAAGTTAAAAGATTATGAATTAGATCTGTTTCTGTTCCTGCTTTATGGTTTTCAGTGATATAACTGTTTTCACAAGTTTTTCCTGAATGTTCAGAAGTTATCAATCTGCTTGAAAGGCAAGAACAATGAACTAGGATCTAAATTCCTGAACCTGGATGGTGATCTGTGAGAAGGTCTGATCTGGCAGCTTGGAGAACCGGAATTATGGGTGAGTAAATGCTTTGAATTCCTCATTTCTTTATCTTGATCAGAAGAAGCTACACTCACTCATAAAGCTTTGGGCTCTTGGTAAGATCATTCGCTCCCTTCTACATCACTAACCATGTTCAGATGCCTAGCCAGAAGAAGTTTGAAATATTTTGATATCCTTTCATTGTCAGTAGTTCTAGACACAAATAAAGCCATCTGCTTTCTTTGTGACATTTTAAGAAAGCATTATCTCAACCCTCTTGCTTTCTCTCTCTCTGTTTCTCCTCAGTCAGGAGATACACATTTCCTTTTCATCCTTGATGATTTTGCTTGTCAGTTCCACTGAACGTTTGAAATTGACTATTAAATTGAAAAATAATGGAAAACAATATCATTATGAAAATCTTTTTCTTATGCTCGCTTGAGATTGAACTCTTCTCTAACATTGCTTGAGAAATAACTAAAATTGAGCTCCATTGTAAAATTGAATTCTTTCTATACCTATTGAATATTTCAATCATTGTTTAACTCAGCAAATCTTACAATACATTTATTGTAAATTTAAATTCTTTATCTTATTTATATATTCCCTGTATATTTATTTAAATTTCATCATCATTCATTTGATAATCTATAAGTATATCTAGATTAGATTTGTACAATCATGGTCATATCTCGAGTCGTGTGACTCAACCTGCCACAAGATACTGGTTTGTGTTCATTTTTCACAGCGTTACCTCATCGTTCGAACATCTTATGAGATCCAGGAAAGACCCCAGACCGACTACAGATTGTATCCAGATTGTATCCTGCTAGTAGAACAGCCATTGTCTCGAGAGACCATACAAGGCTCCTACATTCTTCGTTGAAGTAGAGATCTGGAGTAAGTCTTTCTCATCGCAAGAACTGATCATAAAATGTGAATAAACCAATCAGTCATTTCAAGGCAAATATTGAGAGACCAGAATCCTTTGTAACTTTAAAATAACAAATTTTATTGTAACTTTGTCACATGGGACTTTTGTGAATATAGTGTTTTCTGAACTTTGATTATTTTGTATTGTTGAGAAACACAAAGATCATCCTTTGACAAATCAGTGTTTTTGGTATTTTCATTTAATAAAAAAAGAACCTGGTGCCCATGCATACCTAATATATTTTATCTTTATACCTTACATTTGTCAAAGGATATGTCTGTCGTACTAGCAGATAACGATACCCACGACCTCCCGTAACAATCTGAGCAGCTCATAGGCATTGCTGTAAAAAAAGAGCAAGCAAATAAGGATAAGTGTTTATCTTTAGTTGCACTGTGTCGTCTGTTGGAAATAGCGATTTTCGACTATCGGCGCAGGCACTAGCTAGATAGTAGTTAGGCACCGTGATCCTTTTTCTCGGGCAATCCCAGTCTGAGTCATTTAGTACGATAGGTTAGGAAAGTCCTGTGTCGTCTGTTGGAAATAGTGATTTTCGACTATCGGCACAGGCACAAGCTAGATAGTAGTTAGGCACCGTGATCCTTCCCCTCGGGCAATCCCAGTCCGAGTCATTTAGTGCGATAGTTAGGAATTATGCCCATTACGAGAAGTATGGCATTATCGAGGGCGGGAGAAATGCTAGAGGATCCCACACCTCCACATTTCGAGGAAAGATATTTCCTCACTCCCCAGGCAATCCAAAACATGTAGTTCGCGAATCGTCGAGAACCCTTTATCGGCGCTCAACTCCGTCGCATGCCTGTGGAATCTGTTTGCCTGGGAGCAGGTCCACAAAGTTCGAGACACGTTTCGAGCCAATGTGGCTCCATCAGGGATTATACTGAATCCCAAACCGTGGGCCGAGATGGCCAAAGATGTGTCAGTCCGAGGAGCGTGGGTTCATCTAGCATTCGCGTTAGAGATTCCCATCTGTTAGGGCATTCTAATGTGAGAGAACAATCCTTCGTGACATTGAGTCAAGTATATAGTGATAGGGGCTCTAGGAGATCAGGAGGGTTGTTAGGTGATGTGCCGAGAGTTCAGGGGAGCCTTCACGAGAACATGGAATGGGGACCTGGTGTGCAAACAGATCAATGGACACCAGATATGGTGAACGTGGCGGCCCTTCAGGCCAATAGCAGAATAATTCGAATTGCACGACTAACTGCTCAGTATAGGCTGGAGAAACTGCTACGTCGACACCAGGAGCAGACGGCGCTCCTGGCCGAATTAATTGAAGAGCGAAATAGTGTACAACTTTGGGCGGCCCAGAGAAGAGAGTACATGTCCGGCTGTACAAGAGATGACGGGGGGTGTTTTCGCCGCAGGAGGCGGGAGCATCTCCGACCACTACGCGATGGAGGCAGCAGTACAGAAGTCTTCGTGGAAATATGACGACTCACCGGAAGCGGTGAGGGGTGGTGGAAGGTTCCACGGGGGAGTCCCTGAAACAGGCTTCGGGGTATCCCTTGCGGGACGGGCCAGACGGTTACCCCACGAGCAAGACTTCTCTAGACGCGTGGTGCTAGCTGAGGGGCACGAGTATCTTTATCGCCGTGAGGGGGTGGGAATGCATGAAGGAAGGGAACCGGCCGTCGAGGGAAATGTCCTGGAGGACTATTATCCGGGTTATAACCCGCGTCCAGCATCCCTCACACAAGATAAAAGATTACATGTCGCCCGAGAACGTGGGGCTAGAAATGATTATGAATATTCGAGAAATGAATATTACAGAGAGCCATATGACAAAACGTACGGGTACGAGCCTGATGTGGAAAATAAATTCGGCGAGAGGTCAGACGGACGTTCGACCCGGACCGAGCCGGAGTAGTGCACGAATGTTGGGGTTGCTGGTAATCCCGACATTGTGTCAAAAACCTTCGGAGGAGTTACTGGCGAGCTCAAAATTAGGTCAAAAACCTTTAAGAGGGTTGTTTGTGAACCCGTCCGTAGGACAGAAACTACCTGGCGCCCATCAGGCAATGAGGGTATTGGCCTGGCCAGCCAATACAAAAATTTGCGAATTTCAGAGTCGGCGAAGGAGTTCCCCGGCGAGAGAGATGGAGGAATGGATATCGTTCCGCCCCCACATGCCTTTGCAGAAAGGTTGAATAATCGAGAACGAGATTTGGGAACAGCGATTGTGGCAGGCGTGGAAGCGGCCGTAAATCGACTGGCAGAAGTATTGGAGGATAAGCAGCGGAGGACTCCAGCTGGTTCCGACGCGGCTATTAAAGTAGAAGTACCTCATCCCACTTTTTATGGCCTCCCACACGAAGATCCGTATTCCTTTCTAAAGAAATGTGGGAGTCATGTTATAGAGCTGCATCCATCGGCATGGGTGGAGGTCGCGTCCCGGTGGTTGAGGGGAGCGGCACAGCAATGGTATGTGGGCTATAAGACGGGGACACCTTGCACATGGGAATTCTTTTCGAACCGACTCCAGAAGCGGTTAGAAATGATTTGCTGGTCTCAGGGCTTGAGTCCCAACTTTTTGGCACTGACCAAGCCATAGGGAAGAGTGTGGCCAGTTTTATAATGGCAAAGAATAGTCTAGCAGCAAGGCTCTACCCCGAGATGAATGAGAAAAAGATTGTGTAGATTATCAATAATCGGCTCAATCCAGAAATTAAGCTGTAATTACAAAACATAGAATTTTCTGATGTTGAGAGATTGACTCAGAAGGCTGTTGCTATCGAAGAGCTACTTCGAAGCACCAGTACGGGAGCAATTTCGAAGGTGAGACCGACACAGGGCTACTCGAGTGAGGGCACTAGTAGCTCTAGACAAGCCCAGTCAGGACGGGACAGAGGTCCTGACAGAGACGGAAGGAACAAATAGCGTTACGGAGGAACAAGTACTAGTTGGGGAAGTAAGCCGCCAGCTCAGACGCAGGCGCAAACCACCATTAGAGCAGACCCCCGTCCCGCTGATAAAAAAAGTGGCCCTGAGCCGGAACAATCGCCTAAGATAAAACTTGAGAAGCAGTCAGCGGTTGCTATATCTGTGGAGGAGGTCACCTTGCACGGGATTGTAAGAAGAATACCACCAGGAAGGATTTCAAGGAACCAAAGGATGGCAATTGGCGGAAACGAGACGATGACCAGAGTCACGTTAACACGGTCACAAGGGTGATGGAGAGCTCGAAGGAGTCGTCCAAGGAGGAGACTGCTCGACGAGGAAAAAACTCCAAAAGGAGCCAACAGGGAGCTCCGAAAGAGGAGAACATTAGGTAGACACCAGCTTGGAGGTCCTGCAACGGCAGAACACTACCATAGTAGTGATGGACGCATAAACGCGAGTGAAAAGGACGCTCAAGTGCGGGCTGCGCCGGAACTAATAGTTGATAAGGTAGAGGATTGTAAGAGACGGGGTTCACTTGGGGTAAGTGCGACTACCTGTCAGGGCAGGACCATCACCAAGGACGCTAGGATGTTACAGTTAGAAAACAGGGTTGAAAAACAGGGCGGGCTAGGAGAGCCTTTGTCAGATTCAACACCTGGGAAGTGTAGGGGGAAGGGCACAAAGGGCCGTGGCCCTTCCCACAAAGCTGACGAGTCGCCGGCGGGCGATTAACGCATAAAGGTTGTTAAGGAGTCGCCGGCGGGCGTTAAACGCATAAAGGTTGTTAGGGAGTCGCCGGCGGGCGTTAAACGTATAAGGGTTGATGAGTCGTCGATGGACGTTAAACGAGAGGTTGTTTTAGATAGAAAGATCTTAGATAGAGTCGTGGATGATGATGATAAGCTGGAATTAGAGGTCGAAACGTCGTTGACGGACGTTAAACGTGTAAACACATTGGGTTTAGAGGAACAGGTGATGTTGGCTAAAGAGACCGCACGTGGAGTGGGCCAAACTGAGTCACGTCACAGACGCAAGTTAGGGAAACCCGTAGAAGGAAGAAACCAGGGGGTGGATTTCTTTGTCAAGGTGACGCAGGGCGACCGATCCAAGCGGGATTGCAGGCCGAACTGTGAGCAGGAGCTGGAAGGGAATTTTGCTATTCCCGAGCTAAGAGCGAGTTGCAGAGGAGGGTTGAAGAAGCTGGAGCCCCAAGGCCAAGTTCACTGGGTGAACGAAGCCAACCAGGAGGTCAGAGAGCTGAAGGAGGGCAACGTAGTTGAGGTCGGGGACCCATCTACGACCCAGAAGGCACTGAACCTCAGCAGTGGAGTAGCTGATCCGCCAAAGGAGGGCAACGACTGTCAGATCAGGGATCCACACTCGACCCAGAAGGGGAGTAAATCAGGACTCACTGGATGGAACGCCAGTCCGCCGAGGCAGGGCAACGATTGCAAGGCTAGGATTCCGCATTCGACCCGGAAGGGGAACAAACTTGATTCCAAGCAAAAGAATCAGGCCAGGAAACTGCAAGGAGGCAGCCTGGCTGATCGGAATGGGGGTACGCCGTCGTCTGGAGCCGGTGGGTGTCACACTCAGAAGGGAGAGTCCAAGTAGGGGGGCGAGAGGGTGAACTGAGCAACAGAGCTCGAGAAGAAGACGACGAGTTGTCAGAGTTTTTGAGGACAGATCCATTGGGGGAAAAGTCTTCAGGGGACCAGGAGTGTCCCGAGTTCCTATTCAAACAGAAGAAGCCTGGGCTGGTCAGTAGCTGGGTCGAAGGTCACCAAGAAAAACTGCCACGGATTGAGGTGGAGTTCTTAGGAGAACGTCGAAGGGCTTTGGTGGACAGCGATAGTTCACTGAACCTTCTTCGACGTGGTTTGTTGCCTAACACTTGGAGAGTAGAGACGAAGCAGGTGACACCGCTGCAGCTTGCCTGTGCCAGCAGGAGCGTGCTGAGTCTGGGAGAGTAGAGCATTCAGATCCAGATTGACGGGGTGTGCTATGATGTCATGGTGCAAGTGGTGGATGATCTTGTGAAGGATTTTCTGCTTGGGTGTCCCTGGCTGGCGGCAAACGAAGCAATGGTGGACTTTGCACGACGCACCATATACGTCGGTAGAGCGCCGAGGCAGATGATTTTCTGGGCGGAGGAGATCTATCTTCCTCCAGAAAATTATCCGGTGCCACCGATCGAGGATAGGCAGTTACCAGGTAAGGGTGGTAACGATTTTAGAGGGTTGATTAGGATTAGGAAGCCTGCGGATGTCTGTAATGAGTCCCCAGGACAATCAATTATTAGAAATAGATTCTATCGTACTCATTTTTAAGAATGTGCCCTTACAGATTTTCAGAGGAAAAGGTCGATTTTCAGACCAACGTCGTAAAATTCAGAGCGGTTGGAGTGACTATCAAGAGTCATCCCACAGGGAGTGCAGATCGGAAGCGACGAACACCCTTGAAGTAAACGAAGTCGTCTGGAATTGCAAGAGGAGAAAGAAATCTCCAGAAGGGTTGGATCCCGAGTGAAGGGCCAACCTAGCAAGAAATTGCAGTGGAAATGCTGACGGAGTTAGCCATTTCCCAGGAATTTGGATTGAAAGACACGAACTTGCTCACTTTTCTCGACATTAGACTTGTTTAATTGAAACCTGAATTTTCCAGAGTGATGGCTGTCTGAGAGTGCTTTTTCAAGTTCTTCATAAGTGGCGCAGCAAGCGATTTACTATTGGTCGCTTCTTCATCTGTGAGGAATTGTTAGTTAAATGATGGATTACAATCACAGTCATTTGTGTACAACAAACCAATGATGAGGTTGGTCATAATCGTGCTGGCTGCTTTCTTACCATTACTAGCAGCAAATTCAACTTTTCTACAACACTATTTGGAAACATATGGGTATATTGGTTCGCTGACAGATTTTTCAACAGCCGTTAGTAATTTCCAAGAACGTTATAATATATCTGTAGATGGAATTTTGAATAATGAAACAATGGAGCTTATTACGAGACCCAGATGTCAACATGGCGAAACCGAGTATACAGTTTCAACAAAATGGAATAAAACTCATCTGTGGCGGTACCTATCTCGCTATCCACTCAACAAAAATTATAATAAATACCTTGCTGTATTAAAAAAAATCTTTTGAAATGTGGCAGAATTCACCCATTTCAACATTTGAGATGGCAACGGAACCTAATTCAGATATCACGATAATATTCCATAAAAGTTATCATCAATATCGAAGGAATTTTATGGGTAATTCATATTGTCTTTCGCCTTTTGATGGTCCTGGCACAGTCTTAGGTCATGCTTTCTTACCAGAAGCACTTAACAACTCTTGTATAGAAATTCATTTTGACGATGAAGAAAAATGGTATACAGGATATAATAATAATAATAATAATAATATATGTTTATTCATCATAAATTTACAATCAAGTATAGTTTTGATACTGTGTGAAATAAACAATGGCATTACTGAAGGAGCAATCGCAGTGGATTAATCCTTGTGCCAGATATAGCATCTAAATTTAATAAAAATACTTAAGATTAGGATATAATGAAACGCTTTACGGATATTCGAATTTATTGATGACAGCCGTTCATGAAATTGGATATTCTTTTGGTTTAGGTCATTGCGATACGGAGGACGCAATTATTTTTCTGTGGTATCACTAAAAAAATGCGCCCCATCCATCAAGATGACATTAATGGACTTGAGGTTAGGTTTAGGTTAGGTTTGAACGTGAGTGGGCCCATATCAGGCCCTCCACTGCGGCCAATGGCCTATTGTGGATCAACCTATGGTTATAATTCTCCCAGTATATCCAATCTCTTAACGAAATCGAGGAGTACGTTGGGAGAACAATTTACCAGGTTCTCTGGCCTTACTGTTGTATTGCCAAATGTTGAAAATCTGGTTCTGGCCGCTGCGGGGCATGTACATAAAATGTGCTTAGCCGTTTCATCCTCCTCCATGCATAGGCGGCACTCTTCATCTTGTGCAAGTCCGATTTTATGCATGTGGTGTTTGAGTTTGCAGTGGCCAGTGAACAAACCTACTATAACTCTGAGGTGTGCTCTACTGAGTTCTAGCAGCTTGTCAGAGTCCTGTTTTTTCCTTGTGCAAGCAATAAATACTTTGGAATGGGCTAGGCCCGGTAGACTACGCCAGTACTCGAGTCTTTTGTTGTCAGCCCAGGATGTTATGACATTCTTGGCAGTGCTATGTGCTATACCGATTACCGGTTCTGGCCCAGTGAACGTTGTTTCGACCCACCCTTTTGCTGGACTTGAGGTACTATATGGTCGAAAGAACCGATTTGTTGCTATACCTAAGTATATACCGACAGATACAACTACTACTCAAATACCTACCACTCCCCTCAAAACTACGCACCCAATTCATACTACAAGCAAACAACACCTTCATCATTCACCTAAATTCAATAAAAATGTATGTGAAGTTAAAGCTCCACCAGATATAATGTTTTTGGCGTACGCTCCAGGCTTTCCAAGCTATCGATTGTATGTTATTGTGAAGGATATGATATGGAAGTTTGATATTAGTGATAAAGAGAAGAAAATTACTGAACCTGAAAAACTACAGAATTATCTACCGAAGGAATTAAGACCCTATGGTATAGATTACGTTTTCCAAAATGCTAATGGTAATTTATTAGTTGCCAGCAAAAATAGAGTATATTAAGTTTATTTTTCGACCTGACAAATCGAAGATGTAGAAATCCCCCTTCTACCTCCAAATGCTAAAATAAATGCACTTTTTCAAACAAATATATTTTATACACATTTTATTTTTTATGATAAAACGTCCAGTGAATATTAATGCAGCAGGAATTATCACTAGGGGTCGTATTGAAGATGCTTTCCCAGACATCCCTAATGACATCACTTCAGCGTTTTGCTATATAGATGGCCATATGTATATTTTCAAGGAAAATACATACTTCAAGTACAATGAGTTCCAAAGAAGACTTATTGAAGTAGGAGACTTCAATTGGAACATGTTTGATATTGCATGCCCCAACAATAAGCTTATGGATGATCTTAGAAATGTATTGATGAAACTGACATCTTTTTATGAATAATTTGATAAAATATGCCGACTCTGTAACACCTTCACTTTAGAATAACACAAAATATGCTGAATAAATAATGGAAATAGGTCTCACTTTTATTATAACCTACCTGAATTTGATTTCCAATGTTATAATTTACTATTAAAGAACATGAATAGGGAGTCTGCAACATTCCGCTGTAGTTGTTAATTAATGTGTATGCATAAATGGCATCGGGATTTGCAAGCAAGACTACACACCCTCGAAAGCACACCCAACGGTCAGCTAAGTGAAATTATTACCCAAAATTTCCATATTTCTTCGCATTCATAACCTATGATTTTTTGCATTGCTTTCTCATATACCGTAACATTTTTGAAACATATTTCGGACATTTTTCTTGACATTTTTTGCATCTATAACACATATTTGTTATGTTTCCTCATAGACTACCATTCAAATATTTCCCATTTATGAACTTAACACTATTGTACGTTAAAACGCTAACGCCCTGTTACTCACCAATTACTATGTTTTTAATTTGAAGTATATACTCATCGCACGTTAAAATGTGAGGGCTACGTCTTTTTCGACTGTTGATGGAATGTATGGAATCGTATGTTGAAACTTCAGACCTCCGTTAAACTGAATGTCTTTTTCACAAATGATGTATTTTGAGATACCTAGTATGAGTTCTTCATTGGGATCGTACGTGGAAACGTTAGACCCCGTCAAATTGACATGATTTTTTGTCAAACGATATATTTTGAGGCACTCTTTATACGTTTATCATTGGGATCGGACGTTGAAATACTAGACTCCCGTCGAACCGGCATTTTTTTTCTAATACGCTGAATTTTGGAACACCCTGTAGCACCTTGAGATCACACATTGAAATAGAAATGCTATGACCCCGTTGAACCGCAACGTTTTTTTTCTTTAACGACGTATTTAGAAACACTCTATAGATACATATATTTTTTGTTATGTTTACCAACATGACTTTTTGTTTCTGGAGGATGCCATAATTTTTTTCTCCAAACTGACAACCGTCGTTTTTTTCTATACGTATTTTTTCAATCATCATTATTATTATCTCATTTTCATGCTCCGAATATTTTATCTACCTATTGATATTTTCGAGAAAATATTTCTGTATTATTTTTTTTTGCATGCGTAACATCTAATTTTCGTAAATTTTCCTCATAGACTGTATCATTTAAAACATTTTTCGTTAAAAACTTGCCACCACCAACTTTCAATACAAACGAAAATATAATTTTTTCATTCGAACCTTGAATTTTTCATGAAAGTTTTTCGCATCCATAACCCATGATTTTTCAAAACACTTTCTCATATTCTGTAACATTTCAAACATATTTCATATATTTACTTGACGAGTATTTTTAATTTCATATTTCGATTTTGAAATTTTTCCTGCATTTTTGATTTGTATTCATAACACATGATTCTCATACTGCTTTCTCATACACTTCATAATTTGAAACATATTTCATATAATAACTTGACACCCCTTTTGAATACTAAAGAAAATATGAATTTTCACTTGCCCTTTGAAATCCATCCCTAGTGTTGGCATGAGAAGTATTATTTAACAAATTATCACAATTTTCGTTATGACTTGCAATTATTAAATAAAACTCCCTTATCTCTGACGCGGTTTTGTGTGGGAAAAGTCTGCCATTGTTCGTCAATAGCTGGAGTAATTTCGAAAACTACACACCCGATCTAAATCCTATACAAAAACGTATTCCCGACCTCAACGAACAAAATGTATTACTCCTACAGCTCAATTTTATATATAAAACACCCCATAATGTATGTATTGAATAAGAAATTCCATAATTTCTGAAATTATTTACACTCTAAGCGCCAATATGTCCTAAATCGTCTCTAAATAAACCAAATTAATTCACTCAAGCACTTCAATTAATATAAAATGAAACTTACCTAGTTTTCAGAAGATTGGTGAAAACAATATACTATATTATAAACAAACAAAAATGATATAACTGTTTTTCAGGCATTGACCGGTCTAATACTGTGTTTTCATAACGACTGCGGTGATAAGAAAAGAACGTTTCACAATCTTCTCAAATAAATAACAATTCTGATGTATGCAATATAACTCTGTGGTTTTGATAATTCCAACATAATAATGGAACTTCAGGTCACCACGGTTTTCAATAACTGATAGCGAGGTATATTTCTGCTATTTATCGCCGTGAAAAATGAACCAAAAATAAATTTTTATGATTTTTGTTCAAACCATATTTCATCAAAACTCGCAGACTAATATGGAGCTGACACTTCATGCTATGTGTTGAGAGGGCATTTTTTTTCCATTATGTTGCCTAAAAGAAAAACATTCTAGGAGTATTTAAATATTTTTCGACTCTAGCTTCATGTTGAAGGGCTTTCTATTCGTGCAGTCAACCATATAAATTAGTTATTATTGCAATTAAGAGTATAACATTTTTATTTTCATCAACCGGGATATTACTCTATACTATGCGTCTGTATTTTTACAAAAGATTTCATTTATTTTTGTCAAGCAGTATCTGCCTAAAATTTCATGCTGTTTCCTATAATATACTTTTGATATGAATGACTCTTTTTGAACTCCCCAATATAGACATCTGTGATGATTTCCATGTAAAACACACCTATACAGCTTTATTGATGATGAAAACGCGTTTGGTTGTATAAAAAACATCTATTCAACATTTCCCAAAGGAAATAGTTTACGAAAGTATCAAAATTTTCCTTATCGCACTCAAATCTGAAACTTCTCAAGATTATAATGCGATAAAGAATTCAACTACACCAGTTGTGCCTCTAGGTCTCATCTCTAGGTTGCATCTAAAATTATCTCGACTACTTCGCCAATAAATGACCTACAGTATTCAGACTATAACTTTTTAACGGAAAGACTAAGAACAATGATTGAGGTGTCAAAATATAATGCTTTTGTCTGGAGAATATGGATTCAGACAGTCTTGGAAAAATAACCGGCCGCATACTTGCAATGGGCGGGAATTAATCAGATTGGTTTCAATTAAACAAGTCTTATGTCGAGAAGAAAATAAAGTTGTCTAACCCTCTCCCGACCCACCTGATAATGAATACCAAAATAAAAACAGAGTCAAACTGCAAAAATGTGATCAAAATAGTCGTTTTTCGCGTTCTAAAAAACAACTTTAAATTGAATCGCTTAAAAACGCAAAAATGCAACCACAATAAATGTTTTCGCGTTCTAAAAAACCGTCTAAAATTAAACCGAAAAAAACTGTATGATTACATGTATTTCTTATGGAGATTTCACATTTCAAAATTGCTGAAAATACACGTTTTCGCGTTCGAAAAAATAACTGAAATTTGAATACTCTCAAACATCTAAAAATGCGACCACAATAACCGTTTTTCGCATTCGAAAAAACAGCTAACATTTTAAACGCTAAAACATGCAGAAATGTGACTAAAATAGACGTTTTTTAAGGTTAGTTTAGTAGTTTGTTCTGCTTCGATCAAACTGACTATCTGTCACTCTACCTATCTGTCAATCTGTCTGTCTCCTATCTCCTATCACCGAAAAAGTTACAGAATCAAACTGGCATATACTGGGTATCGCACGTTAAAAATGACGGACCCCATCGGTACTTGATTTCTTCTTTTCATATTTCTTTGATAATATACTTCAATATGTCCTACAATAGCCTATAGTTTTTGAGAAGGATCGGAAAACGCCAACAGGGTTTTCAGAATTTTCTTCCGACGTCAAAATTTGAACGTTCAATCTTCGGGTAAACCATCGAACGGAACTGATATTTCAAAGTTGCAATCGATAGAGCTTATATCCCTTATACCCCGAATGCTATGTTTCTTCTTTGAAAATAAAAAATGATAAATTTCGTAAAAAGTGGCACCGTAACTGAACCATACCTAACCATACTGCGCTAAGCGTGAACAAAAACGGTTGCACGAAAATGGTTGCGCACGAAAACGGTTACACGAAAACGGTTGCACGGAAACGGTTGCACGAAAAACGGTTGCATGAAAAACGGTTGTATACAAAAACGTTTGCACGAAAACGGTCGCGCACGGAAACGATTGCACGCAAAACGGTTGAAACATCCACACAAAAACTCGAAATCCATGTAAAACGCACGTTATCGGGAATAATCATCCCTAAAAACGTTATATCTGCTTCTACTGCCAAAATTACATTATTTCCTCAATATACAATGAAAATTGTCTTGTTAGAGTACCCGCACGTTTCTGTACCTTTACTAATAACAAAGTTATTCTTCTATGCCCTTTTGGCATTGGAAAATGCTTAAAAATGTTTCTTGACATCGAAACGAATCCATTGATGCCAAAATCATCGAAATCGGACAACCGGAAGTGAAAACTGGAAGTGGCCATTTTATTGCATATTTGAACTCTCCTCGATGTGGACAATCCAAATTCACTATTACTTTTCTTCTACCTCAATTTTTTCAAACCGGAAGTTCTTATTTTTTGATGATTCGTATTTTAAATCCCTATGTCCCTAATGATACCTTTTTCTCTGCCCCAAGCAGCCATGTTTTTTTTTCTCATATGATACGTGAGACGTATGTTAAATGAGACAAGCACCCACCATGTTTTTTTTTTCTATTAAATGGTATGTTTTGAGACACCTGGTATACTAAATCTAACGAGCAGCCACCATGTTTTTTTCTCTCATAAATTATATATTGATACACCTGGTATACTAAATACGACAAGCACTCTCCATGTTATTTTCTCTTATATAATATTTTGGTTCACCTGGTATACTAAATGTAATGAGCAGCCGCCATTTTTTTCCTCTTGAATGATACGTTTTGAGACACCCTGTACACTAAATAAGACAAGCACCTACCATGTTTTTTTCTCTTAAATGGTATGTTGATACACCTGGTATACTAAATCAAACGAGCAGCCGCCATGGTTTTCTCTCTTAAATGATACGTGAGACACCCTCGTATGCTAAATGAAACAAGCACCCACCATGTTTTTTATCTCTCTTAAATGGTATGTTTTGAGACACCTGGTATACTAAATTCGACAAGCACCCTCCAGGTTATTTTCTCTTAAATAATATGTTGGTACACCTGGTATACTAAATCTAATGTTATGTAACACATATTTCATAACCCTCCTGCCGCCATCCGCTATCACAAATACATACTATTCACCTTCTTCAATCAATATCCTCCGTGGTGTAGTGGTTTAGATCTCCGCGTGCCAACCCAGCCGGCGCGAGTTCAAATCTCAGCGCAAATCTTTTTTCTTTTCAGATACCGATCCACAACCAATTCAAATCTCCCGCTCACAGGACCACACCCGAGTTACGCCATCTGGTGGGAAGAAGAAGAACTTGAAGTTCCGCGACGACGTCGAGCACTATGATGATGACGTTACACGCCATCTTGGAGTCGCTTACAACACTGCACTGGGACTCTGATGATTAGAAATGTTTCATAACATCGAAATGTGTCGAGAATGTGACGTCATATTCGAACGTTAGAAATGGGAAGCATAGTACCGATATTTCGAATATGACGTCACATTTCGATTCTATAAAACATTTCTAATCATCGGAGTCCGGGGGCTGGTTAGGTGAACAACTGACAGATGACGAGGAAGACGATATGACGTTTGACAGCTGGCAACGTGGTGACACATGACAAATGTAGGTTTGGTGGTTTAGGTGACAGATGACAGGTTAGATTAGGTTACTGATGTTCCGTGACGAAGAAGAAGATCAGACAATTGACAGGTTAGGTGACAGATGAGAGGTTATGTTAGGTTACTGATGTTCCGTGACGAAGAAGAAGAAGAGACAAATGACAGGTGACACGATGAACGCAAAGCAGTGACGCTCTGATCGTCCCCCACTCCAAAAAGAGCCAAAAATTGCAGAATGGACCTTAAAAATCTGTATGGAGATTAACATGTAAAAATGATCAAATTGATTCTTGAATCAGTGCAGCACATATACTAAAGTTAATGTATGGGGTGGTATTTCAGGCGACAGAATAATTGGACCGTTTTTCTTCAGTAATACCATTAAAGCTGAACGACTGTTGAATTTTTTTGATAATGAATTATGGGGAATCATTTGAAATATACCCCGCAATGTGCGACAAGAGATGTACGTTCAGTTAGACGCAATTTTCGTTCATAATTCTTGGTTGGTTCGAGAGTGGTTAATCGAACATTTTCCATTACATTGGATTGGTAGAAATAGCCCATATGAACAATGGCTTCCTGGCTCTCCTGAACCAATGGATTTTTACTTCTGGGGGAACTGTAAAAAATGAGGTTAACAAGTCTATGCCACGAAATCGACAACAACTTTGTGAGAGTATAGGGCAAGTCAGCCATGAACTAGGTACCCGGTCTCGAAAAATAAATGTAGTCTTGGTCTTGGTATTGGTCTTGATGTTTCAAGACCAAGGCGAGACTGGCTCAGTCTTGGCTCAGTCTTGGTCTTGACAGTCTTGGTCTTGGATTAAAATGCATCCAGTTTGAATTATGCAATTCAATTGTCTAACAGTTTATATGCATATAATAAATATTTCTTATTTCTCAGTCTTTAAAAATTGTCAATTTGTACGGGTGAAGTAAGTGAAATTAATGTCTCATTTCACCATAAGAATATAATTTTCAAGAAATCTCAAATAAAGATTAAATTAGACCCACACCGCACTCAGGTCGACGCCCGACAGGCCAGAAACACTGTTCAAAAGGGTCGGAATGTTAATTAGGTTTTTATTGACCATTTTACAATGAATTATTATTATTATGTGATGAGCAGTAAGATACAGTTGCGACAGAGGGGTGGAACGGGAATCCCTAGGAAATTGCAATACTTATTATATTATGTAGGGGTGGCAATATATCACATAGCTGACCAAATATATTGGTTCTGATTTATTATTTTTATTTAGTATCGAATTCTGGTGGGTGCAACGGTGCAACTTTCGTAAAATGTCAAAAAGAGTCAATAGTTATTTAGGTGTAAGTAATACCGAAAATACTGGCAAAAAGACTGAAAAAACAATTGACATTGATGCGGATAGTGACTTTATTAGGATGGACGATGGCGCGGGGATATCTGCAGGAATTAAAAAATGTGGCTATTCGAAGTATTTAAAATATAATAAACAGGGAGAACAAATAGCAGTGTTAACTTTGCGAGCACAAAATAATTGTAAAAGTTTTGAAAATGAAAAATGGCAATACGTCAGGTCTGAAAAAATATTTATTGGTAGTGCATAAAAACCAATAGTAGATTAAAGTTCATTATTTTCCTGTCGAGACCAAGACCAAGACTCCTGGGGGATGGTTTTGGCCTCGTAAGTTAAGTCTTGGTCTTGGAATTGGTCCTGTATCAAGACCAAGACTAGTCTCTTGGTCTCGTGAAGCCCTATAAGTACCTATTCCAGAAATTAGAGAGTGGCCAATAATAATAGAAAGAGAATTGAAAAATGTATCAGAATTGAGAGCGGGCCAGTTGAAAGAGACAATTTCTGAAACCGACTTCCAATATTAATGTTTATTTCATTTCCTGTTCGAATTCGTTTCAATAAATAGTTTTTCATTAATTGCCATTCAATTTGGACCGATTTTATCTGTGTTGCTTCTTAGTAACAACTAATAATCAAAATTCGAATTCTTTTATAATGAATATAAAGTGTTTTATAATTAGGTATTCCTACCTTATGACGAATTTATTGTTTTCGTAGCTTCTCATTCCGAACCAATAATTGAAAATCTAAATTCGAATTTTCGAAACAAAATATCGAGTATTTGCCTTTTTCGCGGGATCGCTGAGTATTGCGAAAAGTGTAGCTCATGAAGGTCTACGTCTGTACCAAAACTCAAATCTCTGCTCTCAAAAATGACTAGAATACAGGGGTGTCTTCATCTTGAATGTGTCACACTGTATATACAGGCTGACTGTACATTCACCATTTTCACGAAAACGATTTCGATTCAGTATCTACCATTTGCGAAAATAAATATTTTTTACTAGAACCTCGGCACAAGTGGATCTGTTTTGAAGTTTCTACTATATATGAATGGGGGCAAGTAGAACAGGGAATTTCTTAAATACCATGACCTTCGTTGGGAATTTTGTCCTCCGTTGATCTGATGAGGTGTGATAGCTTCTGCTCTGTGGTGAAGATGGTTTTGATATTGGCTGTTCTGAAAACTCGGCTCATTTTGTCTGTTAACCCTTTGATGTAAGGGAAGAAAACTTTGGATGGACGGTCTTCAACTTGTGGTTCGATTTTGTTTTCTGGTGACTTCTGGAGCTGTTTTGGGATGTTTCTTTCTATGTGGTCTGGTCTGTTGAGGTATCGGTTTGTGTGGGTAGGTTTTCTATAAACAGTATATGAGAAACCTTGTTGGGGATTTTTCTTGATTTGTACATCTAAGAAAGGCAGAGTCGAATTGCTCTCTATCTCCAGCAATAGGTTACTGAATTACCATTCTCACCACCCATTTAAACGAATGAAAGGGTATTTTTCTCGAAAATTTTTATCCTTATAAACTTTTAAATAAATTATTGTACAGTTCCTCTTCTATGAACGGAACCGATACAAGAAATCTTGATAATAATGTTCACTTAAACAACATAAATCCACAAATAAATATCTCAATAAATAATAACAATCCATTTGAGGAGATGGCTCCCAATGTCATTTCTTTTTTCAGTTCTTTACCATATTTTCAGTCTCTAACACCTGAACTTCTCAACGTGTTTAGGAGTGAAAATATAAAGTTTGCACAACGAATCGTTACCACCACCAATAGCTTTTTTTTCAAAATGAAAACACCATTAAAACCGTTAGAGAGGTCTTATGTTGTATACAGAATTCCTTGTCTGTCATGTGATTAGACATATGTTGGACAAACATCTAGAAACTTATTTGGACGCTTAACGTCGCACAAAAGTGATTGAAATCTTGAAAAAGCAACATGTGCACTTGCTGAACATGTAATTGCTAATAAACATTTAAAGGACTATAACTAAGTTAAAATAATGTGTACTGAGAACAATTATAAAAAAAGACTCTTTAAGGAAATGTTCTTCATCAAAAGTGATATCAACAGTATGAACGAAAAAACAGACCAGAACAATCTCAGTAACTTTTATGATTACATTTTGAAATTGGAATCAAATCCTCCAGTTTTCCCAAACAAAGTGTACATTTTTTAATCTTCACGTAGTGCTTATCACTTTTATGTGAATTTATAGGTGGCAGCAACTGCGTTGGGAGTCAAAAAACATTATTATCCTTGATAGACTTGTTTTTTCTTACATACGTGAACATAACAAGAAATGTCATATTATTTGTCACTTCGTTCATTATCGTGTCACAAGAAATTGTCATTAAATACTTTTCTGTCTAATTTCAATTTAACTTATTCGATACAGTAAGATACACAAATGAAGAGAAAAGAGATATGTACGAAGTGTATATTAAACTAGATAGGAATTCGTTCACAGCACAACAAAGGTATAATGGATTATATCCTGAAAGAACAACACCAAATAATCAAATGTCTCGACTTTTATCTAAAACGTTACTTGCACATAATACATTCATCAAACCAAGAGGTCCTTATGTACTACGAAACGAGCCAATCAGTGACATCAATGTTTTGGCCCAAATTGAGAATATTCCACTGGCTATCGGTGATTGGTTTAATGCTGTCAGGTTGGTTTTTAATATTTGGAACACTGTATTTTGATACACTGACATGTGCCATGTGTCAGCAATGATGACAAATGTCAAATTATTATAACCAATCCCCAGCTAATCACTTGAATCTGACAGGTGTCAGTGTATCAAAATACAGTGTTTCAAATATTAAAAACCAAAATTCATTACCAACCTGATAGCAAAAAAAACGATCACCGATAGCCTGTGGAATATTGTCAATTCGAATGAATCCAGGAATAGGATCGAGAACTATGGCTAGTGAATTTATTAAAAAGTGCTGTTAATAAAATAGCCAAGAGACACGGATACCATGACTATAAATACAAAGCCGTGCAAAACTATATTGTAATGATGCAGAGAGAACGTTGCAATTCTGTAATTGGTTTCAACGGAAGGTGTGGAATAATAACAATTTTGCATAAAATATCATTTGGGAAGACTAAACGAAATTCACAAATTCTGGAAGGAACAATCATTTTTATGCCACAGAAAATCCTCACTTGATTCATGAAGTTAAATATCAATATCGTTTTTCTTTGAACATATGGTGCGGTTTGTTGAATAATAAATTACTGGGCCCCTTTTTCATTGACGGCAACCTAACCGGAGCAAAATACCTATGTAGAAATTATAGAAGAAATGTTGGATGATCGTCCCATACGGTATCGGCGTAATAGTCCATGTTTCCAACAGGACGGTTGTGCTCCAGACAACTCAAGAATGGTCACAGACTATCCAAATCTAACTTTTCCCGATTCATGGATTGGAACAAGAGGTCCAGTAGCATGGCCTGCCAGATCTCCGGATTTGAATCCGCTGGATTTTTATTTGTGGAGATATCTCAAAAATAAAATTTATGATACTACGAATCCGACAATAAAGATTCTTCGCAAGAACATTGAAAATGTGTTGGAAGGTATTCAAGGAGACGAAATAAGCAAATGTATAAGAAGTATGGGCAAAGTGCATTTTACAAAATGGTGGACATTTTGAACACTCACTTCATTGATTTTCATTAACTTTCGAATAATCATTTAATTTTTTTTTCATTAGATGATAGTTTCGTTCAATTATAATGAAATATGTAAATATTTATTACTTGTTTCTTGCTTTGATTCTGATACGTTCCATTCAGTTTGAAATGAGTAAGTTGATTTTCTTATCGAAATGTATTGCATGTTGTTAATTAAACTATAGGTAAATGTAATACAGATCCGACCCAAAGAAATTTGGATAAGGGTGAAAATCACCTGAAAATCAACTTTGAATGACATTGTATAATATATCGTTGAATTCAGGGTTAAAAGTTATTTCGAAAAATGTCATAAAATATGCAGGTCCCTATTGAAAAAAATTAAGTTGAGAGTGGCCCGGAAAGTACGAAACGTTGGGTACAAAATCTGATTACGACAAATTGAGGATAATTTACTGTCGAATAAAAAATTCTCAAAACATTTTTTGATAATATTTGAGATAAGGTGGGAAAAAAAGAAAAATCAAAATGACAGAAGTTGCTTTTCGTATATTTCAATAACCAGCCCTGATGATCTCGATTTGTTTGAATTGCTTGACAATGCTTCTTCTAACTCTTATGGTTTAAAAGTTACCAATACAATCCCATTAAAAAAGTGACCACTCTGTATACCGAGTGACCACAAGGTGAGGTACGCCCCCCAATTTTTCTTTACTTTCAAAGATACAGGTTTCAAATTTGGTACGTCGATATATTACTCAAATAAGCATATTTTGACTCCATTACCAAAAATTCACCACTTCCGGAAGTGGACCTGACACCCTGTACATTTTTTTCCATTATTCGGAAGAACATGCAATTTGTGAAAACACTGTTCTTCAAAATTTAAAATCGGTTGAAAAATGGCGGAGATAAAGTTGATTGTTCAATCGACCAAAGTTGGCCATGAACATCAAACTCAAATCATAACAACTGATGAACGGCGTCAACATTCACGAGAAGAAGGTTCGAGGTAAGATACAGCTGAAAATTGAACTTCTCATGTAATTGCAACAACCATATTTTCCAACAATTATCAAAAATTTCCTTGAAACGGAGTAGTACCCATAAGAAAATGCTCACAACTGCCATTTCTCAAATGGCAATATACTCTTTTCACATTGTCGTATTGAAAAATGATGAATTTATCAGCTTACTCGAATGAAAAGACTTGATTTTTGCTTAGAATTCATAGGTTCAAGCCGCTTCTGTTTAAGAATATTCAATCTTGGGAACACTCATAATGAAACATCCCGTATCTTCGATTCCTTTCAGAATTCTCACAAACTTTTAACACGATTATTTGGATAATTCATAACTTTTCAATACGACAATATGAAAAGAGTATGTTGCCATTTGAGAAATGGCAGTTGTGAGCATTTCTTTATGGGTAACTACTCCGTTTTGAAGAATTTTTTATATTTGTTGGAAAATATGGTTGTTGCAATTACATGGGAAGCCCAATTTTCAGCTGTATCTTACCTCGAACCTTCCTCTCGTAAATATTGACGCCGTTCGTCAGTTGTAATGATTGAGTTTGATGTTCATTGCCAACTTTGTTCGATTGAACAATCAACTGTATCTCAGTTTTGAAAAACAGTACTATCACAAATTGCGTGTTCTTCTGGATAATGGAAATAATTGTACAGGATGTCGTTTGAAAAAAAAAAGGATTGGGGTCACTTCCAGTTAAACCGGAAGTGGTAAATTTTCTGTAATTGAGTCAAAATATGCGTATTTGAGTACTATATTGACTTACCAAATTTGAAACCTGTATCTTCGAAACTATAGAAAAATTGGGGGGCGTACCTCACCTCGTGGTCACCCGGCATATAGTGAGTCTGCTTAAGTTGCCTACATATGGGAAACATTTTTATTATTGATTTTATGAAAAGAGTTATTCTTCATAAAAAGTTCTGCAGACTCTAAAACCCAAGATGCAATCATCAGATCTCAAATTTCATCATTCTTATACGAGGTATGTCGAAAAATATGAAATTTTCTCAAGTAACTTTATATTTCACAACATCGAAAATTTTATTTTCATTATAAAAAGTTAGATGGAATTAAAAATTATGTTTCAATAGGCAATTACATCCTAATTGGAAAAATAATTTTTTTACAAACTTTTCTCAAATTATCAATATCTGCCGAACATTTATAATTTATTACCAACATGAAAATTCTCTCATTAATTTCTGAACAGAACAAAAAGTTAACATTTTTATTAAACAAAAATGATAAATGTTATATTGATAATTTCAAAAAAAATTGTTCTTTTTTTTGTTCAATTGGAAGGATGTTATTGCATATTGAAACATTGTTTTTGATTCCGAACAACTTTCCATAATAACAATTTTCGATACTGTGAAATATAAAGTTACTTTACTCTTGGGTAAAATTCATATCTTTTGACATACTACGTATATAATTGATAAAATTCAATATCTGATGATTGCATTATGGGTTTCAGACCATGCCAAACATTTTTTCGTAAAATCAATAATAAAAAAATTTCCCATATGTAGCCAATTTAGGCAGACTCACTGTAATAGGATGTGATTAAAAATACTCTAGATTTCATTTACAGGACTTGTTCATGCCAAACCACTTTCTTCGGTCAGTTGGCCGTATATTCTGTATATCTTATTGAAGAAATTATAAAAAACGCAATATTCCCAATACTGCAAGAGAGAACGGAAATATTAACATTTCAAGGGTTCCTAGTTTTGCGAATCTTTAAGAAATGATATTATACGTACGTTTCGTAAAATAAAGTACGATACATACTTTAGGAGAGTGATATTTTTTCAGAAATCACCCTCATGTTCAGTCTTCGTTCAATCTTTCCATGAAGCTTACAGTGATAACAAGAAAATCAATAAACTTAATAAATAGACCCACTCAAGCTAATAAATTATTTCCCAATTTTCTGTAGTCATGTTTCATGGAATAGTAATCTCAAACTTGGGGGCTGGCGGGTGCAAACCCGAATCCAGTCCCGAATGAAATATTGGTTAAGTTTCGCTGAAACGCCGGACATGGCAACGAAGTGCTCTAGGGCCTTTTCGGTTTGAAAACGGATACACAGACGCTTACGAAAAGACGCTGGAGACGCCAGCCCTCAAACGAGACATCCAATTCTCAGTGCAATACATCTCAGTCTCACGCAAAACGAGTAGAAATAAATAAGACTCTATATGAGGTTTCCACGCTTTTATTGTTATTTTAGTCAACGTTGAATATATTTTGTGGCTGCTGAAAGCTCCATCGGAATGTTGCTTATTCAGATCGAATGCAAAATGATAGTACCTTTTTTATTTCATTTGTCAATGTTTAAAGTTTCTTCAGGCAATGAGAACCTATCAGACTCAAGTCCACATCATTTTCGTTCTGTGCAGCAATCTATGTATTCTGAATCCGAAAGTGTATATAAATTCATTGATTACTCATATGTATCTCTGCCGTGGTAGACGTGCTTTGTGTAGCTCCATACTGCATATGTATTTATTCGGAAAAATTTAGTATTAAAATAATATAAAAGTGAACAGTAAAACGTGTCATTGAGTGTTCTTACACATAACAAAGAAAATTGTGAAAGAAACAATCTCCAGGAAAAAATTAAACTAATATTATCCAGTGCATTATCATCTGAAATCGAATCCCAAACAGATACCAAAACAGATAAAAGCTACAAACACAAACATCATTGAAGAAACCTCAATTTGTGTTAGATAAATAGTACAGGAGCCATAGATCTGAAACGTATCATCTACAATATAATTATTAAATTAATCGACTTACCTGAAGGATGATTAATTTTTAATATATTGTTGCGTTTTTCAGGTTCAATAAGTGGTACACTTACTTATAAACTCGCCTTTATTATCACAGAACACATAATACAACTGACAACACTGTTTGACACTTTGCAGTTCAAATAAATACTTCAAACTTCACTTGGTAACGTTACAACATTTAAATGTTAAAAAGTAAACAAAACTCAAAAACTTTTTAAACTTGGCAAATCTGATCGTATTTATAGGATAACATTATTCTAGAAGCTATAGAACTTTCAACAGAACATTCCATACTAAGTTCTCGAATAAACTTTAATGATTCTAGTACATTCTAATGGGTTTCTAGAAGGCAAACAGAAGGATTCATGATTTTTCTATCTACTACCAGGTTCGTAACAATATGAACAATCTCCTCCGAAATGATTACATAACACACGTCGTTTCCATCACCTCGGGTCTGAGCCACAATGTTTAAAGAGTAAATTTTTCCAAGCCCGACCCTGTGCAGTTACTCACCCATATCGATACTGTGACAAATATATAAATCACTTCATTTCTCCACCTGCAAATAGCTTGCTGAAATGGGTTGCAAAAGTAATGGGAAGGGTTGGACTGTAATCATTTCGGAGGAGATTGTTCATATAATAAAAATTAATCATCCTTCAGGTAAGTCGATTAATTTAATAATTATATTTTACAATCTCCTCCTCATGATTACATAACACACGTAGATGTTTAAAGATGAGGCAAGCTAGTTGCGAAAATCATTTTATTCAAATTTCCAAATTAGGCAATGAGATATGGCAACACCGCATTCGCTTTGTCGCCCGATATCACTAGTTCATTTATTGGGGTTCCTTTACCACTTATACTGGAACCGAGGTGATTTTGCAGGATTTGAAGGTATTTGTCCTGTTTCACACAAGCTTCTGGGAGAGATGCTTCAATTTCCCCATTCAACTTTGGGGCATTCAAGAGTACACAATTTCGGACTCTAGGGTACTTTTCAAGTAACTCCTTCCGTATATATTTTTCAAGTCCATTTGTTAATACCGCTGTCCACCTGTCTACAATTTCTGCATGTAACTCCTTCCCCTCTGTTTCTGCATTATTTGGGTGCGCCCCTAATAATGATTTCATTTCATCCTGAATCTCATTGTTTTCAGATTCACGAGATGAATCGGACGATGTGGAGGAAGACGACTCAGAGCTAGATGAGTCGGATGAGCCTACGGAAAGGAATATATGATAACATCTTATGTAAGGCTATCTGATTCATTTCGAACAAAAAAACAAGTACCTGTTGCTCTTTTGATCGAATATATAATATATTGTCGTGAAATATCAATATCGAGTATTCATATCGAGAAGCGATTGAAAACAGTTGTTTTTGTTCTGCCACCAGTGAGGGTTTTTGTTCCGAGCTAGCAGTACTGTTATAAAAACCAATTCATGTGAATGGTACGTTGGTCGATCCGATTTTGATGCATGTGCATTGAAATCTTGTGAAAGACCGTAGAAAACAGCCATATGACTGTGCTAGACTGAATACGACACATGTGTATTGTATTTCGGAAACCCTTCCTATTTCATGCTGAAAAATAAAAAGAAAAACTTGTCATGTACTTACTTGAACTGGCCTTTCGTATTTTTGACAATCGTCTTTTCAAACGCTTCACTTTATTCTCGAGTTTCTTCTCTTCTTGTTTTCGCTTGTATTCAGCCATTTCCGAAATTCGAATACCGATTCCAATTCAAAATATACGTCTGCTCAGACACACACAAAGAAATGAAGTGATTTATATATTTGTCACAGTATCGATATGGGTGAGTAACTGCACAGGGTCGGGCTTGGAAAAATTTACTCTTTAAACATTGTGGCTCAGACACCCAAGGTGATGGAAACTACGTGTGTTATGTAATCATGAGAAGGTGATTGTGAAATATAATGGCTGGAAATGATGTACTCCTGAAACAATTGAGAGAATTGATTAAAGAGGAAAATAAAAAACAAACAGAAGAACTTACCCTTCAGATCAGCCAGGAAGTCACCGAAAAAACTGCTGAATTGAAAGACATTTTGTTGAATCAATCCAAAAAAGTGGAAGTATTGGAAAGAGAAATCAAAGAACTCAAGGAGAAAAACAGATATTTAGAACGAGCACTGAAAAAAAATAACATTATCATTTTCAATTCACAGTACAGCCAGGGAGACTTGTGCGACTTCACGAAAAATCTGTTTAAAAATCACTTACAATTGGATATATCGAATAGTGGTATTGACAATATATATTTAATTCCACTGGATAAACAGCAACTGAAAACAAAAGCTATAGCTGTAAACTTCGTTTCATTTTGAACAAAGAAACGAGTTTTGAAAAGCTGCAGACTCCTGAAAGACATTCCAATAGTTATAACTGAAGATCTAGGCCCAGAAGATCGACAAGAACGAAGAATTTTGGTCCAATGCATGAAAATAAAAAAGGATATCATAACATACAAGCGGCGGAAGGCTATACGTAAATAGTGTTGGTTATACATATCAAGATCTTATAGAAAGAGGAGATAAAATGGCGACAGTGGAGGAATAAAATTCTGAAACTTCGCAACTGGATAACAACTTTGAATCTGGGAAGAAAAATGCTGAATCTTAGGATAAAACTGAAACGGACAAAAAAAGGCTACTGATTTGTCTCGTCAAACAAGAGCGCGAACAAACTCCGTGAAATATCAATTATAATTTCCCAAGATTTATTTATAGATTAAATATCTCTGGTTCAGGTCAATTTTTCTTACATAACCAAATGACTGAATATGAATAGGGCTCCAGCTCTTAGGTGAGTCCAGAAACTTTTGAATGGATTCTTATATTAGGGACTTTGTAATAACTAAACTTGATTCCTTCTCTTTGAGTACAAATGAAGAAGTGAAACAAGTACTAGAAATCAATAATCAATATGAAAAATTCAAAATTGTACAAAGCAACAAATAATTTCGATGAATTCACGATCCTATTAAATTCACTAAATGAGTTGTTTGATTGTATAGTCTTTACTGAAACAAGCATTGTTCATATCAAGATCTATAATATTCCTGGCTACAAAACACTTCATAATTCTGGACAACTAAACCAAAACGATGGGGTCATAATGTTTGTGAAATCAGAAATGTATGACTCTCATTCAACAATTGAACCGAATGATAGTTTCCTTCTGAGAGTCAAGATGAATGTACATGACTCAATTTTCATCATCGATGGTATATATGGGTCACCACCCACAGACATAGATTATTTTGTTCATAATTTGAATGATATTTTGGACGTAGAAAACGAAAAGTTCGATTACAAATTGATAATTGGCGATATAAATATTGATTTGCTGACTATTTCTCGCGATTCCGAATACTATTTAGATACCATGAGTGAAAATAGATATATATCCTCAAAAAATGCACAAAAAAAAAATACATAAAAACATAGAGAACTAATTTCTAAATCCCACACCATTTATATATTCAACTTCCCAATATACCTACTTAAAATATAAATTTTTATGAATTGTGCTGATAACCAAATCGAGTCTTTGTTTTCTACGATGCTCACTAATTTTGTTCTTATTATTTTATTATTCTAGCATCCATGAACATACAAATATATATATATATATATATTTATATAGCTAGGGAACTTGTTGGGTAAGCAGCATGCAGGAAAGTATACTCTTATAACACTTTATTCCAATATTTCGACAAGTTTTATTGTCATCATCAGGGAAACTAACTTTACATGTCAACTTAATTTTAAATAATATAATTGTTTCTCTTCTTCACGCCGGCCGTTACGGACACCGGTATGGTATCCATTTTACATAAATTCAAATATAATTAGTTTTTATCCATAACAAAATAATGTTTTAATGTGTGACGATTATCTTTAAGTATATCTCACAAACTGTTTCTGAATATGTTCAATAACTGTACACGTCTTTTTACTTCATCCATTGCAATCAATCTCAACAACACGTAAGTGGTTTAGAATCCATGTTGTTCAATTGTTTTCACTATATTTTGATCATGATTTGTAGCTTTCCCTGATGATGACAATAAAACTTGTCGAAATATTGGAATAAAGTTTTATAAGAGTATACTTTCCTGCATGCTGCTTACCCAACAAGTTCCCTAGCTTGATCTTAACTAGTCAGCAACGACTACCTCTCTCCTATATTTATATATATATATATATATATATATATATATATATATATATATATATATATGTTTTTTCTTATATATATATATATATATATATATATATATATATATATATATATATATATATATATATATATATATATATATATATAAGAAAAAACATAAATATAATGCTCTCAATTTCACAAAACATACTCACCGAAAAACGTAAACAGTGGAGAGCTGTTTCACTTGGTTATCATCGGCACTGTGCATACAAATTAACAATGAATAAAAATTATAAAACTGAGAGCATTTATATCCAAAAATTGGACATATTATTGAACATGCAGGGTATACTCATATATACATACATACATATATACACATATACACACCCACCCATTTGGTAATTTTTTAAAATGTTTTCATCTATGTGTTATTTTTAAGTGTTTGTAAGTATCTCTTATGAATTTTTCTAACTACGTATCTACTATGTTTACCCCACGGAATATTCTCTAATCAACTGTAATCTATCCCCTTTGCAAATTATCCCAACAATTTTTTATATTGAGTTTAGTGCCATATTTTGAAAACAATGTCTTCTTCTTACACACAAGCAGATATCTGCTTCGTAAGTACTTGTCCAGTTTATTTACCATATATTATTTTAAATGAATTTGTATGTAATTTAAGCTAAAAGTGAATAAATTATTATTATATTACAAACGGGTGATGATACTAGCCGATTGAGAGGAGTACATGTAGGAAGAAAAATATCGGGATGGAGTAGGTGCTCTGAGCAGTTTCTCAACATACTTCAAACTCAGTTCGATATCTGACGCTTGAATCATTTTACAATACTACACGAGAGTTCACTAAATGAGTAATTCAAAAGACTTTAAAGGACTTGTGTTGGTACATCAGAAAAAAGTTTGCATTTTTAATATAGCTATGATTTTCTCTGCATTAGGTTGAATAACCCTAACAAATGACTCGATTCAATATTTATAATAACTTTAGACAATATCGATATAATTTGAAGAAAACAAAGGCTTCGTGTATCCATATATATACGATATCTGTTTTTTTTGTTGTTGTTATTGATAAAACAATTTTTAGTTAGTTAGAATAGAGTTAATAGAGTTTTTTCTAACGCAATAGAAGTTATTCATTTGCCTTATATATTTGGATTCTTTGAGAAAGTATTTAAAACGCCGGTCTTTGGAGAATTATCATCTGGCGACCGTGATAGGATCCAAGCAAAGTACTCTATACAGCTACGAACAGTTACTAGAAGAGAAAAAACTAAACCAGATCAACCCTTCTTCTCTAAACGATTCTGATACTCCTTAAGACTGGATGAGGAAGCTAGAAACTTCGCCCGCCGATAACATTCCTGAAAAGTCTAAACCTCGGCTCCGATCCCAATTACAGAAATCAACTGCTCATTAACGTGTTTGTATATATTTCCTCATCATAATCAATTTACCATTTATGTTTTGTTATATAATTCATTATTATAATTTTTGAACTGCATAACTTTCCTCCGTCTCTTTGTTCATCCCTATAAAAATATTTTATGCTTGATTTGATCTGCATTCAACGACAGGAACGAAAAAATGTTTAAAATTTGCCATCTCAATTCGCGATCACTCTTAGCACACTTTCACCAATTCAAAGATCGTGTCTTTCCGAAATTTGATATAATACTTGTTACCGAAACATGGCTCTCAGCGGATATTCCAAATGAACTGATAGCACTCAATGGATACATTTTATTCCGAAAAGACCGACTGATAGGAAGAGGTGGGGGTTTGGCAATATATCTGAAATCTAACCTTAAAGTAAGTATCATATCAATTGATCATAGTAATACAGAACAACTGTGGGTATCGTTCACCTCAAAGACTAAAAAATATGCTCTGGGTGTTCTGTATCGTCCACCCAAGCAATTAATAAACGAATTTCTATATGACTTCGAAAGTTCTTTGAGTTCTGTCGCTCCCAAATATGACTATTTGATCTGTGCTGGTGATTTCAATATAGACATGTTGGATGTTGAAGGCAATGCCACGATATTATTGAACAACACTTTATCTAGCTATGACCTAAAAAACTTAATATTCGAACCTACAAGATTCAGCCAAACAAGAACGCCATTGGAACTATTATGAAGACTTAAGAAACCAAACCAAATATGCAATAATTCGTGAAAAAAAGCTAATATTCAATTCCGCATGAGACATTATGGGAATAACAGGAATTTTTGGTAGTAACTCGACAAATTGAATATTCACCCTAAAAATGAAAATCATTCCTCATACTGTCAACCGATACTCCAACAACCGTCTGCCCGGAGCAGGCTTATTCATATATATATATATATATTTATATTCACTTTACTATATATATATATATATATATAGATATATATATATATATATATATATCTATATATATATATATATAGTAAAGTGAATATAAAGTGAATAGAGTATTTTCGTTTCAACTCCGAGAGCTCACGATCCGTGGACAGCGCTGTTTCGTTGTTACCAACTCATCAGCGCTGTCCACGGATCGTGAGCTCTCGGAGTTGAAACGAAATTACTCTATTCACTTTAGATTCTGCTTGCGTTCCTCATAACGCACGAGAAACTTGATTGAGTCTTGGGTTGGACAGAACAAATAAACATTTGTCTGCCTGTCAATGTTGTAGGTAAACATCTATATATATATATATGTGATATACTTGTTTCAAGGAGCAAATAATGTTCCAGTGACCGTAAAACAGTCGATAACAATCCTTTAAGAGGTGACTATAACTTTGTATAGTATGTATGGCATATGTCCAACAGAAAACAACTACTTCTCTGGCTGATACCTCGACAGATATTGAATTATATCTGTCAGACATATGTGCAAAGATCCTTACTTTGAAGGAACAACTTTGCAAGAGCTCTCTGAAACAAACAGCAGGACTTTGCCTGATTCAAACGGAGAGCCAACTACAGACCGGTTTCGGAATATCGTACCTCATCAGTGCAGTCAAGGTCATATATATATATATATATATATATATATATATATATATATATATATATATATATATATATATATAAAAACCAATTTATCTAAGAATATTCTCAGTGAAAATATCCCTTGGGGTTGCAGTCAGAAAAAGTGGCCTGGTAAAGAACAACTCTTTGTTAAATTGTCGAGCTTTCGAAAATATTTATTTTCATTTTCAAGACATCTGAAAATATTAATCGTGTGAAAAAAAACAGAACATCTTAATATGATGTAAAACAACTTACTAACGTGAGATTAATTTTGTAAAAACAGCAGAGGAACTTCTTGGTCATTCCTTATGTATGTAAGGTTATGTCACAACACAAAACGAGATGAAACAACAATAATAAAACTATGTCATGTACATGAACACAATTAAAAAACATTATGATTTTATGAGTTATGAAAGAAAACTTTTAGTTAAAATTTGGAAAAATGTTAATCATTTTAAAACTCGCCTTTGAGACCGCACGTGGTTCAAGGGACGCACAAGGGCGGTAAAAATATGTCAAGAAAAAGAAGAAGAGAGTATTGACAGATTTCAACGTCAAACACGTCAAATGTCAACAGTCAACCTTGTATGTTCCATGAAACACGCTTCAGCTCTGTGCTGAGGTATGCCCTCTATGGGGGATTGTAAGAACTATTATTAAAGTTATTTGAATTTGCAACATTATTTTTGTGGAAAGAAAGAATATAATTATAAATTATACTAAGATTGGCTATATCAGACCGCTTATTCATACTATTAGGTTCTTTACTAACGTAAACCATCTCTAGAAAATTTCTCTTGGAGTAATTTTCTTCAATTGCTAAAATTGTGGGTTCATTGAAATTAATATTGTGAAAAGTTGAAATGCTGTGTTCTGCAAGTGCACAGCTGGGTTTTTTTAATTTGCAGTCACTCTTATGTGAAGCAATACGTCCGGAGAGATTTCTACCTGTCTGTCCAATATATATTTTGTCACAATTGACACAAGATAATTGATAAATTACATTAGTTTGTTCAAATTTAGAAAGAGGAGTTTTGGTTTTTGAGTATAAAAAATATACAGTTTTGAGATTTTTCTTCGCTATGCAAATTTCTGGAGATTTAAAAATATTGGTGAGTTTGGGTGTTAATTCCTGTATATAAGGAAGGCTCCTATATTTACATAAGATTCTTTGCTGTGATTGTGTTTGATTATTCAAAGTGTTAACGTTAATTTCAATGATATTATTAAAGTTATTATTATTTATGGTAGAAGTATTAAAAAGAAATTTATTAATCATGTATTTAGGATAAGAATTGTCCAAGAGGATCCTTTTTCAATAGTTATGACATTAATCTACAATTCACTTCAGAGGTAGAGGAGAATCATAGTATCCCGTTCCTCGATATGAGAGTTTGTAGAGACAATCATAACGTTCTACGTACAAAGTGGTACAGGAAGCCGATTTGTTCAAATCGTTTCCTGAATTTCCACTCTTATCATCATAAGAGCATGAAGCAAAATCTGATTGTCGCACTGAAAAACAGAGTGACAGGTCTGTCACATCCTGTTCATCGACAGGAGTGTTTGAAGGAGTTGGGAAGGATCCTCTTGGACAATTCTTATCCTAAATACATGATTAATAAATTTCTTTTTAATACTTCTACCATAAATAATAATAACTTTAATAATATCATTGAAATTAACGTTAACACTTTGAATAATCAAACACAATCACAGCAAAGAATCTTATGTAAATATAGGAGCCTTCCTTATATACAGGAATTAACACCCAAACTCACCAATATTTTTAAATCTCCAGAAATTCGCATAGCGAAGAAAAATCTCAAAACTGTAAATTTTTTATACTCAAAAACCAAAACCCCTCTTTCTAAATTTGAACAAACTAATGTAATTTATCAATTATCTTGTGTCAATTGTGACAAAATATATATTGGACAGACAGGTAGAAATCTCTCCGGACGTACTGCTTCACATAAGAGTGACTGCAAATTAAAAAAAACCCAGCTGTGCACTTGCAGAACACAGCATTTCAACTTTTCACAATATTAATTTCAATGAACCCACAATTTTAGCAATTGAAGAAAATTACTCCAAGAGAAATTTTCTAGAGATGGTTTACGTTAGTAAAGAACCTAATAGTATGAATAAGCGGTCTGATATAGCCAATCTTAGTATAATTTATAATTATATTCTTTCTTTCCACAAAAATAATGTTGCAAATTCAAATAACTTTAATAATAGTTCTTACAATCCCCCATAGAGGGCATACCTCAGCACAGAGCTGAAGCGTGTTTCATGGAACATACAAGGTTGACTGTTGACATTTGACGTGTTTGACGTTGAAATCTGTCAATACTCTCTTCTTCTTTTTCTTGACATATTTTTACCGCCCTTGTGCGTCCCTTGAACCACGTGCGGTCTCAAAGGCGAGTTTTAAAATGATTAACATTTTTCCAAATTTTAACTAAAAGTTTTCTTTCATAACTCATAAAATCATAATATTTTTTAATTGTGTTCATGTACATGACATAGTTTTATTATTGTTGTTTCATCTCGTTTTGTGTTGTGACATAACCTTACATACATAAGGAATGACCAAGAAGTTCCTCTGCTGTTTTTACAAAATCAATCTCACGTTAGTAAGTTGTTTTACATCATATTAAGAGTGTTCTGTTTTTTTTCACACGATTAATATTTTCAGATGTCTTGAAAATGAAAATAAATATTTTCGAAAGCTCGACAATTTAACAAAGAGTTGTTCTTTACCAGGCCACTTTTTCTGACTGCAACCCCAAGGGATATTTTCACTGAGAATATTCTTAGATAAATTGGTTTTTTTCAACTAGTCCAGTCAAGAGACTACCTCTCTCTCTCTATATATATATATATATATATATATATATATATCTCAATCTCAATCTGCCTACTCCTCAGGTATAATTACGTTAGGTTTTTGTGACTTGACGTCGGGGTCTTAATCTGCCTACTCCCCATGTCTCGTCACTGGTTCTCTCTAAGGTCTCAATCTGCCTACTCCTTCGAGAGAACTGAGGAATTGTGGTTCTCACACACAGCTCACTTAGCGCCAACCAATTTCCCGCACACAGCTCATCTAGCGCCAACTCATTTCCCGCCCATAGTTCACCTCGCGCCAATACATTGCACACGGCCATTACAGCCACGTCCACCATAAATACAGTTCCTCAACCCACAATTCCTCAGTTCTCTCGAAGGAGTAGGCAGATTGAGACCTTAGAGAGAACCAGTGATGAGACATGGGGAGTATAAGTGTAGACATGCTGCTCCATTCTTGCCCATCCATCCTCATACATATTAGTCATATCTTCAACTACTGTATAGAGAATAATATCTAACCAACTATATGGAAAAAAGCTGTTGTGCTTCCCCTGCCAAAGTAAGCAACCCTACAGAATACAAATCTTTCCGACCAATTAGCATACTTCGTGTTCTGTCGAAAATTTTTTAAAAGATTATATATCTACAAATGAAAGGCTACTTAGAAGACTACCATCTACTATCATTGCATCAATCGGGATTCAGGACACATCACAGTTGCAACACAGCACTTCTGAAAGTGACTGATGACATCCTTAGTAGAGGTACAAAGAGAGATTTGGGACCACATGCGCAGTACGGTCAAGCATGCCAAACGCTAGGGAGTCGGCCGTTGCTGCTTCGTGTTCATTGTGTGACGTAGTCGAGTAGATCCCTTAGATTGATAACATTTTGCCAATAGAGCGCGGCGGCGCACACATATTTTGAATTAATTGAATTGTATTTAAAAATAAAAAAGATTTCAGCAGCAGAGGTTTGAACCAGCGGTTTATGTTTGGTAGCGAGTGACGCTAGCCTTGCCTCCACGGAGACTTCTTGCAAGTAGATGTACAAATGTGGGGTATACAGGGTATTTCACATTCGATGGCCTATTAGACGTTTCTGGAGAACGGAACAACAGATCATTTTGAAAATTTGTGGGCATGGATAATCAAACATGCTCTACCCGTCTAAAATATTTTCATCAATACAGTGTTGCCACTTGTATCAGAAAGTAGTAGCTACTTTGTTATTTTAAATAGAACACCACGTATATTATATTATTTTTGTAATCCTGATAGAATTCCTCACAACTTTTATAGTTAATTTCCTATACCTATTTGTGACGGTTTTCGAGATAAAATTTATTTTGTCAATTTTTTGTGTAAAACCTGACCATTACAAAATGAATGAATGAAATTTACAAAATATTTGAATTTGGGTCATAGCTGCACAAGACCATTAAGTATTCTGTCGATGAACTGGATCTCAGTTTCATCATACAGGGATGCTCAGAATTAACTTCTTTTCGGGGATTTATGAAAATGACTGAAACTCAGATTTTTCAAATGGAACCCCCTGTATTTTATTTCATTTTCGAATTCAACGAACTAGTTTGAATAAGTTTTATTGAGTATATCCTATACCTATCTCTTACCGTTTATGAGATATAAATTATTTTATAATTTTTGAGATCTGTGCAAGTATAAAATTTGATGAAAAATCTTTCAAATAACAAAAAAGAGCTTCATCTTTTTTGAGAAAAGTATAATGAAATACATGAATCTTCCTTAATACTGGGTGTATGACAAATATGGTTATGTTGACAGTTCGAAGAATGAAAAATTAAATTGATTAAATCAATTCTACACAAGAGATAATATTACAAAGTTTACTTGACAAATTACAACACATTTGATATTGAAAAAATAAAAACTCAGATGCTTGAAATGCTGACCATTTACTTGCAAACATTGATGGATCGACGTCATTACATGAATAGTCGTGGCTCTGCGGATTTCCGACGGGTCGATTTCTTCAAAAGCACGTCTAACCCCGTTTTCTAGTTTCTGTTTTGTATTCACAGGTGTTCTAAAAACCTTATCTTTTACTTTTCCCCAGAGATAAAAATCTAGGGGAGTCAGATCTGTTGACCGCGGCGGCCAAATCCAAGGACCCAAACGTCGTATCCACCGATCTTCGAACAAATTTGTGACTTCTCTGCTCACTTCACCTGTGCAATGTCCAGGAGCCCCACCCAGCTGATACCAACAATTATCATATATGTTAGAGATAAATTGTTAGAGTTAAATTGTCAAGGAATTCACTCACAGTTGTTCTCAGTATATCCAAATATTTTTCGGAATTCAACTTTTCCTCATAAATGCATATTAAAAATTTATCATCCATAAGCATACAAAACACATTAAAACTGAATTTTTGTTGAAATCCCCTTTCTCTAATGAAATGAGGGTTTTCTGATGCCCAGAAATGATTATTCCGACGATTGAATATTCCCTCACGTGAAAACTGTGATTCATCGGTCCAAATAATTTTTTTCAAAGAGTTGGGATCTTCGTATGTCCATGTAACATTTCGCAAAATTCTACTCGTTTTGGTGGATCATCTCTATGTAGAGCTTGCAGCCTGATGAATTTGTAACCGTGCATATTATGATTTTGTAAAATTCTCCGTATGGAAGTGCGAGAAATTCCCAAATCCACCGCAGCACTAGATATTGATGCATGAGGATAAGCATAAAAATATCCCAAAACATTGATTTCATTTTCCATGTCACCAGTTACCTGATTCTGTTTATTTCTCGAGATGTGAACTTTTCCGAAGTTGAGATAATTTCGTTCAATTCTTCTGAATTTCCGTTCGTTCATTGCCGGTACATTTGGATACAACTCATTAAATCTTCTACAGGTCCTTGATATTATTTTATTGCACTCACCGTGAACATAAAACAAATTCAGAATATCAGAGTTTGAATAATTATTATTGTCCATTTTTACTACTCTTGTTTGACAGTCGGACTATTACACGTTATTGTCAAGTTCATTCCTTTGCTTTTCAAACAGACCAGTAGCAGCATATCATGACACACTATTATTCTTGTTGAAATTTGGTATCGAAATCTAGAATTAATACTGCCGTCCTAAGCAAAACCCTAGTATCTACAAAAACGCCAAAACGGAGTATATCGGGTTTTTACTTGAGAATATTGTTCTAATGGAATACGGGTGTATGAAATAGCTTGAATTTTATATTTTAAATCGAAATACGGAGTTGTCGCTTGGTCAGAATGTTATATTAGGTGAATAGGAGCCACTGCACCAAAACTATCCATTTTAGTAAATTTTTCAGTTTCCATGTTTTCTGTATGGATATGGTTGATACAATTTTAATTTGTGTGTATGAGAAAAAGTTTAAATCCGAAAAATATTTGGATATTCTGAGAACTACTCTAAATGAATTTCTTCACAATTTATCTCTTAACAGGTGTAGTGGGCAGAGAACTCACTAATTTATTCGAAGATCGGTGGATACAACGTTTGGGTCCTTGGATTTGGCCCCCTCGGTCATCAGATCTCACTGCCCTAGATTTTTATCTCTGGGGAAAAATAAAATAAAAGGTTTATAGAACACCCGTAAACACAAAACAGGAACAGGAAAACAGGGTAAGATGTGCTTTCGAAGAAATTGACCCGTCGGAAATCCGCAGATCCACGACTGATCATGTAATGACGTCGATCCATCAATGTTTACAAGTGAATGGTCAGCATTTCAAGCATCTGAGCTACTGAGTTTTTGGTTTTTCATTATCAGATGTGTTATACCTGTGAAGAAAATGTTGTAATATTATCTATTGTGTAGAATGAATTTAATCAATTTAATTTTTTAAACTGTCAACATAATCATATTTGTCATACACCCAGTATGAAGGAAGTTTCATGTATTTCATTACAGAAGATAAAGCTTCAGTTTGTTATTTGATAGATTTTGCATACAATTTTATACTTGAAATTTTATACTTCCACAGAGCTCAAAAATTAAAATTATTTATATCTAATAAACGGTAAGAGATAGGTATAGGACATACTGAATAAAATTTATTCTAACTGGTTCGTTGAATTCGAACATAAGATAATATACAGGGTGTTTCATTTGAAAAAACTGAGTTTCAGTCATTTTCATAAGTCCCAAAAAGAAGTTACTTCTGAGCCTCCCTGTACGATGAAACTGAGATCCAGTTCATTGGCAGAATACCTAATGGCCTTATGCAGCTATCACTTGAATTTCAATATTTTGTAAATTTGCTTTGTGAAAAAATTGTTATTTTTCAAAGGTCAGGTTTTACACAAAAAATTGACAAAATAATTTTTATCTCGAAAACCGTCACAGATAGATATAGGGAATTATATGGGAAAGTTGTGAGGAATATTATAAGGATTTCAAAATCCATACAATATACGGGGTGTTCCATTTAAAATAACAAAGTAGCTACTACTTTCTGATACAAGTGGCAACACTGTATTGATGAAAATATTTTAGACGGGTAGAGCATGTTTGATTATCCATGCCCACAAATTTTCAAAATGATCTGTTGTTCCGTTCTCCAGAAACGTCTAATAGGCCATCGAATGTGAAATGGGTCATTGGGGCAATAGAGGTAGCATAGTGTTCAGCAAAAATATGTATAGGACGTCTTACATATTATTTAAGAGAAAAAACATGACGACAGCTTGTCAAATTTAGTATACCAGGTGTACCAATATATCATTTAAGAGGAGAAACATGGAGGTTAAAGAAAAAACACATCATTGAGCTATGTAGGACATATTGAAGTATATCTTCAAAAAATATGAAGAGAAGAAATGAACCACTGATGGGGTCCGTCAGTTTTAACGTGCGATACCCACTATGTGCCAGTTTGATTCTGTTTCTTTTTCGGTGATAGGAGATAGGAGACAGACAGATTGACAGACAGGCAGAGTGACAGAAAGTCAGTTTGATCGATTCAGAACGAACTACTGAACTAACCTTATGAAACGTCTATTTCAGTCGCATTTTTGGACGTTTTAGCGTTTCAAATTTCATTGTTTTTTCGAACGCGAAAACGTGTATTCTAAGCAATTATGAAATGTCAAATTGAAAGTTTAGACTGTTTTTTAGAACGCGAAAACGTTTACTGTGGCTGCATTTTTGCGTGTTTAAGCGTTTCAAATTTTAGTTGATTTTAGGAACGCAAAAAACATCTATATTGATCACATTTTTGCAAGGAATCGCCGCCGCAGTACGTTTCGTTTCGTGTCAGTTTGACTCTGTTTCTATTTTGGTATTCATTATCAGGTGGGTGGGGAGAGGGTTAGGTAACTTTATTTTTGGAAATTATGTTATTGCCATTGAACAGTTGAAATAATCAGTGACAGAATGGCATTTGAAGAATACAGACAAGAGTTAAAGGAAGATATTCAATTTTATGAAGAAAAGGAGAATGAGGTGAAGCAGTTGACCGATTTAGGCATTCAAGACAAAGTGTTCAATCGAAAATTACCGCAAACCAGATATCCGTTAAGGAGAATCCAGCCTCAAGCATTTTAGAATATGTCTCCTCAACTGAAAACAAATTTTATTCTTCTGACTGCAATATTGAATAATGTTTTATACGTGAACGTGCCGAAAAGAGTGTAATTCATGGAAATATGCGTGAAGGCAAATGATTTCGATCATGGTTGTAATAGAAAACAATGGAAAACAATGCATTTAACTCGGGTCAATGAGGAGTAGTAGGCAGTATTTGTTATTGATGTTCCAAAGCATACAGCATGCAAATATAAGCTGAAGCTGATCTTCGAGAAATAGACACAAAAACTAAATATTTTGTTCCAGCAGCAATAGTATCTACGATATTATCATGTATAGTAATGAGAGCAGTTCAAGAAATTAATTTATCAGTCAACGTTGAAACGCGCTATTCAACGTTATCAATTATGGAAAAACCGCGCAAACAGGAAACTTGGTTATTATGCCGGAAGTAATAATCAGTTGGCATTGAAATGTGTTTATCGATCTAACGGTCATCGAAAAACCCAGAGTATATATGCTACAAGCGTTCTACAATCGATTCGATCATATTTACATGTTAATCTGCATAAATATTTTTAAGGTCCGTTTTACAATTTTTGCTCTTTTTGGGTGAGGGGTAATTAGAGCGTCACTGGTCTGCGTTCATCGTGTAACGTAGTCGAGAGAGATCCCTCAGATTGATATCATTTTGTCAATAGAGTGCGCCCACATATTTTGAATTGAATTTAAAAAGAAAAAAGATTTTTGAACAGCAGAGGTTTGAACCATCGTCCTTTTGCTTGGTAGCGAGTGACGCTAGCCTTACCTCCACGGAGACTTCGTACAAGTTGATGCACAAATGTGGGGTATATATATATATATATCTCCAGACGCTGTTTAAATATAAAAAAAAATAATGATTGTGAGTCTGATAATAATAATGATGTTTGGAATAAATGTGAAAAAATGGCGGTTCAACGGTAGTCTAGCGTTTCAACAAGCTATGTGTATAGGATGTCTCAAAACGTATCATTTAAGAGAAAAAAAACATGGCTGCTGCTCATTAGATTTAGTATACCAGGTGTCTCAAAACATACCATTTAAGAGAAAAAAATCATGGTGGGTGCTCGTTAGATTCAGTATACCAGGTGTTCCAACATATCATTTATGAGAGAAAAAAACGCGGCGCCTGCTCGTTAGATTCGGTATATCGGGTGTACCAACATATCATTTTAGGAGAGAAAGAACATGGCGGTTGATCGTTAGATTCAGTATACCAGGTGTACCACATCATTTATGAGAAAAAACAACAGGTTGTATCAAAACCCATAATTTGATAGAAAATAACATGTCATCAAATTTAGATTACCAGGTGTATCAATATATCATCTAAGAGAAAAAAAAACATGGGTGCATGAGGAAGAGAAAATCGTATCATTGGGGATATGGGGATTCAAATTGTTTTCGTTTCGGTTGTTGAACCAATAGAGAAAAACGCATCACTGGGATTATGGGGATTCAAAATGTTTTCGTTTTGTGTATTGAGTCATCAAAGAAAGAAAAAAAAAAACATGACGGTGATGGAGTATGGACGTCAGCCCCCTTACAAGACAACCACTTACCGATACAGAGATTGAATTACATCTGACATCTACTTGTGCAATTGACTTAAAAACAACTACTTATCCATACAGAGACTGCATTACATTCGACATCTATTTGTGTAATGAGAGAATGTTTGGACTTTTCGTAAAAGAAAAAAATTGCTGCTGGTCAACGCTCATCATAGTTGTACAAAGACGTCTCACAAATGTATTGGTAAAAAATATATACAGAGCGATCCAAAAACCTCATCATTGTTAGCAAAAATGGCCAACCGTTTCCGTGCAACCGTTTTCATGCAACCGTTATCGTGCAACCGTTTTCATGAAACCGTTTTCATGTAACCGTTTCCGCGCGCAACCGTTTTCATGCATCCGTTACGTGCAATCGTTTTCGTGCAACCGTTTTTGTTTACGCTTAACACAGTATGGTTAGGTATGGTTCAGATACGGTGCCACTTTTTACAAAGAAGAAACGTAGCATTCGGGATATGAGGGATATAAGCTCTATCGATTGCATTTTCAAAATTTCAGTTCCATTCGATGGTTTACCCGAAGATTGAACGTTTAAATTTTGAAATCGGAAGAAAATTCAGAAAACACTGTTGGTATTTTCCGAACCTTTTCAAAAACTATAGGCTATTGTATGAAGAGAAAAAATCAATCACTGATGGGGTACGTCATTTTTAACCTGTGATACCCAGTATGTGTCAGTTTGATTCTGTTTCTTTTTCGGTGATAGGAGATAGGAGATAGACAGATTGGCATACAGTCAGAAAGTCAGTTTGATCGAAGCAGAACGAACTAATAAACTAACCTTATAAAACGTTTTAGTCGTGTTTTTGCATGTTTTACCGTTTCAAATTTAAGCTGTTTTTTTGAACGCAAAAAAACGGTTATTGTGGTCGCATTTTGGCATGTTTTAGCGTTTCTAATTTCAGTTATTTTTTCGAACGCGAAAACGTGTAGTTTGAGCAATTTTGAAATGTCAAATCTCCATAAGAAATACATGTAAACATACAGTTTTTCGGTTTAATTTAAGGCTGTTTTTTTATAACGCGAAAAACGTTTATTGCGGTTGCATTTTTGCGCGTTTAAGTGTTTCAATTTTCAGTTGATTTTTGGAACGCGAAAAACGTCTATTTTGAACACATTTTTGCAGTTTGACTCTGTTTCTTTTTTGGTATTCATTATCAGATGAGTGGGGAGAGGGTTAGGCAACTTTATATTCTTCTCGATATAAGACTTGTTTAATTGAAACCAATCTGATTAATTCCCGCCCATTGCAAGTATGCGGCCTGTTATTTCTCCAAGACTGTCTGAATCCATATTCTCCAGACAAAAGCATTATATTTTGACACCTCATTCATTGTTCTGTCTTTCCGTTCGAAAGTTAAAGTCTAAATACTGTAGCTCATTTATTGGCCAAGTAGTCGAGATAATTTCAAATGCAAAGCATCATAGGGGACCTACGGACGCTATTGGCATAGTTAAATCTCTTATCACATTTTAATCTCGAGGAGTTTTAGATCTGAGTGCGATAAGGAAAATTTTGATATTTTTGTAAACTATTTTCTTCAGGAATTTTCAAATTGATGTTTTTTATTCAACCAAATGCTTCTTCACTATCAATAAAGCTGTAGCTCAGTTATTACCTACGTGGTCAGTTTGATTTCGGTTACAGAGCATCATAGGAGAGCCAAGAATCCTATGGGTATAGTTTAATCTCTTATCGCATTTTAATCTTGAGGAGTTTTAGATCTGAGTGTGATAAGGAAAATTTTGAAATTTTTGTAAACTATTTTCTTTAGGAATTTTCAAACAGATGTTTTTTATTAATCCAAATGCTTCTTCACTATCAATAAAGCTGTAGCTCAGTTATTACCAACGTGGACAGTTGCAGAGCATCATAGGAGACCTAAGAACCCTATTGGCATAGCATTTCATCTGAGAATTCGAAATATGTAAAAATGATTATTCAATAGATAGCTGACAACAGTAAGGAAAACATTGTTACTACAATACTTACTAAAGTATGTCAGGAACGATATATCCGTTAAGAAGAATCCAGCCTCAAGCATTGTAGAATATGTCTCCTCAACTCAAAACAAATTTTATTCTTCTGACTGCTATATTGAATAATGTTTTGTATGTAAAAGTACCGAATTATTAAAAATTCATGACGATATGTGTGAAGTATCCAGTCATATAATAAGAATGGAAAACAATACGTTTCACGACAGTCAATGAAGGGCAATGTTAGTAAATTGAATTTTGTTTAATTTTTCAAACAGTTCATGAAAAATTATTCAGAACTGTACTGGACTATCAACATCCGTTATAAGCTGTATTCGAGCCGTTGCTATCAGTTATGGAAAACCTTGGATATCGGACGCTCCATCCGTATTTGGTTATTATCTAAGCCGCAGAAAAACAAATATTGTAGTTATCAGTTAAGAAAAAAACCGCAAACACTAGAAGTTTCAACAGAATTGTTTATCATCTGAACCACAGAGAAGCAAATATCGCCATGGAAATCAGTATTTTGAAGGTTTCGTAGAAGCCACTTTATTTGTGATCGTCCTGGCAGCAGTTCATAATTATTTAGTGCTCTGATTCCATTGAAAAACATTTTATTTGACAGTGATAGAAGCAGTTTATAATACTTCAACGATTTGTGCAGCAAAGTAAGTGTTTGAGATTTTTTCACTTCTGCTCAAGTGTTTTTTACGTGTGCTTTTGTGTGTTTTGAAAGTTCATAATGATTTACAATTCGAAGCGATTCAATAGCTTATCATAAAAGTTAAATGAAATTGATTTTATTTCTCGGTAATGTAGTCTTGTCTCACTAAAACAATAGCAGATATTTTTTTGAATATTATTCAACAACACAACTATTGATGAAAAGACGGTCGACTTTTCCCACAACAAAGCACGCCAGGTACCCATACGAGGGGAGAGCAACGACTGTTGGTGTCTGTTATTCCTCTTTGAAACTGGGGTTGTCACCATTAAAAAGTCAGGTATAAACAGTGATTTTCGTTTAGGGCAAATTGTTGCCTGGAGGCTATCAAAGAACTGTATTTTCTCTAGTTGCTTGCATTTTTACCTCTTCGATATATTTCATTCAGATAAACTCGAGTTTCAATATATTTTTACGCTATGTTATCATAAAACATTTTTCTTTGTTAGTAAGCATACATACGATATTTTTTATTTAACTTATATTCATAAATATGATTCGCTAATGTTTCTATACAACATTTTTTCACCGTTTGGAGAATTTTTAATAATTTATTTCATTCATATAAACTCGTGATTCCATGCAATATTTTTCTGCGGTAGTAGGTAAAGAGTTCATTCTTACATACAATATTTTTCGTTCAGCTTATATTCATAAATATGATTCACTAATGTTTCTGTAAAAGTTTTTCACCATTTGGAAAAAAATTATTATTCATTTAAATAAACTCGTGTTTCAATACATTTTCACACTATGTTTCCATACAATATTTTTTGTTTGTTCAGTTCAGACCATTCTTTTTATTGACATATTTAATTAATTAATTAATTTAAAACTAGTGAAAACTGATTGTACGGAATATTAACCAGCGATTTGATATAGCATTCCCTAATGAGTTTCAAATAATTATATTGACATGCAGCGTTGATCCATAATTTTTATATCAGATTCGAAATGTTTCAGTAGCCATTTCTAGTGAAAAATTCAAGATTCAGTTCGAGATGTTTAGGATAATACCCCATTAATTTCGGCTGAAAATTTAAAAAATTTGTTATTGCCTTATCATTTTTCAATACGACTTAAATCGGGATGTTGGGAAGGTCATCTCTTTTATATTAGATTCGACATGTTCAAGTGACCATTCTTACTGAAAAAATCAAGATTCAGTTTGAGATGTTTTGGGATATCAGCCCATTTATTTCATCTAAAATTTTAAAAAAAATGTTATTACCTCCCATTTTTTCAATAGGATTCAAAGCAGGGTGTTGAAAGGGTCATCTCATTTATAGGATTCATATTGGGGTGTTGATGAGGTAGCTTCATAATTAACGCAACCAATTTTATCGCGATTTCCTTTAGGTGTATCACGCATTGTTAGGGACGTTAGAAGAAGTATAATATATATTACCAATACAACTGCCGCGAGTCTCATAATTTCATACTGTGGGCATCATTGTTTTTTGTACTATATACAACTTCAAATCTTGTGGGGTTGATGGTTTCAAGCTTTCTTTTTGAAAGGATATAATTTATATCAATAATTTTAAAACGGGGAGAGAGTTGATGTGTACTCCATCCTCAAGTTGAATGACCGCTAGTTTCTTGGCTAATGCGGTGAACTTGGAATGGAATAAAACATATTTTTGAATGATATTAAATATCTATTGAATACAAGAAGACCTCTACATAATCTATGATTCGTGATTCTTAATGTGATTGATGAGTTTAGCTGCATATCCTTTTCTACGGTACTCCGCCAACGTATAAATATAATTGAGCGTTTTCGGCTTAGAATGTTTCTTCAAAGGGTCAAAATCCATGGTTGATAGTAACGCAAATGCTGTTGGTTTATCGTTGATGTAAATAATGTAACATGAGATTTTTCTATCATAAAACCACTGTTGAATCAGATCATTTTTGATATTCAACCGCCTAATTTTCTTAACAGCTTGATGACCAAAAAATAATCGAATTGCGTCCATCTTGAATAATTGCTGGGAATAAACTGAGTGATGAGGATTTTTCTTTATAGGATAAGAACATCTCCTTTGATTTACCGTTCAGTCTTCCGTCCAACCCTCATAATATTATTTAAAGACTTGTCTCGTAAAAAGGTGTGGATGGACGGCTTCCGCAAAGTTTCGGATTCCTCCGAACCCATCTTCAGCCACCCACCGCTCTGCTCCTAGTTGCCTGGAGGGCAAGGACGTCGTCACCCAGGGATTTCGGGTGGCAACTTCCGTGTCCCTGCCGACACCCGTCACGAAATCTGCCTTCGTAGCTCTTGTTGCATATTCAGGCTGTGCATAGTTGTTCCCGTGGGAGGTACGCTGAACCCGCCCCTGGAGAGATATGGGAATGCGAGCATTCCCAACTCCCTCCGAGAGCCTTCCACCACCCCCTAGTTCCTCCACTAGGGCCTCAGCATCACCCGGTTCCCTTAGGGTATGCACATCCGTAACCTGTGGCCTCCGCTGTGGTGCGTGAGGCACACCCAATGACCTCGGAGCGCTTCGGCGCACTCCGAGGGGGCGTACCCCACGAGCTTCGCCAGCACGGACTCCTTCGTAGCCCTCCGACCTACAAACAGAAACATTACTCGTTAAACGGAATTGCTCGAAACGGGCTTCCAAAGGTGGAGTTGTGACAACTCCCGCGGAATCGATTACTAACCCTACCTGAGCCGACGGGGAAGGCTGCCTCCCTCCGTCTAAGCTCGACTCTAAAGTACCTTGGTCCAGCACACTTCTCGGGGACAAGGTAGTTGACATCGTCAACTCACGATTTTCCCCGGTAGTACGTACCTGGGGGACGTCTCCGTCGAGGCGTCGCGACGCTTCGGGGAATAGACGCCTGGCGTCTAAGTCACCCGACGGCGGAGGTGTCCGAGAAAGCCCAACGCCGGCGAACACGGCTTGGGTATTCTCCTCCGCGAGCATATGAGATCTCAATCTCATATTCGTCATTGCTCTAAAGGACAACAATTACGGCTGTAATGTATTGTCGGGCTACTTGCGTGTGCAAGTGTGTGGCAAAGGAGAAGTGCACTAAAATCGACCTCGCGTCGACCCAACTCAAGTGTGACGATGAGAAGGGTCACCCTATAGCTAACTAACCTAACACCTAACAAGACCTCGCCGGGAAATGGACGAGGGAGGAAGGATTCACGGTTTAGAAAAACTATCTAAATAAAATTTCCTAACTTCAAAATTGTGTGAAGCACCAAAAAGGAAAAATTAAACTTGAAAAATTTTTACTTCAAAAATTACAACTGGATGTGACAAAAACCAAGACAGAGATTTGGGTAAAGGATCACGGAGCCTAACCAGACTGTCTCAGGTGGAAAAGCCGAGAACAGCCGCAGGAAATAGGTATGGGAAGGACGCGAAACCCCTAGGTACCACAGGAAATGTGGCTCGCCAACGACAAAGTCGCAGCTAATGATGTCTTGACAGGCCGAGGAATTTAAGCTCGAACGATACAATCTTCGTGGAACTCTACGATCGAGCCGATTGTATCAGGTGAGATCTCGTTTTGGTGCCTGACCCCTTTTCATACGATGGGGATTTTTCGTCAACGTCGCGTACAGGTATTAAGTCGGGAAATAACTTTGATGAAGTTAAATCCCTAAGTGTCCGTTGCAAAAGATCACTTTACACTGATTATTGCTCGAGAGTTAAACTACCTATCAACGTACTTTCGTAGCGCGAATAAAACACCTGTAAACCGTACAAGTGAGTCTAACCCCCTTTAAGATAGAAACAAAACGTTATGAATCTACTGTGAACTGAATTATTATTACCGAGAACCTGACTCTAACTGCTAGCCAAAACGATGAATTGCAGAGACAAAAGGCAAAGCCAAACAAACGTAAGTTATTTAACGGAAACACAAAATTGATTATTACACTGCAATTCGACAAGAAAGAGTGGCTGTCTGCTGCTTCGCTGCTTGCATATTTATGCAATCCTGACTGCTGAATCCGCGACACCCATTGGCCTAGAGGGCCAAAGTGGGCGTCGCCCTTGGCTGAACAAAACCCTAGCTCGCGAAAACGCGCGGGATTTGGGCAAATGACCGTTAAAGTCCCGTTACCTGCGTTTTCTAGGGAGTATTTGACAAAAGTCACTAAATACTCCCCAGATCTAGGGAGATATTGAAAGTCAGAATTTCAGATATCTCGATTCCTAGGGCGGTTCGATATTCGGAGAGCCCCGAGAAAAACCATAACCCAACGTGATTCTTGAACGCCGAAGAAATACACGTATTCCTTCGCCGAGGAATCTATACCCGTTTTCCGATTTGGCCAACCTGAAGAGAAATCGAATTGAAATAAAATAATTTGTGAAAACAAATGGAGCCACGGAATCTTTCCACCCAACAAGAGACTAGCGTGTCGAAACCTTGCTCTAAGTGTTCTGTATACCGGGTGCTCGACTGTTTGGGGCCACAAATTAGTAAAATTGAAAACTAGTCAGGAATTTCCGGTAAATCGGTAAAACTACGTACAGTGGAGTTCCACTGGGTGGAGATTGGGACTTTACATCATACAGGGTGAGACTAGACTAGTGACCTGAATATAATGCAAAAATCTAATATTATTCGACTGGCTTCTAGGTGAAAATTGAGAGTTATTAAGTGTAAAAATGGCTCACTAAAGGTGACCATACACAAAAAAAATCATCGTAGGAGCGCGGCGAGCCTGCCCTGCGACACCCCCCTACTAAAGAGTTTAACTTGGTCGAAGTTATTTCCAAACGAAACAACCGACAAAAGCTAAATTTACGTTAACTCCCTAATAGTCACCTTCCGCACTCTGATGAACCAAGGCTGGAACCACCAAAGTTACTGGAGCGTCATCCTCCATGTCGGAATCGTTCTCAGTACAGTCTTTACTAACTCTAGGAGCTTCGCTGTAGCTCTGGGCTGGTACGGGATCTTCGTCAGACCCGGTCACCGAAACATACTGACGGGCGGAGTCTGTCGGTGGCCGCTGGATCGGAGCTCTGTCGGAGTCCAGCGCCACAGCTCGGCATCTCCTTCGCCGTCCTGTACTCTTACTAGGAATCTCAGTCCTTACTGAGCCTTCCTGTCTCACATTCTCTCCCGGGTCGACCATCAATGATAATGGAGACCCCCCTACTGGAAGTGCTAACTCTCGGATAGCAGCTTCCACTTCCGAATCTGAATCGTACGCTGGACCTTGGTCGGGAACGACCGCTTGACGGGTAAGAGCGTCTACTTCAGTAGTAGCACGCCCCCCTACTGGTGAGTTTGCGACGGGGAGTTCAGAATCTCTGATCTCCGAAAGGCCAGAGTTCACCACCGGCAACGGACTCCTACGGGATACTCCTCTCTTCTCCGCGCAGTCTGAGTCGCGCTTCCGTTCTTGTGGATTCCTCCTCAACCTTTTCACTGTCCGCCGGACCGCTTTGTCCTTTGGATCGAAACTGACCGTTACTTCCCGTGGATTCGTTGAGTTGGGTGCGTCAGCTCGTACCCGGATTAACGAAGGTGGCTTCGGACCGCCCCCAGTCGTCGGCCTAGGTGTGACTTCCCCTGTCACTTCTTGGTCAGCGTCGTCGGACTCTGGCTGATCCGGACCTGGGCCACGATCGTCGTGGCGGACGCCAGCCGGCAAAGTCCTGCTTACCCAAGAACGGATATCGTCTACGTGCACCAGCCTCTCGGTGCCGTTCCTATCTACGAGGTAACTGTCTCGCCCCATCACCCTCGTGATCGGATGCGGTCCTGACAGTGTACCTCCGAAATTTCCTTTGACGAGATTCCTAACTAAAACGCGGTCGCCGACCCCGTAGGTCCGTGGCGACGGTAGATCTTTATCAGGGAATAAATTCCTCTGATAAACTGCCTGACGTCTGGCTGCTTTTGCAAGACGTTCTTGCCGATCTTCGGGGCTATTATGTACCGGATCTCGGTACATAGGTAGCCTCCAATCTCCTGGACGACCAGGTGTATATCCTAACAATAACTCCGCTGGAGTCTCCCCTGTTGCTCTATTCTTACGGTTCCGTAAGCAATAGAGACTTGCAGCCAGACCTTCTTCCCAAAGCCCTTCCGAAGTGGTTTCCAGCATCCTTGCTCTTAGGCACTTCTTCAGTTCCTGGACCCTTCGCTCGACAGGGTTCGCCTGTTGATGATAAACAGGTGAAAATTTGACCTCAATGTTCTTCGCATCGTAGTATTTTAGCAGACGATTGCTCTGAAACTGCGGGCCGTTGTCAGAAATGACGACTTCTGGACAACCCCAACGAGATAAGATTTCTTCGTCTAGAAAACGAGAAATTACTTTCGACGTGCATGTCTTAGTGGCCTTGGCTTCAACCCACTTTGAAAACATATCGACGGCAATTACCACGAACCTGTTTCCCCTCCTTGAGGCTGCATAGGGCCCCAGGACGTCAACAGCCAGCATCTGCCACGGTCGCTTCGGCACACTAGGCCGTTGCGGTGCCGCTTCCTGATGCCGTACGGCTTTAACGCACTGGCAGACTAGGCAACCTCTCACGTAGGCCCGGACGTAGTCCTCCATGGCCGGCCACCAATAGTGCCGTTTCAAGGCACGTAAGGTTTCCTCTTGACCAGGATGACCAGCGGTCGGGTGTTCATGGTAATAAGCCGACACGTCGTCACGGAGCGCCTCGGGCACATACAATAGCCGTTTACCAGCAGAAGAAACATATACAACCCCTTGGACATCCGAAAACTTGTTGATAAAACGAAGATCGTCCCTGGACATAGGACCTAACTCCTGTATCGTTCTGATACGCGCCCTCAACCTTTGCGTCTCCCTATCTATGGCCTGCCGCCGCACGACCACTTCAGCCGGCGTCTCTACGACGCTCACCACACCTTGGTGTTCAGACAGTTGCACCTTCATAGGTGGCAACCCCATACGCTCTACATCAGCATCCAAGTCTTCACTGTGAGACCCCGAGGGATTACGGGACAAGAAATCAGCTAGCTGATTGTCTCGACCTGCGACGTGCTCCACAGTGAAGGAATACTCCTGTAGAAGTAAGGCCCAACGAGTTAACTTCGCTTTTGCGTCCTTGAACTTGGATAACCAAGTTAACGCTTTGCTGTCCGTTCGAAGAGTGAATGGACGGTCTTCGAGATAATGACGGTATCGCTTGATACCCCAAACAATGGCTAAACATTCAGTCTCGTTCACATGATAGTTTAGTTCCGCGCCCTTGAGCTTGGCACTAGCATGTGAAACGATCCTTCTGTCGCCGTGACAATCGACTTGATACAGAACTGCAGCGATGCCTACCCCAGATGCATCGGTCTGCAGGAAAAACGGGAGAGTCATGTCCGGCCTGGCCAAGACCATAGGACGGCCCACGACTTCCTTGATCCTCTCAAACGCCTCCAATGCTTGAGAGTTCCACTTAAGGTCTCGACCTTTCTTCGACTTGAGCATGTCACTTATCGGAGCCTCCAACTCCGCTAAGTTCGGGATGAACTCCCGTAGCCAACCAACGGTGCCCAAGAATCCTCGGAGCTGAGAGACATTCTTGGGTAGCGGGAATTGTTGAACCGCTAACACATGACCTGGCATTGGTTCGTTTGACGTTTCCGTCACCACATGCCCCAAGTACTCCAGCCTACGCTGAGCGAAGTTGCACTTCTTTAAACTGCACCACAGGCCATGTGCTCTGAACCTCTCCAGCACAAGGCGGAGATGGTAGAGGTTCTCCTTTTCATCTTCGCTGTAAACGATTATGTCGTCTAGATATACTTTGACGAATTTATCGACATAACCAACCAACACTTCCGTCATAAGGATTTGGAAACTTCCAGGTGCATTCGTTAGACCAAACGGCATTGAGTTAAACTCATAACAAGCTCCATCAGGCGTAGCAAAAGCTGTATAATTTTTACTAGCCTCATCCATGGGTATCTGCCAAAACCCAGACTTCAGATCCAAAGAAGTGAACACTCTCGCTGTTCCGAGCTCTTTGATAGTCTCGTGAATACCTGGCAATACCGACGACTCGGGTATTGTCAGACTATTCAACTTCCTGTAGTCGACACAAAACCGAGCCGTACCGTCCTTCTTCGTGACGATAACGACCGGACTAATAAAGGCAGAATGGGACCTACTTATGACACCTGCAGCGAGCATCTTATCCACCTCCTCTTGGATAAGAGCCCTCTTCTGATCGGAAACTTTGTACGGACGGAGCTTGAAGGGTAGCTCCTCCTTCAATCGGATTTTGTGGCAAGCAGCCCTCGTCACTGGTTGCCTTGGAGATTCGTAAAAGACGTCTCCAAACTCTCGGATAAGACTCCGAAATTCCTTTCTCGAGAACGCCGGTAGCTGTACGTCCGCTACCTGTGGTTCAGGGAACTTTTCTGGTGGAAGATAGACCTCCTCCGCCCAGAAAATCGTTTGCCTAGGCCCCTTTCCAACGTACATGGTGCGACGTGCAAAGTCGACCATAGCCTCGTTTGATGCCAGCCAGGGACACCCGAGCAGAAGATCCTCGACAAGATCATCCACCACTTGCACGACAACTTCGTGAACAACACCATCTATTAACAGTTCGACTATTGTCTCCCCTAGACTGGTGATGCCACGACCGGCGCATGCAAGCTGCAACGGTGTCACTTGCTTCCTATCCACCCTCCAGGTGACAGGCAACAAACTACGTTTCAGGAGATTTAGCGAACTTCCGCTGTCCACCAAAACCCTAACTCGACGACCCATCAGTTCAGCCTCGATTCGCGGCAACTGATGCAATCGTCCCTCAACATTGTTGTTCGCTAAGCTAGTATCACAGCGACGATATAGACACAATGGATCCAGCAGATCCACCTCCGACTTCTTCCTAAGCGGGTCGGTCTCAATGAAACTCAGAAGTTCCGACTTGCGATTGACACCAAGTGCTGCAGCACCAACTGCAGCTAACGATGGGACTTGGCGATTGCATCCCTCAGGAACCTCGCCTCCGCCCCGACTAAGACGTGTAACTCTCTCAGATGACATGCCTACCACGCCTCTGGTATCTACCAACGGGGAATGGCGATTCGCACCTGCGATCCCATCTGCTCTGCCCCTCGATACCATCCTTGAGACTTGGCATGCATCGACCTCGAAACCTGCGTCCTGTGTGGGAGTGAGTGACAGACCACCACCCTCGGTGTCTTCACTACCCCGAAATGGAACCGAAAAGAGTACGTCACTCTCGACGACCTTTTCGTTCCGAAACCTTGATTCGCAATCTTCCCTTGGATACACCTTTTCATCTCGACTTGTGCCTATACCGGACCTGTGCCCAGTTTGCAGTGCCCTAGCACTCTCTTTGACAACAGGCCCCTCCTGGTCCTTCTGTATACCGATCACTAACTCCGAAACCTTGTGTTGTGGCGGATGGAACGACCCACCAACAACGACCTGGGGTACCTCGATGATCTCACAACTCCATGAACCTGAAGATGATTCATAACCCCTTACATTCGTTCCAAAACTAGAACTTGACATGTTTGAAATGACTTTCAACCCTCTACGTTTAACGTCTGCCGACGAGTGAACTTTTTTTCGCCTACCACCAGTGGCGCGATCCACACGCTCATCTACCACACTGAAACAAACGGATTCACAATCTGACCGGTCTGCCCAATGTAGTTTGCCTGATGACGGTGGCGTTTCGGCTGAAACGACTCCAGCTTCAACATCCTGGAACTCCTTCTCCTCCTCCTTGTTGGGAATACATGCCGCATAATTTCTATGACAGTCCAACACTGTCACAGAACCGCAAAACGGTGTTGAAGGAGTACCTACTCCGATGGAGCCCCCTGATGGCTCCTGTTGGAGTTTTTTGATTCTTCGCAAACTGTGATTTTGTCTGCGTCCTTAGCTGACGTCTTACGACGCGAGGTTTTACTCGCCTGCACGGTATTAACCGTATGTGCCTTATTGGCCTGATCTAATGGTTTTGTTCCCGCACTCTGACGTTTGGGACCGTTCTTGTTGTCATTTTGCTGAGGGCAATCTTTGTTCCAATGAGCTCCCCCGCAAGTGAAACATCCGCTCGAAGGAGCGTTGTTTCCTCCAGAACGCCTCGATTGATCATAATTCTGGAATTTAGTGCCATTATTATTAAAGTTATTGGACCTAACATGGTTCGAACCCCTGTTGTCCTGTAGCTGTCCCTGAGGACGTTTAGGTGGCACATCGTCGGCCTGATGAGGACGGTTGGTGTTCGAAACAAGTTTCGGCCCTGACTGTACACTTTGGCTGGTGCTACGAAGTAGCGTCTCGACAGCAACAGCTTTTTGTGTCAGCTCTTCAATAGTTGCAAATCTATGCAATTGCAAATGGACTTTGATATCCGGTCTGATCCGGTTCAATATTAATCGCACAACCCTTCCTTCGTCCATCTCTGGGTAGAGCCTCTGTGAAAGACTCCACTTGCTCAGGATGAAGGAAGTTATTGACTCTCCCTTCGGCTGGTCAGTGCCAAAGAACTCCGCTTCTAAGCTCGAGACCAACAGATCGTTATCGAACCGTTCCTGGAGCCGGTTTGTGAAAAACTGCCAGTTTAGGCGTGAGTTGCGATATGGAGCATACCACTGCTGGGCTGCTCCCTTGAGCCACTGAGCGGCAACGCTCACCCAGACGGTTGGATCAAAGCCCCCTAAATAATCCTCAGAGGATTGGATAAATTGTATTGGATCTTCGTGAGGAAGCCCACTGAAACTGGGATGTGGTTTGTTGTTGATTAAACCCCCATCAACACCGTTTAGGGTTCCCCGACGTCTATCCTCCAGCAAGTCTGCGAGTCGCACGAGCACGTCGTCGACCCCCGTCACTGGTCTTCTAGGATTCTCCTGAATCCGGACTGTGGGCACTGGCCTCCTCGATGGGTAATATCCACTCCTGTGGACATCACCGGGGTTGGAAGCGACGTTTCGAGCAACTCGAGGGACATCCTCAGATTCCCTATAGTGACGATTCCCGGTTGGCAACCGGGTAAACGTGCCATATGGGCGCCAAAGGGTTTCCGGTTCACCCATAACCATTTCATTAACTGGGAGTCTCTCAGGAGAGAGATCCCGAACTCTAATTCTGTTTGCAGGAGGAAGGCTACACCCGCAGATCCCTGAGGACGGTCTGTCTTCAGCAGCCCCACGTTGGGCGCCATGTCTCGTAAATAGGTGTGGATGGACGGCTTCCGCAAAGTTTCGGATTCCTCCGAACCCATCTTCAGCCACCCACCGCTCTGCTCCTAGTTGCCTGGAGGGCAAGGACGTCGTCACCCAGGGATTTCGGGTGGCAACTTCCGTGTCCCTGCCGACACCCGTCACGAAATCTGCCTTCGTAGCTCTTGTTGCATATTCAGGCTGTGCATAGTTGTTCCCGTGGGAGGTACGCTGAACCCGCCCCTGGAGAGATATGGGAATGCGAGCATTCCCAACTCCCTCCGAGAGCCTTCCACCACCCCCTAGTTCCTCCACTAGGGCCTCAGCATCACCCGGTTCCCTTAGGGTATGCACATCCGTAACCTGTGGCCTCCGCTGTGGTGCGTGAGGCACACCCAATGACCTCGGAGCGCTTCGGCGCACTCCGAGGGGGCGTACCCCACGAGCTTCGCCAGCACGGACTCCTTCGTAGCCCTCCGACCTACAAACAGAAACATTACTCGTTAAACGGAATTGCTCGAAACGGGCTTCCAAAGGTGGAGTTGTGACAACTCCCGCGGAATCGATTACTAACCCTACCTGAGCCGACGGGGAAGGCTGCCTCCCTCCGTCTAAGCTCGACTCTAAAGTACCTTGGTCCAGCACACTTCTCGGGGACAAGGTAGTTGACATCGTCAACTCACGATTTTCCCCGGTAGTACGTACCTGGGGGACGTCTCCGTCGAGGCGTCGCGACGCTTCGGGGAATAGACGCCTGGCGTCTAAGTCACCCGACGGCGGAGGTGTCCGAGAAAGCCCAACGCCGGCGAACACGGCTTGGGTATTCTCCTCCGCGAGCATATGAGATCTCAATCTCATATTCGTCATTGCTCTAAAGGACAACAATTACGGCTGTAATGTATTGTCGGGCTACTTGCGTGTGCAAGTGTGTGGCAAAGGAGAAGTGCACTAAAATCGACCTCGCGTCGACCCAACTCAAGTGTGACGATGAGAAGGGTCACCCTATAGCTAACTAACCTAACACCTAACAAGACCTCGCCGGGAAATGGACGAGGGAGGAAGGATTCACGGTTTAGAAAAACTATCTAAATAAAATTTCCTAACTTCAAAATTGTGTGAAGCACCAAAAAGGAAAAATTAAACTTGAAAAATTTTTACTTCAAAAATTACAACTGGATGTGACAAAAACCAAGACAGAGATTTGGGTAAAGGATCACGGAGCCTAACCAGACTGTCTCAGGTGGAAAAGCCGAGAACAGCCGCAGGAAATAGGTATGGGAAGGACGCGAAACCCCTAGGTACCACAGGAAATGTGGCTCGCCAACGACAAAGTCGCAGCTAATGATGTCTTGACAGGCCGAGGAATTTAAGCTCGAACGATACAATCTTCGTGGAACTCTACGATCGAGCCGATTGTATCAGGTGAGATCTCGTTTTGGTGCCTGACCCCTTTTCATACGATGGGGATTTTTCGTCAACGTCGCGTACAGGTATTAAGTCGGGAAATAACTTTGATGAAGTTAAATCCCTAAGTGTCCGTTGCAAAAGATCACTTTACACTGATTATTGCTCGAGAGTTAAACTACCTATCAACGTACTTTCGTAGCGCGAATAAAACACCTGTAAACCGTACAAGTGAGTCTAACCCCCTTTAAGATAGAAACAAAACGTTATGAATCTACTGTGAACTGAATTATTATTACCGAGAACCTGACTCTAACTGCTAGCCAAAACGATGAATTGCAGAGACAAAAGGCAAAGCCAAACAAACGTAAGTTATTTAACGGAAACACAAAATTGATTATTACACTGCAATTCGACAAGAAAGAGTGGCTGTCTGCTGCTTCGCTGCTTGCATATTTATGCAATCCTGACTGCTGAATCCGCGACACCCATTGGCCTAGAGGGCCAAAGTGGGCGTCGCCCTTGGCTGAACAAAACCCTAGCTCGCGAAAACGCGCGGGATTTGGGCAAATGACCGTTAAAGTCCCGTTACCTGCGTTTTCTAGGGAGTATTTGACAAAAGTCACTAAATACTCCCCAGATCTAGGGAGATATTGAAAGTCAGAATTTCAGATATCTCGATTCCTAGGGCGGTTCGATATTCGGAGAGCCCCGAGAAAAACCATAACCCAACGTGATTCTTGAACGCCGAAGAAATACACGTATTCCTTCGCCGAGGAATCTATACCCGTTTTCCGATTTGGCCAACCTGATGAGAAATCGAATTGAAATAAAATAATTTGTGAAAACAAATGGAGCCACGGAATCTTTCCACCCAACAAGAGACTAGCGTGTCGAAACCTTGCTCTAAGTGTTCTGTATACCGGGTGCTCGACTGTTTGGGGCCACAAATTAGTAAAATTGAAAACTAGTCAGGAATTTCCGGTAAATCGGTAAAACTACGTACAGTGGAGTTCCACTGGGTGGAGATTGGGACTTTACATCATACAGGGTGAGACTAGACTAGTGACCTGAATATAATGCAAAAATCTAATATTATTCGACTGGCTTCTAGGTGAAAATTGAGAGTTATTAAGTGTAAAAATGGCTCACTAAAGGTGACCATACACAAAAAAAATCATCGTAGGAGCGCGGCGAGCCTGCCCTGCGACAACTTGTCTCGTAAAAAGGTGTGGATGGACGGCTTCCGCAAAGTTTCGGATTCCTCCGAACCCATCTTCAGCCACCCACCGCTCTGCTCCTAGTTGCCTGGAGGGCAAGGACGTCGTCACCCAGGGATTTCGGGTGGCAACTTCCGTGTCCCTGCCGACACCCGTCACGAAATCTGCCTTCGTAGCTCTTGTTGCATATTCAGGCTGTGCATAGTTGTTCCCGTGGGAGGTACGCTGAACCCGCCCCTGGAGAGATATGGGAATGCGAGCATTCCCAACTCCCTCCGAGAGCCTTCCACCACCCCCTAGTTCCTCCACTAGGGCCTCAGCATCACCCGGTTCCCTTAGGGTATGCACATCCGTAACCTGTGGCCTCCGCTGTGGTGCGTGAGGCACACCCAATGACCTCGGAGCGCTTCGGCGCACTCCGAGGGGGCGTACCCCACGAGCTTCGCCAGCACGGACTCCTTCGTAGCCCTCCGACCTACAAACAGAAACATTACTCGTTAAACGGAATTGCTCGAAACGGGCTTCCAAAGGTGGAGTTGTGACAACTCCCGCGGAATCGATTACTAACCCTACCTGAGCCGACGGGGAAGGCTGCCTCCCTCCGTCTAAGCTCGACTCTAAAGTACCTTGGTCCAGCACACTTCTCGGGGACAAGGTAGCTGACATCGTCAACTCACGATTTTCCCCGGTAGTACGTACCTGGGGGACGTCTCCGTCGAGGCGTCGCGACGCTTCGGGGAATAGACGCATGGCGTCTAAGTCACCCGACGGCGGAGGTGTCCGAGAAAGCCCAGCGCCGGCGAACACGGCTTGGGTATTCTCCTCCGCGAGCATATGAGATCTCAATCTCATATTCGTCATTGCTCTAAAGGACAAACAATTACGGCTGTAATGTATTGTCGGGCTACTTGCGTGTGCAAGTGTGTGGCAAAGGAGAAGTGCACTAAAATCGACCTCGCGTCGACCCAACTCAAGTGTGACGATGAGAAGGGTCACCCTATAGCTAACTAACCTAACACCTAACAAGACCTCGCCGGGAAATGGACGAGGGAGGAAGGATTCACGGTTTAGAAAAACTATCTAAATAAAATTTCCTAACTTCAAAATTGTGTGAAGCACCAAAAAGGAAAAATTAAACTTGAAAAATTTTTACTTCAAAAATTACAACTGGATGTGACAAAAACCAAGACAGAGATTTGGGTAAAGGATCACGGAGCCTAACCAGACTGTCTCAGGTGGAAAAGCCGAGAACAGCCGCAGGAAATAGGTATGGGAAGGACGCGAAACCCCTAGATACCACAGGAAATGTGGCTCGCCAACGACAAAGTCGCAGCTAATGATGTCTTGACAGGCCGAGGAATTTAAGCTCGAACGATACAATCTTCGTGGAACTCTACGATCGAGCCGATTGTATCAGGTGAGATCTCGTTTTGGTGCCTGACCCCTTTTCATACGATGGGGATTTTTCGTCAACGTCGCGTACAGGTATTAAGTCGGGAAATAACTTTGATGAAGTTAAATCCCTAAGTGTCCGTTGCAAAAGATCACTTTACACTGATTATTGCTCGAGAGTTAAACTACCTATCAACGTACTTTCGTAGCGCGAATAAAACACCTGTAAACCGTACAAGTGAGTCTAACCCCCTTTAAGATAGAAACAAAACGTTATGAATCTACTGTGAACTGAATTATTATTACCGAGAACCTGACTCTAACTGCTAGCCAAAACGATGAATTGCAGAGACAAAAGGCAAAGCCAAACAAACGTAAGTTATTTAACGGAAACACAAAATTGATTATTACACTGCAACTCGACAAGAAAGAGTGGCTATCTGCTGCTTCGCTGCTTGCATATTTATGCAATCCTGACTGCTGAATCCGCGACACCCATTGGCCTAGAGGGCCAAAGTGGGCGTCGCCCTTGGCTGAACAAAACCCTAGCTCGCGAAAACGCGCGGGATTTGGGCAAATGACCGTTAAAGTCCCGTTACCTGCGTTTTCTAGGGAGTATTTGACAAAAGTCACTAAATACTCCCCAGATCTAGGGAGATATTGAAAGTCAGAATTTCAGATATCTCGATTCCTAGGGCGGTCCGATATTCGGAGAGCCCCGAGAAAAACCATAAACCAACGTGATTCTTGAACGCCGAATAAATACACGTATTCCTTCGCCGAGGAATCTATACCCGTTTTCCGATTTGGCCAACCTGATGAGAAATCGAATTGAAATAAAATAATTTGTGAAAACAAATGGAGCCACGGAATCTTTCCACCCAACAAGAGACTAGCGTGTCGAAACCTTGCTCTAAGTGTTCTGTATACCGGGTGCTCGACTGTTTGGGGCCACAAATTAATAAAATTGAAAACTAGTCAGGAATTTCCGGTAAATCGGTAAAACTACGTACAGTGGAGTTCCACTGGGTGGAGATTGGGACTTTACATCATACAGGGTGAGACTAGACTAGTGACCTGAATATAATGCAAAAATCTAATATTATTCGACTGGCTTCTAGGTGAAAATTGAGAGTTATTAAGTGTAAAAATGGCTCACTAAAGGTGACCATACACAAAAAAAATCATCGTAGGAGCGCGGCGAGCCTGCCCTGCGACACCCCCCTACTAAAGAGTTTAACTTGGTCGAAGTTATTTCCAAACGAAACAACCGACAAAAGCTAAATTTACGTTAACTCCCTAATAGTCACCTTCCGCACTCTGATGAACCAAGGCTGGAACCACCAAAGTTACTGGAGCGTCATCCTCCATGTCGGAATCGTTCTCAGTACAGTCTTTACTAACTCTAGGAGCTTCGCTGTAGCTCTGGGCTGGTACGGGATCTTCGTCAGACCCGGTCACCGAAACATACTGACGGGCGGAGTCTGTCGGTGGCCGCTGGATCGGAGCTCTGTCGGAGTCCAGCGCCACAGCTCGGCATCTCCTTCGCCGTCCTGTACTCTTACTAGGAATCTCAGTCCTTACTGAGCCTTCCTGTCTCACATTCTCTCCCGGGTCGACCATCAATGATAATGGAGACCCCCCTACTGGAAGTGCTAACTCTCGGATAGCAGCTTCCACTTCCGAATCTGAATCGTACACTGGACCTTGGTCTGAAACGACCGCTTGACGGGTAAGAGCGTCTACTTCAGTAGTAGCACGCCCCCCTACTGGTGAGTTTGCGACGGGGAGTTCAGAATCTCTGATCTCCAAAAGGCCAGAGTTCACCACCGGCAACGGACTCCTACGGGATACTCCTCTCTTCTCCGCGCAGTCTGAGTCGCGCTTCCGTCCTTGTGGATTCCTCCTCAACCTTTTCACTGTCCGCCGGACCGCTTTGTCCTTTGGATCGAAACTGACCGTTACTTCCCGTGGATTCGTTGAGTTGGGTGCGTCAGCTCGTACCCGGATTAACGAAGGTGGCTTCGGACCGCCCCCAGTCGTCGGCCTAGGTGTGACTTCCCCTGTCACTTCTTGGTCAGCGTCGTTGGACTCTGGCTGATCCGGACCTGGGCCACCATCGTCGTGGCGGGCGCCAGCCGGCAAAGTCCTGCTTACCCAAGAACGGATATCGTCTACGTGCACCAGCCTCTCGGTGCCGTTCCTATCTACGAGGTAACTGTCTCGCCCCATCACCCTCGTGATCGGATGCGGTCCTGACAGTGTACCTCCGAAGTTTCCTTTGACGAAATTCCTAACTAAAACGCGGTCGCCGACCCCGTAGGTCCGTGGCGACGGTAGATCTTTATCAGGGAATAAATTCCTCTGATAAACTGCCTGACGTCTGGCTGCTTTTGCAAGACGTTCTTGCCGATCTTCGGGGCTATTATGTACCGGATCTCGGTACATAGGTAGCCTCCAATCTCCTGGACGACCAGGTGTATATCCTAACAATAACTCCGCTGGAGTCTCCCCTGTTGCTCTATTCTTACGGTTCCGTAAGCAATAGAGACTTGCAGCCAGACCTTCTTCCCAAAGCCCTTCCGAAGTGGTTTCCAGCATCCTTGCTCTTAGGCACTTCTTCAGTTCCTGGACCCTTCGCTCGACAGGGTTCGCCTGTTGATGATAAACAGGTGAAAATTTGACCTCAATGTTCTTCGCATCGTAGTATTTTAGCAGATGATTGCTCTGAAACTGCGGGCCGTTGTCAGAAATGACGACTTCTGGACAACCCCAACGAGATAAGATTTCTTCGTCTAGAAAACGAGAAATTACTTTCGACGTGCATGTCTTAGTGGCCTTGGCTTCAACCCACTTTGAAAACATATCGACGGCAATTACCACGAACCTGTTTCCCCTCCTTGAGGCTGCATAGGGCCCCAGGACGTCAACAGCCAGCATCTGCCACGGTCGCTTCGGCACACTAGGCCGTTGCGGTGCCGCTTCCTGATGCCGTACGGCTTTAACGCACTGGCAGACTAGGCAACCTCTCACGTAGGCCCGGACGTAGTCCTCCATGGCCGGCCACCAATAGTGCCGTTTCAAGGCACGTAAGGTTTCCTCTTGACCAGGATGACCAGCGGTCGGGTGTTCATGGTAATAAGCCGACACGTCCTCACGGAGCGCCTCGGGCACATACAATAGCCGTTTACCAGCAGAAGAAACATATACAACCCCTTGGACATCTGAAAACTTGTTGATAAAACGAAGATCGTCCCTGGACGTAGGACCTAACTCCTGTATCGTTCTGATACGCGCCCTCAACCTTTGCGTCTCCCTATCTATGGCCTGCCGCCGCATGACCACTTCAGCCGGCGTCTCTACGACGCTCACCACACCTTGGTGTTCAGACAGTTGCACCTTCATAGGTGGCAACCCCATACGCTCTACATCAGCATCCAAGTCTTCACTGTGAGACCCCGAGGGATTACGGGACAAGAAATCAGCTAGCTGATTGTCTCGACCTGCGACGTGCTCCACAGTGAAGGAATACTCTTGTAGAAGTAAGGCCCAACGAGTTAACTTCGCTTTTGCGTCCTTGAACTTGGATAACCAAGTCAACGCTTTGCTGTCCGTTCGAAGAGTGAATGGACGGTCTTCGAGATAATGACGGTATCGCTTGATACCCCAAACAATGGCTAAACATTCAGTCTCGTTCACATGATAGTTTAGTTCCGCGCCCTTGAGCTTGGCACTAGCATGTGAAACGATCCTTCTGTCGCCGTGACAATTGACTTGATACAGAACTGCAGCGATGCCTACCCCAGATGCATCGGTCTGCAGGAAAAACGGGAGAGTCATGTCCGGCCTGGCCAAGACCATAGGACGGCCCACGACTTCCTTGATCCTCTCAAACGCCTCCAATGCTTGAGAGTTCCACTTAAGGTCTCGACCTTTCTTCGACTTGAGCATGTCACTTATCGGAGCCTCCAACTCCGCTAAGTTCGGGATGAACTCCCGTAGCCAACCAACGGTGCCCAAGAATCCTCGGACCTGAGAGACATTCTTGGGTAGCGGGAATTGTTGAACCGCTAACACATGACCTGGCATTGGTTCGTTTGACGTTTCCGTCACCACATGCCCCAAGTACTCCAGCCTACGCTGAGCGAAGTTGCACTTCTTTAAACTGCACCACAGGCCATGTGCTCTGAACCTCTCCAGCACAAGGCGGAGATGGTAGAGGTTCTCCTTTTCATCTTCGCTGTAAACGATTATGTCGTCTAGATATACTTTGACGAATTTATCGACATAACCAACCAACACTTCCGTCATAAGGATTTGGAAACTTCCAGGTGCATTCGTTAGACCAAACGGCATTGAGTTAAACTCATAACAAGCTCCATCAGGCGTAGCAAAAGCTGTATACTTTTTACTAGCCTCATCCATGGGTATCTGCCAAAACCCAGACTTCAGATCCAAAGAAGTGAACACTCTCGCTGTTCCGAGCTCTTTGATAGTCTCGTGAATACCTGGCAATACCGACGACTCGGGTATTGTCAGACTATTCAACTTCCTGTAGTCGACACAAAACCGAGCCGTACCGTCCTTCTTCGTGACGATAACGACCGGACTAATAAAGGCAGAATGGGACCTACTTATGACACCTGCAGCGAGCATCTTATCCACCTCCTCTTGGATGAGAGCCCTCTTCTGATCGGAAACTTTGTACGGACGGAGCTTGAAGGGTAGCTCCTCCTTCAATCGGATTTTGTGGCAAGCAGCCCTCGTCACTGGTTGCCTTGGAGATTCGTAAAAGACGTCTCCAAACTCTCGGATAAGACTCCGAAATTCCTTTCTCGAGAACGCCGGTAGCTGTACGTCCGCTACCTGTGGTTCAGGGAACTTTTGTGGTGGAAGATAGACCTCCTCCGCCCAGAAAATAGTTTGCCTAGGCCCCTTTCCAACGTACATGGTACGACGTGCAAAGTCGACCATAGCCTCGTTTGATGCCAGCCAGGGACACCCGAGCAGAAGATCCTCGACAAGATCATCCACCACCTGCACGACAACTTCGTGAACAACACCATCTATTAACAGTTCGACTATTGTCTCCCCTAGACTGGTGATGCCACGACCGGCGCATGCAAGCTGCAACGGTGTCACTTGCTTCCTATCCACCCTCCAGGTGACAGGCAACAAACTACGTTTCAGGAGATTTAGCGAACTTCCGCTGTCCACCAAAACCCTAACTCGACGACCCATCAGTTCAGCCTCGATTCGCGGCAACTGATGCAATCGTCCCTCAACCTTGTTGTTCGCTAAGCTAGTATCACAGCGACGATATAGACACAATGGATCCAGCAGATCCACCTCCGACTTCTTCCTAAGCGGGTCGGTCTCAATGAAACTCAGAAGTTCCGACTTGCGATTGACATCAAGTACTGCAGCACCAACTGCAGCCAACGATGGGACTTGGCGATTGCATCCCTCAGGAACCTCGCCTCCGCCCCGACTAAGACGTGTAACTCTCTCAGATGACATGCCTACCACGCCTCTGGTATCTACCAACGGGGAATGGCGATTCGCACCTGCGATCCCATCTGCTCTGCCCCTCGATACCGTCCTTGAGACTTGGCATGCATCGACCTCGAAACCTGCGTCCTGTGTGGGAGTGAGTGACAGACCACCACCCTCGGTGTCTTCACTACCCCGAAGTGGAACCGAAAAGAGTACGTCACTCTCGACGACTTTTTCGTTCCGAAACCTTGATTCGCAATCTTCCCTTGGATACACCTTTTCATCTCGACTTGTGCCTATACCGGACCTGTGCCCAGTTTGCAGTGCCCTAGCACTCTCTTTGACAACAGGCCCCTCCTGGTCCTTCTGTATACCGATCACTAACTCCGAAACCTTGTGTTGTGGCGGATGGAACGACCCACCAACAACGACCTGGGGTACCTCGATGATCTCACAACTCCATGAACCTGAAGATGATTCATAACCCCTTACATTCGTTCCAAGACTAGAACTTGACATGTTTGAAATGACTTTCAACCCTCTACGTTTAACGTCTGCCGACGAGTGAACTTTTTTCCGCCTACCACCAGTGGCGCGATCCACACGCTCATCTACCACACTGAAACAAACGGATTCACAATCTGACCGGTCTGCCCAATGTAGTTTGCCTGATGACGGTGGCGTTTCGGCTGAAACGACTCCAGCTTCAACATCCTGGAACTCTTTCTCCTCCTCCTTGTTGGGAATACATGCCGCATAATTTCTATGACAGTCCAACACTGTCACAGAACCGCAAAACGGTGTTGAAGGAGTACCTACTCCGATGGAGCCCCCTGATGGCTCCTGTTGGAGTTTTTTGATTCTTCGCAAACTGTGATTTTGTCTGCGTCCTTAGCTGACGTCTTACGACGCGAGGTTTTACTCGCCTGCACGGTATTAACCGTATGTGCCTTATTGGCCTGATCTAACGGTTTTGTTCCCGCACTCTGACGTTTGGGACCGTTCCTGTTGTCATTTTGCTGAGGGCAATCTTTGTTCCAATGAGCTCCCCCGCAAGTGAAACATCCGCTCGAAGGAGCGTTGTTTCCTCCAGAACGCCTCGATTGATCGTAATTCTGGAATTTAGTGCCATTGTTGTTAAAGTTACTGGACCTAACATGGTTCGAACCCCTGTTGTCCTGTAGCTGTCCCTGAGGACGTTTAGGTGGCACATCGTCGGCCTGATGAGGACGGTTGGTGTTCGAAACAAGTTTCGGCCCCGACTGTACACTTTGGCTGGTGCTACGAAGTAGCGTCTCGACAGCAACAGCTTTTTGTGTCAGCTCTTCAATAGTTGCAAATCTATGCAATTGCAAATGGACTTTGATATCCGGTCTGATCCGGTTCAATATTAATCGCACAACCCTTCCTTCGTCCATCTCTGGGTAGAGCCTTTGTGAAAGACTCCACTTGCTCAGGATGAAGGAAGTTATTGACTCTCCCTTCGGCTGGTCAGTGCCAAAGAACTCCGCTTCTAAGCTCGAGACCAACAGATCGTTATCGAACCGTTCCTGGAGCCGGTTTGTGAAAAACTGCCAGTTTAGGCGTGAGTTGCGATATGGAGCATACCACTGCTGGGCTGCTCCCTTGAGCCACTGAGCTGCAACGCTCACCCAGACGGTTGGATCAAAGCCCCCTAGATAATCCTCAGAGGATTGAATAAATTGAATTGGATCTTCGTGAGGAAGCCCACTGAAACTGGGATGTGGTTTATTGTTAATTAAACCCCCATCAACACCGTTTAGGGTTCCCCGACGTCTATCCTCCAGCAAATCCGCGAGTCGCACGAGCACGTCGTCGACCCCCGTCACTGGTCTTCTAGGATTCTCCTGAATCCGGACTGTGGGCACTGGCCTCCTCGATGGGTAATATCCACTCCTGTGGACATCACCGGGGTTGGAAGCGACGTTTCGAGCAACTCGAGGGACATCCTCAGATTCCCTATAATGCCGATTCCCGGTTGGCAACCGGGTAAACGTGCCATATGGGCGCCAAAGGGTTTCCGGTTCACCCATAACCATTTCATTAACTGGGAGTCTCTCAGGAGAGAGATCCCGAACTCTAATTCTGTTTGCAGGAGGAAGGCTACACCCGCAGATCCCTGAAGACGGTCTGTCTTCAGCAGCCCCACGTTGGGCGCCATGTCTCGTAAAAAGGTGTGGATGGACGGCTTCCGCAAAGTTTCGGATTCCTCCGAACCCATCTTCAGCCACCCACCGCTCTGCTCCTAGTTGCCTGGAGGGCAAGGACGTCGTCACCCAGGGATTTCGGGTGGCAACTTCCGTGTCCCTGCCGACACCCGTCACGAAATCTGCCTTCGTAGCTCTTGTTGCATATTCAGGCTGTGCATAGTTGTTCCCGTGGGAGGTACGCTGAACCCGCCCCTGGAGAGATATGGGAATGCGAGCATTCCCAACTCCCTCCGAGAGCCTTCCACCACCCCCTAGTTCCTCCACTAGGGCCTCAGCATCACCCGGTTCCCTTAGGGTATGCACATCCGTAACCTGTGGCCTCCGCTGTGGTGCGTGAGGCACACCCAATGACCTCGGAGCGCTTCGGCGCACTCCGAGGGGGCGTACCCCACGAGCTTCGCCAGCACGGACTCCTTCGTAGCCCTCCGACCTACAAACAGAAACATTACTCGTTAAACGGAATTGCTCGAAACGGGCTTCCAAAGGTGGAGTTGTGACAACTCCCGCGGAATCGATTACTAACCCTACCTGAGCCGACGGGGAAGGCTGCCTCCCTCCGTCTAAGCTCGACTCTAAAGTACCTTGGTCCAGCACACTTCTCGGGGACAAGGTAGCTGACATCGTCAACTCACGATTTTCCCCGGTAGTACGTACCTGGGGGACGTCTCCGTCGAGGCGTCGCGACGCTTCGGGGAATAGACGCATGGCGTCTAAGTCACCCGACGGCGGAGGTGTCCGAGAAAGCCCAGCGCCGGCGAACACGGCTTGGGTATTCTCCTCCGCGAGCATATGAGATCTCAATCTCATATTCGTCATTGCTCTAAAGGACAAACAATTACGGCTGTAATGTATTGTCGGGCTACTTGCGTGTGCAAGTGTGTGGCAAAGGAGAAGTGCACTAAAATCGACCTCGCGTCGACCCAACTCAAGTGTGACGATGAGAAGGGTCACCCTATAGCTAACTAACCTAACACCTAACAAGACCTCGCCGGGAAATGGACGAGGGAGGAAGGATTCACGGTTTAGAAAAACTATCTAAATAAAATTTCCTAACTTCAAAATTGTGTGAAGCACCAAAAAGGAAAAATTAAACTTGAAAAATTTTTACTTCAAAAATTACAACTGGATGTGACAAAAACCAAGACAGAGATTTGGGTAAAGGATCACGGAGCCTAACCAGACTGTCTCAGGTGGAAAAGCCGAGAACAGCCGCAGGAAATAGGTATGGGAAGGACGCGAAACCCCTAGATACCACAGGAAATGTGGCTCGCCAACGACAAAGTCGCAGCTAATGATGTCTTGACAGGCCGAGGAATTTAAGCTCGAACGATACAATCTTCGTGGAACTCTACGATCGAGCCGATTGTATCAGGTGAGATCTCGTTTTGGTGCCTGACCCCTTTTCATACGATGGGGATTTTTCATCAACGTCGCGTACAGGTATTAAGTCGGGAAATAACTTTGATGAAGTTAAATCCCTAAGTGTCCGTTGCAAAAGATCACTTTACACTGATTATTGCTCGAGAGTTAAACTACCTATCAACGTACTTTCGTAGCGCGAATAAAACACCTGTAAACCGTACAAGTGAGTCTAACCCCCTTTAAGATAGAAACAAAACGTTATGAATCTACTGTGAACTGAATTATTATTACCGAGAACCTGACTCTAACTGCTAGCCAAAACGATGAATTGCAGAGACAAAAGGCAAAGCCAAACAAACGTAAGTTATTTAACGGAAACACAAAATTGATTATTACACTGCAATTCGACAAGAAAGAGTGGCTATCTGCTGCTTCGCTGCTTGCATATTTATGCAATCCTGACTGCTGAATCCGCGACACCCATTGGCCTAGAGGGCCAAAGTGGGCGTCGCCCTTGGCTGAACAAAACCCTAGCTCGCGAAAACGCGCGGGATTTGGGCAAATGACCGTTAAAGTCCCGTTACCTGCGTTTTCTAGGGAGTATTTGACAAAAGTCACTAAATACTCCCCAGATCTAGGGAGATATTGAAAGTCAGAATTTCAGATATCTCGATTCCTAGGGCGGTCCGATATTCGGAGAGCCCCGAGAAAAACCATAAACCAACGTGATTCTTGAACGCCGAATAAATACACGTATTCCTTCGCCGAGGAATCTATACCCGTTTTCCGATTTGGCCAACCTGATGAGAAATCGAATTGAAATAAAATAATTTGTGAAAACAAATGGAGCCACGGAATCTTTCCACCCAACAAGAGACTAGCGTGTCGAAACCTTGCTCTAAGTGTTCTGTATACCGGGTGCTCGACTGTTTGGGGCCACAAATTAATAAAATTGAAAACTAGTCAGGAATTTCCGGTAAATCGGTAAAACTACGTACAGTGGAGTTCCACTGGGTGGAGATTGGGACTTTACATCATACAGGGTGAGACTAGACTAGTGACCTGAATATAATGCAAAAATCTAATATTATTCGACTGGCTTCTAGGTGAAAATTGAGAGTTATTAAGTGTAAAAATGGCTCACTAAAGGTGACCATACACAAAAAAAATCATCGTAGGAGCGCGGCGAGCCTGCCCTGCGACAGACTTGTCGCAGGGCAGGCTCGCCGCGCTCCTACGATGATTTTTTTTGTGTATGGTCACCTTTAGTGAGCCATTTTTACACTTAATAACTCTCAATTTTCACCTAGAAGCCAGTCGAATAATATTAGATTTTTGCATTATATTCAGGTCACTAGTCTAGTCTCACCCTGTATGATGTAAAGTCCCAATCTCCACCCAGTGGAACTCCACTGTACGTAGTTTTACCGATTTACCGGAAATTTCTGACAAGTTTTCAATTTTATTAATTTGTGGCCCCAAACAGTCGAGCACCCGGTATACAGAACACTTAGAGCAAGGTTTCGACACGCTAGTCTCTTGTTGGGTGGAAAGATTCCGTGGCTCCATTTGTTTTCACAAATTATTTTATTTCAATTCGATTTCTCATCAGGTTGGCCAAATCGGAAAACGGGTATAGATTCCTCGGCGAAGGAATACGTGTATTTCTTCGGCGTTCAAGAATCACGTTGGGTTATGGTTTTTCTCGGGGCTCTCCGAATATCGAACCGCCCTAGGAATCGAGATATCTGAAATTCTGACTTTCAATATCTCCCTAGATCTGGGGAGTATTTAGTGACTTTTGTCAAATACTCCCTAGAAAACGCAGGTAACGGGACTTTAACGGTCATTTGCCCAAATCCCGCGCGTTTTCGCGAGCTAGGGTTTTGTTCAGCCAAGGGCGACGCCCACTTTGGCCCTCTAGGCCAATGGGTGTCGCGGATTCAGCAGTCAGGATTGCATAAATATGCAAGCAGCGAAGCAGCAGACAGCCACTCTTTCTTGTCGAATTGCAGTGTAATAATCAATTTTGTGTTTCCGTTAAATAACTTACGTTTGTTTGGCTTTGCCTTTTGTCTCTGCAATTCATCGTTTTGGCTAGCAGTTAGAGTCAGGTTCTCGGTAATAATAATTCAGTTCACAGTAGATTCATAACGTTTTGTTTCTATCTTAAAGGGGTTAGACTCACTTGTACGGTTTACAGGTGTTTTATTCGCGCTACGAAAGTACGTTGATAGGTAGTTTAACTCTCGAGCAATAATCATTGTAAAGTGATCTTTTGCAACGGACACTTAGGGATTTAACTTCATCAAAGTTATTTCCCGACTTAATACCTGTACGCGACGTTGACGAAAAATCCCCATCGTATGAAAAGGGGTCAGGCACCAAAACGAGATCTCACCTGATACAGTTGGCTCGATCGTAGAGTTCCACGAAGATTGTATCGTTCGAGCTTGAATTCCTCGGCCTGTCAAGACATCATTAGCTGCGACTTTGTCGTTGGCGAGCCGCATTTCCTGTGGTGCCTAGGGGTTTCGCGTCCTTCCCATACCTATTTCCTGCGGCTGTTCTCGGCTTTTCCACCTGAGACAGTCTGGTTGGGCTCCGTGATCCTTTACCCAAATCTCTGTCTTGGTTTTTGTCGCATCCAGTTGTAATTTTTAAAGTAAAATTTTTCAAGTTTAATTTTCCTTTTTGGTGCTTCACACAATTTTTGAAGTTAGGAAATTTTATTTAGATAGTTTTTCTGAACCGTGAATCCTTCCTCCCTCGTCCATTTCCCGGCGAGGTCTTGTTAGGTGTTAGGTTAGTTAGCTATAGGGTGACCCTTCTCATCGTCACACTTGAGTTGGGTCGACGCGAGGTCGATTTTAGTGCACTTCTCCTTTGCCACACACTTGCACACGCAAGTAGCCCGACAATACATTACAGCCGTAATTGTTGTCCTTTAGAGCAATGACGAATATGAGATTGAGATCTCATATGCTCGCGGAGGAGAATACCCAAGCCGTGTTCGCCGGCGCTGGGCTTTCTCGGACACCTCCGCCGTCGGGTGACTTAGACGCCAGGCGTCTATTCCCCGAAGCGTCGCGACGCCTCGACGGAGACGTCCCCCAGGTACGTACTACCGGGGAAAATCGTGAGTTGACGATGTCAACTACCTTGTCCCCGAGAAGTGTGCTGGACCAAGGTACTTTAGAGTCGAGCTTAGACGGAGGGAGGCAGCCTTCCCCGTCGGCTCAGGTAGGGTTAGTAATCGATTCCGCAGGAGTTGTCACAACTCCACCTTTGGAAGCCCGTTTCGAGCAATTCCGTTTAACGAGAAATGTTTCTGTTTGTAGGTCGGAGGGCTACTCAGGAGTCCATGCTGGCGAAGCTCGTGAGGTACGCCCCCTCGGAATGCGCCGAAGCGCTCCGAGGTCATTGGGTGTGCCTCACGCACAACAGCCAAGGCCAGAAGTAGATGTGCATACCCTAAGGGAACCGGGTGATGCTGAGGCCCTAGTGGAAGAACTAGGGGGTGGTGGAAGGCTCTCGGAGGGAGTTGGGAGTGCTCGCATTCCCATATCTCTCCAGGGGCGGGTTCAGCGTACCTCCCAAGGGATACCATATGCACGGCCTGAACAAGCAGTAAGAGCTAGAAAGGCAGATCTTGAATCAGGTGTCGGCTGGGACACGGAAGTTGCCACCCGAAATCCCTGGGTGACGACGTCCTTGCCCTCCAGGCAACTAGGAGCAGAGCGGTGGGTGGCTGAAGATGGGTTCGGAGGAATCCGAAACTTTGCGGAAGCCGTCCATCCACACCTTTTTACGAGACATGGCGCCCAACGTGGGGCTGCTGAAGACAGACCGTCTTCAGGGATCTGCGGGTGTAGCCTTCCTCCTGCAAACAGAATTAGAGTTCGGGATCTCTCTCCTGAGAGACTCCCAGTTAGTGAAATGGTTATGGGTGAACCGGAAACCCTTTGGCGCCCATATGGCACGTTTACCCGGTTGCCAACCGGGAATCGGCATTATAGGGAATCTGAGGATGTCCCTCGAGTTGCTCGAAACGTCGCTTCCAACCCCGGTGATGTCCACAGGAGTGGATATTACCCATCGAGGAGGCCAGTGCCCACCATCCGGATTCAGGAGAATCCCAGAAGACCAGTGACGGGGGTCGACGACGTGCTCGTGCGACTCGCAGATTTGCTGGAGGATAGACGTCGGGGAACCCTAAACGGTGTTGATGGGGGTTTAATTAACAATAAACCACATCCCAGTTTCAGTGGGCTTCCTCACGAAGATCCAATCCAATTTATCCAATCCTCTGAGGATTATTTAGGGGGCTTTGATCCAACCGTCTGGGTGAGCGTTGCAGCTCAGTGGCTCAAGGGAGCAGCCCAGCAGTGGTATGCTCCATATCGAAACTCACGCCTAAACTGGCAGTTTTTCACAAATCGGCTCCAGGAACGGTTCGATAACGATCTGTTGGTCTCGAGCTTAGAAGCGGAGTTCTTTGGCACTGACCAGCCGAAGGGAGAGTCAATAACTTCCTTCATCCTGAGCAAGTGGAGTCTTTCACAAAGGCTCTACCCAGAGATGGACGAAGGAAGGGTTGTGCGATTAATATTGAACCGGATCAGACCGGACATTAAAGTCCATTTGCAATTGCATAGATTTGCAACTATTGAAGAGCTGACACAAAAAGCTGTTGCTGTCGAGACGCTACTTCGTAGCACCAGCCAAAGTGTACAGTCGGGGCCGAAACTTGTTTCGAACACCAACCGTCCTCATCAGGCCGAAGATGTGCCACCCAAACGTCCTCAGGGACAGCTACAGGACAACAGGGGTTCGAACCATGTTAGGTCCAATAACTTTAACAACAATGGCACTAAATTCCAGAATTATGATCAATCGAGGCGTTCTGGAGGAAACAACGCTCCTTCGAGCGGATGTTTCACTTGCGGGGGAGCTCATTGGAACAAAGATTGCCCTCAGCAAAATGACAACAGGAACGGTCCCAAACGTCAGAGTGCGGGAACAAAACCGTTAGATCATGCCAATAAGGCACATACGGTTAATACCGTGCAGGCGAGTAAAACCTCGCGTCGTAAGACGTCACTTAAGGACGCAGACAAAATTGCAGTTTGCAAAGAAGAATCAAAAAACTCCAACAGGAGCCATCAGGGGGCTCCATCGGAGTAGGTACTCCTTCAACACCGTTTTGCGGTTCTGTGACAGTGTTGGACTGTCATAGAAATTATGCGGCATGTATTCCCAACAAGGAGGAGGAGAAGGAGTTCCAGGATGTTGAAGCTGGAGTCGTTTCAGCCGAAACGCCACCGTCATCAGGCAAACTACATTGGGCAGACCGGTCAGATTGTGAATCCGTTTGTTTCAGTGTGGTAGATGAGCGTGTGGATCGCGCCACTGGTGGTAGGCGGAAAAAAGTTCACTCGTCGGCAGACGTTAAACGTAGAGGGTTGAAAGTCATTTCAAAAAAATCAGGTTCTAGTTTTGGAACGAATGAAAGGGGTTATGAATCATCTTCAGGTTCATGGAGTTGTGAGATCATCGAGGTACCCCAGGTCGTTGTTGGTGGGTCGTTCCATCCGCCACAACACAAGGTTTCGGAGTTAGTGATCGGTATACAGAAGGACCAGGAGGGGCCTGTTGTCAAAGAGAGTGCTAGGGCACTGCAAACTGGGCACAGGTCCGGTATAGGCACAAGTCGAGATGAAAAGGTGTATCCAAGGGAAGATTGCGAATCAAGGTTTCGGAACGAAAAGGTCGTCGAGAGTGACGTACTCTTTTCGGTTCCACTTCGGGGTAGTGAAGACACCGAGGGTGGTGGTCTGTCACTCACTCCCACACAGGACGCAGGTTTCGAGGTCGATGCATGCCAAGTCTCAAGGATGGTATCGAGGGGCAGAGCAGATGGGATCGCAGGTGCGAATCGCCATTCCCCGTTGGTAGATACCAGAGGCGTGGTAGGCATGTCATCTGAGAGAGTTACACGTCTTAGTCGGGGCGGAGGCGAGGTTCCTGAGGGATGCAATCGCCAAGTCCCATCGTTAGCTGCAGTTGGTGCTGCAGCACTTGGTGTCAATCGCAAGTCGGAACTTCTGAGTTTCATTGAGACCGACCCGCTTAGGAAGAAGTCGGAGGTGGATCTGCTGGATCCATTGTGTCTATATCATCGCTGTGATACTAGCTTAGCGAACAACAATGTTGAGGGACGATTGCATCAGTTGCCGCGAATCGAGGCTGAACTGATGGGTCGTCGAGTTAGGGTTTTGGTGGACAGCGGAAGTTCGCTAAATCTCCTGAAACGTAGTTTGTTGCCTGTCACCTGGAGGGTGGATAGGAAGCAAGTGACACCGTTGCAGCTTGCATGCGCCGGTCGTGGCATCACCAGTCTAGGGGAGACAATAGTCGAACTATTAATAGATGGTGTTGTTCACGAAGTTGTCGTGCAAGTGGTGGATGATCTTGTCGAGGATCTTCTGCTCGGGTGTCCCTGGCTGGCATCAAACGAGGCTATGGTCGACTTTGCACGTCGCACCATGTACGTTGGAAAGGGGCCTAGGCAAACTATTTTCTGGGCGGAGGAGGTCTATCTTCCACCAGAAAAGTTCCCTGAACCACAGGTAGCGGACGTACAGCTACCGGCGTTCTCGAGAAAGGAATTTCGGAGTCTTATCCGAGAGTTTGGAGACGTCTTTTACGAATCTCCAAGGCAACCAGTGACGAGGGCTGCTTGCCACAAAATCCGATTGAAGGAGGAGCTACCCTTCAAGCTCCGTCCGTACAAAGTTTCCGATCAGAAGAGGGCTCTTATTCAAGAGGAGGTGGATAAGATGCTCGCTGCAGGTGTCATAAGTAGGTCCCATTCTGCCTTTATTAGTCCGGTCGTTATCGTCACGAAGAAGGACGGTACGGCTCGGTTTTGTGTCGACTACAGGAAGTTGAATAGTCTGACAATACCCGAGTCGTCGGTATTGCCAGGTATTCACGAGACTATCAAAGAGCTCGGAACAGCGAGAGTGTTCACTTCTTTGGATCTGAAGTCTGGGTTTTGGCAGATACCCATGGATGAGGCTAGTAAAAAGTATACAGCTTTTGCTACGCCTGATGGAGCTTGTTATGAGTTTAACTCAATGCCGTTTGGTCTAACGAATGCACCTGGAAGTTTCCAAATCCTTATGACGGAAGTGTTGGTTGGTTATGTCGATAAATTCGTCAAAGTATATCTAGACGACATAATCGTTTACAGCGAAGATGAAAAGGAGAACCTCTACCATCTCCGCCTTGTGCTGGAGAGGTTCAGAGCACATGGCCTGTGGTGCAGTTTAAAGAAGTGCAACTTCGCTCAGCGTAGGCTGGAGTACTTGGGGCATGTGGTGACGGAAACGTCAAACGAACCAATGCCAGGTCATGTGTTAGCGGTTCAACAATTCCCGCTACCCAAGAATGTCTCTCAGCTCCGAGGATTCTTGGGCACCGTTGGTTGGCTACGGGAGTTCATCCCGAACTTAGCGGAGTTGGAGGCTCCGATAAGTGACATGCTCAAGTCGAAGAAAGGTCGAGACCTTAAGTGGAACTCTCAAGCATTGAAGGCGTTTGAGAGGATCAAGGAAGTCGTGGGCCGTCCTATGGTCTTGGCCAGGCCGGACATGACTCTCCCGTTTTTCCTGCAGACCGATGCATCTGGGGTAGGCATTGCTGCAGTTCTGTATCAAGTCGATTGTCACGGCGACAGAAGGATCGTTTCACATGCTAGTGCCAAGCTCAAGGGCGCGGAACTAAACTATCATGTGAACGAGACTGAATGTTTAGCCATTGTTTGGGGTATCAAGCGATACCGTCATTATCTCGAAGACCGTCCATTCACTCTTCGAACGGACAGCAAAGCGTTGACTTGGTTATCCAAGTTCAAGGACGCAAAAGCGAAGTTAACTCGTTGGGCCTTACTTCTACAGGAGTATTCCTTCACTGTGGAGCACGTCGCAGGTCGAGACAATCAGCTAGCTGATTTCTTGTCCCGTAATCCCTCGGGGTCTCACAGTGAAGACTTGGATGCTGATGTAGAGCGTATGGGGTTGCCACCTATGAAGGTGCAATTGTCTGAACACCAAGGTGTGGTGAGCGTCGTAGAGACGCCGGCTGAAGTGGTCGTGCGGCGGCAGGCCATAGATAGGGAGACGCAAAGGTTGAGGGCGCGTATCAGAACGATACAGGAGTTGGGTCCTATGTCCAGGGACGATCTTCGTTTTATCAACAAGTTTTCAGATGTCCAAGGGGTTGTATATGTTTCTTCTGCTGGTAAACGGCTATTGTATGTGCCCGAGGCGCTCCGTGAGGACGTGTCGGCTTATTACCATGAACACCCGACCGCTGGTCATCCTGGTCAAGAGGAAACCTTACGTGCCTTGAAACGGCACTATTGGTGGCCGGCCATGGAGGACTACGTCCGGGCCTACGTGAGAGGTTGCCTAGTCTGCCAGTGCGTTAAAGCCGTACGGCATCAGGAAACGGCACCGTAACGGCCTAGTGTGCCGAAGCGACCGTGGCAGATGCTGGCTGTTGACGTCCTGGGGCCCTATGCAGCCTCAAGGAGGGGAAACAGGTTCGTGGTAATTGCCGTCGATATGTTTTCAAAGTGGGTTGAAGCCAAGGCCACTAAGACAAGCACGTCGAAAGTAATTTCTCGTTTTCTAGACGAAGAAATCTTATCTCGTTGGGGTTGTCCAGAAGTCGTCATTTCTGACAACGGCCCGCAGTTTCAGAGCAATCATCTGCTAAAATACTACGATGCGAAGAACATTGAGGTCAAATTTCCACCTGTTTTTCATCAACAGGCGAACCCTGTCGAGCGAAGGGTCCAGGAACTGAAGAAGTGCCTAAGAGCAAGGATGCTGGAAACCACTTCGGAAGGGCTTTGGGAAGAAGGTCTGGCTGCAAGTCTCTATTGCTTACGGAACCGTAAGAATAGAGCAACAGGGGAGACTCCAGCGGAGTTATTGTTAGGATATACACCTGGTCGTCCAGGAGATTGGAGGCTACCTATGTACCGAGATCCGGTACATAATAGCCCCGAAGATCGGCAAGAACGTCTTGCAAAAGCAGCCAGACGTCAGGCAGTTTATCAGAGGAATTTATTCCCTGATAAAGATCTACCGTCGCCACGGACCTACGGGGTCGGCGACCGCGTTTTAGTTAGGAATTTCGTCAAAGGAAACTTCGGAGGTACACTGTCAGGACCGCATCCGATCACGAGGGTGATGGGGCGAGACAGTTACCTCGTAGATAGGAACGGCACCGAGAGGCTGGTGCACGTAGACGATATCCGTTCTTGGGTAAGCAGGACTTTGCCGGCTGGCGTCCGCCACGACGATGGTGGCCCAGGTCCGGATCAGCCAGAGTCCAACGATGCTGACCAAGAAGTGACAGGGGAAGTCACACCTAGGCCGACGACTGGGGGCGGTCCGAAGCCACCTTCGTTAATCCGGGTACGAGCTGACGCACCCAACTCAACGAATCCACGGGAAGTAACGGTCAGTTTCGATCCAAAGGACAAAGCGGTCCGGCGGACAGTAAAAAGGTTGAGGAGGAATCCACAAGGACGGAAACGCGACTCAGACTGCGCGGAGAAGAGAGGAGTATCCCGTAGGAGTCCGTTGCCGGTGGTGAACTCTGGCCTTTTGGAGATCAGAGATTCTGAACTCCCCGTCGCAAACTCACCAGTAGGGGGGCGTGCTACTACTGAAGTAGATGCTCTTACCCGTCAAGCGGTCGTTCCCGACCAAGGTCCAGCGTACGATTCAGATTCGGAAGTGGAAGCTGCTATCCGAGAGTTAGCACTTCCAGTAGGGGGGTCTCCATTATCATTGATGGTCGACCCGGGAGAGAATGTGAGACAGGAAGGCTCAGTAAGGACTGAGATTCCTAGTAAGAGTACAGGACGGCGAAGGAGATGCCGAGCTGTGGCGCTGGACTCCGACAGAGCTCCGATCCAGCGGCCACCGACAGACTCCGCCCGTCAGTATGTTTCGGTGACCGGGTCTGACGAAGATCCCGTACCAGCCCAGAGCTACAGCGAAGCTCCTAGAGTTAGTAAAGACTGTACTGAGAACGATTCCGACATGGAGGATGACGCTCCAGTAACTTTGGTGGTTCCAGCCTTGGTTCATCAGAGTGCGGAAGGTGACTATTAGGGAGTTAACGTAAATTTAGCTTTTGTCGGTTGTTTCGTTTGGAAATAACTTCGACCAAGTTAAACTCTTTAGTAGGGGGGTGTCGCAGGGCAGGCTCGCCGCGCTCCTACGATGATTTTTTTTGTGTATGGTCACCTTTAGTGAGCCATTTTTACACTTAATAACTCTCAATTTTCACCTAGAAGCCAGTCGAATAATATTAGATTTTTGCATTATATTCAGGTCACTAGTCTAGTCTCACCCTGTATGATGTAAAGTCCCAATCTCCACCCAGTGGAACTCCACTGTACGTAGTTTTACCGATTTACCGGAAATTTCTGACTAGTTTTCAATTTTATTAATTTGTGGCCCCAAACAGTCGAGCACCCGGTATACAGAACACTTAGAGCAAGGTTTCGACACGCTAGTCTCTTGTTGGGTGGAAAGATTCCGTGGCTCCATTTGTTTTCACAAATTATTTTATTTCAATTCGATTTCTCATCAGGTTGGCCAAATCGGAAAACGGGTATAGATTCCTCGGCGAAGGAATACGTGTATTTCTTCGGCGTTCAAGAATCACGTTGGGTTATGGTTTTTCTCGGGGCTCTCCGAATATCGAACCGCCCTAGGAATCGAGATATCTGAAATTCTGACTTTCAATATCTCCCTAGATCTGGGGAGTATTTAGTGACTTTTGTCAAATACTCCCTAGAAAACGCAGGTAACGGGACTTTAACGGTCATTTGCCCAAATCCCGCGCGTTTTCGCGAGCTAGGGTTTTGTTCAGCCAAGGGCGACGCCCACTTTGGCCCTCTAGGCCAATGGGTGTCGCGGATTCAGCAGTCAGGATTGCATAAATATGCAAGCAGCGAAGCAGCAGACAGCCACTCTTTCTTGTCGAATTGCAGTGTAATGATCAATTTTGTGTTTCCGTTAAATAACTTACGTTTGTTTGGCTTTGCCTTTTGTCTCTGCAATTCATCGTTTTGGCTAGCAGTTAGAGTCAGGTTCTCGGTAATAATAATTCAGTTCACAGTAGATTCATAACGTTTTGTTTCTATCTTAAAGGGGTTAGACTCACTTGTACGGTTTACAGGTGTTTTATTCGCGCTACGAAAGTACGTTGATAGGTAGTTTAACTCTCGAGCAATAATCAGTGTAAAGTGATCTTTTGCAACGGACACTTAGGGATTTAACTTCATCAAAGTTATTTCCCGACTTAATACCTGTACGCGACGTTGACGAAAAATCCCCATCGTATGAAAAGGGGTCAGGCACCAAAACGAGATCTCACCTGATACAGTTGGCTCGATCGTAGAGTTCCACGAAGATTGTATCGTTCGAGCTTGAATTCCTCGGCCTGTCAAGACATCATTAGCTGCGACTTTGTCGTTGGCGAGCCGCATTTCCTGTGGTGCCTAGGGGTTTCGCGTCCTTCCCATACCTATTTCCTGCGGCTGTTCTCGGCTTTTCCACCTGAGACAGTCTGGTTGGGCTCCGTGATCCTTTACCCAAATCTCTGTCTTGGTTTTTGTCGCATCCAGTTGTAATTTTTAAAGTAAAATTTTTCAAGTTTAATTTTCCTTTTTGGTGCTTCACACAATTTTTGAAGTTAGGAAATTTTATTTAGATAGTTTTTCTGAACCGTGAATCCTTCCTCCCTCGTCCATTTCCCGGCGAGGTCTTGTTAGGTGTTAGGTTAGTTAGCTATAGGGTGACCCTTCTCATCGTCACACTTGAGTTGGGTCGACGCGAGGTCGATTTTAGTGCACTTCTCCTTTGCCACACACTTGCACACGCAAGTAACCCGACAATACATTACAGCCGTAATTGTTGTCCTTTAGAGCAATGACGAATATGAGATTGAGATCTCATATGCTCGCGGAGGAGAATACCCAAGCCGTGTTCGCCGGCGCTGGGCTTTCTCGGACACCTCCGCCGTCGGGTGACTTAGACGCCAGGCGTCTATTCCCCGAAGCGTCGCGACGCCTCGACGGAGACGTCCCCTAGGTACGTACTACCGGGGAAAATCGTGAGTTGACGATGTCAACTACCTTGTCCCCGAGAAGTGTGCTGGACCAAGGTACTTTAGAGTCGAGCTTAGACGGAGGGAGGCAGCCTTCCCCGTCGGCTCAGGTAGGGTTAGTAATCGATTCCGCGGGAGTTGTCACAACTCCACCTTTGGAAGCCCGTTTCGAGCAATTCCGTTTAACGAGAAATGTTTCTGTTTGTAGGTCGGAGGGCTACTCAGGAGTCCATGCTGGCGAAGCTCGTGAGGTACGCCCCCTCGGAATGCGCCGAAGCGCTCCGAGGTCATTGGGTGTGCCTCACGCACAACAGCCAAGGCCAGAAGTAGATGTGCATACCCTAAGGGAACCGGGTGATGCTGAGGCCCTAGTGGAAGAACTAGGGGGTGGTGGAAGGCTCTCGGAGGGAGTTGGGAGTGCTCGCATTCCCATATCTCTCCAGGGGCGGGTTCAGCGTACCTCCCAAGGGATACCATATGCACGGCCTGAACAAGCAGTAAGAGCTAGAAAGGCAGATCTTGAATCAGGTGTCGGCTGGGACACGGAAGTTGCCACCCGAAATCCCTGGGTGACGACGTCCTTGCCCTCCAGGCAACTAGGAGCAGAGCGGTGGGTGGCTGAAGATGGGTTCGGAGGAATCCGAAACTTTGCGGAAGCCGTCCATCCACACCTTTTTACGAGACAGACTTGTCTCGTAAAAAGGTGTGGATGGACGGCTTCCGCAAAGTTTCGGATTCCTCCGAACCCATCTTCAGCCACCCACCGCTCTGCTCCTAGTTGCCTGGAGGGCAAGGACGTCGTCACCCAGGGATTTCGGGTGGCAACTTCCGTGTCCCTGCCGACACCCGTCACGAAATCTGCCTTCGTAGCTCTTGTTGCATATTCAGGCTGTGCATAGTGATTCCCTTGGGAGGTACACTGAACCCGCCCCTGGAGAGATATGGGAATGCGAGCATTCCCAACTCCCTCCGAGAGCCTTCCACCACCCCCTAGTTCCTCCACTAGGGCCTCAGCATCACCCGGTTCCCTTAGGGTATGCACATCTGTATCCTGTGGCCTCCGCTGTGGTGCGTGAGGCACACCCAATGACCCCGGAGCGCTTCGGCGCATTCCGAGGGGGCGTACCCCACGAGCTTCGCCAGCACGGACTCCTTCGTAGCCCTCCGACCTACAAACAGAAACATTTCTCGTTATTCTAAATTGCTCTAAACGGGCTTCCAAAGGTGGAGTTGTGACAACTCCCGCGGAATCGATTACTAACCCTACCTGAGCCGACGGGGAAGGCTGCCTCCCTCCGTCTAAGCTCGACTCTAAAGTACTTTGGTCCAGCACACTTCTCGGGGACAAGGTAGTTGACATCGTCAACTCACGATTTTCCCCGGTAGTACGTACCTGGGGGACGTCTCCGTCGAGGCGTCGCGACGCTTCGGGGAATAGACGCCTGGCGTCTAAGTCACCCGACGGCGGAGGTGTCCGAGAAAGCCCAGCGCCGGCGAACACGGCTTGGGTATTCTCCTCCGCGAGCATATGAGATCTCAATCTCATATTCGTCATTGCTCTAAAGGACAAACAATTACGGCTGTAATGTATTGTCGGGCTACTTGCGTGTGCAAGTGTGTGGCAAAGGAGAAGTGCACTAAAATCGACCTCGCGTCGACCCAACTCAAGTGTGACGATGAGAAGGGTCACCCTATAGCTAACTAACCTAACACCTAACAAGACCTCGCCGGGAAATGGACGAGGGAGGAAGGATTCACGGTTTAGAAAAACTATCTAAATAAAATTTCCTAACTTCAAAAATTGTGTGAAGCACCAAAAAGGAAAATTAAACTTGAAAAATTTTACTTTAAAAATTACAACTGGATGTGACAAAAACCAAGACAGAGATTTGGGTAAAGGATCACGGAGCCTAACCAGACTGTCTCAGGTGGAAAAGCCGAGAACAGCCGCAGGAAATAGGTATGGGAAGGACGCGAAACCCCTAGGTACCACAGGAAATGTGGCTCGCCAACGACAAAGTCGCAGCTAATGATGTCTTGACAGGCCGAGGAATTTAAGCTCGAACGATACAATCTTCGTGGAACTCTACGATCGAGCCGATTGTATCAGGTGAGATCTCGTTTTGGTGCCTGACCCCTTTTCATACGATGGGGATTTTTCGTCAACGTCGCGTACAGGTATTAAGTCGGGAAATAACTTTGATGAAGTTAAATCCCTAAGTGTCCGTTGCAAAAGATCACTTTACACTGATTATTGCTCGAGAGTTAAACTACCTATCAACGTACTTTCGTAGCGCGAATAAAACACCTGTAAACCGTACAAGTGAGTCTAACCCCCTTTAAGATAGAAACAAAACGTTATGAATCTACTGTGAACTGAATTATTATTACCGAGAACCTGACTCTAACTGCTAGCCAAAACGATGAATTGCAGAGACAAAAGGCAAAGCCAAACAAACGTAAGTTATTTAACGGAAACACAAAATTGATTATTACACTGCAATTCGACAAGAAAGAGTGGCTATCTGCTGCTTCGCTGCTTGCATATTTATGCAATCCTGACTGCTGAATCCGCGACACCCATTGGCCTAGAGGGCCAAAGTGGGCGTCGCCCTTGGCTGAACAAAACCCTAGCTCGCGAAAACGCGCGGGATTTGGGCAAATGACCGTTAAAGTCCCGTTACCTGCGTTTTCTAGGGAGTATTTGACAAAAGTCACTAAATACTCCCCAGATCTAGGGAGATATTGAAAGTCAGAATTTCAGATATCTCGATTCCTAGGGCGGTCCGATATTCGGAGAGCCCCGAGAAAAACCATAAACCAACGTGATTCTTGAACGCCGAAGAAATACACGTATTCCTTCGCCGAGGAATCTATACCCGTTTTCCGATTTGGCCAACCTGATGAGAAATCGAATTGAAAAAAAATAATTTGTGAAAACAAATGGAGCCACGGAATCTTTCCACCCAACAAGAGACTAGCGTGTCGAAACCTTGCTCTAAGTGTTCTGTATACCGGGTGCTCGACTGTTTGGGGCCACAAATTAATAAAATTGAAAACTAGTCAGGAATTTCCGGTAAATCGGTAAAACTACGTACAGTGGAGTTCCACTGGGTTGAGATTGGGACTTTACATCATACAGGGTGAGACTAGACTAGTGACCTGAATATAATGCAGAAATCTAATATTATTCGACTGGCTTCTAGGTGAAAATTGAGAGTTATTAAGTGTAAAAATGGCTCACTAAAGGTGACCATAAACAAAAAAAATCATCGCAGGAGCGCGGCGAGCCTGCCCTGCGACACCCCCCTACTAAAGAGTTTAACTTGGTCGAAGTTATTTCCAAACGAAACAACCGACAAAAGCTAAATTTACGTTAACTCCCTAATAGTCACCTTCCGCACTCTGATGAACCAAGGCTGGAACCACCAAAGTTACTGGAGCGTCATCCTCCATGTCGGAATCGTTCTCAGTACAGTCTTTACTAACTCTAGGAGCTTCGCTGTAGCTCTGGGCTGGTACGGGATCTTCGTCAGACCCGGTCACCGAAACATACTGACGGGCGGAGTCTGTCGGTGGCCGCTGGATCGGAGCTCTGTCGGAGTCCAGCGCCACAGCTCGGCATCTCCTTCGCCGTCCTGTACTCTTACTAGGAATCTCAGTCCTTACTGAGCCTTCCTGTCTCACATTCTCTCCCGGGTCGACCATCAATGATAATGGAGACCCCCCTACTGGAAGTGCTAACTCTCGGATAGCAGCTTCCACTTCCGAATCTGAATCGTACGCTGGACCTTGGTCGGGAACGACCGCTTGACGGGTAAGAGCGTCTACTTCAGTAGTAGCACGCCCCCCTACTGGTGAGTTTGCGACGGGGAGTTCAGAATCTCTGATCTCCAAAAGGCCAGAGTTCACCACCGGCAACGGACTCCTACGGGATACTCCTCTCTTCCCCGCGCAGTCTGAGTCGCGTTTCCGTCCTTGTGGATTCTTCCTCAACCTTTTCACTGTCCGCCGGACCGCTTTGTCCTTTGGATCGAAACTGACCGTTACTTCCCGTGGATTCGTTGAGTTGGGTGCGTCAGCTCGTACCCGAATTAACGAAGGTGGCTTCGGACCGCCCCCAGTCGTCGGCCTAGGTGTGACTTCCCCTGTCACTTCTTGGTCAGCGTCGTTGGACTCTGGCTGATCCGGACCTGGGCCACCATCGTCGTGGTGGACGCCAGCCGGCAAAGTCCTGCTTACCCAAGAACGGATATCGTCTACGTGCACCAGCCTCTCGGTGCCGTTCCTATCTACGAGGTAACTGTCTCGCCCCATCACCCTCGTGATCGGATGCGGTCCTGACAGTGTACCTCCGAAATTTCCTTTGACGAAATTCCTAACTAAAACGCGGTCGCCGACCCCGTAGGTCCGTGGCGACGGTAGATCTTTATCAGGGAATAAATTCCTCTGATAAACTGCCTGACGTCTGGCTGCTTTTGCAAGACGTTCTTGCCGATCTTCGGGGCTATTATGTACCGGATCTCGGTACATAGGTAGCCTCCAATCTCCTGGACGACCAGGTGTATATCCTAACAATAACTCCGCTGGAGTCTCCCCTGTTGCTCTATTCTTACGGTTCCGTAAGCAATAGAGACTTGCAGCCAGACCTTCTTCCCAAAGCCCTTCCGAAGTGGTTTCCAGCATCCTTGCTCTTAGGCACTTCTTCAGTTCCTGGACCCTTCGCTCGACAGGGTTCGCCTGTTGATGAAAAACAGGTGAAAATTTGACCTCGATGTTCTTCAAATCGTAGTATTTTAGCAGATGATTGCTCTGAAACTGCGGGCCGTTGTCAGAAATGACGACTTCTGGACAACCCCAACGAGATAAGATTTCTTCGTCTAGAAAACGAGAAATTACTTTCGACGTGCATGTCTTAGTGGCCTTGGCTTCAACCCACTTTGAAAACATATCGACGGCAATTACCACGAACCTGTTTCCCCTCCTTGTGGCTGCATAGGGCCCCAGGACGTCAACAGCCAGCATCTGCCACGGTCGCTTCGGCACACTAGGCCGTTGCGGTGCCGCTTCCTGATGCCGTACGGCTTTAACGCACTGGCAGACTAGGCAACCTCTCACGTAGGCCCGGACGTAGTCCTCCATGGCCGGCCACCAATAGTGCCGTTTCAAGGCACGTAAGGTTTCCTCTTGACCAGGATGTCCAGCGGTCGGGTGTTCATGGTAATAAGCCGACACGTCCTCACGGAGCGCCTCGGGCACATACAATAGCCGTTTACCAGCAGAAGAAACATATACAACCCCTTGGACATCTGAAAACTTGTTGATAAAACGAAGATCGTCCCTGGACATAGGACCTAACTCCTGTATCGTTCTGATACGCGCCCTCAACCTTTGCGTCTCCCTATCTATGGCCTGCCGCCGCACGACCACTTCAGCCGGCGTCTCTACGACGCTCACCACACCTTGGTGTTCAGACAATTGCACCTTCATAGGTGGCAACCCCATATGCTCTACATCAGCATCCAAGTCTTCACTGTGAGACCCCGAGGGATTACGGGACAAGAAATCAGCTAGCTGATTGTCTCGACCTGCGACGTGCTCCACAGTGAAGGAATACTCCTGTAGAAGTAAGGCCCAACGAGTTAACTTCGCTTTTGCGTCCTTGAACTTGGATAACCAAGTCAACGCTTTGCTGTCCGTTCGAAGAGTGAATGGACGGTCTTCGAGATAATGACGGTATCGCTTGATACCCCAAACAATGGCTAAACATTCAGTCTCTTTCACATGATAGTTTAGTTCCGCGCCCTTGAGCTTGGCACTAGCATGTGAAACGATCCTTCTGTCGCCGTGACAATCGACTTGATACAGAACTGCAGCGATGCCTACCCCAGATGCATCGGTCTGCAGGAGAAACGGGAGAGTCATGTCCGGCCTGGCCAAGACCATAGGACGGCCCACGACTTCCTTGATCCTCTCAAACGCCTCCAATGCTTGAGAGTTCCACTTAAGGTCTCGACCTTTCTTCGACTTGAGCATGTCACTTATCGGAGCCTCCAACTCCGCTAAGTTCGGGATGAACTCCCGTAGCCAACCAACGGTGCCCAAGAATCCTCGGAGCTGAGAGACATTCTTGGGTAGCGGGAATTGTTGAACCGCTAACACATGACCTGGCATTGGTTCGTTTGACGTTTCCGTCACCACATGCCCCAAGTACTCCAGCCTACGCTGAGCGAAGTTGCACTTCTTTAAACTGCACCACAGGCCATGTGCTCTGAACCTTTCCAGCACAAGGCGGAGATGGTAGAGGTTCTCCTTTTCATCTTCGCTGTAAACGATTATGTCGTCTAGATATACTTTGACGAATTTATCGACATAACCAACCAACACTTCCGTCATAAGGATTTGGAAACTTCCAGGTGCATTCGTTAGACCAAACGGCATTGAGTTAAACTCATAACAAGCTCCATCAGGCGTAGCAAAAGCTGTATACTTTTTACTAGCCTCATCCATGGGTATCTGCCAAAACCCAGACTTCAGATCCAAAGAAGTGAACACTCTCGCTGTTCCGAGCTCTTTGATAGTCTCGTGAATACCTGGCAATACCGACGACTCGGGTATTGTCAGACTATTCAACTTCCTGTAGTCGACACAAAACCGAGCCGTACCGTCCTTCTTCGTGACGATAACGACCGGACTAATAAAGGCAGAATGGGACCTACTTATGACACCTGCAGCGAGCATCTTATCCACCTCCTCTTGGATAAGAGCCCTCTTCTGATCGGAAACATTGTACGGACGGAGCTTGAAGGGTAGCTCCTCCTTCAATCGGATTTTGTGGCAAGCAGCCCTCGTCACTGGTTGCCTTGGAGATTCGTAAAAGACGTCTCCAAACTCTCGGATAAGACTCCGAAATTCCTTTCTCGAGAACGCCGGTAGCTGTTCGTCCGCTACCTGTGGTTCAGGGAACTTTTCTGGTGGAAGATAGACCTCCTCCGCCCAGAAAATAGTTTGCCTAGGCCCCTTTCCAACGTACATGGTGCGACGTGCAAAGTCGACCATAGCCTCGTTTGATGCCAGCCAGGGACACCCGAGCAGAAGAGCCTCGACAAGATCATCCACCACTTGCACGACAACTTCGTGAACAACACCATCTATTAGCAGTTCGACTATTGTCTCCCCTAGACTGGTGATGCCACGACCGGCGCATGCAAGCTGCAACGGTGTCACTTGCTTCCTATCCACCCTCCAGGTGACAGGCAACAAACTACGTTTCAGGAGATTTAGCGAACTTCCGCTGTCCACCAAAACCCTAACTCGACGACCCATCAGTTCAGCCTCGATTCGCGGCAACTGATGCAATCGTCCCTCAACCTTGTTGTTCGCTAAGCTAGTATCACAGCGACGATATAGACACAATGGATCCAGCCGATCCACCTCCGACTTCTTCCTAAGCGGGTCGGTCTCAATGAAACTCAGAAGTTCCGACTTGCGATTGACATCAAGTGCTGCAGCACCAACTGCAGCCAACGATGGGACTTGGCGATTGCATCCCTCAGGAACCTCGCCTCCGCCCCGACTAAGACGTGTAACTCTCTCAGATGACATGCCTACCACGCCTCTGGTATCTACCAACGGGGAATGGCGATTCGCACCTGCGATCCCATCTGCTCTGCCCCTCGATACCGTCCTTGAGACTTGGCATGCATCGACCTCGAAACCTGCGTCCTGTGTGGGAGTGAGTGACAGACCACCACCCTCGGTGTCTTCACTACCCCGAAGTGGAACCGAAAAGAGTACGTCACTCTCGACGACCTTTTCGTTCCGAAACCTTGATTCGCAATCTTCCCTTGGATACGCCTTTTCATCTCGACTTGTGCCTATACCGGACCTGTGCCCAGTTTGCAGTGCCCTAGCACTCTCTTTGACAACAGGCCCCTCCTGGTCCTTCTGTATACCGATCACTAACTCCGAAACCTTGTGTTGTGGCGGATGGAACGACCCACCAACAACGACCTGGGGTACCTCGATGATCTCACAACTCCATGAACCTGAAGATGATTCATAGCCCCTTTCATTCGTTCCAAAACTAGAACCTGATTTTTTTGAAATGACTTTCAACCCTCTACGTTTAACGTCTGCCTACGAGTGAACTTTTTTCCGCCTACCACCAGTGGCGCGATCCACACGCTCATCCACCACACTGAAACAAACGGATTCACAATCTGACCGGTCTGCCCAATGTAGTTTGCCTGATGACGGTGGCGTTTCGGCTGAAACGACTCCAGCTTCAACATCCTGGAACTCCTTCTCCTCCTCCTTGTTGGGAATACATGCCGCATAATTTCTATGACAGTCCAACACTGTCACAGAACCGCAAAACGGTGTTGAAGGAGTACCTACTCCGATGGAGCCCCCTGATGGCTCCTGTTGGAGTTTTTTGAAACTTCTTTGCAAACTGCAATTTTGTCTGCGTCCTTAAGTGACGTCTTACGACGCGAGGTTTTACTCGCCTGCACGGTATTAACCGTATGTGCCTTATTGGCCTGATCTAACGGTTTGGTTCCCGCACTCTGACGTTTGGGGCCGTTCTTGCTATCATTTTGCTGAGGGCAATCTTTGTTCCAGTGAGCTCCCCCGCAAGTGAAACATCCGCTCGAAGGAGCGTTGTTTCCTCCAGAACGCCTCGATTGATCATAATTCTGGAATTTAGTGCCATTGTTATTAAAGTTACTGGACCTAACATGGTTCGAACCCCTGTTGTCCTGTAGCTGTCCCAGAGGACGTTTAAGTGGCACATCGTCGGCCTGATGAGGACGGTTGGTGTTCGAGACAAGTTTCGGCCCTGACTGTACACTTTGGCTGGTGCTACGAAGTAGCGTCTCGACAGCAACAGCTTTTTGTGTCAGCTCTTCAATAGTTGCAAATCTATGCAATTGCAAATGGACTTTGATATCCGGTCTGATCCGGTTCAATATTAATCGCACAACCCTTCCTTCGTCCATCTCTGGGTAGAGCCTTTGTGAAAGACTCCACTTGTTCAGGATGAAGGAAGTTATTGACTCTCCCTTCGGCTGGTCAGTGCCAAAGAACTCCGCTTCTAAGCTCGAGACCAACAGATCGTTATCGAACCGTTCCTGGAACCGATTTGTGAAAAACTGCCAGTTTAAGCGTGAGTTTCGATATGGAGCATACCACTGCTGGGCTGCTCCCTTGAGCCACTGAGCTGCAACGCTCACCCAGACGGTTGGATCAAAGCCCCCCAAATAATCCTCAGAGGATTGAATAAACTGTATTGGATCTTCGTGAGGAAGCCCACTGAAACTAGGATGTGGTTTGTTGTTGATTAAACCCCCATCAACACCGTTTAGGGTTCCCCGACGTCTTTCCTCCAGCAAATCCGCGAGTCGCACGAGCACGTCGTCGACCCCCGTCACTGGTCTTCTGGGATTCTCCTGAATCCGGACTGTGGGCACTGGCCTCCTCGATGGGTAATATCCACTCCTGTGGACATCACCGGGGTTGGAAGCGACGTTTCGAGCAACTCGAGGGACATCCTCAGATTCCCTATACCGACGATTCCCGGTTGGCAACCGGGTAAACGTGCCATATGGGCGCCAAAGGGTTTCCGGTTCACCCATAACCATTTCATTAACTGGGAGTCTCTCAGGAGAGAGATCCCGAACTCTAATTCTGTTTGCAGGAGGAAGGCTACACCCGCAGATCCCTGAAGACGGTCTGTCTTCAGCAGCCCCACGTTGGGCGCCATGTCTCGTAAAAAGGTGTGGATGGACGGCTTCCGCAAAGTTTCGGATTCCTCCGAACCCATCTTCAGCCACCCACCGCTCTGCTCCTAGTTGCCTGGAGGACAAGGACGTCGTCACCCAGGGATTTCGGGTGGCAACTTCCGTGTCCCTGCCGACACCCGTCACGAAATCTGCCTTCGTAGCTCTTGTTGCATATTCAGGCTGTGCATAGTGATTCCCTTGGGAGGTACACTGAACCCGCCCCTGGAGAGATATGGGAATGCGAGCATTCCCACCTCCCTCCGAGAGCCTTCCACCACCCCCTAGTTCCTCCACTAGGGCCTCAGCATCACCCGGTTCCCTTAGGGTATGCACATCTGTATCCTGTGGCCTCCGCTGTGGTGCGTGAGGCACACCCAATGACCCCGGAGCGCTTCGGCGCATTCCGAGGGGGCGTACCCCACGAGCTTCGCCAGCACGGATTCCTTCGTAGCCCTCCGACCTACAAACAGAAACATTTCTCGTTATTCTAAATTGCTCTAAACGGGCTTCCAAAGGTGGAGTTGTGACAACTCCCGCGGAATCGATTACTAACCCTACCTGAGCCGACGGGGAAGGCTGCCTCCCTCCGTCTAAGCTCGACTCTAAAGTACCTTGGTCCAGCACACTTCTCGGGGACAAGGTAGTTGACATCGTCAACTCACGGTTTTTCCCGGTAGTACGTACCTGGGGGACGTCTCCGTCGAGGCGTCGCGACGCTTCGGGGAATAGACGCCTGGCGTCTAAGTCACCCGACGGCGGAGGTGTCCGAGAAAGCCCAACGCTGGCGAACACGGCTTGGGTATTCTCCTCCGCGAGCATATGAGATCTCAATCTCATATTCGTCATTGCTCTAAAGGACAACAATTACGGCTGTAATGTATTGTCGGGCTACTTGCGTGTGCAAGTGTGTGGCAAAGGAGAAGTGCACTAAAATCGACCTCGCGTCGACCCAACTCAAGTGTGACGATGAGAAGGGTCACCCTATAGCTAACTAACCTAACACCTAACAAGACCTCGCCGGGAAATGGACGAGGGAGGAAGGATTCACGGTTTAGAAAAACTATCTAAATAAAATATCCTAACTTCAAAATTTGTGTGAAGCACCAAAAAGGAAAATTAAACTTGAAAAATTTTTACTTCAAAAATTACAACTGGATGTGACAAAAACCAAGACAGAGATTTGGGTAAAAGGATCACGGAGCCTAACCAGACTGTCTCAGGTGGAAAAGCCGAGAACAGCCGCAGGAAATAGGTATGGGAAGGACGCGAAACCCCTAGGTACCACAGGAAATGTGGCTCGCCAACGACAAAGTCGCAGCTAATGATGTCTTGACAGGCCGAGGAATTTAAGCTCGAACGATACAATCTTCGTGGAACTCTACGATCGAGCCGATTGTATCAGGTGAGATCTCGTTTTGGTGCCTGACCCCTTTTCATACGATGGGGATTTTTCGTCAACGTCGCGTACAGGTATTAAGTCGGGAAATAACTTTGATGAAGTTAAATCCCTAAGTGCCCGTTGCAAAAGATCACTTTACACTGATTATTGCTCGAGAGTTAAACTACCTATCAACGTACTTTCGTAGCGCGAATAAAACACCTGTAAACCGTACAAGTGAGTCTAACCCCCTTTAAGATAGAAACAAAACGTTATGAATCTACTGTGAACTGAATTATTATTACAGAGAACCTGACTCTAACTGGTAGCCAAAACGATGAATTGCAGAGACAAAAGGCAAAGCCAAACAAACGTAAGTTATTTAACGGAAACACGAAATTGATTATTACACTGCAATTCGACAAGAAAGAGTGGCTGTCTGCTGCTTCGCTGCTTGCATATTTATGCAATCCTGACTGCTGAATCCGCGACACCCATTGGCCTAGAGGGCCAAAGTGGGCGTCGCCCTTGGCTGAACAAAACCCTAGCTCGCGAAAACGCGCGGGATTTGGGCAAATGACCGTTAAAGTTCCGTTACCTGCGTTTTCTAGGGAGTATTTGACAAAAGTCACTAAATACTCCCCAGATCTAGGGAGATATTGAAAGTCAGAATTTCAGATATCTCGATTCCTAGGGCGGTCCGATATTCGGAGAGCCCCGAGAAAAACCATAAACCAACGTGATTCTTGAACGCCCAAGAAATACACGTTATCCTTCGCCGAGGAATCTATACCCGTTTTCCGATTTGGCCAACCTGATGAGAAATCGAATTGAAATATAATAATTTGTGAAAACAAATGGAGCCACGGAATCTTTCCACCAAACAAGAGACTAGCGTGTCGAAACCTTGCTCTAAGTGTTCTGTATACCGGGTGCTCGACTGTTTGGGGCCACAAATTAATAAAATTGAAAACTAGTCAGGAATTTCCGGTAAATCGGTAAAACTACGTACAGTGGAGTTCCACTGGGTGGAGATTGGGACTTTACATCATACAGGGTGAGACTAGACTAGTGACCTGAATATAAAGCAAAAATCTAATATTATTCGACTGGCTTCTAGGTGAAAATTGAGAGTTATTAAGTGCAAAAATGGCTCACTAAAGGTGACCATACACAAAAAAAATCATCGTAGGAGCGCAGCGAGCCTGCCCTGCGACAACTTGTCTCGTTATCCGGTGTGGGTGGACGGCTTTAGCAAAGTTTCGGATTTCTCCGAAACCCGCTTCAGCCACCCACCGCTCTGCTCCAAGTGACCTGGAGGGCAAGGACGTCGTCACCCAGGGATTTCGGGTGGCAACTTCCGTGTCCCAGCCGACACCTGATTCGAAATGTGCTTTTCTAGCTCTTACTGCTTGTTCAGGCTGTGCATAGGAATTCCCTTGGGAGGAACACTAAACCCACCCCTGGAGAGATATGGGAATGCGGGCATTCCCAACTCCCTCCGAGAGCCTTCCACCACCCCCTAGTTCTTCCACTAGGGCCTCAGCATCACCCGGTTCCCTTAGGGTATGCACATCTGTGACATCTGGCCTCCGCTGTGGTGCGTGGGGCACACCCGATGACCCCAGAGCGCTTCGGCGCATCCCGGGGGGGCGTACTTCACGAGCTTCGCCAGCACGGACTCCGTCGTAGCCCTCCGACCTGCAAACAGATACATTTCTTGTTAGTCGAAATTGCTCAAAACGGGCTTCCAAAGGTGGAGTTGTGACAACTCCCGCGGAATCGATTACTAAAACTACCTGAGCCGACGGGGAAGGCTGCCTCCCTCCGTCTAAGCTCGACTCTAAAGTACCTTGATCTAGCACACTTCTCGGGGACAAGGTAGTCGACATCGTCAACTCACGGTATTCCCCGGTAGTACGTACCTGGGGGACGTCTCCGTCGAGACGTCGCGACGCTTCAGGGAATAGACGCCTAGCGTCTAAGTCACCCGACGGCGGAGGTGTCCGAGAAAGCCCAGCGCCGGCGAACACGGCTTGGGTATTCTCCTCCGCGAGCATATGAGATCTCAATCTCATATTCGTCATTGCTCTAAAGGACAAACGATTACGGCTGTAATGTATTGTCGGGCTACTTGCGTGTGCAAGTGTGTGGCAAAGGAGAAGTGCACTAAAATCGACCTCGCGTCGACCCAACTCAAGTGTGACGATGAGAAGGGTCACCCTATAGCTAACTAACCTAACACCTAACAAGACCTCGCCGGGAAATGGACGAGGGAGGAAGGATTCAAGATTTAGAAAAAACTATCTAAATAAAATTTCCTTACTTCAAAAATTGTGTGAAGCACCAAAATGGAAAATTGAACTTGAAAAATTTTACTTTAAAAAAATTTACAACTGGATGTGACAAAAAAACCAAGACAGAGATTTTGGTAAAAGGATCACGGAGCCTAACCAGACTGTCTCAGGTGGAAAAGCCGAGAACAGCCGCAGGAAATAGGTATGGGAAGGACGCGAAACCCCTAGGTACCACAGGAAATGTGGCTCGCCAACGACAAAGTCGCAGCTAATGATGTCTTGACAGGCCGAGGAATTTAAGCTCGAACGATACAATCTTCGTGGAACTCTACGATCGAGCCGATTGTATCAGGTGAGATCTCGTTTTGGTGCCTGACCCCTTTTCATACGATGGGGATTTTTCGTCAACGTCGCGTACAGGTATTAAGTCGGGAAATAACTTTGATGAAGTTAAATCCCCAAGTGTCCGTTGCAAAAGATCACTTTACACTGATTATTGCTCGAGAGTTAATCTACCTATCAACGTACTTTCGTAGCGCGAATAAAACACCTGTAAACCGTACAAGTGAGTCTAACCCCTTTTAAGATAGAAACAAAACGTTATGAATCTACTGTGAACTGAATTATTATTACCGAGAACCTGACTCTAACTGCTAGCCAAAACGATGAATTGCAGAGACAAAAGGCAAAGCCAAACAAACGTAAGTTATTTAACGGAAACACGAAATTGATTATTACACTGCAATTCGACAAGAAAGAGTGGCTGTCTGCTGCTTCGCTGCTTGCATATTTATGCAATCCTGACTGCTAAATCCGCGACACCCATTGGCCTAGAGGGCCAAAGTGGGCGTCGCCCTTGGCTGAACAAAACCCTAGCTCGCGAAAACGCGCGGGATTTGGGCAAATGACCGTTAAAGTCCCGTTATCTGCGTTTTCTAGGGAGTATTTGACAAAAGTCACTAAATACTCACTAGATCTAGGGAGATATGGAAAGTCAGAATTTCGGATATCTCGATTCCTAGGGCGGTCCGATATTCGGAGAGCCCCGAGAAAAACCATAAACCAACGTGATTCTTGAACGCCGAAGAAATACACGTATTCCTTCGCCGAGGAATCTATACCCGTTTTCCGATTTGGCCTACCTGATGAGAAATCGAATTGAAATAAAATAATTTGTGAAAACAAATGGAGCCACGGAAACTTTCCACCCAACAAGAGACTAGCGTGTCGAAACCTTGCTCTAAGTGTTCTGTATACCGGGTGCTCGACTGTTTGGGGCCACAAACTAGTCAGGAATTTCCGGTAAATCAGTAAAACTATGTACAGTGGAGTTCCACTAGGTGGAGATTGGGACTTTACATCATACAGGGTGAGACTAGACTAGGGACCTGAATATAATGCAAAAATCTAATATTATTCGACTGGCTTCTATGTGAAAATTGAGAGTTATCAAGTGTAAAAATGGCTCACTAAAGGTGACCATACACAAAAAAAAATCATCGTAGGACCGCGGCGAGCCTGCCCTGCGACAGACTATGATATCACTTTTAAGTTGGTATCACTTTTTCTTACTTCAGTTGGCTTGATTCGGATTTTAGTGTTCTCCTGGAATCAACTGATTTGATTCTTTCCGCCTACACATTAATCATAAACACTCATAGACTATACTCAAAGACATAATATGTGCGAGTAGAGGACGTCTATTATTATTATTATTCGCCAAGGCGACTTACCAATTTTTGGTGGTGTATTTTCAGCTGTATGGAAACCAGGCAAGCACCAGAGGCATAAATAAATATATCATAATGAGGTTTCAATATATTATGTCATAAGTCGAGGGAACTTACACACACAAATTCTTATTTTGAAAATTATTTATATCAGAGAGCTTACATTTTTTCTGTTTATAATTTCATCTACAACATCATGAATATTTTTTCGTATTTCCAATAGACTTTTTAGAGCTCCATCAAAGTACTCTGCTGTGGACTTGGTTTTTTTGAAATCACGATAGATATTAATCATTTTGTTATCTTCATAAGTATTACGCATAAACATTCCTTTCTTCAATGTTGATTTATTTTGATGGGGAAAATAGTTTTTGACTATTACATCAGTAGGATCGTATTCTATTTGATTATGCTCATTCCAAAAATGTGGTGTAATTTTAATCCCGTTCTAGTAAAACTTCGTTCCGACACACAGCTTTGTTGTTATTCCATACTTATTGGCTGTCTCATTAAAAATTAAACTTGCCGTTAGACTGTAACGAAATGTAGAACATTGCGTTACCATTTTTTCGATTTGTTGAATTTCATGTTGGTAACACCATCTCATGGAGCTGTTCCAATTTGTTCGGTTGTGCTATGTGATTGGTAACACTGACGATAGACAGAGTGAGAGAGATTGACTTCCTCCCTTAGAGAACTTCTATCGTCCCTTTCTGAAGTGAGCATTCGAAGCGGTGGTATGTTTTCTCAGTTTTCCCATCCGGAAATTTAAAATTTTTCTAGAGCGACGAAATGAAAGGTCGTATATATTTTTATCTTTAAAATGATTAACTTCTGTCTGATTCGTTAATTGAATCGATATTCTTTTGGCACGTTTTATTTGAAATTTATAATTCATTTTTGCTACTTTCTAACATGAATGCAAAATGGCCGTAAGTGCGTCATTCATGATTATCTTTGAAATCTCCAAAACTTCAAATAATTAACTTAAACACAATTAACTTTTATCTATTTCACAGATCGAATCGATATACAAATCGATATTCTTTTGGTACGTTTAATTTGAACTTTGAAAATTCAATTTTGATACATTGTAAAATGGCCGCATGTACGTCACTCTGTCACTCATGAATTTCATGATTAATTTGAAAATCTTCAAAGTTTGAGTATTATGCGTGATCATAATCGAATGTCATTTTGTACTCGTACCCTCTTTTGACGAGTCGGTCCTGAATCCTGAAATGTCACAGCTCACAGCTGAAATGAATTCTAACCTGTGAAAGTCGAGACAATTTTCATTAATTCTATCAATCTTGAAGTTAAAAGATTATGAATTAGATCTGTTTCTGTTCGTGCTTTATTGTTTTCAGTGATACAAGTGTTTCCACAAATTTTTCCTGAATGCTCAGAAGTTACCAATCTGCTTAAAAGGCAAGAACAGTGAACTAGGATCTAAATTCCTGAACCTGGATGGTGATCGGTGAGAAAGTCTGATCTGGCAGCTTGGAGAACAGGATTCATGGGTGAGTAAATGCTTTGAATTCCTCATTTCTTTATTTTAATCAGAAGAAGCTACACTCACTCATGAAGCTTTGAGCTCTTGGTAAGATCTTTCGCTCTCTTCTACATCACCACCCATGTTTAGATGCCTAGCCAAAAGAAGTTTGACATATATTTATAACCTTTCGTTTTCAGTAGTTCTGAACACAAATAAAGCCATCTGCTTTCTTTGTGACTTTATAAGAAAGCATTATCTCAACCCTCTTGCTTTCTCTCTCTCTCTCTGTTTCTCCTCAGTCAGGAGATACACATTTCCTTTTTATCCTTGATGAGATAGATCAAGTTTCTTATCATTATTTTGCTTGTCAGTTCCACTGAACGTTGGAAATTGACTATTTAATTGAAAAATAATAGAAAACAATATCTTTATGAAAATCTTTTTCTAATGCTCGCTTGAGATTGAACTCTTCTCTAACACTACTTGAGAAATTACTAAATTTGAGCTTCACTGTAAAGTTGAATTCTTTCCATACCTATTGAATATTTCAATCATTGTTTAACTCAGCAAATCTTACATTTATTGTAAATTTAAATTCTTCATCTCATTTATATATTCCCTGAATAATCTATATATTGTAAGTTTAAACTCTTTCATTTCATCATCATTCATTTTGATAATCTATAAGTAAATCTAGATTAGATTTGTACAATCATGGTCATATCTCGAGTCGTGTGACTCAACCTGCCACAAGATACTGGTTTGTGTTTATTTTTCACAGCGTTACCTCATCGTTCGAACATGTTATGAGATCCAGGAAAGACCCCAGACCGACTACAGATTGTATCCAGATTGTATCCTGTTAGTAGAGCAGCCATTGTCTCGAGAGACCATACAAGGCTCCTACATTCTTCGATAAAGTAGAGCTCTGGAGTAAGTCTTTCTCATCGCAAGAACTGATCATATAATGTGAATAAACCAACCAGTCATTTCAAGGCAAATATTGAGAGACCAGAATCTTTTGTAACTTTAAAATAACAAATTTGATTGTAACTTTGTCACTTCATTAGAATCTTGTCACACATGTTTTGTCACATGGGACTTTTGTGAATATAGTGTTTTCTGAACTATGTTTTTTTTATTGTTGAGAAGCACAAAGATCATCTTTTGACAAATCAATGTTTTTGGTATTTTCATTTAATAAAAAAATAACCTGGTGCCCATGCATACCTAATATCATTTATCTTTATACCTTACATTTGTCAAAGGATATATCTGTTGTAGTAGCAGATAACGATACCCACGACCTCCCGTAACAATCTGAGCAGCTCATAGGCATTGCTGTAAAAAAAGAGCAACCAAATAAGGATAAGTGTTTATCTTTAGTTGCACAAATTTGGCGCCCAACTCCTTATCTGCTAAGTATTTTCTTTGTGATTTCTCACAGTAACATTTTATGATCAAGGTTTGCTGACTTGAATATATTTCTTTTTATATTTTTATTGAAAGTGTATTGAACACACTCTGTTATTGAATTTATCTCTTTCTATTTGACTGAATTTTTTGAAAATGTCCTTGTCAAAAATTGATCCTAAACACTTGAAGGTAAATGAACTTGATTATGAAATTGCTATCAGGAACATAGAACCTACTGGAGATGTAGACTCCAAACGTAAAGTTCTGAGAGGTCTTCTCAGTCAAGAAAGTGCCAACCGCAGTTTTGCTGAAATTATTGATCCCTTTTTATATTTAGATGATGAAAAAAATATCTTAGAGTCATTAAATGATATAAAACAAAAAATTTCAGATTTTGTTGGAACCTCCTCTGATTCTGCATATAAAAGATTAGTTTCTCGACTTATAGATCTATCAGGCCGTATTCACAGGGCTCAAACTAGTCAAGAATCAGAAGAATCCAAAAAGAAAAAATGGCAATTGGAACTTCTCACTGTAGAGGGTGATCTTGACGAGAAAATCTCCCATGCAACTTCCACCCCCATTCCCTCCACATCAACTGCAAATGTGACACAATTTCCATTTACTAAACCAGTCCCTGCCTATAAATGGAACATTTACTTCACTGGTGCAGGTCATATAGATTCTGTCATTTCCTTTCTTGAAAAAGTTGAATCTCTGAGAATTGCGAGGGGGGTTTCTAAGGATGAATTATTTATTTCTGCAGGGGATCTTTTCAAATCTCAGGCCTGGACCTGGTACAATAATAATCGTTCAATTTTTAAGACTTGGGATGAACTAGTTTCAAAATTAAAAGATGACTTTCTTCCCTATCACTATGATGATGATTTGTTGGATGAGATTCGTAGTAGAACGCAAGGTTCTAACGAAAGAGTAACTATGTATATTTCTGCAATGCAAGGCTTATATAATAGATTGACATCAAAACCATATGAAAAGACTATTGTTAATCAAATTCGTAGAAATTTGCTACCTGCCTACGTTTCTCAACTAGCTTTATCTGATACCGATTCCTTATCTGAATTATCTAAATTATGTAAGCGTATAGAAGAGTCCAGTGTATGGTCTAGTCGTTACAAGCCTCCACCTTCTCGTAAATCTTCTTTGCTGGAGCCTGACTTGAGTTGTCCAAGTTTTTTTGACGCAGGTCCTTCCTTCAGCTCAACTAGGAATTCCACACATCTTTCCAAGGAAATTTGTGCTTCTTCCTCAAGTCCAGCTCTAACATGTTGGAACTGTAATTTGGTTGGACACATTTACGGTGATTGTATGAAACCCAGGACTATCTTTTGTTTTGGTTGTGGTACCAAAGGTGTTTACAAGTCCAGTTGTAAACGCTGTTCAAAAAACTTGTCGAAGGGTGTCATGAAACTGGACACAGTCACCAGTCCTTCGTCAAGTCCAGATCAAACCACACAACCCACAAGAAGGAAGAAAGGAAGGTCTCTTCCCCAAAGCAGCTCACAGAAGTAAAACTTCTTTCTCGGGAGTGGGATGAGTGGTTGTGTGTTGTAAAAAAATTTTGTTCTATCAAAAATAAGCAAGTTTGTGCTACCACTACTTCTGAATGGAACTCCTGGTTATCTGTAGTAAAAAAATTCTGCAGAAAAGTTATAGTTTCTCCCTTATTTTTGAAAAAAGGCAATGACAACCGACCTTATGTTAGTGTCAATATCTTCGGTGAATCTGTAATTTCTCTTGTTGATACTGGATCAAATGCCTCAATTCTTGGATCGTCTGGATTCTCTCTTTTGAAACGACACAAAGTTCCCATTCTCTATGATGAATTTCTGCAAGTATCGACAGCTGATGGAAAACCTCAGGAGTTCTTAGGTTATGTTAATATTCCTATTTCTTTAAATGGTGTTAGTAAGGAACTTAAGCTGCTGGTTATTCCTTCCATCACACAAACCTTAATTTTGGGAGTAGATTTCTTAAAACTATTCCATATTGAGGCCATGAATTTAGACAGTTGTTCTTATAAAGTAAAAGGTCCTTCAGTTTGTGCAGTAAATACTATACAGAGTGTTTCCAACTTGAGTGGTCGAGAAAAAGTTGAACTTGAGAAGGTTGTTGAACTTTTTAAACAAATTGGACCAGCTGAGAAGATTGGCAGGACCCATTTGATTTCACACTCCATAGAAACAGGAAATGCAAGGCCATTTAAACAGAGACAATATCCTTTGTCTCAGGTAATGCAGTCTCACCTGGAAAAAGAAGTGGATGAAATGCTAAAACTTGGCATCATTCAGCCCTCCAAATCACCTTGGTGTAGTCCTCTGTGGTTGGTGAAAAAGTCAAATGGTACTTTTCGAGTTTGCTTCGATGGCAGGAAACTTAATGATGTAACAGTTAATAAGGATGCTTATCCTCTACCTTTGATTGATTGTATCATCACCAAGCTCCGTGATGCTCGCTTTATTAGTTCAATTGATCTGAAACAGGCATTTTTTCAAATTCCATTGGAAGAATCATCCCGTGCAAAAACTGCTTTCGCTGTACATGGAAAAGGTCTGTACGAATTTGTCGTTATGCCTTTTGGGTTGGTTTCAGCAAGTCAAAGCATGTGTCGTCTTATGGATTTGGTTATTGGACCCGCCTTAGAACCGTATTGTTTTTATTACCTGGATGATATCATCATTGTGACTCCAGATTTTGAGAAACATTTAGAAATTTTGAGGAAAGTATTGAAGAGGCTTAAAGAAGCCAATTTAACTATTAACTTTGAGAAATGTCATTTCTGCCGTCCCTCTCTAAAGTTCCTAGTTTTTTTGGTTGATGAACATGGCCTAAGAACGGACCCAGAAAAGGTATCTGCTGTGGTGAATTACCCTGTACCTAAAAACACTACACAGATCAGACGTCTCATTGGTCTCGTCAGTTATTATCGTAGGTTCCTCAAGAATTTCTCTAGTCTCTGTAGTCCTATAACGGATTTACTCCATGATAGAAAGAAAGGTCAACCAATTGTCTGGACTCCTGAAGCTGACAAAGCATTTCAGGGAATAAAGGATTCTCTTACTAGTGCTCCTGTATTGGCAAGCCCTGATTTTTCAAAGCCGTTTACTTTGATGTGTGATGCTTCGGACACAGGTGTTGGTTCGACATTGTTTCAGGAAGAGGATGGAATGGAACACCCAATTGCTTATGCAAGCAAAACTTTGAACTCGTGCCAAAGAAAGTATACCACCACTGAAAAAGAATTACTTGCTATTATATATGGTATTGAGAAGTTCAAATACTATCTGGATGGTCGTCCCTTTGTGGTCATCACCGATCATAGTTCACTTCAATGGCTTCGAAACATGAAGGATCCTTCACCAAGGTTAGCACGTTGGTTAGTGAAACTAGGTCAATATGATTTTAGTATCGTTCATCGGAAAGGTTCTCTCAATGCTGTTGCAGATGCCTTGTCACGTTCGTTTGAAATTGCCTCACTAGACTTATCTACCCTGAAACGTGATAACTGGTATCTTGAAATGGTTGAGAAAGTTCAAAAGTACCCCGAATCTTACCCATCTTTCAAAGTGGAACATGATATCTTGTACAAACATATATTTTGTAAATATAACATTGAAAGTAATCTGACCAATTGGAAAATTGTTGTTCCAACTGGAAATAGACAAAAAATTTTGGAAAAATTTCATGATCATGAGACTGCCTCTCATTTTGGTCTTTCTAAAACTTTATCTCGCATTTCTGAATTGTACTATTGGCCAAATCTTAGAAATACAGCCTATCGTTATATCAGAAAGTGTAAAGTTTGTGCAGCCAGCAAATCATCTAATTTACCTCAAGCAGGCTTGATGGGGGCCTATCGAAATATTAATCATCCCTTTCAACTCATTTCTGCGGATCTTCTTGGTCCTTACCCAAGATCAAAGATGGGCAATCAATACCTTCTGGTTGTGGTAGATTGGTTTACAAAGTTTGTTTTGGTGCATCCAATGGTTAAAGCCACGTCAAGAGCAATAGTAAAATTCATAGAAAACCATGTATTTCTAATTTTTGGTGTTCCACAAATTTTTGCCTGTGACAATGGTCCACAATTTATTAGCAAAGAATTCAAAAATCTCATGAAGGAATATTCTGTCCAAAAGATTTGGTATAATGCAAGATATCATGCCCAAATAAATCATACTGAGCGAGTTAATAAAACTATCACAACTGCTATTCGATGTTATGTTCATGAGAATCATAAGACCTGGGATCAGTCTATCTTTAAGGTTGCACAGGCTATTCGTCTTGCAAGACATGATGTTACCTCTTACTCTCCCGCTTTTCTAGTTTTTGCCAGGAACATTCCAGTATCAGGAGACTTCTATGGGAAAATTGCAGAGAATGCAAATAATGTTGTGTCTATTGGTGACAAAATTCATAGTATTGAGGATTCTCAAGCCTTGCCTCCACTGTACGAGGATGTTCGAAAGAAGTTATACAGGTCGTATGTTCAAAATTCTAAACGGTATAATTTGAGAAAACGTTCTCTGAAATTTCACGTTGGTGATTATGTTTGGAAAAAGAACTATGTTCTTTCTAAGACTTCTGATAACTTTTCAGCCAAGCTTGCTCCCAAATTCATACCGTGTGTTGTTGATAAAGTGATCTCTCCTTTGGTTTATAATTTGAGAGATAGAGATGGAAAAGATTTTGGCGATTGGCATATTAAAGACATAAAACCTGATATTACTGATGATTATCGTAGTGATAGTGATAGTGGTAGTAATACAAAGTCAGATTCAGATCAGGATAGTGAAGATGAATATTTCTCTACCTAGTTACATTTTTCTTAGGGCATATGTGTTGGATGTCCTTGGGTTTCCCTAAAGCTCTAGTAGAAGTATCCTACCCAACCAGTAGGGGAAAATTTTGATAATTTTCGAGTGAGGAGTTGATTTTCTTGTTGAATTCCAAGAGATCCTTCATACTGGAAATTTGTCTTGATTTCTCCCTACGACAGTAACTATCTGCTGTTTATTATTCATAGTGGCTAGTTTTAACTACACCACTCCAGATACTACCTTACGTTCTTTGGCACATTATTGACTCCTAATGTATGTCTTGTATATATTGCCCTTATTGATCATTGATATTTTCGTTGTATAGATACCTTTGGATTTTTCCCTAATGGTTTGAGATTGAGTACATTTCATTATTCTTTCCCTGGAGTTGGAAATTTCTGACTCACGCAGATCTTGTAATTGGGGATAATTCCTATGAGAATACTACTACCCTTCGAGTGGTTTTCGAATGCATTGCGAAATTTAATTCTGAGCGTTCGTCACCAAATAGATTCTCAGCAGCATAATCTGATGCCCTAATTACTGATCTAATCCTTATTCTTGCCCTGATATCTTGATTAGATAAATTTTTTTTCATCTCACTTTGGTTTTGAAATTGTGTGAATTTCATTATTCTTTCCCTGAAGTTGTAAAATTACTGACTCGCCCAGATCTTGTAATAGGCGGACACATTCCTCTGGGAGTATCTTCTGTTTGGTTTCTGAATGCATTGTATAATAATTAGAATTTGAGCGCTCATTACCTATCAGGATTTGCCCAGTATAATTAGATGTCCCAGATTACTGATCTCTTTCTTGATTTTTTTTTAGAGTGTTGGCACTCTGAGCACGTTAGGTCCGCTGACCTTTAGCTTGGTTTCCTTGGTAAGGAAATTATTGTCGTGTTCTAGTCCGCAACTGCCTTATGGCCTTTGCAATTTAAGATCACCAAGTCCGTGGCAAAATTGCAATCATTGTGTTTGCATTTTGCAGTATAAATCCCAGAAATGTACTCATATTTTTCAATTACCAACCCTTGAGTCAGTATTGTTGCCAAATAACATAAATTTTTCTTGGATATCTTATCCTCTTTCTCTATTTGCTTAGATTCGTGCTTGGAGTATTGCTTAGAAACTCAGAAATTTCACGATTCACGGTAAATTGAAAACTTCTTACGTTTTTAACAGTATCGTGGCTTATGTGAAGCTGGTTGCCTGCTTATTTTAATGTCTGTTTAATATCTCAACCAAAAATGTATCCAGCTTATCGCTATTCATGATATTTGATATTATTGATAGTTTCTCAGTTTTGCAGTACTTTGGCTGAATGTTTGTGATTGAATCCCTTCTCCTAAATGTTACTTCATATCCCGCAATAGACACTATAATGAAGGAGTTTTTTTTGGAGGTTTTAACCCTTTCCTGCTAAAAAAGGATGACTAATTTTTGATGTTTCGTTTTAGGGACTCATCTTGGCGGTGTGTGAGCTCAGTTCAGATGTGACAGCTAGCTTGCTAGCGGGGTCCTTGGAAGGGTGAACTTTGGGGGGTAGCGTTCAGCTAGCGTGGAGGTCTAGGCCGGTCAGCGTGTGAAGCTCGCCTAAGGGCGGTCGGGCGTTACTACTGGGGGATCCTGAGCTCCCTGGACCTGTCGCAACTGAGGACTTGTTCACAGTGCCAAGGCTGAGAATATCCCGAAAATTTCATTTTTGAGACTAGTGAGCAGCAGTTCACTTTTTCAGTAGGTGACGCTACAGTTCACCCCAGTTGAGGTGACAACTGGACCTTTTATTTATGAGTGTAATTCAATTTTTTTGTTTCACCAAGGGTGCAGTTGGTGATGGTTTCTTGGGGTTGAACTCTGGTTGGTGGTGGTTGTCTCGGGTAATCTGGAGGCGAGTAGTTGAAGATGTTCACTCACCGGCGCCGCAATCAACATCTTGCAGCGATGAGGGCATCTTTGCCAGATTGTCTGGGAGGGCTTCGACTGCGCCGGGTTTTGCCTTAGGAGATGGTCAGTAGCTGGATCCCTTTTTTGTATCTTCACTCCAGAACTGTGAAATACAGGGAGTTGGAAGCTTCAGCTTTGTAAATGCTATAATTTACAGATTTTAATTTCTGGATATTGGTAATTAGCAATATACCTCATTAATCATTAAAGCAAATTTCAGCTATGTAAATGCTACAATTTACAGATTTAATCTCTTGACTTTCTCTCATTGTAGATAAAAAAAAAAATTATTTAACATAATTTTTTTTACCGGAGTTTGGGGAGGGTGTAACGAAATGTAGAACATTGCGTTACCATTTTTTCGATTTGTTGAATTTCATGTTGGTAACACCATCTCATGGAGCTGTTCCAATTTGTTCGGTTGTGCTATGTGATTGGTAACACTGACGATAGACAGAGTGAGAGAGATTGACTTCTTCCCTTAGAGAACTTCTATCGTCCCTTTCTGAAGTGAGCATTCGAAGCGGTGGTTTGTTTTCTCAGTTTTCCCATCCGGAAATTTAAAATTTTTCTAGAGCGAGGAAATGAAAGGTCGTATATATTTTTATCTTTAAAATGATTAACTTCTGTCTGATTCGTTAATTGAATCGATATTCTTTTGGCACGTTTTATTTGAAATTTAAAATTCATTTTTGCTACTTTCTAACATGAATGCAAAATGGCCGTAAGTGCGTCATTCATGATTATCTTTGAAATCTCCAAAACTTCAAATAATTAACTTAAACACAATTAACTTTTATCTATTTCACTGATCGAATCGATATACAAATCGATATTCTTTTGGTACGTTTATTTTGAACTTTGAAAATTCAATTTTGATACATTGTAAAATGGCCGCATGTACGTCACTCTGTCACTCATGAATTTCATGATTAATTTGAAAATCTTCAAAGTTTGAGTATTATGCGTGATCATAATCGAATGTCATTTTGTACTCGTACCCTCTTTTGACGAGTCGGTCCTGAATCCTGAAATGTCACAGCTCACAGCTGAAATGAATTCTAACCTGTGAAAGTCGAGACAATTTTCATTAATTCTATCAATCTTGAAGTTAAAAGATTATGAATTAGATCTGTTTCTGTTCGTGCTTTATTGTTTTCAGTGATACAAGTGTTTCCACAAATTTTTCCTGAATGCTCAGAAGTTATCAATCTGCTTAAAAGGCAAGAACAGTGAACTATGATCTAAATTCCTGAACCTGGATGGTGATCGGTGAGAAAGTCTGATCTGGCAGCTTGGAGAACAGGATTCATGGGTGAGTAAATGCTTTGAATTCCTCATTTCTTTATTTTAATCAGAAGAAGCTACACTCACTCATGAAGCTAAGAGCTCTTGGTAAGATCTTTCGCTCTCTTCTACATCACTACCCATGTTTAGATGCCTAGCCAAAAGAAGTTTGACATCTATTTATAACCTTTCGTTTTCAGTAGTTCTGAACACAAATAAAGCCATCTGCTTTCTTTGTGACTTTATAAGAAAGCATTATCTCAACCCTCTTGCTTTCTCTCTCTCTCTGTTTCTCCTCAGTCAGGAGATACACATTTCCTTTTTATCCTTGATGGAATAGGCCAACGCCCCCCACCCTTTTTCTTCAGCGTTCAGTCTTCCGTCCGACTTAAGTTAACATTATGCTTAGCTTGTCTCGTAAAAAGGTGTGGATGGACGGCTTCCGCAAAGTTTCGGATTCCTCCGAACCCATCTTCAGCCACCCACCGCTCTGCTCCTAGTTGCCTGGAGGGCAAGGACGTCGTCACCCAGGGATTTCGGGTGGCAACTTCCGTGTCCCAGCCGACACCTGATTCAAGATCTGCCTTTCTAGCTCTATTTGCATATACTGGCTTGGGAGGTACGCTGAACCCGCCCCTGGAGAGATATGGGAATGCTAACATGCCCAACTCCCTCCGAGAGCCTTCCACCACCCCCTAGTTCGTCCACTAGGGCCTCAGCATCACCCGGTTCCCTTAGGGTATGCACATCTATATCCTGTGGCCTCCGCTGTGGTGCGTGAGGCACACCCAATGACCTCGGAGCGCTTCGGCGCATTCCGAAGGGGCGTACCTCACGAGCTTCGCCAGCATGGACTCCTGAGTAGCCCTCCGACCTACAAACAGAAACATTTCTCGTTATTCTAAATTGCTCCAAACGGGCTTCCAAAGGTGGAGTTGTGACAACTCCCGCGGAATCGATTACTAACCCTACCTGAGCCGACGGGGAAGGCTGCCTCCCTCCGTCTAAGCTCGACTCTAAAGTACCTTGGCCCAGCACACTTCTCGGGGACAAGGTAGCTGACATCGTCAACTCACGATTTTCCCCGGTAGTACGTACCTGGGGGACGTCTCCGTCGAGGCGTCGCGACGCTTCGGGGAATAGACGCCTGGCGTCTAAGTCACCCGACGGCGGAGGTGTCCGAGAAAGCCCAGCGCCGGCGAACACGGCTTGGGTATTCTCCTCCGCGAGCATATGAGATCTCAATCTCATATTCGTCATTGCTCTAAAAGACAAACAATTACGGCTGTAATGTATTGTCGGGCCACTTGCGTGTGCAAGTGTGTGGCAAAGGAGAAGTGCACTAAAATCGACCTCGCGTCGACCCAACTCAAGTGTGACGATGAGAAGGGTCACCCTATAGCTAACTAACCTAACACCTAACAAGACCTCGCCGGGAAATGGACGAGGGAGGAAGGATTCACGGTTTAGAAAAACCAGACTGTCTCAGGTGGAAAAGCCGAGAACAGCCGCAGGAAATAGGTATGGGAAGGACGCGAAACCCCTAGGTACCACAGGAAATGTGGCTCGCCAACGACAAAGTCGCAGCTAATGATGTCTTGACAGGCCGAGGAATTTAAGCTCGAACGATACAATCTTCGTGGAACTCTACGATCGAGCCGATTGTATCAGGTGAGATCTCGTTTTGGTGCCTGACCCCTTTTCATACGATGGGGATTTTTCGTCAACGTCGCGTACAGGTATTAAGTCGGGAAATAACTTTGATGAAGTTAAATCCCTAAGTGTCCGTTGCAAAAGATCACTTTACACTGATTATTGCTCGAGAGTTAAACTGCCTATCAACGTACTTTCGTAGCGCGAATAAAACACCTGTAATCCGTACAAGTGAGTCTAACCCCTTTTAAGATAGAAACAAAACGTTATGAATCTACTGTGAACTGAATTATTATTACCGAGAACCTGACTCTAACTGCTAGCCAAAACGATGAATTGCAGAGACAAAAGGCAAAGCCAAACAAACGTAAGTTATTTAACGGAAACACAAAATTGATTATTACACTGCAATTCGACAAGAAAAAGTGGCTGTCTGCTGCTTCGCTGCTTGCATATTTATGCAATCCTGACTGCTGAATCCGCGACACCCATTGGCCTAGAGGGCCAAAGTGGGCGTCGCCCTTGGCTGAACAAAACCCTAGCTCGCGAAAACGCGCGGGATTTGGGCAAATGACCGTTAAAGTCCCGTTACCTGCGTTTTCTAGGGAGTATTTGACAAAAGTCACTAAATACTCCCCAGATCTAGGGAGATATTGAAAGTCAGAATTTCAGATATCTCGATTCCTAGGGCGGTCCGATATTCGGAGAGCCCCGAGAAAAACCATAAACCAACGTGATTCTTGAACGCCGAAGAAATACACGTATTCCTTCGCCGAGGAATCTATACCCGTTTTCCGATTTGGCCAACCTGATGAGAAATCGAATTGAAATAAAATAATTTGTGAAAACAAATGGAGCCACGGAATCTTTCCACCCTTGCTCTAAGTGTTCTGTATACCGGGTGCTCGACTGTTTGGGGCCACAAATTAATAAAATTGAAAGCTAGTCAGGAATTTCCGGTAAATCGGTAAAACTACGTACAGTGGAGTTCCACTGGGTGGAGATTGGGACTTTACATCATACAGGGTGAGACTAGACTAGTGACCTGAATATAATGCAAAAATCTAATATTATTCGACTGGCTTCTAGGTGAAAATTGAGAGTTATTAAGTGTAAAAATGGCTCACTAAAGGTGACCATACACAAAAAAAATCATCGTAGGAGCGCGGCGAGCCTGCCCTGCGACAAGCTTGTCTCGTAATCCGGTGTGGATGGACGGCTTCCGCAAAGTTTCGGTTTTCTCCGAAACCATCCTCAGCCGCCCATCGCTCTGCTCCAAGTGACCTGGAGGGCAAGGACGTCGTCACCCAGGGATTTCGGGTGGCAACTTCCGTTTCCCAGCCGACACCTGATTCGAAATCTGCCTTCGTAGCTCTTGTTGCTTGTTCTGGCCGTGCATATGGTATCCCTTGGGAGGTACGCTGAACCCGCCCCTGGAGAGATATGGGAATGCTAGCATCCCCAACTCCCTCCGAGAGCCTTCCACCACCCCCTAGTTCATCCACTAGGGCCTCAGCATCACCCGGTTCCCTTAGGGTATGCACATCTATAACCTCTGGCCTCTGCTGTGGTGCGTGGGGCACACCCGATGACCCCGGAGCGCTTCGGCGCATTCGGAGGGGGCGTACCTCACGAGCTTCGCCAGCATGGACTCCTGAGTAGCCCTCCGACCTGCAAACAGATACATTTCTTGTTTATCGGAATTTTTCGAAACGGGCTTCCAAAGGTGGAGTTGTGACAACTCCCGCGGAATCGATAACTAACCCTACCTGAGCCGACGGGGAAGGCTGCCTCCCTCCGTCTAAGCTCGACTCTAAAGTACCTTGGTCTAGCACACTTCTCGGGGACAAGGTAGTTGACATCGTCAACTCACGGTATTCCCCGGTAGTACGTATCTGGGGGACGTCTCCGTCGAGGCGTCGCGACGCTTCGGGGAATAGACGCCTGGCGTCTAAGTCACCCGACGGCGGAGGTGTCCGAGAAAGCCCAGCGCCGGCGAACACGGCTTGGGTATTCTCCTCCGCGAGCATATGAGATCTCAATCTCATATTCGTCATTGCTCTAAAGGACAAACAATTACGGCTGTAATGTATTGTCGGGCTACTTGCGTGTGCAAGTGTGTGGCAAAGGAGAAGTGCACTAAAATCGACCTCGCGTCGACCCAACTCAAGTGTGACGATGAGAAGGGTCACCCTATAGCTAACTAACCTAACACCTAACAATACCTCGCCGGGAAATGGACGAGGGAGGAAGGATTCACGGTTTAGAAAAACTATCTAAATAAAATTTCCTAATTTAAAAATTGTGTGAAGCACCAAAAAGGAAAAATTAAACTTGAAAAATTTTACTTCAAAAATTTACAACTGGATGTGACAAAAACCAAGACAGAGATTTGGGTAAAAGGATCACGGAGCCTAACCAGACTGTCTCAGGTGGAAAAGCCGAGAGCAGCCGCAGGAAATAGGTATGGGAAGGACGCGAAACCCCTAGGTACCACAGGAAATGTGGCTCGCCAACGACAAAGTCGCAGCTATTGATGTCTTGACAGGCCGAGGAATTTGAGCTCGAACGACACAATCTTCGTGGAACTCTACGATCGAGCCGATTGTATCAAGTGAGATCTCGTTTTGGTGCCTGACCCCTTTTCATACGATGGGGATTTTTCGTCAACGTCGCGTACAGGTATTAAGTCGGGAAATAACTTTGATGAAGTTAAATCCCTAAGTGTCCTTTGCAAAAGATCACTTTACACTGATTATTGCTCGAGAGTTAAACTACCTATCAACGTACTTTTGTAGGGCGAATAAAACACCTGTAAACCGTACAAGTGAGTCTAACCCCTTTTAAGATAGAAACAAAACGTTATGAATCTACTGTGAACTGAATTATTATTACCGAGAACCTGACTCTAACTGCTAGCCAAAACGATGAATTGCAGAGACAAAAGGCAAAGCCAAACAAACGTAAGTTATTTAACGGAAACACGAAATTGATTATTACACTGCAATTCGACAAGAAAGAGTGGCTGTCTGCTGCTTCGCTGCTTGCATATTTATGCAATCCTGACTGCTAAATCCGCGACACCCATTGGCCTAGAGGGCCAAAGTGGGCGTCGCCTTTGGCTGAACAAAACCCTAGCTCGCGAAAACGCCCGGGATTTGGGCAAATGACCGTTAAAGTCCCGTTATCTGCGTTTTCTAGGGAGTATTTGACAAAAGTCACTAAATACTCCCTAGATCTAGGGAGATATTGAAAGTCAGAATTTCAGATATCTCGATTCCTAGGGCGGTCCGATATTCGGAGAGCCCCGAGAAAAACCATAAACCAACGTGATTCTTGAACGCCGAAGAAATACACGTATTCCTTCGCCGAGGAATCTATACCCGTTTTCCGATTTGGCCAACCTGATGAGAAATCGAATGGAAATAAAATAATTTGTGAAAACAAATGGAGCCACGGAATCTTTCCACCCAACAAGAGACTAGCGTGTCGAAACCTTGCTCTAAGTGTTCTGTATACCGGGTGCTCGACTGTTTGGGGCCACAAATTAATAAAATTGAAAACTAGTCAGGAATTTCCGGTAAATCGGTAAAACTACGTACAGTGGAGTTCCACTGGGTGGAGATTGGGACTTTACATCATACAGGGTGAGACTAGACTAGTGACCTGAATATAATGCAAAAATCTAATATTATTCGACTGGCTTCTAGGTGAAAATTGAGAGTTATTAAGTGTAAAAATAGCTCAGTAAAGGTGACCATACACAAAAAAAATCATCGTAGGAGCGCGGCGAGCTTGCCCTGCGACACCTCCCTACTAAAGAGTTTAACTTGGTCGAAGTTATTTCCAACGAAACAACCGACAAAAGCTAAATTTACCTTAACTCCCTAATAGTCACCTTCCGCACTCTGATGAACCAAGGCTGGAACCACCAAAGTTACTGGAGCGTCATCCTCCATGTCGGAATCGTTCTCAGTACAGTCTTTACCAATTCTAGGAGCTTCGCTGTAGCTCTGGGCTAGTACGGGATCTTCGTCAGACCCGGTCACCGAAACATACTGACGGGCGGAGTCTGTCGGTGGCCGCTGGATCGGAGCTCTGTCGGAGTCCAGCGCCACAGCTCGGCATCTCCTTCGCCGTCCTGTACTCTTACTAGGAATCTCAGTCCTTACTGAGCCTTCCTGTCTCACATTCTCTCCCGGGTCGACCATCAATGATAATGGAGACCCCCCTACTGGAAGTGCTAACTCTCGGATAGCAGCTTCCACTTCCGAATCTGAATCGTACTCTGGACCTTGGTCTGGAACGACCGCTTGACGGGTAAGAGCGTCTACTTCAGTAGTAGCACGCCCCCCTACTGATGAGTTTGCGACGGGGAGTTCAGAATCTCTGATCTCCAAAAGGCCAGAGTTCACCACCGGCAACGGACTCCTACGGGATACTCCTCTCTTCCCCGCGCAGTCTGAGTCGCGTTTCCGTCCTTGTGGATTCCTCCTCAACCTTTTCGGTATCCACCGGACCGCTTTGTCCTTTGGATCGAAACTGACCGTTACTTCCCGTGGATTCGTTGAGTTGGGTGCGTCAGCTCGTACCCGGATTAACGAAGGTGGCTTCGGACCGCCCCCAGTCGTCGGCCTAGGTGTGACTTCCACTTCTTGGTCAGCGTCGTCGGACTCTGGCTGATCCGGACCTGGGCCACCATCGTCGTGGCGGACGCCAGCCGGCAAAGTCCTGCTTACCCAAGAACGGATATCGTCTACGTGCACCAGCCTCTCGGTGCCGTTCCTATCTACGAGGTAACTGTCTCGCCCCATCACCCTCGTGATCGGATGCGGTCCTGACAGTGTACCTCCGAAATTTCCTTTGACGAAATTCCTAACTAAAACGCGGTCGCCGACCCCGTAGGTCCGTGGCGACGGTAGATCTTTATCAGAGAATAAATTCCTCTGATAAACTGCCTGACGTCTGGCTGCTTTTGCAAGACGTTCTTGCCGATCTTCGGGGCTATTATGTACCGGATCTCGGTACATAGGTAGCCTCCAATCTCCTGGACGACCAGGTGTATATCCTAACAATAACTTCGCTGGAGTCTCCCCTGTTGCTCTATTCTTACGGTTCCGGTAGCAATAAAGACTTGCAGCCAGACCTTCTTCCCAAAACCTTTCCGAAGTGGTTTCCAGCATCCTTGCTCTTAGGCACTTCTTCAGTTCCTGGACCCTTCGCTCGACAGGGTTCGCCTGTTGATGAAAAACAGGTGAAAATTTGACCTCGATGTTCTTCGCATCGTAGTATTTTAGCAGATGATTGCTCTGAAACTGCGGGCCGTTGTCAGAAATGACGACTTCTGGACAACCCCATCGAGATAAAATTTCTTCGTCCAGAAAACGAGAAATTACATCCGACGTGCATGTCTTAGTGGCCTTGGCTTCAACCCACTTTGAAAACATATCGACGGCAATTACCACGAACCTGTTTCCCCTCCTTGAGGCCGCATAGGGCCCCAGGACGTCAACAGCCAGCATCTGCCACGGTCGCTTCGGCACACTAGGCCGTTGCGGTGCCGCTTCCTGATGCCGTACGGCTTTAACGCACTGGCAGACTAGGCAACCTCTCACGTAGGCCCGGACGTAGTCCTCCATGGCCGGCCACCAATAGTGCCGTTTCAAGGCACGTAAGGTTTCCTCTTGACCAGGATGACCAGCGGTCGGGTGTTCATGGTAATAAGCCGACACGTCCTCACGGAGCGCCTCGGGCACATACAATAGCCGTTTACCAGCAGAAGAAACATATACAACCCCTTGGATATCTGAAAACTTGTTGATAAAACGAAGATCGTCCCTGGACATAGGACCCAACTCCTGTATCGTTCTGATACGCGCCCTCAACCTTTGCGTCTCCCTATCTATGGCCTGCCGCCGCACGACCACTTCAGCCGGCGTCTCTACGACGCTCACCACACCTTGGTGTTCAGACAGTTGCACCTTCATAGGTGGCAACCCCATACGCTCTACATCAGCATCCAAGTCTTCACTGTGAGACCCCGAGGGATTACGGGACAAGAAATCAGCTAGCTGATTGTCTCGACCTGCGACGTGCTCCACAGTGAAGGAATACTCCTGTAGAAGTAAGGCCCAACGAGTTAACTTCGCTTTTGCGTCCTTGAACTTGGATAACCAAGTCAACGCTTTGCTGTCCGTTCGAAGAGTGAATGGACGATCTTCGAGATAATGACGGTATCGCTTGATACCCCAAACAATGGCTAAACATTCAGTCTCGTTCACATGATAGTTTAGTTCCGCGCCCTTGAGCTTGGCACTAGCATGTGAAACGATCCTTCTGTCGCCGTGACAATCGACTTGATACAGAACTGCAGCGATGCCTACCCCAGATGCATCGGTCTGTAGGAAAAACGGGAGAGTCATGTCCGGCCTGGCCAAGACCATAGGACGGCCCACGACTTCCTTGATCCTCTCAAACGCCTCCAATGCTTGAGAGTGCCACTTAAGGTCTCGACCTTTCTTGGATTTGAGCATATCACTTATCGGAGCCTCCAACTCCGCTAAGTTCGGGATGAACTCCCGTAGCCAACCAACGGTGCCCAAGAATCCTCGGACCTGAGAGACATTCTTGGGTAGCGGGAATTGTTGAACCGCTAACACATGACCTGGCATTGGTTCGTATGACGTTTCCGTCACCACATGCCCCAAGTACTCCAGCCTACGCTGAGCGAAGTTGCACTTCTTTAAACTGCACCACAGTCCATGTGCTCTGAACCTCTCCAGCACAAGGCGGAGATGGTAGAGGTTCTCCTTTTCATCTTCGCTGTAAACGATTATGTCGTCTAGGTATACTTTGACGAATTTATCGACATAACCAACCAACACTTCCGTCATAAGAATTTGGAAACTTCCAGGTGCATTCGTTAGACCAAACGGCATTGAGTTAAACTCATAACAACCTCCATCAGGCGTAGCAAAAGCTGTATACTTTTCACTAGCCTCATCCATGGGTATCTGCCAAAACCCAGACTTCAGATCCAAAGAAGTGAACACTCTCGCTGTTCCGAGCTCTTTAGTAGTCTCGTGAATACCTGGCAATACCGACGACTCGGGTATTGTCAGACTATTCAACTTCCTGTAGTCGACACAAAACCGAGCCGTACCGTCCTTCTTCGTGACGATAACGACCGGGCTAATAAAGGCAGAATGGGACCTACTTATTACGCCTGCAGCGAGCATTTTATCCACCTCCTCTTGGATAAGAGCCCTCTTCTGATCGGAAACTTTGTACGGACGGAGCTTGAAGGGTAGCTCCTCCTTCAATCGGATTTTGTGGCAAGCAGCCCTCGTCACTGGTTGCCTTGGAGATTCGTAAAAGACGTCTCCAAACTCTCGGATAAGACTCCGAAATTCCTTTCTCGAGAACGCCGGTAGCTGTTCGTCCGCTACCTGTGGTTCAGGGAACTTTTCTGGTGGAAGATAGACCTCCTTCGCCCAGAAAATAGTTTGCCTAGGCCCCTTTCCAACGTACATGGTGCGACGTGCAAAGTCGACCATAGCCTCGTTTGATGCCAGCCAGGGACACCCGAGCAGAAGATCCTCGACAAGATCATCCACCACTTGTACGACAACTTCGTGAACAACACCATCTATTAACAGTTCGACTATTGTCTCCCCTAGACTGGTGATGCCACGACCGGCGCATGCAAGCTGCAACGGTGTCACTTGCTTCCTATCCACCCTCCAGGTGACAGGCAACAAACTACGTTTCAGGAGATTTAGCGAACTTCCGCTGTCCACCAAAACCCTAACTCGACGACCCATCAGTTCAGCCTCGATTCGCGGCAACTGATGCAATCGTCCCTCAACATTGTTGTTCGCTAAGCTAGTATCACAGCGACGATATAGACACAATGGATCCAGCAGATCCACCTCCGACTTCTTCCTAAGCGGGTCGGTCTCAATAAAACTCAGAAGTTCCGACTTGCGATTGACATCAAGTACTGCAGCACCAACTGCAGCCAACGATGGGACTGGGCGATTGCATCCCTCAGGAACCTCGCCTCCGCCCCGACTAAGACGTGTAACTCTCTCAGATGATATGCCTACCACGCCTCTGGTATCTACCAACGGGGAATGGCGATTCGCACCTGCGATCCCATCTGCTCTGCCCCTCGATACCGTCCTTGAGACTTGGCATGCATCGACCTCGAAACCTGCGTCCTGTGTGGGAGTGAGTGACAGACCACCACCCTCGGTGTCTTCACTACCCCGAAGTGGAACCGAAAAGAAAACGTCACTCTCGACGACTTTTTCGTTCCGAAACCTTGATTCGCAATCTTCCCTTGGATACACCTTTTCATCTCGACTTGTGCCTATACCGGACCTGTGCCCAGTTTGCAGTGCCCTAGCACTCTCTTTGACAACAGGCCCCTCCTGGTTCTTCTGTATACCGATCACTAACTCCGAAACCTTGTGTTGTGGCGGATAGAACGACCCACCAACAACGACCTGGGGTACCTCGATGATTTCACAACTCCATGAACCTGAAGATGATTCATAACCCCTTTCATTCGTTCCAAAACTAGAACCTGATTTTTTTGAAATGACTTTCAACCCTCTACGTTTAACGTCTGCCGACGAGTGAACTTTTTTCCGCCTACCACCAGTGGCGCGATCCACACGCTCATCTACCACACTGAAACAAACGGATTCACAATCTGACCGGTCTGCCCAATGTAGTTTGCCTGATGACGGTGGCGTTTCGGCTGAAACGACTCCAGCTACAACATCCTGGAACTCCTTCTCCTCCTCCTTGTTGGGAATACATGCCGCATAATTCCTATGACAGTCCAACACTGTCACAGAACCGCAAAACGGTGTTGAAGGAGTACCTACTCCGATGGAGCCCCCTGATGGCTCCTGTTGGAGTTTTTTGAAACTTCTTTGCAAACTGCAATTTTGTCTGCGTCCTTAAGTGACGTCTTACGACGCGAGGTTTTACTCGCCTGCACGGTATTAACCGTATGTGCCTTATTGGCCGGATCTAACGGTTTTGTTCCCGCACTCTGACGTTTGGGACCGTTCTTGCTATCATTTTGCTGAGGGCAATCTTTGTTCCAGTGAGTTCCCTAGCAAGTGAAACATCCGCTCGAAGGAACGTTGTTTCCTCCAAAACGCCTCGATTGATCATAATTCTGGAATTTAGTGCCATTGTTATTAAAGTTACTGGACCTAACATGGTTCGAACCCCTGTTGTCCTGTAGCTGTCCCTGAGGACGTTTAAGTGGCACATCGTCGGCCTGATGAGGACGGTTGGTGTTCGAAACAAGTTTCGGCCCTGACTGTACACTTTGGCTGGTGCTACGAAGTAACGTCTCGACAGCAACAGCTTTTTGTGTCAGCTCTTCAAAAGTTGCAAATCTATGCAATTGCAAATGGACTTTAATGTCCGGTCTGATCCGGTTTAATATTAATCGCACAACCCTTCCTTCGTCCATCTCTGGGTAGAGCCTCTGTGAAAGACTCCACTTGTTCAGGATGAAGGAAGTTATTGACTCTCCCTTCGGCTGGTCAGTGCCAAAGAACTCCGCTTCTAAGCTCGAGACCAACAGATCGTTATCGAACCGTTCCTGGAGCCGATTTGTGAAAAACTGCCAGTTTAGGCGTGAGTTTCGATATGGAGCATACCACTGCTGGGCTGCTCCCTTGAGCCACTGAGCTGCAACGCTCACCCAGACGGTTGGATCAAAGCCCCCCAAATAATCCTCAGAGGATTGGATAAATTGTATTGGATCTTCGTGAGGAAGCCCACTGAGATGTGGTTTGTTGTTAATTAAACCCCCATCAAAACCGTTTAGGGTTCCCCGACGTCTATCCTCCAGCAAATCTGCGAGTCGCACGAGCACGTCGTCGACCCCCGTCACTGGTCTTCTGGGATTCTCCTGAATCCGGACTGTAGGTGCTGGCCTCCTCGATGGGTAATATCCACTCCTGTGGACATCACCGGGGTTGGAAGCACCGTTTTGAACGTACCGAGGGACATCCTCAGATTCCCTATAATGACGATTCCCGGTTGGCAACCGGGTAAACGTGCCATATGGGCGACAAAGGGTTTCCGGTTCACCCATATCCATATCATCTACTGGGAGTCTCTCAGGAGAGAGATCCCGAACTCTAAGTCTGTTCGTCGGAGGAAGGTTACATTCGCAGATCCCTGAAGATTGTCTATCTTCAGCAGCCCCACGTTGGGCGCCATGTCTCGTTAACCGGTGTGGATGGACGGCTTCCGCAAAGTTTCGGATTCCTCCGAAACCATCTTCAGCCACCCACCGCTCTGCTCCTAGTTGCCTGGAGGGCAAGGACGTCGTCACCCAGGGATTTCGGGTGGCAACTTCCGTGTCCCTGCCGACACCCGTTACGAAATCTGCCTTACTAGCTCTTATTGCTTGTTCTGGCCGTGCATATGGTATCCCTTGGGAGGTACGCTGAACCCGCCCCTGGAGAGATATTGGAATGCTAGCATTCCCAACTCCCTCCGAGAGCCTTCCACCACCCCCTAGTTCATCCACTAGGGCCTCAGCATCACCCGGTTCCCTTAGGGTATGCACATCTGCTTCTTCCGTGGCTCCATTTGTTTTCACAAATTATTTTATTTCCATTCGATTTCTCATCAGGTTGGCCAAATCGGAAAACGGGTATAGATTCCTCGGCGAAGGAATACGTGTATTTCTTCGGCGTTCAAGAATCACGTTGGTTTATGGATTTTCTCGGGGCTCTCCGAATATCGGACCGCCCTAGTAATCGAGATATCTGAAATTCTGACTTTCAATATCTCCCTAGATCTAGGGAGTATTTAGTGACTTTTGTCAAATACTCCCTAGAAAACGCAGATAACGGGACTTTAACGGTCATTTGCCCAAATCCCGCGCGTTTTCGCGAGCTAGGGTTTTGTTCAACCAAGGGCGACGCCCACTTTGGCCCTCTAGGCCAATGGGTGTCGCGGATTTAGCAGTCAGGATTGCATATATATGCAAGCAGCGAAGCAGCAGACAGCCACTCTTTCTTGTCGAATTGCAGTGTAATAATCAATTTCGTGTTTCTGTTAAATAACTCACGTTTGTTTGGCTTTGCCTTTTGTCTCTGCAATTCATCGTTTTGGCTAGCAGTTAGAGTCAGGTTCTCGGTAATAATAATTCAGTTCACAGTAGATTTATAACGTTTTGTTTCTATCTTAAAAGGGGTTAGACTCACTTGTACGGTTTACAGGTGTTTTATTCGCGCTACGAAAGTACGTTGATAGGTAGTTTAACTCTCGAGCAATAATCAGTGTAAAGTGATCTTTTGCAACGGACACTTAGGGATTTAACTTCATCAAAGTTATTTCCCGACTTAATACCTGTACGCGACGTTGACGAAAAATCCCCATCGTATGAAAAGGGGTCAGGCACCAAAACGAGATCTCACCTGATACAATCGGCTCGATCGTAGAGTTCCACGAAGATTGTATCGTTCGAGCTTAAATTCCTCGGCCTGTCAAGACATCATTAGCTGCGACTTTGTCGTTGGCGAGCCACATATCCTGTGGTACCTAGGGGTTTCGCGTCCTTCCCATACCTATTTCCTGCGGCTGCTTTCGGCTTTTCCACCTGAGACAGTCTGGTTAGGCTCCGTGATCCTTTTACCCAAATCTCTGTCTTGGTTTTTGTCACATCCAGTTGTAAATTTTTAAAGTAAATTTTTCCAAGTTTAATTTTTCCTTTTTGGTGCTTCACACAATTTTGAAGTTAGGAAATTTTATTTAGATAATTTTTCTAAACCGTGAATCCTTCCTCCCTCGTCCATTTCCCGGCGAGGTCTTGTTAGGTGTTAGGTTAGTTAGCTATAGGGTGACCCTTCTCATCGTCACACTTGAGTTGGGTCGACGCGAGGTCGATTTTAGTGCACTTCTCCTTTGCCACACACTTGCACACGCAAGTAGCCCGACAATACATTACAGCCGTAACTGTTTGTCCTTTAGAGCAATGACGAATATGAGATTGAGATCTCATATGCTCGCGGAGGAGAATACCCAAGTCGTGTTCGCCGGCGCTGGGCTTTCTCGGACACCTCCGCCGTCGGGTGATTTAGACGCCAGGCGTCTATTCCCCGAAGCGTCGCGACGCCTCGACGGAGACGTCCTCCAGGTACGTACTACCGGGGAAAACCGTGAGTTGACGATGTCAACTACCTTGTCCCCGAGAAGTGTGCTGGACCAAGGTACTTTAGAGTCGAGCTTAGACGGAGGGAGGCAGCCTTCCCCGTCGGCTCAGGTAGATTTAGTAATTGATACCGTGGGAGTTGTCACAACTCCACCTCTGGAAGCTCGTTTTGAACGTTTTCAATTAACCAGAAATGTATCTGTTCGCAGGTCGGAGGGTTCCAGAGGAGTCCATGCTGGCGAAGCTCGCGAGGTACGCCCCCTCGGAATGCGCCGAAGCGCTCCGAGGTCATTGGGTGTGCCCCACGCACAACAGCTGAGGCCACAAGGATTAGATGTGCATACCCTAAGGGAACCGGGTGATGCTGAGGCCCTAGTGGATGAACTAGGGGGTGGTGGAAGGCTCTCGGAGGGAGTTGGGGATGCTAGCATTCCCATATCTCTCCAGGGGCTGGTTCAGCGAACCTCCCAAGGGAACACACATGCACAGCCAGTACAAGCAAATAGAGCTACGAAGGCAGATTTCGTAACGGGTGTCGGCAGGGACACGGAAGTTGCCACCCGAAATCCCTGGGTGACGACGTCCTTGCCCTCCAGGCAACTAGGAGCAGAGCGGTGGGTGGCTGAAGATGGTTTCGGAGGAATCCGAAACTTTGCGGAAGCCGTCCATCCACACCGGTTAACGAGACATGGCGCCCAACGTGGGGCTGCTGAAGATTGACCATCTTCAGGGATCTGCGAATGTAGCCTTCCTCCGACGAACAGACTTAGAGTTCGGGATCTCTCTCCTGAGAGACTCCCAGTAAATGATATGGTTATGGGTGAACCGGAAACCCTTTGGCGCCCATATGGCACGTTTACCCGGTTGCCAACCGGGAATCGTCATTATAGGGAATCTGAAGATGTCCCTCAGTACGTTCAAAACGTCGCTTCCAACCCCGGTGATGTCCACAGGAGTGGATATTACCCATCGAGGAGGCCAGTGCCCACAGTCCGGATTCAGGAGAATCCCAGAAGATCAGTGACGGGGGTCGACGACGTGCTCGTGCGACTCGCAGATTTGCTGGAGGATAGACGTCGGGGAACCCTAAACGGTGTTGATGGGGGTTTAATTAACAACAAACCACATCCCAGTTTCAGTGGGCTTCCTCACGAAGATCCAAAACAATTTATCCAATATTCGAGTTGGTCTGAGTCAAGTTTGCTCCAAACGCCGAGCTCACGCAAACAATGAATATATGCCAACAGCTATAACCCATCCAAACCCTCAACTTTCCTGATGTACTTCGATGTCAACAATCAGTACGGATGGGCTTTGTCACAGTACCCTTCCTTATGGCGGGTTCGAATGGCCAGATACAAATATTGATGTCACAACTGTGGCAGATGATGCTGATGAAGGATACATTCTAGAAGTGTACTTGGAATATCTTCAATATTTGCATGATAAGCACAAAGATATACCGTTTTGCCCCGAACATATTTTTCCTAAGACGAGAAAACCTCCAGTGAAAATTAAACAACTTACAAAGTTGATGGCCACTTTACGTTCGAAGGAGAAATATATCATACATTATAAGGCATTGAAGCAGGCTTTAGCAAATGGATTGGTTTTGACTAAAATCCACCGTGTTCTTAAATTTAAACAAAGTCCCTGGTTGAAGTCATATATCGATCTCAATACGGATCTCCGCAAGAAGGCAAAAATCTTTTCAAATTAATGAACAACGCAGTCTTTGGTAAAACTATGGAGAACGTTCGGAAGAGGGTCAATATCCACCTTCTAACTGAGTGGAGTGGAAGATATGGTGCAGAAGCCTATATTTCAAAATCGGAGATTAAAAATTGCACCATCTTCAACGAAAACTTGGTGGCTGTTGAGCTTAACAAGCTGCAGATTTTCCTGAACAAGCCGATCTATGTGGGACAGGCTATATTGGATTTAGCGAAAACTACCATCTATGATTTCCACTATGGTTATATGGCTGAACGTTTTGGAGAGGACTGTACAGCTATGTACACTGATACAGATTCTTTCGTATATGAGTTGCGACAAGACCCCTATGTAGTTATGAAGGAGGACTGCCACAAACATTTTGACACTTCAGACTATCCCTCCGATAACATTTATGGAATTCCTCAGGTCAACAAGAAATTATTGGGTATGATGAAGGACGAAAATAGTGGCGTCCTGATGACTGATTATGTAAGACTTCATTCCAAATTGTATGCTACGAAAGTGTTGACATCAGATGCTGACATTATTGATAAAAGAATGGAATTGGAAGAACCTGAGTATGATGGATGAAATCAATAACACATTGATGAATTTTGGAACAACCAAGAAGGCTAAGGGCGTGAAATCATCTGTGGACAGAACTAAGATTACATTCGATGATTATTTGGAATGTCTGAACAGTTGGAAATGTATGACTGTAACCCAGAGACTAATCCGCTCTGAGACACATCAAGTACATTCAATTGTACAGGACAAAATTGTGCTCAACCCACATGACGATAAACGCTACCTGATACCAAACTCAGATGAAACTTCACCTTGTGGACACTATTCAATAGAAGAAAATTTGATGGATACCTCGGAATAACTATGTATATAAATATACTAAAATAAAATGTATTATTTGATGACCATTTTCTCATGATTGGTGGTTATGCTATGCCTACTGGGGGAGTCTTCCACAATAAAAAAGGGTAACGCATTGGCATCCTACCTCCCGGGTGATGAGGAAACGGACTGAATATTCAACCAACGCTGAATTTTAAATTATTTTGAATCTGATTCATATTAATATCATTTTTGATTCTCTAATGATACTTGTTGTTAAAATCACTTTTGAAAGGTATGTTCGGTTCATTGGATTATTTCATTATCAATCTGTGTACTTCGCACACAAACATATGATACTTGAAGTGTCTATTTTTTTTTCATGCTGATTTTGCATTCAACAACTTTCATATTTCTGGTATCTAATGATGCTTGAAATATTATTATTCTAATTGTTTTATTGCGATTCATATCAATAATATCATCTTTAAACGCTGTGTACGTTTGACCTTCCATTTTTATTCTCAAATGCTGTTTCAAAACGGAGTCTATGAGTATCAGACTCGATTATTTTTTCTGTTGCTGTGAGCTCTCTTCTTATTCAAAACTGGCTCCATCACGAAATAATTCATAATTTTCTGTGTGCTATGCAACATCAAATACAAGTGAATTTTCTAAATTTCATTGTGTCTTTATATGCACAACCATAACATACTGCACTTAGCGAAACCGTTACATACCGCACCATACCTGACCATACTGCGCTAAGCGTAACCGTAGCATACCGCACCATACCTAACCATACTGCACTAAGCGTAAACAAAAACGGTTGCACGAAACCGGTTGCACAAATCGGATGCATGAAAACGGTTGCGCGCGGAAACGGTTGCATGAAAACGGTTGCACGATAACGGTTGCACGCTTGAAACGCACGCAAAATGGTTGCGCACCGAAACGGTTGCACTAAAATGGTTGCGCATGGAAACGGTTGCACGAAAACGGTTGCACGCTTGAAACGCACGCAAAACGGTTGCGCACGGAAACCGTTGCATGAAATCGGTTGCACGCTTGAAACGCACGTAAAACGGAACGTAAAACGGAACGGAAACGGTTGCACAAAACAGTTGCACGATTACGGTTGCATGAAAACGGTTGCACGAAAACGGTTGGCCATTTTTGCTAACAATGATGAGGTTTTTGGATCGCTCTGTATATATTTTTTCCTAATACATTTATAAGACGTCCTTGTACAACTATGATGAGCGTTGACCAGCAGCCATTTTTTTCTTTTACGAAAAGTCCAAACATCCTCTCATTACACAAATAGATGTCGAATGTATTTCAGTCTCTGTATGGATAAGTAGTTGTTTTTAAGTCAATTGCACAAGTAGATGTCAGATGTAATTCGATCTCTGTATCGGTAAGTGGTTGTCTTGTGAGGGGGCTGACGTCTATACTCCATCACCGTCATGTTTTTTTTTCTTTGTTTGATGACTCAACGCACAAAACGAAAACATTTTGAATCCCCATATTTCCAATGATGCGTTTTTCTCTGATGGTTCAACAACCGAAACGAAAACAATTTGAATCCCCATATCCCCAATGATACGATTTTCTCTTCCTCATGCACCCATGTTTTTTTTCTCTTAGATGATATATTGATACACCTGGTATACTAAATTTGATGACATGTTATTTTCTATCAAATTATGCGTTTTGATACAACCTGTTGTTTTTTCTCATAAATGATGTGGTACACCTGGTATACTGAATCTAACGAGCAGCCGCTATGTTTTTTCTCTCCTAAAATGATATGTTGGTACACCCGATATACCGAATCTAACGAGCAGCCGCCGCGTTTTTTTCTCTCATAAATTATATGTTGGAACACCTGGTATACTGAATCTAACAAGCACCCACCATGTTTTTTTCTCTTAAATGGTTTGTTTTGAGATACCTGGTATACTAAATCTAATGAGCAGCAGCCATGTTTTTCTTCTCTTAAATGATACGTTTTGAGACACCCTATACACATATCTTGTTGAAACGCTAGACCACCGTTGAACCGCCATTTTTTTCAAATTTTTTTCAAACATCATTATTATTATCAGACTCATAATCATAAGTTTTTTTAAATATTCAAACAGCGTCTGGATAAATATACCAAGTGAAAGGACGATGGTTCTGCTGTTGAAAAATCTTTTTTCTTTTTAAATTCAATTCAAAATATGTGTGCGCGCTCAATTGACAAAATGTTATCAATCTAAGGGATCTCTCTCTACTACGTCACACGATGAACGCAGACCAGCAACGCTCTAATTTCATCCCACCCAAAAACAGCAAAAATTGCAAAACGGATCTTAAAAATCTTTATGCAGATTAACATGTAAAAATGATCGAATTGATTGTAGAACTCTTGTAGCATATATACTACCCAGGCCAGCAGTTCCGTTATCAAAACCGCAGAGTAACGACTATTGTGTTATCTGCTCTGCATTCATGGGAAACTGTTGTTTATTCTGGAATATTCTCGAATGTTCTTTTCTTATCACACCAGAGTTATAAAAGTATTTAGATGCGCGGTGAACGTTAGTTAGTCGTCAGCCAGTGAAGAAAAGTCAAGCAGTGATCACTTAGATATCTCCAGATATTTTTCGTTATGGGTTTGTGCATCTATCTCTAGATACAAAGTGAGTTTTTCATACATATTTTATTATTTGATAAAAGTGTTTTTCAGGTAAATTGAAATAAATGTTTTCATGTTCTATTTTTGAGTGTTTTCAGTTTGGACTTTTCAGATTAATTCAATTCAGTAAATGTTTTTTCAGATAGAGTTATTCTCACGTTTTTACGTTTGTTTTTTTGCATTTTCGTTTTTCATCCAATTTGTAATTCATGCGACTTAATTGTTTTCGAATTACAAAAACATTTTTCAAAATTTTTGCGAATTATAGCGAAAGCTTTTTATTTAGTTTTTCCCTTCAGAAGGATTTACAGAAAGTCAATGCGTGTTCTGTTGTAGCCAGGAAGCCCATCACGAAATTGAGTGATTTGCCGGTAGGGACGCCGCAGAGAATATTCTCAGCGAAAATCGTTAGAGGGAAATTTGGCGAGGTGGTGCTGTTGGATTTGGGGGAGAAAAACACCTTCTTACCTCAGCGGGTGACGGATATCGTCCTTTCATGGAAGAATTTACGAGTGGAAAATATTCAATAATTTTCAAAGGTTTGGTGGATACTGGAAAAGCGAATGCCGCTGCGTCATTCGAGATTGTAGAAAATTTTTCTTTTGTCGCAGTTTTTTTCTTTGCATGTGGTAAAAATTCTGAAATAAATTTTTTTCCTAATTTCCAGATACTTATATACCTTTCCTAATCACAACAAATTAGCTTTTATCTATTTCACTGATCGAATCGATATTCAAATCGATATTCTTTTGGCACGTTTAATTTTAACTTTGAAAATTCAATTTTGATACATTGTTAAATGGCCGTATGTGCGTCACTCTGTCACTCATGAATTTCATGATTAATTTGGAAATCTTCAAAGTTTGAGTACTATACGTTATCATTATCGAATATCATTTTGTACTCTTACCCTCTTTTGACGACTTGGTCCTGAATCCTGAAATGTCACAGCTGAAATAAATTCTAACCTGTGAAAGTCAAGACAAAGTGTGGAGAGAATTTTCATTGATTCTATCAATCTTGAAGTTAAAAGATTATGAATTAGATCTGTTTCTGTTCGTGCTTTATGGTTTTCAGGGACACAAGTTTTTCCACAAGTTTTTCCTGAATGTTCAGAAGTTATCAATCTGCTTAAAAGGCAAGAACAGTGAACTAGGATCTAAATTCCTGAACCTGGATGTTGATCTGTGGGAAGGTCTGATCTGGCAGCTTGGAGAACAGGATTCATGGGTGAGTAAATGCTTTGAATTCCTCATTTCCTTATCTCAATTAGAGGAAGCTACACTCACTCATGAAGCTTTGAGCTCTTGTTAAGATCTTTCGCTCTCTTCTACATCGCTACCCATGTTTAGATGTAATGGCCTAGCCAGAAAAAGCTCGTTATATTTTGATAAGCTTTCATTTTCAGTAGTTTTAGACACAAATAAAGCCATCTGTTTTCTTTGTGACATTATAAGAAAGCATTATCTCAATTCTCTTGCTTTCTCTCTCTCTCTCTGATTCTCCTCAATCAGGAGATACACATTTCCTTTCCATCCTTGATGAGATAGATCAAGTTTCTTTTCATTATTTTGCTTGTCAGTTCCACTGAACGTTGGAAATTGACTATTAAATTGAAGAATAATAAAAAACAATATATTTATGAAAATCTTTTTCTTATGCTCGCTTGAGATTGATTTCTTCTCTAACATTGCTTGAGAAATTACAGAATTTGAGCTTCATTGTAAAATTGAATTCTTTCTGTACCTATTGAATATTTCAATGATTGTTTAACTCAGCAAATCTTACAATACATTTATTGTAAATTCAAATTCTTTATCTCATTTATATATTCCCTGAATAATCTATTTATTGTGAATTTAAACTCTTTCATTTCATCATCATTCATTTTGATAATCTATAAGTAAATTCAGATTAGATTTGTACAATCATGATCACATCTCGAGTCGTGTGACTCAACCTGCCACAAGATACTGGTTTGTGTTTATTTTCCACAGCGTTACCTCATCGTTCGAACATCTTATGAAATCCAGGAAAGACCCCAGACCGACTACAGATTGTATCCAGATTGTATCCTGCTTGTAGAGCAGCCATTGTCCCTAGAGACCATACAAGGCTCCTACATTCATCGTTAAAGTATAGCTCTGTAGTAAGTTTTTCTCATCGCAAGAACTGATCATAAAATTTGAATAAACCAACCAGTCATTTCAAGGCAAATATTGAGAGACCAGAATCACTCCATTAGAATCTTGTCACATGTTTTGTCGCACATTTGACTTCTTTGGAATCTTGTCACACATGTTTTGTCACATGGGACTTTTGTCTATATAGTGTTTTCTGAACTTTGTTTTTTTATTGCATGAAGATCATCAGACAAATCAGTGTTCTTGGTATTTTTATTTAATAAAAAAAAGAACCTGGTGCCCATGCATACCTAATATCTTTTATCTTTATACCTTACATTTGTCAAAGGATATATCTGTCGTACTAGCAGATAACGATACCCATGACCTCCCGTAACATTCTGAGCAGCTCATAGGCATTGCTGTAAAAAAAGAGCAAGCAAATAAGGATAAGTGTTTATCTTTAGTTGCAACATCGGTTTAATTATGTCGGTATACTTGTATCTTTTACAACCTTTCGGATAACCTAGAGAGTTTTTGTGAATGTTAGACAAAGCTACAATTGATTGTATGCCTGCATATCTTCATTACTATAGTTTTCAGGTGTGCTTAAAAATATGAGTTCATATATACCGGGTGTTCCTTTTCACAAGTATCCACCCATTTTAATGTATCCGCTGCGTTGTCGAAATCTATTTCTTTGTTACCAAGGAACCATTTTGAAGATACACCATCATATACAAGCCGTACACTTTATCTATTTCTCTGTCATTGCTCCAATGTTTTATAATGTACGGTTGAGCCATTATAGGATATTGATCGAGATATTCCTGTAAAACTTGTTCATTCATGTCTGACGCAAAGCTCTTATCTTGTTCCTCTTGTGTGCCTACGCCAAAGATATCCTCATCATCACCATCATTATCATCTGTACCTGCAACATGTTCGAGGGATTGGAACGGACGGCGGCGGCATTGCTGCTTTTTTCCTCAATGGGACAGATAAAGGTTTGAAGAATTGTTGCAACGACTCATCTTCGGATCTGCCCAATTTCAGAGCCAAATAATTTTTTCGAATAGCTTTTGCAATTTTATTGATTTTAGTTTTTCGAATAACATCAACTTCTTTGCTCAACGGTTTCAAGATGATAACTGTAGGATACATCAATCCCTCTGTATATTTATATATTTGCCGAATCCTTGACGATAACGTCCAGCATTTATATCAAAATCTTTCATAATCACAACGGTTCCATATCGATGCTGTCGCCAGCATTTCGCATACATTGTCTGGGGAAACGTGTTCATCGAATACATGTTTCAAATTCATTTCATCCTGCTTGAAAATAGTACTTGTCGGAACTGCATTAATCTTTAAATTTTACTTCATGAAAAGTTTTTGTTTTTTTGAGGATTAATGTGAATCAACTGTCACTATTTGAAGTCGCTTAATCGACATTTCAGGCAAGAGATGACTAGTACGAATGGGAATGCAGACAGAGACAGCTGCAGAGAACAACGCCATCGGGAAAGGATGGAGGAAGAAAGACTCCTCCCCCTTCCCAGCCGCCCGTTGTCTATTACACCGACCACGAAGCGGCCGCGGTTTCGGAAAAAATTAAACAGGACGATTCATTCACGAAAGCCTTACAGGTATGCCGCAAGGACCCTTTGTGGGTCCGCTGTTGTTCGAAAATATACCGTCATTAAAGATAATCAGTTCAAGGTCTTTAAAATAGATATATTGAAAACAAGGCTCAATATGTACGATATCTTTGAAATAATAGCCTGTGCGGGTAGAGGACGGCTATTATTATTATTTGCCGTGGCGCTCCGGGGCGACTTACTGATATTATCGGTGGTGTATCCACTTTTCAGCTTTAGGAAAACCCGGAAAACCTACAACATCACCCCGGTTGGTCGGTGCGCACTTCAAGCTAGCACAAGACGTCAGGATTGGCATCTAGGCAACTCACATCACACTTGATTCACAACAAGGCATGTGGCCACCTTAAGAGACCTGTGTACTCGAGAAAAAAGATTCCGTACCGGAGCCTCGAACGTCTGTCTGATGCGAGCTTGGAGTTCCACTGCTAGAGACCTTAGCCACTGAGCCACCGACCGACCTGTATTACTTTCTTATTTTGTTCTCAAATCAGACCTTAAATCACAAATACCTTGAAATGTGTCACCAATAATGAGGCCAATTTCTTGGCGCTTTCCGATTGGTCTTTTAGCTGGTAGGAGTGGTATCAATTGTTTGGGAATTTTTGAATATGTCTGACAAAGTATGCAACATCAATATTTCGGTGTCTGCAAAAAGAGTAATATTCTCGAATTTTCTGTTGACCATCGCATGCAACATCATCGAAAATGAATGTGGAATTTGATTTGGCCTCGTGAAGGCTTATGATTTCCTTATTTTCCCTGAACGGATAATATCCAAATCCCTTGACTTTTCCCAAAATTTCTTGAACCACCTGATATTTGGGTTGGTACAAAGATTTTGAATACACGTAGATGTTTTCGGATTTTGCTCCATTCGGGTGAAATAACAGTGTTAAAATAGCATTCGTCTTTCCACAACCACTTGGCCCACAAATAATTGCACGAAACGAATTCGATAATAATTTACCGTGCTTCCCAACCATACTCATATTGAGGCCTCCATTCAAAAAATCCAAATCTTCAATATGCAGTGTCTTATCTTGTTGAACGACTTCCATGATGTGATGAAAAAACATGGGCGCGCCACGGTTATGAATAAACACATTTGAGGTAGCTTTCATCATAATTAATGTTGATTTACTCTGTTGCAGTTGTTGTCAATTCAATCATCAATAAGCTCCCGTTCGAATTGCATCTACCAGGTTATACGTTTTGCGGACCTGGCACCAAACTGAGACAGAGAATACAACGCGGAGAACTGGCGTGAATCCTTTGGACGAAAGCTGCAAAGATCACGATATTGCATACTCTCATTCCGACTCCCTAGAAGACCGTCATAAAGCAGATCAAGTGTTGGAAAATAGAGTTTGGGAACGAGTTAAATCTAAAGACGCTATATTTGGGGAATGGGCTGCAGCTTGGCTTGTTACTTTCACCATGAGAGCGAAACGTAAGCTAGGTATGGGCGTGTCCTTTCGACGTAACTTGCTTCATAAAATTATTGAAAATTGGAAACACAATCCTACTAATATTAAGAAATCTAGTGCTTCGGCTTTGCGAGCTGCTAAAATGGCATTGAGTCAAGCTGGAGGATGTAAGGAAATACGAGTGTCTGGAATAATTCCATCCGATGCAAAATCTGGAGGAATCCTACCCCTCATAGATAGACGCAAAAAATGCTAAAAGGAAACTCGAAGATGATCAACGTCACAATAAATCTCCATGGAGCATTTGGGTTCGGGTTTGTACCTCTCGAGGGTTTATACTGTTCCCGAAAAAACAACATCAACGCAAAAGACGTGGTCTTTACCTGAGAAAGCAAAAAAACTGCTAGATAAGCTACCCCATAGATACGATACGATTCGGAAATTCAGAAGTGTACTCATCTGTTAAAAATACCACATTTTCGTAGAGTCTTTATGCGTGATACGTTGCCAACTTGTGGTCCTTGGCTGCGAGAATGCGCTGTATTGAACTTGGATTCCCACTTGAATGTGGGCACTCATTGTGTAGCTTACAATAAAAACGACAATGTCGCACAATATTTCGATAGTTTCGGCAATCTCAAACCTTCAATGGAATTCGCAAGATATTTTGGGAGGGGTGTAAGAATTACATATAATAATAGTCAATATCAAAATTATAATCAAAGTAACTGCGGACATCTCTGCCTAAAGTTTCTACCTCATAATGTCCACCGCTGAGATGAATAAATCGTTGGCTGAAATACATAAATATAAATCATTGCGAGATTTCACTGATACTCAACTGCGAGCTTTGTCAATCGAATATTTGATTGGGAACGCAGGATTTTGGGAGTTGCTGGATGTATGGCATAGGATACCAAAGGACTACAAAAATCGATTCGATTTGCAGATTCGTCTAACATGTTTCATTCATTATCAAAATGAGTTTGGACTGTCAACGACATCAATAAAAGAAGCAGAGTATCATGGACCAGTAAGCGCACAATTTCCATGTTATTATTGTAATAATAAATAAATGATTTTTCATCCAGGTTGTTGTTCATCATTTGAGGTGGGTCGCTTTCGACACTATGTCAGTCATGTCTATGATATTGACGTTAACGAGTCGCTCTTGGATTCTGATTCAGAATACAGTTTGGCTTTGCTCAGCTTCCATTCGTACAACAGTATACCCAACATTGAAGAAGGAACAAAATTCTACTAGTTTGAAAACGGTGGCTAAACTAAACAGAGTATCGATACTAGCTCTTACGAAATTGGTGATATTGAGGCTTTGATCAGCAAACACATCACACCTAAAACGTACAAGGAAAACCCCGAGGAATTTTTCTACCTCAAACCGAATAATAATAATACGCTGAAAAGCGAAATATTCTGCCTTGAACACTCAATCGATTTCCGACCTGCTAACAGTTTGGCCCTCATTTTAGGGTTTTCGTCTACTCTTCTCAAACCCAACTTTCATTACGCATCAGATCTACCTGTAGATATCATTAAAGTACGTAACATGCACATAGATAGCAACATTATGTTCGGAGCATTCTATAACGATGCAACGTCTCATACGATATACGAATTTGCTGTTGGTGTTGATTCTGGTACCGCAATTGACGAAATGTCCAACCATCTCATTTATCTATCCATTGCTCATAGAGACGAAATAAATAATATTACGCTGCGAGTGCTGGACCAGCATTCTCAACTCGTTGATTTTCGAAACGAAGAAATAATCGTTCGGTTGGCATTGAAGCGGAAGTATGGTGTTAATCATTCATGAAAATATCTCGCCACCATACCCCCCCTCCACCTCAATCTTCACCAAGACCTTCAAAGTGCGTCAACTACTGTCACCGGAGAATAAACTGTTTTTGGAATCTCTTGGTTATCATGTTGTCCAGTCAAGTGTTCAACATTTTCTGAAAACCACACAACGATGAATCCATACAAAAGGTGGAATGGCGGACTCACTACCCATATGTCAAGTACTTTCGCAATAATGATGTCATTGAAATCAACATCAATCAATGTGACGCGTACGATGCTTTGTATGATAGCCTGCTATTCATCAGTGGAAAAGTTGTGAAAACCAAAGGAGATGGTCGTGTAACTTTCGTAAACAATGCTGGCGCTTTGTTGTTATGTTATGTTATGTTCCAATCTGCTAGTTATGAACAAAGCGGTAATGAATTGGAGACGGTTCGTGAAGTTGGAATTGTTAGTACTGTCAGAGGCTTTCTCACCTACACCGACGAAGATATCAAGCACTTGGCCAATTCAAGTTGAACTTCAACGCTGGGGTTATTAACACCACTGACCTATTATTCAACATGCTCATACCCATCAAACATTTTTTGAATATTTTCAACGATTATCAATGTGTTTCCTATGGCAAACATACCATCCGATTAGTACAAGCTGCAGATGATAGCAGCTGCTTCAAAATAGAGGAGACCGCTGGATCGCCGCCTGGTACAACAGCAGTCAAGTTGGAAATTGACAATATTGAACTCAAAGTAAAGCGAATCTTTCCGCATGATCAAATTGAATTGCAACTCTTGAAGGCCATCCAAGCTGATACTCTTATTCTCATACCGTTCAGAAAATGGGAACTTCATATGTTGCCTGCTCTCACACAAGGTGCAAAAAGTGAAATATGGGCCATCAAGACTTCATAGTTTCTCGAAAGCCCTCGCTATGTGATTGTATGTTTCCAAAAAGACCGTGATTACACCAAATTCAACAATGATCCAACAATATTCGCTCATTCGAATATCACCAATATAACACTCACTATGAACGTTGAGAAATATCCCAAAGAGAATATGCATCTGAATTTTGCAAAGGGGAATTTTTTGCAAGCCTATTTCAACTATACACAATTTGGTCTCGGCTACAATATAACTAATCAACAGCCTTTTTGGAAAATGTGGAGGAACTTTGCATGTCCAGAGGTTTCACCAAAGATTAACAGCGAGTGATTTATTTTCAGGTTCGGCTTTGATTTGGTTCAGGTCTTTTCGTTCAAAGTTCAGTACTTGGACTCAGTTGGTAGATGAACTCAGGTTACAGTTTCAGTCAGCAAATAATGAAAAGCTCTTTGAGGAAATCCGACATAGGACTCAAGGACCAAACGAATCGATTGGAATCTACATAGCTGTGATGAATAATATGTTTACCCGTCTTATAGTTCCAGTAAGTGATGGTAACAAGTTGAAAGTTTTGTTAGAAAATATCACACCATTCTACCAAAGTCAGTTGAGTTTAGTTGAGGTTAAATCTGTAGATCATCTTTTACAATTGGGTAGACAGATTGAAAGTAGAAAGTTAGCAATTGATTCCTACAACCCACCTTCAAAGAACCGAAATAATTTGTTGGAACCGGATTTAGCTTTCATATATGCGCCATCGGTTTCCTCCATCAGTGATGAATCTGCTGGTACTTCAAGTACAAGGAAGACGTTGTTGGAATTGTGGGAGTGATTCTCATCTCTCTTCCAAGTGTGAGAAACCAGTGAGAAACCAAAAAACAAAATATACTTGTCCCATGTATATTAAGGGTAATCAGGGAAACGGACAAGGGAGGCGTTAGTGGATGGCCAGCTTCAGTCTCTAATTTGTACAGAGGCCAGTAGTTCTCTCAAATCTATTATTGACTTCGTTTTCGCGCATGCTCGAGGAGATGAACGACCTCATGTTATTGTTTCAATTTTTGGTATGGAGATTGTTGGTTTACTTGATAGTGGAGCTAGTCGTTCTATTTTAGATGGAAAAGGATGGAATGTCTTGAAATATATAGGTTTAGTTAAATTACATGTTTCGGATGCTATATCTGCGAGTGTGGCAAATGGTCAAAATTGTGAATGCATAGGTGTATTACGGGTTCCTGTGAAATAACGGGATGTTGATGAGATAATTGACCTATTAGTCGTACCAGAATTCAATCATAATTTGATATTTGGTGCTGATTTCTGGGTTCGTATGGGTATTGTTTCAGATCTCAGATCTAAAGAGTGGCATTTTTCTGTTGAAAATGAAATTGAGAATTCAGGTATTTGTTCGGTGACAGCATTGAATTCTAACGATAATTGACTAAGAATCAAACAGTTGTGCTTGACAAAATGGTTAGGGATTATTTTGAGAAAATGGGTGACAAACTAGGAGGTACTAGTTTAGTACAACATCGAATTGTTCTCAAGGAAAATACGGAACCGATCAAACAGCGGTTCTACCCAGTTTCTCCAGCATTACTAAAACTTATAAATGCTGAGTTACAGGACATGCTTAGCAAAGATGTTATTGAACCATCCTCTAGTGCTTGGAGTAGTCCTATCGCCATGATACCTGGCAATTTTGCGTTGACTACAAGGAAGATGAATGGTGTGAGTCAAGGAGATACCTACCCTCTTTCACTTGTTTCGGGTATATTGGATAGATTGCGTGATGCGAAGTTTCTATCCAGTCTCGATATCAAGTCTGCCTATTGGCAAATTGGGTAAATTGAAGTTGAAGAGAATTCCAAGCCGATCACAGCTTTCAAAGTTCTGGGGCGTGGTTTATTTCAATTCTAAAGGCTTCCTTTCGGATTGAGTACAGCTCCAGCGACATGACAACGTCTTATTGACAGAGTTTTAGGAGTGGATCTTGAGTCATTTCGGTTTAAATATTTGGTTGATATCATCATTACCACCCAGACTTTTGAACAACATTTGGAGGTTCTTTCGAAAGTTTTTGATCGACTCATTGCTGCTGGCTTGACTTTGGGTATAGATAAATGTCATTTTTGCCGAAGCGAGTTGAGATATTTGTGTTATGTGGTAAACACTATTGACCTTCATGTGGACCCTTCGAAAGTCGAGGCAATAGTTTATATTTATATAAATATATATTTATATTTTGAGGTTGAGATAATTAGTTCACTAGTGTTGCATTTTGGCATCGTTTGTGTTTCATAGTACAGCCAATGTAGTTATTGCCATTTGTTGCCAGCTTCAAACCGTTGCAGACTTCAGATCGTGGGTTATTGTTGTTCTTTGTGCTCACGACCTTTCGCCAGCTCGGTATTGGATTCGAAGATTGCGCTAAAGCCCAATTTTAATAACTTTTGACAGCTGTGAATGAATTTGCCTAGATCACTATATTTGGTTTCATTTCACTTTTACCCACCCCATCTCCACTGAGCAAGGGTATGTTCAGGCTAGGTAGCTCAAATACGCCCCTTTCCAGATAGGAGAGTTACAACAGGAAACTTTCCGTATTCACACACCCAGGGGTAAAGCGAGCAGATACCTTACCTTTTCCTCATCTTTGATTTTGTAATATTCCACTATATTACCCGTTCGACCTCCGTAAAAAGCATCACGAGGTTTGACAGGTGATTGTATAACAAGATGGTAATTATTTGTGTATTTATAGTTGTCGTCAAACATATAAGATAAATAAAAAAAAGGAACAAAAAATGGTCTTGTCTTGTCCTGGAAAGGGCCACATAAATCTTTGGGAAAAGTGGTGCAAGAGCTTGAAATAGCTAGTAAATAATAGGTAAATTCGTCATGGGTAAAGAATTTTTCAATTAAATCAAATTCATTATTGAATGAGAGTTGATTAATTCTTTTCGTTTAGATATACTAGAGATCGATACTAAGTAGGTACATAGTTACAAGAAATTCAAAAAATATATGCAGTATAATGATTCGATGTATCATTCATTGAAAAGTTATTCAAGGAAAAGGATAAAAAATAAAATAAATTGAAAAATTTTCGTATATACAGGGTGTTCATTCAGTACTGCATTTTTCACGACTCAACATCTGGATTGTCAGGAATTCAGATGTTTTTGTTCAGATAATTTAAATAGAATCAAGAGAAGGGAATTCTCAAATGAGTGCATATACCTACATGGTCTTCCATGAAAATAAATTCAACTTTCCAATTGATCGCCCTGTTTTTTATTTATATGAACTCTCTGTAACTCTATGTTTTCAGATCGAATGCTGCGTTGCCACGTTATCATTATTTATACAGAATTTATTGCGAAAAATTATGACTTCACTCTGAACTGGATTAATAATTTCGTGTTCTAAGATTTTCTACTAGATGATTTGCACCTTGTGTGAATTTTTCTGATGGAAGCTCTCAGTATAGTATGTCAATGATCAATTGTGCTAAAATTCCATAATATATTTATCGAATGGGTTTCTTACAATTACATTGAATTTTGAAGCCGAATATGGTTTTCTCGATTTTTATCAGTGATTTCTATCAAGTTTTAGTGTAATCATATTTATTTCTTACATAAAATTGAATGTTTTTCTTATCCTAAAATAAAATTCGTTGAACAATGTTTCGTAGAATCATATTTTAATTCATTTGCTCTTGGGTATTTTGTGAATGCCTAAAATATCTTGAATAGTATGGGCACTGGCGGATCTGAGGGGGGCCATAGGGGCAATGCCCCCCCTAGAGTTCTGAATAAGTACTTGATACTGATTCAACAACCAGTCTTGATATGCACTAGACCTTGACTGATTTTCAACAAGAAGAAAACACACGTTATACAAACCAAAATTATTCGTATTCGAATAAATTGAATGTTTCCTAAAATACTCAAACATCCCAAATCAACACGTTTTTGAATTTCATAGGAGTCATTCATCATGCAATACAACCATAAAACAGAAATATTGTTCCATGCAGTGCGAATATGGGAAAAAACACTGGCGGCCAAATCAAAGGACGGCAAAGCAGATTACGATAAAGAAAAAATTATATTTTCGGGGAATGGACTTCGGTAAAATGCTATTACCATTAACGGTAAGCCGTGAGAGATGGCGGTGAGTATTAGGAATCGAAAACAAAGAAAATAAATAGTTGTTTTTATCGGAAACCGCACAAACAAATAATCATTCTTTTCATTACACTTGGTTTTGAAGGAAAAGGGTCATTCCACATTAGGTCCTAAAACATATGAGTAAGATTCAGTTCATATTCCTGTTGATTTTATTATTAATTAATTAATGTGAATAACATTGGTCGAATTGAATTTTTATTTATGACAGTCTGACATGGATTCAACCTACCTTGCACATCTACATGAGCACCTGTAGCTGTCAAAATTTGCTTGTATGCCGTCAAGTCAGTTCGCTTAAATTTCGGATTCTTGTAGAAAATGAAATTATATAGTCCCGTAGTGCCCTCGTATGTTACACCATCGATGCGAAAGTTCCCTGAATCTCTGTCGAAATCCATCACTTGATTGCCAAGTAGCCATTGAGCTCTTGGTCTATCGTAAATGGGTCCGTAATTCACATCGATTTTGCCGGACCTCGCACGATGTTCATCTACGAACTGGTACAATTCCAAGTACTCGTCTTCATCATATTCATCATCATTTGTGTGATAGCTTTGTTCATTTCCTTCCTGTTTCTCTTCTTTTTTCACTGTCAGCCGTGATCGCTTGATGACTGGTGGCACTGCCGCACCCATTCTTTTCAGCGGCACCATAATGGGTTGGAATATTTTACTCAGTGCTTCATCCTGTTCGGATTTTCCAAATTTCAGAGTCAGATACTTTTTTCGAACAAGTGTCGACACGTGATGTAGTCGGCGCCATTGCTCCAGACAGAATGACGTACTCAAAGTATTACACTTGAATATATCTATCAAAGCCCAGACGGTAGCGCCCTTTGTTTACATCGAAGTCTTTGACAACATCAGCGCCATCTGTCGGTGGTGGTGGTGGTGGTGGCGGTGTCATCCATGTGTCATCTGTCACTGTGCTTATAACATCTGACACTGTTGGTTCTGGAGGGATATCAGCGCCATCTGTCGTCGGTCTGTGTCTGTGCTACGAACGAAATCACAATGGGGGCTCCATCGACGATGGTCAGAAAATGTCGAAGTCCAGCTTCTAAACGAGTCGAGTCTTGTTTCGTACTGCTGCATCTCTCCCTCTCTGTCTCTCTCTCTCTCTCTCTCTCTCTCAGCATACACACAGACACACTGCACACTGCATACTGAATTAAAACGCTAACTCTGCTCTCAATATATACATTTATTTCGTTTCGTAATCGAACATTACTTTGTCCGGCAAATAGCATAGGTATTCACGAAAACATAGATGTTTATCATCTTTTGATGATATAGTACACAAGTTTATAGCCTCATCAAATGACAAACCATTGTTTTTAGCTAGAGTTTTTGCACTGCTTAATAAATCGTGATAATATTGACTGAAGTTCATATTCAATAGATATTCAAATCTTGTCGCCATCACAGTAGCATCTAGATGTAGGATTTCTTGAACATCCACTTCCGTCAGTTAGAAGTAGGTGTCATTCTTGGAAACTCGCACTTGTTGACTCTCTGCATACGTGCGTAATTCCAAATCCATAACATCGTCCCAGTCGAGTTTGATTCGGCTAGTCTTGGCTGCTGCTGCATTCGGGTCATTTCGGCTAGTGTAAAGCAGCTGATTAATGGCCCCCACGAATTGGCCCCTTTCAAACATGCTGAAGGACAGGCTGGAGCATATGGCGTGTTGGACCTTGCACACGAGTTTCACTGCAGGCACGAAACTCCGAGCAGAACTTATGCCGCATTGCAAGCTCAAAACGTCGGTGTTGCGAAACTCGTAGGTGGCGTTGCACGCGAAGAAACGTTCCGCTTTGATGGCCTCCTTGTACATGTCACATATTCGATCTAAATCTGCCATTCGATCTGCCCACTCTCGGTCCGATGATGATGATGATGATAATGATGATGATGAAGCCGACGCCACCGACGCCGACTCGTAACCAGAGGACTCTTCAGAAGACTCGACAACGACGTTGTTCACTGCACCAAACATGTTTACTGACTAATCTCTCCGCACCGTTCGGCATCGGTTTATTTCTCCGCTGCCGCCGCCGCCATCACCCCCACCCTCCCCTCATACACCGGCTCCAGTTTCTACGTCGTCGAGAGCTGCGAGACGACGACGATGAAAGGCCCTCTCTTCCAGTTGAGATTGTGCCAATTTTCCATTGAATTACATGCGATTTGTCGCATCAATCCAACTATTGTGCGTACTATCGAACCCCAGCCATTTCACAAGTACTTTACGACCCTTACGCCTGATGATTTTTTCCACTAGATAGACTTCGGGATTTTTGTTTTTTGTGGTTCTTGTTCGTAGAAAGCGCCGCTGATTGGTCGCCCTTCCAAGTCCTCCAGCAAATACGTGATTGGTTGGGTGATTTTCACTTTGACAACTTTGAATAATTTCGTAGTCCAATTAGTCGTATATCCTTTTCCGAAAACATGCTTGGCCTTGCCAATTCTCATGAAATCGCCAATTTTAATTTTTTTTCGACCAGCACGTTCGGCATAATCATACGTTGACTTATACACCTGTTTTTCATTGTCTTTGGTGACGTCACACGGTTTCATGCCGATCGTTCGATGTTTAGGTACCGTTCAAACTGAAATACTTGAAGAGATTCTCCTTGAGAGTACGTATAACCCTCTCTGCGATCGCGGCTTCGTAGTGTTTGATGTTGTACTTTTTCAGGAGAGTCTGAAAGCTGGAATTGTAAAATTCAGTTCCGAGATCTGATTGGAGGAGCTTGAAACATCTTTTCGCTTTCGACAATATGTCACTCATCGCTTCGGTGACGTCTCGACCAGTTTTGGTCTTCAAGGGGCGCACCCATAGGTACTTGGAAAAGGTGTCAATCACCACGAGAATATAATTGAAGTTATTATTGGCTTTGGAGTATTTTTGAAGATCAGCCAAGTCCATCTGCCACAGATCGTCGAGTCCTTTGATGATGGTACGTCTGCGAGGAAAATTCCTTCTGGCTGGAGCATGGAGCTCATCAACCAATTGTTTTTTCTCAGATGATGATGACGTCATTTTGCTAATGGTGGAGCCAATACACTATCTGCACTGGGCGTTACACCTTCTACTTAAGAGGCTGGAATATCAACAATATCCAGTGCCAATTTATCCAAGCTTTTCTTGGTATTTTCATGCTTTTTCATCGAAAGTGACATGAATTTCATCACTCGAATATCCAAGGCTGTTAGATTGTTTTTGGTGGCGTCCAGATCGTCTTTGAGTTTGTGTATGACGTCATCTTTGAGCTTCTGTATGACGTCATCAACGTATATTTTGTTGGCAACATCATTGAGTGCACTTGGCGTTTCCACATTACATATTTTCACATGTTCAGCATCAATGTCCCCATTTGTCGTATAGTTGAGTATAACGCCAGGGAAATGGTAGGGCTGCTGCTGCCGTGCACGGCGAGCTGACGAAGTTTGACCGAACTTGTTGATGCTCATGATGCGACTGTGGCATGCAAAAAACGTCTACGCTTTTATTTATCGAAAATAGCCTGCTTCTCTCAATTCATTGATGATGGCCACGATCTCGTTGTCGGTAGAGGTGCTGCTGGCATTTTTCCCAGTACACGTATTCTATGGGTTCCGTGTTGTATGTCAACTGATCTGGGATACCACTGCCGTCGGTGAAACGACCTCGACCTCCACCACCAACACCTATTTTTGATTGAGGATCTTTGAACTTTGGTCGAATCAACTGTTCGTATTTGGTAGTCTGAGATGGATTCAACCTACCTCGCTCATCTACATGCGCACCTGTAGCTGTCAAAATTTGCTTGTATGCCACCAAATCGACTTTAGCGTATCTGGGATTTTTGTAGAAAATCAAACTATATAGTCCCGGAGTGCCCTCGTATGTTACACCATCAATGCGAATGTCCCCCGTATCCTTGTCGAAGTCCATCAGCTTTCTACCGAGCAACCATTGAGCTCTTGGTTTGTCGTAAATGAGGCCGTAATTCACATCTATTTTGCCAGATTTGGCGCGATGTTCATTCTCGAATTCAGTTGCTACTTCGGGATAAACTTCCAAGTAGTCATCCTCATCATCATCATAATCAACATCATCTGTGTGGTAGCTTTCTTCGTCTTCTTCCTTTTTCATAAAGTCTGGAGTCGATGGTGGAGGTTCCTGTTTCTCTTCTTTTTTCACTGTCAGTCGTGATCGCTTGGTGAATGGCGGCACTGCCGCACTCAATCTTTTCAGCGGTACCGTAATGGGTTTTAATAATTTACTCAGTGCTTCATCATGCTCGGATTTTCCGAGTTTGAGACTCAGATACTTTTTTCGTACAATTTTCGACAACTGATTGACTTGACGTTTGCGTTCAGCTTTAGCAATCTCCGTCTCGATGTGGGGTGATGTGGTCGGCATCATGGCTTCAGTACGAATGCCGTGCCACCTCGCATCACATTTGTATATATTTGTCAAAGCCCAGGCAGTAGCGTCCTTTGTTCACATCAAAGTCTTTGACAATGACCAAAGATTCGAATTTATCCTTCCAACAGGAGGCGCACATGCGGCGAAATTCCTCAAAGGTGTAATCCGGAGAGACGTGCTCGTTGGAGGCATGCTTCAAATTCATATCGTTTTGCCGAAAAAGCACTATAATGTTGCAATTGTCCCTGATCAGCTGTTTGGGTATTTTCGAGTAGGTTTGACACAAGTAGGTCTGATTTTATTCTGTTTGTCACATGCCACATCGTCAAATATGAAAATTGAGTTTTCTTTCGCCTTTGACAGATCGATTACCTCGTCGTGGAAGATAACCTACGCCCTTGACTTGATTGATTTTGACTGACATTCGAATGACATTTTGAGTGGAGTACAGTTATGTAAGTAGGTGCGCAACATCAGTCGCGTCAGTGTCATGCTGACTGTCGATTACGAAGGTCGTGGAGTGGAGAACTTTCTGATTAATCATCTACCATTCGAGCTTCATTTGCCTGGATACCAGTACCGTGGATCGGGTACCAAACTACAGAAGAGATTGGCACGTGTAGACCCTGGTGTGAACCCTTTGGATACGGCTTGCAAGACTCACGATATTGCATACTCGCAAAACAAGTCTTTGAAGGAGTGACACAAGGCCGACTGGGCGCTGGAAAATCGAGCTTGGGAACGTGTCAAATGAAAAGACGCCAAATTTGGTGAGAAAGCTGCTGTTTGGCTGGTCACCACAACCATGAAGGCAAAACGTAATTTGGGAATGGGTCTGAAGAAGAAGAAGAAGACTGCTGCTGCAAAGCCAAAGTCTTTCCGTCGAGATGTGGTTAAGAAAATTACCAAGACTCTGCGAAAAACTCTGAAACCTGATCAGCTGAAAGATTTGAGAGCGAAGGCTCTGCGAAAATCCTCCTTGGTGGCACTGCGTGCCCGTGCTCAAGTGAAAAAATTGGGTGGCCGCAAAAAAATCAAAGTACCCCGAATAATACCGTTCGAAGCGAAGAGCGGTGGTGTGCTGCCTCTGCTTCCGATATTCGCCGCTCTGGGGGCGCTGGGCTTATTGGCAGGCGGTGCCAGCACCATAGCCAGGACCATCATCTCCTCGGCCAATGCCAAAAAGAAATTGGAGGAAGATAAGCGTCATAATATCGCAATGGAGAGCATTGGTGGCGGCGGTGACAACAAAAATATAGGAGGTTTCGGTTTGTTTCTGCGCAAGACCGCTAAAGGCGGCTACGGTTTGTTTCTTAACAAGAAATTTTCAAAAAACTCCCGCCGAAGCTGCCCAATAGAGCGTTGTACGATGAAGAATTACTTAAATATGTGAAACGTCTGAAAATACCTCATTTCATTGGTGTTTTCATGCAAGACAACTTACCTCGATCCTCGTCATCATCGAAACTTTCCAAGTACAGAGAATGCGCAATCATCAACCTGGACTCGAGCAGGAATCGCGGAACGCATTTGGTAGCTTACGTGAAACGCGGACATGTGGTGAAATACTTTGACAGTTTCGGCAATTTGATGCCGCCGGTGGAATTGGTGCGATATCTGGGTAAAAAAGTGAATATCTCCTACAACAACGATCGCTATCAGACATTCAACCAAGTTAATTTCGGTCATTTGTGTTTGAATTTTCTATACGAGAACACACTCTGGGTGTGTGCGCGCGCGCGAAAATGAATAGTAAAATGGTGACCTCTAATGACGAGCGCAATGAGGTTCATTATATGGTGACAAGGCGTTTTGCATACAAAACTTCGCGCAAATCGAATTGAATGCAAGTGGCCATGGACAGGATACGTTTCGCTAGACGAATAGCGCGCCTCACGCGTCTTGAATCCTATACTAGACTCTGAACACAAAGCGCGCATATGAAATGGTTTAAATAGAAGTACATAACCCCATCCAGTGTCAGTCATGTCTTTGCTGTTGACAGTGACAGGTCAAACGTCGACGCTAACCGCAGACTTTTTTCCGCCGCTCCAATTGGACGAAGATAGCACTTACGGCTTGGCATTGATTGGTTTCTATTCATACAACAGCATACCGAACATATCGAGTGGTCGATTCTATTATTCTGTCGAAGGAGCGCCATCTGTTAGCATCCTCCTAATACTGACTGGGTGTTACGAAATAAGCGACATTGCCAAGTTTATACATAAACACATCGAGAGGCCAAAAGAAGCAAAGAAGAAGAAGAAGAGAGCCATAGTGTCTAGTGACGTTGGCGACGTCGACGACGACGACGACAACGACAACGGTACCAACAAAAGCAAGGCTTTGTTCTCTCTCAAACCCAACACCAATATGCTGCAGTGTGAGATATACAGCCAGCTCTATAACATCGATTTTCGTCCCAAGGATTCCATAGGACGATTACTGAGTTTTTCCCCGAGACTATTGGAGGCTGGAAGTGTTCACTCATCCGACCTACCTGTGAACATTATCAAAGTTCGAACTGTTCACATCGATAGTAACATCACATCGGGTGCCTTCTTCAACAATCGCCCGGCTCACACCATATACGAGTTTGCCGTTCGAGAAGACCCCGGCTTTGCCATCGACGAAACGCCCTCGAATTTGATTCACCTGCCTGTGAACAAGACGAAAATACACAACATAACCTTGAATATTCTCGATCGGGACTGTTGCAGTGTGAATTTCCGTGGAGAGACCATCATTATATGACTTGTGCTGCGCAAGCTGTCATAAAAATAGGGTTGGTATTTAATCAGAATGATGATCATGATGCCTTTGGGCATAAAAGTGCAGAGGGTGCTGGCATCAATTCAGTCGCGCAGACGCAGTCGAAGAGAGCAGACGCACACACTCTGTCTCACTCCAGCATACACTTTCTCCAATCGCAAGGACATCATGTTATCAAGACAAGTGTTCGACGTGTACAATCATCCAAAGTTCGACGAATCCATCAACAGAGTTGAGACTCGAACGCACCACCCGTACGTCAAGTCCTTTCAAAATAATGACATCATCGAATTTGTCATTCAGCAGAGAGATGTGTGGATACTGAGGAACGATGCCCTTGTGTGTATAGAGGGCTCTCTGACTCGTACCGCAGGAACGGGCAATGTTAGATTTATCGATAATGCCGGCGCATACCTTTTCGAGGCCATCTACTATGAAATCAATGGTAAAGAGGTGGACTCTGTTCGATCGGCGGGTATAGTGAGCACCCTTCGCAGCTATACTTGTTACGAGGAAAATGAGGGCGACACTTGAGCACAGCCGGCTGGACCTATCCTGGCGGAACGGTTCACAACGCCCCCGACTTTTCGTTTGCCATGTGGATCCCGCTCTAGCATTTGTTGGGCATATTCAATGGCTATAGATATGCCACCATTGGACGACAGTGCATTCGCTTGGTCAGAAGTAGAAATGATAATAATTGCATGCTGATAGAGGAGGTGGCGAATCCAGTAGTCGAAGCCACCACAGACACACTGACGATCACGAGCGTTGTACTCAGAGTCAAACATGTGGTGCCCAATGACGATATTCGTCTGAAATTGCTGCAGTCCATCAAAACAGACGCTCATGTAGTGATTTCGTATCGCAAGTGGGACATACACGAGTTGCCTGCATTCACTCAGGGTTCCACCAAGGAAGTTTGGGCTGTGAAAACTTGCACGGCCATGGAGAGTTCCCGATTCGTCATTGTGGCCTTCCAAACAAATCGGATTGGCAATGCAGCTCGAGATGCGTCCTATTTCGATCATATCGACATCAGCGACATACGCCTAACTATGAACAGCGATACTTACCCGCATGAACGTATGCACTTGGAATTCAACAGAAACAACTTTGTCGAAGCCCATCGAGCCTACACGGAATTCTATCCGAGCTATGCCAATTGTTCGAAGAAGCGTCCTCTACCCGATTACGGAGCATTCAAAAGCAGAGCGACCGTGTTCGTAATAGACTGTTCCTGCAGAGCGAAATTCAAACTTGACATCGAGGCCAGAGTCGGATTTCCCGCCAATACTCGAGCCTAATGCATCATCATTCACGACTGTATGCTGGAACACTTGCCCTTGAGCGAGATTGTACGCCGTCTGTCATAAAAAAATATTGACATACAGTAGTAGCAGTAAGTAGTGGGAGAATCTACTCTTTGTTTGTGTGTATGTATGTAATGCAGGCATCAACAGGTCGAGAGCGTCAGTTGTAAGCCAAACGTTCAGTTGTTCAGTCGGTGTTTAATCTCGCTTTCTCTCTCTGAGTGTGTGTCTATCAGTTAATTAGTTAATCAAAGCAGTGAATCAGTTCAACAATCATCAAATATACAAAAACAACAAGATGAAACTCGTAGCCTGTGACATTCAGGGTTTCACTGTGGGCGGTGAATTCCAACCCAAAGAGCTTGCCATCACCGACGGGCATCGCAGAAACCACTTTTTATTCAAAGCCGTAGTGCCATTCCATGACCTGAGCGAAGCAGATAAACGGCAAGTACGATATTTGGAGAGAAATATCCACGGCTTTCCATACTCTGATGGCTATGTCGAATTCAACGAGATCCAGGAAGTGCTGCCCCCCATCATCGAGGCTGATGTGGTATACGTGAAAGGTAATCAAAATTTCGATTTTTTGCTGTGTGTGCTTGATCTGCCTAAGAGACCACACATTGTCGATATTGCGGCTACTACAAGTACAGTCGTCACAACGCCTCCACCGACACTCGAGAAGCAAAGCCCGCTCTGTTTGAATCATATAGCATCCGGAGAAAAAGAAGTGCATTATGCCGTGAGACACTGTTTCGATATCTGGCAATGGATATCGTCACACCTGATATGGTGAGGCCCCACGGCGATCACGACGACGACGACACTCCTATCAATCGGCACTTGCAAAATTTGCGCGAGCTCTAGGCGCACATAGCAGAGTACGAGCACAAGCAGTGTATTTTCAAACGCTTCCAAAATATGCAAATTAACGATGGTAAATGGATGGGGCAGCAGCATTCACCGAATTTGTAGGCGAAAGAAGAGTCAAGAGTGGAGGCGTGGAAGCGATCGTGGACAGGGGGTGCCCGCAGGGATCCAGCCTGGGACCCACGCTATGGCTTATTGTCATGGAAGCGTGGTTCGAGAGGATGAGGGCAGTAAACGAAAAGGAATATGACAGGATAAATGAAGGGGTGCCAGCAGCGCACAGAGTAAGTGGTGGGACGAAGGTGTGGGCCCAGGCCTACGCCGACGACCAACTGATAGTGGTGGTTGGCCCGTCGGTAAAGAAAATAGAAAGGATGTGGAAGGAGGTGTGGAAAGAATGTCAGGAATGGGAGGATGAAATGTGGCTGAGGTATAACGAAAACAAGACCGAATGCATGTTTGTCCCGGCCAGGAAACTGGACAAGGAACCGGTGGTTAGGGTGAGAGAGCAACGAATTGAGTGCGGCGGTAACATCACATACTTGGGCATGATAGTAGACAAGGGCCTACTGTACATTGATCATCTTAAGGAGGTAAGAAGGAGAACGGCTATAGTTGCAGGAAAACTAAGAAGATGGACGGGCCGTGACGTAAGGCTAAGGAGAGGATGTGTCAGACTGATTTTCGAAAGAGTGGTTAAGCCGGCGGTGATGTATGGCGTCCAAGTGTGGGGAGCAAGAGCGAAGGACTCTAGGGTGATCAGACAATTGGGGGCGATACAGAGACCGTTTACGCTATCGGCCAGCGGGGCATATAGAACGGCTCCGTCAGCCGCGTTATGCGTGCTGACTGGGATGGCGCCTCTATACACAGAGGCAGCAACGAGGTATAAATAATGGAAGGCGCACGGAAAAGAAAAAGTAAGAGGACGGATAAACGGGTGCGACAGAATATACCCATGGATGATCGGAACAATTCTGGAGAACCGAGAAGGGCTAAAAGAGGTATTTGTTGGAGCGGTTAAGAGAGAGGATGGACGAGTGGGTATAGGATGGGCGCATAAGGAGGGGAGCGAGTGGAGAATGGGTCGGGAAAGAATCAGTGAGCTGGGAAGCGTATAGGAAGCCGAAATGGTGGCTATAGGTAAAGGGGTACTGATGGGTGGAGAGATGGACATAAGAATAATAAGTGACTCGCCTGGAGCAGTGGAGACCATTAGGAATGCGAGGACGAAGAGCAAAAGGGCAGCTCGTATTAGGAGAATGCTTGAAAACAGAAGGGTAGCGGGATTGGTGACGGAAATTGAGTGGAGGAAAGGGCATGTTAGGGAGAATGAGGGTAACAGAAGAGCAGATGAAGAGAGTAGAAGAGGTGCGGAACTGCAAGAGATCACATGGCAAATAGACTTGGGACATAGCAGAATGGAGGAGAGGGAAAGGATTAGGAGAATGGTGATGGAAAAATGGCAGGGTGAATGGGACAGCGGCATGACTGGCAGAAGCGTACATGGTATGTGCAACAGGGTAGGGATGGGATGTATACCATTAGCAAGGAAGGCAGTGCAACTGGTCACAGGGCATGGGAACTTTCGGGGTTACCTGGCAAGGTTCGGAATTGCACAAGAGACCCCATGCCAGTGTGGAACTGGCGGGACTGACACGGCGGAGCACATCAGGAACGATTGCATGCGGAGAGAAAGGGTAGAATGGAGAAGGAGGACGAGGAAGAGGAGGATAGACTTGGAGCGTTACAGCTAAGGGATACGAATGGTGTGAAGGATGAATGGGTAAAGATATTGAATGAATGGGCGGGGGCTGTGGTCGAGGATGAAGAAGTATGAGAACCAACATAGTGTCAATGCGACGGTAATAGTGGCCTGGCTTCGGGATAAACGAGCGACGAAAGTAAATCGGGAGAGCAGGCACTCGGATAGAATAAGACTGCCGACCAGGGAGGGCGCTGTTTGAATGTGGAGGATGAGCGGAATAAAGAAGGAAGGATCTTCCCCGCTGATTGCCCGCCCGGTATTCGGTGGGTCACGACCCAACGGTGGTGGGGGGGTGTGGCGGGGCGGAGGAGCGAGGGATATCGTGACGTGGACGTTGGAATGGGATGTAGGTGCAGCTTTATGGCCTAACGGCTTGGCAAGTGCAGCACACCTGGGGTGGTTTTAGTCAGTAAGAGTCTGACACTACTGATACGCGATGGACACCGAGCGATCAGAGTCCATGAGGATTTCCACCCCACTGAAAAAAAAAAAGCATTCACCGATCCACCACGTTCCGCCGCCGTCGCCGCCAGTACCAAGTCCATAACGCCAGCCACACCAAGACTAGCCGAAAATACACGACATATTATTATTCATATTGTATTATTATTCATATTGCATTATTATTCATATCGTATTATTATTATTATTATGTTTTAATAAATGTATAAAAACCAATTTTTCTCAATTTATTTTGCGGATCGAATGAATGAGTGAGAGACTGAAAGAAATACGAGTCATGTACATTAAGCAACGGTGTATGTGTGTGTGTGTGTGTGTGTTCCTCTCAGTGTATATATTTGAGTGACATATACGCTGTTTCTCAGTGTACATTGAGCTGTCGTCACGATGACAACAAATTAAATAATTCTATCAGCCGTTCTGTCGAACATACTGTATATTAGCCCGCCATATGAGTACGGCGAGGTATTGGTATCGTATTTGCACGACGATGATTCGAGTACTTCGAATTGGACGAAAATGACTCAGGCGCTAGCCAATGATGGATATTTGCCTGTGTTGAGAGCCGAAATCCCGATGAACATCTCATCGTACAGACTGCGGAAGATTTATACAAATCACAACTATAGCGATTCGCAGTGGTTTCCGCTGAAGATGTCTTTCCCCTATAGCAGCAGCACTTCGAGACCATCGTCGTCGTCGTCATCGTCCCACCCAACTACCCAACCCGTGGACGACAAGATGCAAGCCCCTGCTGCTGCTGCTGATATAGAAAGTAAGGATTCCAAATGCGAGCTGCCGCCGACACTGCACGATTGGTTTATGTTTTTTGTATCAATGGTTCTGAGTGTTCAAATATCCGAATCCATATATAGGTTTATTAAATCCATGCATCAAAAATATTTTTTAATCGATAATGATAATGTATCTTCATACTACGCCACTGGCACTGAAGTGTAATTTTTTTATGTGAAAAATAAATGTATTTTTCTCGAACTGACGTCATTCATTTCAATAAATGCAAACAGACAAAGACAGACATACAATACCATGGGTTAGAGTAAGATACTTAAAATTCCTTGAATCAATCAATTTGGCTTCAAACTCGAAGGTCAATTTAGCTCGAGCAGCGTAAACAAACACCGGATGTGTGAGATGAAACTCTGCGATTAAATCTGATAAAAAAATTCAAGGTCAAAAATGGATCATCGTGTTTACTGGGAATTTCGTTCAACTCAAGAGAAGACAGTAAGCATTCAAGAAACGTGCCTTATCGCTATTTCACGGCGGCGGAGACGTATTTTTTTTCTTTTGGAATTTCATTCGAGAGCGAGTGAATTAATAATAAGTCCATCATAATTTTTTGTTGTGTGTTCTAAGACAGTAGACATTTTTCATATTCAATTTTTTCGTTTTATCAATTAAGGTGGCGGCAATTTTTTTTTCTCTTCCAGTCAATTGCTCTCAACGAATCACGTGACGTTTTTTTCTCTCCAGTTCGGAAGTTGTGATTTTTCGGGAATATCCGCACAACAATCGTATGGAATTACAACTGGATGAGTGCCAAAGGTAATATTGTACATTTTTGATCCTTGGAAGTTAGCTTGAACTTTCGTTAATCCAATAAAGGCACTACACTCAGTCTGAAGTTTTACAACTAAGTGCCTGCAAATGATTTCAGTTCTTGTGTTTATATTGGGGCAATTTACGGTCACTTTTAAGGGTTCGGAAAGAATCACAAGCCAAAGATTTTTCTCAAGTTTTTGAACATTATAGCCTTGGCTAAAAATTAAAGAACTTTGACAGTTTTGCGGAATGTCCTTAAAGTTTTTGAAAATTTGGGCTTCACAAATCGAGTTAGTCTATTGGATACGCGAACATGTCGGAGCACAATTCTGTTTTATAGAAAAGTGGCTTACACGTACTCAAGTCCGTCACCGGTATGAACAATAAAGAATCATCATCTTTCGCGATGAATTTTTCAGAAATTGAAAGAATGTGATGGAGGCCAGTTCTGTTATCATATATTGGGATTGGATACAGTTGGTACAGGATATAGGTTTGAGGTTCCGTTAGTGGGATTTTTAAGACGAATACTATGTTTACATCCGTTTGAAATACTTCAATTTCTATGATTTCGAGGTATTGTGAAATTTTGGAAAGTTTTGGTTGAAGTGGGAGATTATTTCTCCTTAAGTTTTGAAATATTTCCTGCAATGCAATGACCAAATGGTCAGGTGTCACAATTGAAGAGTGAATGATATTCAAACGCGCAAATGTTATTGAATCTAGCATATCATCAACGTTTGCTTTGAGGAATAGAAAGCTTTCCATTAGTTTTCCACAAATATCAAAAAATTTAAGTTTTTCTTCAACTTGACTGATTCTATCATTCAATTCGCTTATCGTGTTTTCTATGAGTTTGATGTCGTCGTTGAAAGTCTTTTCATCGACTTGTAGTTTTCGAATAGTACTGTTAAAATGACAGATATTGTCACTGATATTTAATTTTTCAATGAATTTTCCAATTGGTGTTCATCGTTATTCGACCTGTTGATACAGTTCGTATAGTATTCACCATCTGAGGCGTCCAAATTGCCAGTGATTGATTTAAAAATACTACCTATACCATCAATAAGGCCTCTTTCGTATCTTTTAGTATCTATTACGATTTCTTCGTGTTTTTCATTGATAGAATTTGAAATTTGAGTAAGAAGACTGATGTGAGTTTTTACTTCAGATCGAAATTCGTTCATGCTATGTCCGGTGAATAGTACTGTATTAATAAGTGCTTCTAAAATTTTACGATTGTTTTCGTATGCATTTTTAAACATGGAAATGTCTTTGTTCACAAGTAAAGTCCATTTGTTGTTAGTTAGAATGATATTTCCATTTTCATGGTAATATTCACCAACGGTGTTTTTGATCGGATTTATTTGGTATTGAGACACTACTGATCCGAACAGCAGCAACAACCTGAAAAGAAATTAATCTTCAGTTTCAGTGTAAGGTTTCATACGATCAAAGTTTACTTTCGATCTTTGGTTGGTTTTCGGATTTAAAAGAATCGCGGAGTTTTTTGTTTTGTAATTTGTCATTTATTTGGGATTCTTTCACATAGACTTTGTCCATAACTTTATAGTCCGGGGGTTCACCTCATATATTCCGGTCGAAACGGGCTTTAGCTTTTTCTTTTTGTCTCATTGTTCGTTCGCGAGCAATTCTGTAAAAATGGGATATTTTGTTGTTGAGGTCTTTGATATATTTCGTTATGAGTTGTTCTTGATTGTAGAGGGTTTCGGGGGGTCTACTAGCTGTGTGACCAAATACTAATTCATGGGGTGTGAATCCATGTGTTTTATTCACAGAGTTGTTGTAGCAAATTACTGCGTATGGGAGGATATTGAATGGGTGTTCATCTGGATGTTCGGCCATATGTATCCGAATCATTTCAAGTAGGGTTGCGTGGAATCGTTCTACTAAATCGTTTAATTGAGGGTGATTCACACTGGAATAAGTAAGTTCAATGTCATAGGAAAGACAATCATCTTCTACGATTGCATTGTCAAATTCTCTGCCATAGTCGCAGTGAATTCTCAAAGGTGTTCCATAATGTTGAAAATATCCAATTAAGGCATTGGCTATGGTACGTCCTATTTTGTCTTCTAATGCGTATACTTGGGTAAATTTTGTCAGTTCGTCTGGTATGCTGAGTGCATAATTTCTAGTCGGAATTTCTACTATGTCTATGTTTATTCTTTCGAATGCAGTTCTAGGGGATTCAGTACATATTTTGTTTTTGAACAAATTTCACGTTGATTCCTCTATGTAGATTAGTTTTTCCATTATGGTATTGGTCGATTATTATTGGAATTTGGTCAGGGTTTCGGTTGGTGATGATATTTTGACACACTTTGAAAATTATTTCCTTTTCTGCGAATATATATATATATATATATATATATATATATATATATATATATATATATATATATATATATATATATATATATATATATATATATATATATATATATATATAAAAAAGAGTAGTCTTGTTTGCTGACTAGTTAGGAAATGAGTTTTGCAGCAGGCCAATAAGGGTACTCTTATACACTTGTTCCAAGCTTTCAATAACTTTTTATTATCATCTTCAGGGAAACTACAAATATGTAAAGACAACTATGAGAATTACGCCAACGAAAAACGTGGAATAACTTACACTGTTTCGAGGTTACATGGCGTATATGTTAAAAATAATCATGAAATATGGACAGCACTGGGAGTAAAACATCATTAATAACAACCAAGAGTAACGTGGATGCACACTCATTACTGATGATACATTATGACATGGATTTTAAAATTGTTGAAATTATATAAAAGCACGTGTTGTCCTTGAAGAGGCAAACAACCGCGTCGAGTAATTGTGTTCGACTGACTAGCCAAGACCAATGACAAATGACATGAGACAATTGATAAATGATAAATGACAGGTGACATGAGCCACACGGAATCTTAATCATGGGGAGTGACAGATGACACTACAACCCAATGATACAGATCTGTGATGGAGCTACATGGAACAATAATTATGAAATGTGAATTTTGGAATATGAGAACAATATATTTGAATGGTGTAGGTGACAGATGAGCTGAACCAACAAAGGAAACATATCCTGGAACCATGAACACTTGACCTAATGCTAACAATAATACATTACTGGAATATATGGAACAAAGATTGTATGAACAGTATTTTGACGGAGGAATTGAATTATATTGAATTAATTTGTGAAGTCAATATTCATTGAAGTAATCCGTTGATTGTCTCCAAACCTTGTATTATCTGCAAAAATTAAATAAGATTAAATTTCACTCAAGTGATTTACGTCTGTTTTTTTATTCAGCGCATTATCCGCTTGTGCAATGTGAACCATTTCTAAGAAAAGCCTTTTGACTGTGTTTTTTTCTGTAGATAAAATTTTTACCGAATTATAATCCATACAATGTCCTTCCTTAGCAACATGTTCACTCAGTGCACATCTCTCCGGGTGTAGTCTACTGTCGCTCTTGTTTGACACAATGCGGTCCTTAAGTGGTCTGGACGTTTGTCCAATGTATTGTTTTTCACAATTTTGACACTGTATACAATAAACTACATCCGAACAGTTTATGCATGGAGTCTTGTCTTTTAATTTGGAAAAAATTCTCTTGATAGGCAAAACATTTTTATTGGATATTTTTATATTTTCTGAAAAATATTTGAAATCAAGACTACCCTTTTCTCTACTCTCCAGAATGGGCTTCTACCAGAACATCCGAACTACATATGGACCAGACGCAATGAGATTGATGAAAAACTGGGCCAGTACAAACGTCAACCTAGCAAAGGAATACAACAGAAGATGCTTCCTCCTCAAATGCAGAACACTAGGATTATCACCGGCTCACATACAGCACTCCAAAAAACTCATAGACGAATTATTACTAAGACAGGATCCATCATTTGCGAATGCAAGTAGATATACAATGCCGAAGCTGTGACCGAAGAGTGTCACAGGATCGGCATTGCTCCACACGGTGAATCTCTCGATGGCCGCGTCCATTGAGTTCTTGCCGTTGGTGGAGGGTTGGTGCTGAAGAAGATGACGTGTTCGCCGAAGAGTTTCAGGGTGGGGGGCTTCAAAACGTTTCACCGTAAGTGGCGTGCGTCTTTTCTGCAAAAAAACATGGCGGCGATGCAGCGGAAGGCAAAAAAACATGGCGGCGATGCAGCGGAAGGCAAAAAAACATGGCGGCGATAGAGTGGAAGGGGCGGCGATGGAGCGGAAGGCAAAAAACATGGCGGCGATGGAGCGGAACGCAAAAAACATGGCGGCGATGGAGCGGAACGCAAAAAACATGGCGGCGATGGAGCAGAAGGCAAAAAAACATGGCGGCGATGGAGCGGAACGCAAAACACAGGGCGGCGATGGAGCGGATGGCAAAAAAACATGACGCGATGGCGGAAGTTATGAAAAAACCTTCCCTCACGTGATTCGCTGAGAGCAATTGGCTGGAAGAGAAAAAAACGTCACGGGATTCGTTGAGAGCAATTGGCTGGAAGAGAAAAAAACATGGCCGCCGCCGCCACCTTAATTGACAAAAAGAAAAATTTAAATATGAAAAAATGTCTACTGTCTTAGAACACACACAACAGAAAATTATGATGGACGACTTATTATTAATTCACTCGCTCTCGAATGAAATTCCAAAAGAAAAAAAATACGTCTTTTCGCGCTGTAGTCGTAAACAGCGATAAGCCACATCTGGTGTTTACTCTCTCTCCAATGAAATTCTATGAAATACGATTTGGCCTTGGACTTGTTTACTGTCTCAAATGTTGTTTTTCCAGGAAAATTATGAGTCAGTAGAGATAAGAGAGTTTAGTTTGAAGCCAAATTGATCGATTCAAGGCATTTTAAGTGTCTCACTCTAACCCATGGCATTGTATATCTGTCTTTGTTTGTTCGCAGTTATTGAAATGAATAACGTCAGTTCGAGAAAAATACGTTTACTTTTTCAAATAAAAAATTATACTTCAGTGCCATGGTAATATTCACCATCTTTGTTCGAATTGTTGAATATATATCTTTGTCGAATTGATTGCAACAGCTTGTACGATGATTATAAAGATACAAAAACATAAATACATCGTAGGCGTCTGTAGGGCATCTTGACGTCGTCGTCGTTACTCGTGGCACTGCAGGCATCGTGCGAGGGGTCACCTCCTCCACCACCTGAGATGCTGGCGGTTGCAGCAAAAACCAGTCAGTTTCTTGGCAAGTTTCGTTGCGAAAGACTTTCCTCAGCGGGTGGTGGGGACATGTTTGTTAAGTCGTAAAAAGCAACGTTTGGTCGTCCTACCTCCACCACACCCATGCGATACGATTATTTAGCGAAATTACCGGGAATTTTTTGGCAGGTGCGAAAAATCTAAAATCCAAGCCCAAGTGTTTGAGAGAATGCATGTTTCTCACGAGTGTTTATTTCGACTGTCAGTTGTTCATATTAGCATATTCGAATAATTGATATATTGAAATCCGTCAGTTTTCGTGAGTACACCATGTATAAATAGTCTCAAATCGCTTCATGAGAGCTCGGTAGGTAATAATCGAACTTTCAGACATTTCATTCATATAGGTACCACGGTATATATATTTTATTATCAAAACACTATGTGAATTTTTGCCAAAGAATTAAACAAACTTCAAGTATTTATTCGCATATAATTTGAGTTTATTTACCATCTCGATATTCATATCTATGCATGGTCAACGATTTCAAGCAGGTAGGTATTGCTGACACAACAAATTAATAATCCCAGTAAGTGGCTTGGACGTTTTGAATGCTCGAGTTCATACATATTTGTCATTGCTGTTTCCTCAATACGCCATTATCGATGATATTTAAGAGAATTTCGTATTTCGAGAAATTGTTTGCAAAAATCGGAAGTTGAAATATGTAGCGAATTTCTTGAGTGTTTGTGAATAAATTTGGTACAGAAATTTGTTTATTACCATATTTGCGTTCCAAAGAATTCTCGATCATATGATGATGCAATCGAACACCTGAATAAACAAAACCAATCGGATTTTGAGACCAAAGCACTCGATTCTAGGTCTGTATATCACCTCACTTTATACCATTGGATTTTATGTCTATCTCCTTTTGCATTCATCATTTGAATAGAGTTTGAAACCGAATAGCTCGGAATGTTCTGGAAATTAGAGTCTGATCACGTCATACCTGGATTGGAGGATGATCCAGCAGCACCTATTAGGTAAAAGCTAAACTAACATCACGGTAATAATTGCAACTTGTCGATTGCTTTTGCGAATTCATACAAAGTTGAATACTGAATAGTTGAAATAGACATGAGTGAGAGATGGCGTGGAAAGACCTTTGGGAAATCACCAAACATTTTTGAGAAAAATTCATGCTTTTTTTAAAATTTAATTGATTTCGTGAACAAGATTTCCGTTTGAAAAAAAAGAGAATAACTTCGAGCGAACACAGTATCGAGATGACTTGGAATATTTTTGAGTGAAGTCCATGTTAATTCAAATGGGCAACGATGGTCTCGTAGCGACGTGGTCCGCATAAAAAATAATGCGGTACTGGACTTGGAGTATTTCAGGGAAGTAAACGAGTCCTCTGTCGAAGAGCCAAATAACTTTGAGCGAACACAGTAACGAGATGACTTGGAATATTTTTGAGTGAAGTCCATGTTAATTCAAATGGGCAACGATGGTCTCGTAGCGACGTGGTCCGCATAAAAAATAATGCGGTACTGGACTTGGAGTATTGCAGGGAAGTGAACGAGTCCTCTGTCGAAGAGCCAAATAACTTCGAGCGAACACAGTATCGAGATGACTTGGAATATTTTTGAGTGAAGTCCATGTTAATTCAAATGGACAACGATGGTCTCGTAGCGACGTGGTCCGCATAAAAAATAATGCGGTACTGGACTTGGAGTATTTCAGGCAGGTAATCGAGTTCGTCAACAAGATTTCCGTTTGAAAAAAATAAGATAATAACTTCGAGCGAACACAGTATCGAGATGAATTGTAATATTTTTGAGTGAAGTCCATGTTAATTCAAATGGGCAACGATGGTCTCGTAGCGACGTGGTCCGCATAAAAAATAATGCGGTACTGGACTCGGAGTATTTCAGGGAAGTAAACGAGTCCTCTGTCGAAGAGCCAAATAACTTCGAGCGAACACAGTATCGAGATGACTTGGAATATTTTTGAGTGAAGTCCATGTTAATTCAAATGGGCAACGATGGTCTCGTAGCGACGAAGTCAGCATAAAAAATAATGCGGTACTGGACTTGGAGTATTTCAGGCAGGTAATCGAGTTCGTGAACAAGATTTCCGTTTGAAAAAAAAAAAAGAGAATAACTTCGAGCGAACACAGTATCGAGATGACTTGAAATATTTTTTAGTGAAGTCCATGTTAATTCAAATGGGCAACGATGGTCTCGTAGCGACCAAGTTCGCATAAAAAATAATGCGGTACTGGACTTGAAGTATTTCAGGAAAGTAATGGAGTTCGTGAACGAGTCCTCTGTCGAAGAGACAAATAACTTCGAGCGAACACAGTATCGAAATGACTTGGAATATTTTTGAGTGAAGTCCATGTTAATTCAAATGGGCAACGATGGTCTCGTAGCGACCAAGTCCGCATAAAAAATAATGCGGTACTGGACTTGAAGTATTTCAGGAAAGTAATGGAGTTCGTGAACGAGTCCTCTGTCGAAGAGACAAATAACTTCGAGCGAACACAGTATCGAAATGACTTGGAATATTTTTGAGTGAAGTCCATGTTAATTCAAATGGGCAACGATGGTCTCGTAGCGACGAGGTCAGCATAAAAAATAATGCGGTACTGGACTTGGAGTATTTCAGGCAGGTAATCGAGTTCGTGAACAAGATTTCCGTTTGAAAAAAAAAGAAAATAACTTCGAGCGAACACAGTATCGAGATGACTTGGAATATTTTTGAGTGAAGTCCATGTTAATTCAAATGGGCAACGATGGTCTCGTAGCGACGTGGTCCGCATAAAAAATAATGCGGTACTGGACTTGGAGTATTTCAGGGAAGTGAACGAGTCCTCTGTCGAAGAGTCAAATAACTTCGAGCGAACACAGTATCGAGATGACTTGGAATATTTTTGAGTGAATTCCATGTTAATTCAAATGGGCAACGATGGTCTCATAGCGACGAAGTCCGCATAAAAAATTATGCGGTACTGGACTTGAAGTATTTCAGGAAAGTAATGGAGTTCGTGAACGAGTCCTCTGTCGAAGAGCCAAATAACTTCGAGCGAACACAGTATCGAGATGACTTGGAATATTTTTGAGTGAAGCCCATGTTAATTCAAATGGGCAACGATGGTCTCGTAGCGACGAAGTCAGCATAAAAAATAATGCGGTACTGGACTTGGAGTATTTCAGGCAGGTAATCGAGTTCGTGAATAAGATTTCCGTTTGAAAAAAAAAGAAAATAACTTCGAGCGAACACAGTATCGAGATGACTTGGAATATTTTTGAGTGAAGTCCATGTTAATTCAAACGGGCAACGATGGTCTCGTAGCGACGAAGTCCGCATAAAAAATAATGCGGTACTTGACTTGAAGTATTTCAGGAAAGTAATGGAGTTCGTGAACGAGTTCTGTCGAAGAGCCAAATAACTTCGAGCGAACACAGTATCGAGATGACTTGGAATATTTTTGAGTGAAGTCCATGTTAATTCAAATGGGCAACGATGATCTCGTAGCGACGTGGTCCGCATAAAAAATAATGCGTTACTGGACTTGGAGTATTTCAGGCAGGTAATCGAGTTCGTGAAAAAGATTTCCGTTTTGAAAAAAAAAGAGAATAACTTCGAGCGAACACAGTATCGGGATGACTTGGAATATTTTTGAGTGAAGTCCATGTTAATTCAAATGGGCAACGATGGTCTCGTAGCGACGTGGTCCGCATAAAAAATAATGCGGTACTGGACTTGGAGTATTTCAGGGAAGTTAACGAGTCCTCTGTCGAAGAGTCAAATAACTTCGAGCGAACACAGTATCGAGATGACTTGGAATATTTTTGAGTGAAGTCCATGTTAATTCAAATGGGCAACGACGGTCTGGTAGCGACGAAGTCCGCATAAAAAATAATGCCTTACTGCACTTGAAGTATTTCAGGGAAGTAATCGAGTTCGTGAACAAGATTTCCGCTTGAAAAAAAGAGAATAACTTCGAGCGAACACAGTATCGAGATGACTTGAAATATTTTTGAGTGAAGTCCATATTAATTCAAATGGGCAACTATGGTCTGGTAGCGACGAAGTCCGCATAAAAAATAATGCGGTACTGGACTTGAAGTATTTCAGGGAAAAAATCGAGTTCGTGAACAAGATTTCTGTTTGAAAAAAAAGAGAATAACTTCGAGCGAACACAGTATCGAGATGACTTGGAATATTTTTGAGTGAAGTCCATGTTAATTCAAATGGGCAACGATGGTCTGCTAGCGACGAAGTCCGCATAAAGAATAATGCGGTACTGCACTTGAAGTATTTCAGGGAAGTAATCGAGTTCGTGAACAAGATTTCCGTTTGAAAAAAAGAGAATAACTTCGAACGAACACAGTATCGAGATGACTTGGAATATATTTGAGTGAAGTCCATGTTAAATCAAATGGGCAACGATGGTCTGCTAGCGACGAAGTCCGCATAAAGAATAATGCGGTACTGCACTTAAAGTATTTCAGGGAAGTAATCGAGTTCGTGAACAAGATTTCTGTTTGAAAAAAAAGAGAATAACTTCGAGCGAACACAGTATCGAGATGACTTGGAATATTTTTGAGTGAAGTCCATATTAATTCAAATGGGCAACGATGGTCTGGTAGCGACGAAGTCCGCATTGAAAATAATGCGGTACTGGACTTGAAGTATTTTAGGGAAAAAATCGAGTTCGTGAACAAGATTTCTGTTTGAAAAAAAGAGAATAACTTCGAGCGAACACAGTATCGAGATGACTTGGAATATTTTTGAGTGAAGTCCATGTTAATTCAAATGGGCAACGATGGTCTGCTAGCGACGAAGTCCGCATAAAGAATAATGCGGTACTGCACTTGAAGTATTTCAGGGAAGTAATCGAGTTCGTGAACAAGATTTCCGTTTGAAAAAGAGAGAATAACTTCGAGCGAACACAGTATCGAGATGACTTGGAATATTTTTGAGTGAAGTCCATATTAATTCAAATGGGCAACGATGGTCTGGTAGCGACGAAGTCCGCATAAAAAATTATGCGGTACTGGACTTGAAGTATTTCATGAAAGTAATGGAGTTCGTGAACGAGTCCTCTGTCGAAGAGCCAAATAACTTCGAGCGAACACAGTATGGAGATGACTTGGAATATTTTTGAGTGAAGTCCATGTTAATTCAAATGGGCAACGATGGTCTCGTAGCGACGAAATCAGCATAAAAAATAATGCGGTAATGGACTTGGAGTATTTCAGGCAGGTAATCGAGTTCGTGAACAAGATTTCCGTTTGAAAAAAAAAAGAAAATAACTTCGAGCGAACACAGTATCGAGATGATTTGGAATATTTTTGAGTGAAGTCCATGTTAATTCAAATGGGAAACGATGGTCTCGCAGCAACGAAGTCCGCATAAAAAATAATGCGATACTTGACTTGAAGTATTTCAGGAAAGTAAAGGAGTTCGTGAACGAGTTCTGTCGAAGAGCCAAATAACTTCGAGCGAACACAGTATCGAGATGACTTGGAATATTTTTGAGTGAAGTCCATGTTAATTCAAATGGGCAACGATGATCTCGTAGCGACGTGGTCCGCATAAAAAATAATGCGTTACTGGACTTGGAGTATTTCAGGCAGGTAATCGAGTTCGTGAAAAAGATTTCCGTTTTGAAAAAAAAAGAGAATAACTTCGAGCGAACACAGTATCGGGATGACTTGGAATATTTTTGAGTGAAGTCCATGTCAATTCAAATGGGCAACGATGGTCTCGTAGCGACGTGGTCCGCATAAAAAATAATGCGGTACTGGACTCGGAGTATTTCAGGGAAGTAAACGAGTCCTCTGTCGAAGAGCCAAATAACTTCGAGCGAACACAGTATCGAGATGACTTGGAATATTTTTGAGTGAAGTCCATGTTAATTCAAATGGGCAACGATGGTCTCGTAGCGACGTGGTCCGCATAAAAAATAATGCGGTACTGGACTTGGAGTATTTCAGGGAAGTAAACGAGTCCTCTGTCGAAGAGTCAAATAACTTCGAGCGAACACAGTATCGAGATGACTTGGAATATTTTTGAGTGAAGTCCATGTTAATTCAAATGGGCAACGATGGTCTCGTAGCGACGAAGTCCGCATAAAAAATTATGCGGTACTGGACTTGAAGTATTTCAGGAAAGTAATGGAGTTCGTGAACGAGTCCTCTGTCGAAGAGCCAAATAACTTCGAGCGAACACAGTATCGAGATGACTTGGAATATTTTTGAGTGAAGTCCATGTTAATTCAAATGGGCAACGATGGTCTCGTAGCGACGAAGTCAGCATAAAAAATAATGCGGTACTGGACTTGGAGTATTTCAGGCAGGTAATCGAGTTCGCGAACAAGATTTCCGTTTTTAAAAAAAAAAAGAAAATATCTTCGAGCGAACACAGTATCGAGATGACTTGGAATATTTTTGAGTGAAGTCCATGTTAATTCAAATGGGCAACGATGGTCTCGTAGCGACGAAGTCAGCATAAAAAATAACACTCGGTCGTCATTAGCTGAATTAATCACTCGACTGATTGAATCACTCAGCAGTTATTCAATTCAGTCACTGAGTGAAGGACTCTGCCATCTGCGTGCGTCTGCCAGCAAAAATTCACACTACAAAAGTCCTAATCGAGAATATTCAAGGGTATGTTGTGTATTTCCGTCATCGACTCCATTACAGCCTTGGATGTTCGAGTGACGAAATACATGACAGATTCTTTGAAGAACAGTAAAGTCTCGAAAAAGAATAATGACGTTTGAATGGCTAACAGATGGTGCTGATATCCCCACCAGAACGGAGAGTGTTTGGTGACATTAGTAGGTTGACAGATGGCGCTGATATTCCCACCAGAACAGAGAATGACAGGTGGCATCAAGCAACTGACAGATGATGCTGATGTTCCTCCTGAACCAAGAGCGTCAGGCGTCATTAGCGGAGTGACAGATGATACCTCACCAGCAGTTTGGCTGTCATTACCACCACCGACAGATGGCGCTGATGTTCCTTCACAAGGATGAGTGGGCAGATGACACTTCGCCCACAGTTTGGGTAAAATCATCACCACCACCGACAGTTGGCGCTGATGTTGCTCCAGAAGAACGACAAGTGAAAGGTGACATGAGTAGCAAAGTGACCACAGATGCCATAAACATAGACTCACAGAATGAACTAAGTGTATTGTTTATACCATGTAGACACTCGGTGTGCTGCTCACAGTGCGCCATCACGTGCGATACATGCGTAGTTTGTAGATCGTCCATCAATACTTTTATGAAAATATATATGTCTTAGAATATTTTTGATTTTAATTTTGTTACTCGAAAATATCCTTCCCTATTTTTTTTGCTTAAAAAAACATGTCAATTTTTATGCAAAAAAGCATCACATTTTTGATTGAATTATTCATCATATTTTGCTTCAAAAAACATGCTCATTTTTTATGCGAAAAAGCAGCACATTTTTGATTGAATTATTCTTCCAATTTTGGTGCAAAAACGTGTTCTTTTTTTATGCAAAAAAGTGACACTTTTTTCGATAAAAAAAATGACCCAAAATTGACATGGTGGAAGGATTTCAGTGAAGCATTTTCAGTGAATTTTGAGTCACTCAGCATTCACTCAGCATTCACTCAGCTTTCACTCAGCATTCACTCAGCTTTTTCCACCATGTCAATTTTCGGTAATTTTTTTGATAAAAAAAATTGCCATTTTCCCATAAGAATACATGTATTTTTGAATGAAAAAAAGTGACACCTTTATTGACATGGTGGTAAAAGCTGAGTGAAGCATTTTCATGGAAAGCTGAGTGGCTGAGTGAATCACTCAGCTTTCACTCAGCTTTTTCCACCATGTCAATAAAAGTGTTAATTTTTTGCATAAAAAAGTGACACGTTTTTTGCATTATAAAAGTTACAGTTTTTGCATTAAAAAAGTTACAGTTTTTGCATAAAAAAGTGACAGTTTTTTCATATAAAAAGTGACAGTATTTGCATAAAAAAATTACACTTTTTTAAATAGAAAAGTGGTACTTTTTCACCTCAAAAAAGAGGCACTTTCTTGCACAAAAAATTTTAATTTTTTTTTATGAAACTGGTAGATTGACCGATTAGAGTGATATCCATACAGAACGATAGATGGCACTGAAGTTTCCAAAAAGAAACATATCTTTACCTCGAATAAGGTACTTCTTCATTCCCACAAGGGTATTTTTTACTGTAGAAAGCGGTCAATTTCTCGTCAAAAATGTAACAATTTCCGACAGAAAACTGTGGTATTATATGGTGAATTTTTGGGAACTGATGGATAATGGTTGCGTAGGGAAAATAGGGAAAAATACTCTTAAATATTGTTAGCATAGTTGTTTTATGCAGCATATAATGTTTACTAATTACATGTATATATATATATATATATATATATATATATATATATATATATATATATATATATATATATATATATATATAAAGTAGTTATTTTGTGGGGTTGCAGCTGCTTTTCAATCAAACTCTTTTTTAAATATAATTTATTCTAATATTTTAGATATTGAAATAAAATTGAGCAACAATAAAAATCATAGAGTATCTATTTCATCAATAACTTAAATCGACCTTTTACAATAAAATTTATACCAATTCTATACACCCTATATCCATCTTTCATAAACTTCAAATTGAAATTTCACTTTTATGTCTTGAAACCATTTATTTTTCTGAATGTTATTTTATCTTATACTCATATACTGTAAGTACCTTTATTTGATATGTTCATTAGCAGTTATACCTATTCTTTTAGAGTGACTGAAGAAGAAATTAAATAATTTCGAAAGCTCTCACAATAAAGTAAAAAAGAGTTTGATTGAAAAGCAGCTGCAACCCCACAAAATAACTACTTTATTTTGAAATAAATTCAGCTACAAACATAAATCGTTATATATATATATATATATATATATATATATATATATATATATATATATATATATATATATATATATATATATATATATATATATATATATATATATATATATATATATATATATATATATATATATATATAGTGAATAGAGTATTTTCGTTTCAATTCCGAGAGCTCACACGATCCGTGGACAGCGCTGTTTAGTTGTTACCAACTCATCAGCACGGCTTTATGAGGTCTCTCGAAGTTGAAACGAATGCACTCTGAATTAGTACCATAAGGCAAAGAGAGTATAAATGAATAGTAACTTGTGACATCTACAGTCACTAGTTTGAAACTTAATTCGACACGAGCCATGGAATCCAAAGGTAGATGTTTACCTACAACATTGACAGGCAGTCAAATGTTTATTTGTTCTGTCCAACCCAAGACTCAATCAAGTTTCTCGTGCGTTATGAGGAACGCAAGCAGAATCTAAAGTGCATAGAGTATTTTCGTTTCAATTCCGAGAGCTCACGATCCGTGGACAGCGCTGTTTCGTTGTTACCAACTCATCAGCACGGCTTTATGAGGTCTCTCGAAGTTGAAACGAATGCACTCTGAATTAGTACCATAAGGCAAAGAGAGTATAAACGAATAGTAACTTGTGACATCTACAGTCACTAGTTTGAAACTTAATTCGACACGAGCCATGGAATCCAAAGGTAGATGTTTACTTTATGCCTGTTTCTACTTATTTGTGTACTGAGCAGTCGGGATAAATATTTGATGAAGCAGTAGTGGTATCGAATTTTGGTATCATCAACTGTTTCTGGCGGTCCTCAATAACCCTTCAATTTTGAATGATATTCATTCTGAATTAAAAGTAAATTAACATGTCGGTTCAATCTCCGTTTGGTGAGTCGACTGGAAACAGTTACGGAAAATGCCTCTCTGTCCGCCTGCGGCTGAGTTAATTCCAAGGTGTACAAATTGATCGATATATTGTTCAGGTTCTCAAATTTGGTAATTTGCCCCAATTTCATCGGAAATTGAAAACCGTCCAAATTCAAGATTTGTGTGTAATGTGGATATGATTTTGTCCTGTCACTATGCTTTCGTGCTGGATGCAGAGCTGAAACAACCGACCAAGCAAAGCATGCTTCATCATTATTTTTTATATTAATGCACGCTTGCTTTCTGGCTATGGACTTTGGAAGCTCGATGAAAGATGAACCGTGTTCAATGTTATATTCACTAATATATGCTTCCAAACTAACAATTTTTTTAAGTGTGGAATCTCTTTCCTGTTCCAATGATTTCGACAATTTATATCGAATATATTCAATGACGTTCTCTTGGAACCACCCTTTCAAGTTTGTACCCCTGTCAATGATATTGTTTTCAGTACTGAAATATTCTATATCATTATATTCCATATTCAAGCTATCTTTGACAAATTCAGCACAAAATTTATTATTAACCCCAATCATTGGATGTTTTTTCAGCAATTTCTCTATTATTTGTTTGGATAAGGTATAAGCGTCTTGAAAAAATTGTCCAATATCCTTATGTGTCACATTCATTATTATTTCTGTACGCAGACCTGACGAAAATGCGGATTTCATATCTTCCCACTTTACTCGTGATGATAACTTTGATGTTGCCCCTCCTCCAACCACTCCTGCATTTTTAATTGAATTTCTTACAATTTTCAAATTTCCCGCCAAAGTTTGAAGTCTGCGTAAAGTCCCTATTGACTGCTCTTCGTTGATTGATGATATAGCTTTATTTAGCATATGAGCAGTTATTTTACAATTTGTCAACAAAATATTGCTTTTTCTCTTTGAGATGTCCATTTTGAGAATTGACACCGCTTCTTCCAAATTTTTGATTATGTTTACGCATACAGTAGATAAAACATCATCGAATTTTAGTTTGCTTCTGATTAGTTTCATAGCTCTACACAAATTTGCAGGCATATTTTCACTCAAAGTATCAAGTTGCTTGAATTCCAATTGTTTCAAACTTTCGTTAATTTCCCTACATAGTTCAACCATGTCTGCGTAAATAGTGGTGATGTCTTCAGAATTCATATTTGTTCACTGAATGAAGAAACTGATACAGAATGTGTGTGAAAAATGAAAATCAAAACTTACCCTTCCGATGGTAGACAGCCGGCTTGGATTCAGTAGGCTACTCTTCTATTGTTTGAGACTATTTATACAGGGTGTACTCACGAAAACTGACCGATTTCAATATATCAATAATTCGAATATGCTAATATGAACAACTGACAGTCGAAATAAACACTCGTGAGAAACATGCATTTTCTCAAACACTTGGGCTTGGATTTTAGATTTTTCGCACCCGCCAAAAAATTCCCGGTAATTTCGCTAAATAATCGTATCGCATGGGTGTGGTGGAGGTAGGACGACCAAACGTTGCATTTTACGACTTAACAAACATGTCCCCACCACCCGCTGAGGAAAGTCTTTTGCAACGAAACTTGCCAAGAAACTGACTGGTTTTTGCTGCAACCGCCAGCATCTCAGGTGGTGGAGGAGATGACCCTTCGCACGATGCCTGCAGTGCCACGAGTAACGACGACGACGTCAAGATGCCCTACAGACGCCTATGATGGATTTATGTTTTTGTATCTTTATAATCATCGTACAAGCTGTTGCAATCAATTCGACAAAGATACATATTCAACAATTCGAACAAAGATGGTGAATATTACCATAGCACTGAAGTATAATTTTTTATTTGAAAAAATAAACGTATTTTTCTCGAACTGAAATCGTATTTCTCAGAATTTCATTGGAGAGAGAGTAAACACCAGATGTGGCTTATCGCTGTTTACGATTACAGCGCGAGGAGACGTATTTTTTTTCTTTTGGAATTTCATTCGAGAGCGAGTGAATTAATAATAAGTCGTCCATCATAATTTTCTGTTGTGTGTGTTCTAAGACAGTAGACATTTTTTCATATTTAATTTTTTCTTTTTGTCAATTAAGGTGGCGGCGGCGGCCATGTTTTTTTCTCTTCCAGCCAATTGCTCTCAACGAATCACGTGACGTTTTTTTCTCTTCCAGCCAATTGCTCGCAGCGAATCACGTGAGGGAAGGTTTTTTCATAACTTCCGCCATCGCGTCATGTTTTTTTGCCATCCGCTCCATCGCCGCCCTGTGTTTTGCGTTCCGCTCCATCGCCGCCATGTTTTTTGCGTTCCGCTTCATCGCCGCCATGTTTTTTGGCTTCCGCTCCATCGCCGCCCCTTCCGCTCCATCGCCGCCATGTTTTTTTGCCTTCCGCTGTATCGCCGCCTTGTTTTTTTGCAGAAAAGACGCGCGCCACTTACGGTGAAACGTTTTGAAGCCCCCCACCCCGAAACTCTTCGGCGAACACGTCATCTTCTTCAGCACCAACCCTCCACCAACGGCAAGAACTCGATGGACGCGGCCATCGAGAGATTCACCGTGTGGATCAATGCCGATCCTGTGACACTCTTCGGTCACAGCTTCGGCATTGTATATCTACTAATGCATCCAAACAGTTCAACTTAAGGTTAGGAAATGAGTTACTTAATATTGAAATCGACTTCAATCACAAAATTATTCATAAATATAAATCTTTTTTATCAAAATTTAAAGCTGACATAATCTCTTTGACAAATGAATTGATGTTTATAGAATTTTCTAGTAGACAACGCAGTTCTTTTCAAACCATGTTCCATAAAGTAAAGATTACAAATATCTCCAAACTGCAAAAATTACAGGAGAGTCAACTTCAAGAAAAGTTAAATACTCAGACAAAGTGGATCAGGAATCTCTCGAATACTGAAATCCCACAAAACATATTAAAGTTTTTATCTCTAGGTCCAAAGTTCAGCATCGAACCCGTTATAGGGAAAGATATTTCTTTAAAAAGTCTATTGGCTGATGTAGATTATGTCACCTCATCAATTTCAGACAATCATAGCAGTAATATTGCAATCTCCAAATCTACAAATCTCATTACGAATGGTTTTCATAATTCGCAACATAATTTCTCCTTTTATCATGGCTTATACAATCAATCTAAACAATTTTTAAAAAATAATCCAAACTTAATAATAACAAATTCAGACAAGGGTAATGTAACTGTCGTTATGGACAGAGATCAGTACATGACTATGTCTAACGATCTCATAGTGGGTAACGACACTTATATTGAACTGCGCTCGGATCCAACGTCGTCTATTCAATCAAAAAGTAATAAATTAATAAAGCTAGCACATATGAACGACGAAATGGATGAGGTACAAAAAAAGAAACTAACTTCATATAAATCTATTTCTCCAAAATTCTATTCACTCCCCAAAATTCATAAACCGACTTTGTCTGGTCGACCAATAGTGGCCTCAATTGGAGCTCCCACAGAATCCATTTCATCCTTTCTCACTGATATTTTAACCAAAGCATATGACTTTGATAATGATTATTATATAAAAGACTCCTTTCAAGTAAATACACTTTTTAATAAATTTGAACTTCCAAATAATTTTGTTCTGGCCAGTCTAGATGTGGTCTCTCTATTTAGTAATGTTTACTTACAGGCGTGTTTAAGGGCCATTGAAAAAAAGTGGAGCGTGATCAGTGGTTACTGCAACTTGACAAAAGACACTTTTTTAAATTTAATATCTTTCCTCTTTGAAAATTCTTATTTTGCATTCAATGATAAATTTTATAAACAGACTTTTGGTACCCCAATGGGTGCAAAAATTAGCCCTATATTGGCAGCATACGTTATGGATGATTTGTTAGACATGGTCACTCATGTTCTCCCTTTCAATCCACCTCTCCTTAAGAAATATGTAGATGACATTATCATTGCAATTCCATCAGATACCAGAGATGACACCTTGTTCATTTTTAACAGCTACGATCCCCACATACAGTTCACCATTGAGAGAGAAAACGAACAGAACAGCGTTCCGTTCCTTTATACCATGTTTATCAGAACACCAGAGAACACCGTACTTTTAGATTGTTACAGGAAACCAATGAGCTCTGGAAGATATATGAGCTACTGGTCTTATCTGTCTTATCATCAGAGCATGGAGGTCAATCTGATTAAACAAATGTAATCAAGGGTCATCAGAATATCTGACACTTCCTTTCTCAAAAAAAAATTTAGACATAATTTACAATCTTTTTCTCCAAAATTCATATCCTGCTTCCTTTGTAAAAAAGATCTTGTATAATACCTCATCCACGAATGACATAAACCTACATAGTAATAATATTAATAATACACTTTCTCCATCTCCAGTCAATACACTACACCCGGAGAGATGTGCACTGAGTGAACATGTTGTTAAGGAAGGACATTGTATGGATTATAATTCGGTGAAAATTTCATCTACAGAAGAAAACACAGCCAAAAGGCTTTTTTAGAAATGGTTCACATTGCACAAGCGGATAATGCGCTGAATAAAAAAACAGACGTAAATCACTTGAGTGAAATTTAATCTTATTTAATTTTTGCAGATAATACAAGGTTTGGAGACAATCAACGGATTACTTCAATGAATATTGACTTCACAAATTAATTCAATATAATTCAATTCCTCCGTCAAAATACTGTTCATGCAATCTTTGTTCCATATATTCCAGTAATGTATTATTGTTAGCATTAAGTCAAGTGTTCATGGTTTCAGGATATGTTTCCTTTGTTGGTTCAGCTCATCTGTCACCTACACCATTCAAATACATTGTTCTCATATTCCAAAATTCACATTTCATAATTATTGTTCCATGTAGCTCCATCACAGATCTGTATCATTAGGTTGTAGTGTCATCTGTCACTCCCCATGATTAAGATTCCGTGTGGCTCATGTCACCTGTCATTTATCATTTATGAATTGTCTCATGTCATTTGTCATTGGTCTTGGCTAGTCAGTCGAACACAATTACTCGGCGCGGTTGTTTGCCTCTTCAAGGACAACACGTGCTTTTATATAATTTCAACAATTTTAAAATCCATGTCATAATGTATCATCAGTAATGAGTGTGCATCCACGTTACTCTTGGTTGTTATTAATGATGTTTTACTCCCAGTGCTGTCCATATTTCATGATTATTTTTAACATATACGCCATGTAACCTCGAAACAGTGTAAGTTATTCCACGTTTTTCGTTGGCGTAATTCTCATAGTTACATATTTGTAGTTTCCCTGAAGATGATAATAAAAAGTTATTGAAAGCTTGGAACAAGTGTAAAAGAGTGCCCTTATTGGCCTGCTGCATATCCCATATAGAGTACTAGAGTTCTCGTCTCGAAGACATGTAAGATATAAGAAAAAACAAAAATATAATGCTCTCAATTTCACAAATCATACTCACCGAAAAACGTAAACAGTGGACAGCTGTTCCAAACTTCTTGGTTATCATCGGCACTGTGCATACAATTAACAATGAATAAAAATTATAAAACTGAGAGCATTTGTATCCGAATACACGTTTTGCTTGCTGCTTTTACCCAAAAAATCTTCCCCTTTTGCATCCTAACTAGTCAGCCAAGACGACCTCTCTACTATATATATATATATATATATATATATATATATATATATATATATATATATATATATATATATATATATATATATATATATATATATATATGTTATATCAGTATTTCATTGATACACTTTTAAAAAAATTATACAGGGGTAGTACGTACCACCGTTATATTGTATACAAATTTACTGATATCAAAACGAATATAAAATACAGACTGACTTCAATCGACTCGCAGGTCGTATTTATAAAGTTAATACACTGTCAGCATTGCCTTTGTTCCAGTGCAAGTGGTCTCTCGCTGGCGTCGTTAGTGGAGATGGGGTGGGTGTAAGTGAAATGAAACCAAATATAGAGCGTGATCTAGGTGAATTTATTCAGAGCTGTCAAAAGTTATTGAAATTGGGCTTTAGCGCAATCTTCGAATCCAATACCGAGCTGGCGAAAAGTCGTGAGCGCACAGAACAACAATAACCCACGGTCTGAAGTCTGCAATGGTATGAAGCTGGCAACAAATGGCAATAACTATATTGGCTGTACTATAAAACACAAACGAGGCCAAAATGCAACACTGGTGCTAGTGCACCTGAAATCATTATCTTAACCTCAAAATATAAAATTAAAGTTAGGTTTGTTTATTTTCTGCTAAAATGAAAATGGAATTATTCTCAACGCACGAAATATTGTCAGTCTATCAGTGTCAGTTTATCAAAGTACCAATCAGCATTCGTATACCGAATGTTTACAGTGTGTTCTTACAAATATATACGTGAGAATCCTTCGATTTGAACTCCAATGCAAATAAATCGTCGAATCATGCACAGTTAATAATTACATGTGGATGCAAAGCGAGTACCTGAATAAATACTAGGCATTTAGCAAAATTTGTTATAAACTACAAAAGCATAAGCTTGTCAGTAGGAAAGCATAAAATAAGGGGGCCTAAAACTAGGGCTTCAGAGGTCTTCTCATGCCAGTCTCCTGGGTATATGCCAGTCGTTTCCACGATGATACAGTTCACAAAAAGCAAAAAAGAAAGCTCATGGCCATCACAGCGGTTATATGTTGTCTCCGATTGGTATGAAAATATGTATGACAAGTGTTGACAATGATTAAACAGGAATATGATAGTAGAAAAAAGCCTAAAATATATCAATAGTTTTACATGTGACATTTGAACGAGTTGAAGAGAAACGTACCTTGGATGTAAGGAGGCCTAAACGTTATAGAATCGCTGAAAATGAGATTTTGAGTAATTTGCAAAACGAATCCACAATATGTGTAACTGTTTAGTGTCCACAAACAATATTTTCAGTATCCTACTCAAAATGTTTAAAGAAAATCCACAAATTGTGAAGTTAAATTCCTACCACATGGAAGAGAAGACAACCTTTTTTTCACAATTTTCTCGCGGTAAAACTCAATTGGAAATGTCATAAGAATCAGAATATATTGAGGAAGGAGCATGGAGTTAACCTGGAATGTTTTGACAGGTAGAGTTTATATTTTGATTTGCTATTTTGATTGTAAAAATAATTCATTTTTCAGGCGAATACTATAGGATACAAATTGAATATCCGAAAGGGTTCCTTCATCGAAGGAAGGATTTACCAACTGATTTTGTAGCTCAGGGTATTCATCGAAGACTGGAAAACATTCTGAATCCTTTGAAAGCTAAAACCTAAAGAACACACGATGTGAAGAAGGAAGACTTTCAAGTATCTCTAAAATAATAGAGTATTAGTGTAAGAGAGTTTAGAAGTGAACGGTACGAAGATAACGTTTTGTATTCTAGGGAACGTTAGGTACTTTTGAATCAAATTCAGAAGAATTAGTTTCACAAAGCTGATATTTTCAGAGGTTGTTGCTATATATTCCGATCTTCTTTGGGATGAGGATAGTGAAGTGAAATTTCCATAACTTATAATATTAATGATAATAGTAAAAATAAGGAATTGTCAGATTTTTGTAAAGATTTAATCATATTAGGTTTGAGTTCAAAAGAGACCCGTAATACTGTTGGACACCCCAAAGTATTGGTTGGTGCTGAATGTAGTAATATACCTCTCTCTTCATACTCTGGATTGATCAGATGTAAAGTACTTCATCCTGAAGGTTTGTTTCACCCTGTTTTACCTGAAAAATCGAACAGCAAACTCATTGGTTACAAGTTGCTAGAAACTTATGAAATATGGTCATATGACACTATTCAATTCAGCGAAGGAGTATCTGGTCTGTTTACCGAAATGATGAATAAATTTATCAAAATCAAACAGCAGGCGTCAGGATGGCCTCAGCATTGCAGCACCGAAGAGGAAAAAGACAGATACATTGAGGAGTTTTCACAGCGCGAAAATGTCAAACTTGATTTTTCCGAAATTGTTGACAATCCTGGCCTTCGATCACTAGCTGAACTCATGTTGAATTCTTTCTGGGGAAAGTTTGGACAGAGGGAAAATCAAACTAAAACTTCCATTGTAAATAACCCCTCAGAGTTCTTCTCAATGACGAATCCCTTCATCAATATTAATACCATACTTCCTATCAACGAAGAAACTCTTGTTGTTAATTGGGAATATAAAGATGAATGATACGTGCCTCTTGCTACAGTAAATGTTGTCCTAGGCGCTTACGTCACCACCCTCGCACGTTTGAAGCTTTATTCTTACTTAGAACAACTGGGAGATCGAGTCTTAAATTACGATACAGATTCAGCAATATATGTAGCAAAACATGGACAAGTCGATATTTCAACAGGCCAATTTATAGGTGATATGACCGATGAATTGGAAGGTTACGGTCTCAATAGCTAAATATCAGAGTTTGTATCTGGTGGTCCTAAAAACTACGCATAAAAATTTGGTCTTCTAGGGAGAAAGACTTCAAAATCACCTGTAAAGTTATGGTCTTTGAATTATTCGGCGTCACGACTGATCAATTTTGATTCAATCAAAAATATGATTTTAACCCCTTCTGAACCTATATATGTGTATAGTAAGCAAATTCGCTGAACGAAGGAACATGACGTTATCACTATAGATTCCATGAAAAAGTACCGTCCTGTATCTTTAAATCGACATTTCTTCGATGATCATACTTCACAACCTTACGGAAACAAAATCATAAAGTATACCGCTGATGACAACTAATGAAGAATCTCTGTCCAAATTGAAAATATTCTACAATTGTTTGATATACCCCAATAGATCAAAACAATATTTAATCAAGATCACAAAGCTTGTTTCCCATCCTTATAACTAGCATGAATTTACAAAAATAATTGATAAATCAAAAGAGTCATTCATTTATTTACAGAAATTATTGAACCGAGAAAAAGATGCCAAAGTAAAATTCTCAAAAAGAGCCATTATCAACAAATTATGCCATAATAATATTGTCAAAAAAGCCATTATTAACAAAAGATGCCAACAGTAAAATCGTCAAAAAGAGCCATTATCAATAAAAGATGCCAAAATAATATTGTCAAAGAAAGAGAGCCATTATTAGCAAAAGATGCCAAAAGTAAAACTGTCAAAACAGCCATATTTCATTAAACAAAACTAAAGAAAGATGCCAATGTTACCGCATTACCTATTTACTTAAATTCATGTTAATTTTTCCCCTTTTCCTGGTGAACGTGTGTTTTAACCTCCTCGTGGTATTCACTGAACAATATTGACTAATAAAACAGAAATCCTTCACTTCTCTTAATCCTTCCCTCTTCCTCAACCCTCTTTTGGTAATATTCAGTACATTAACGAAACGTTTAACGCTTATAAGACACCTTGAGGCAACATTTCTGAATAATAAACTGCAGTGGTCATGATGGTAGAGCGCTAGTCTCGTGCTAGGAATCGCACGTTAAAAGGTAAGACCTCGTTAATCCTTAGCTCACATAAGTTTCGACTTTTGAGGGCTGTTGTTCGTAGGGGGATGACAGCTGGTTAACGGAAAAATCAATTTTAAACAGAAAATCGAAACACATGCAGAACGGTTAAAACGCTGGTAAATATTTGAAACGCATGTTAAACGATCGAAACGCTCGAAAACTTGAAGCGTATACAAAACGATTGAAACGGATGCAGAAACAGTTGGAACGCATGCTAATGGATGAAATGCGTGCAATCGGTTAAAACGCAGGTAAACGGTTGCAACGCTTATAAAACGATTGAAACGATCGCAAAACAAGTGAAACGCATGCAAAAACGCTTAAAACACATGTAAACAGTTAAAACGCAGGTAAACAGTTGAAACGGATGTAAAAGTTAGGTGTGCAAGTATATGACGTTTGACAGCTGGCAACACGGTGACATGAGACAAATGTAGGTTAGGTTAGAAGACAGATGAGAGGTTAGGTTACTGATGTCCCGTGAAGAAGAAGAAGAGACAAATGAAAAGTGACAGGAAATAATAGTTTGAAACTCGGGTATCTGAAATTGCACTCTGATGCATGTACGCACGTCAAAAAGGTTCGAAACTTGGCTATAGTAGGTGATGCAGATCCCATACTTGTCGGCTGGTGCGAGATTAGCTCCCAACACCTGTCTGGGTTCAGAGGTCATGTCTGGTCGGGGCGCCGGGACCCCTACTGGCAGATTTGAATATTTACTTGATATGAACTTTTGTCATTAGTATCATGATTCATTAGCTAGTATCAAAGATCTTGCTAGAAACAATGCTTCAACATTTGATGAGGCTATAAACTTCTGCACTATATCATCAATAGACGATAAACATGTATGTTTCCGCGAATGCTGGTTTTATTTAAGGGAAAAATTATGGACATATATTGGACAAAGGTGGTTTTTCCATTTCAGTATGTGAATGATCATGCAGTACGAAGCAATACTCGATACGTTTCGAGGCTGGACTTCGGCTTTTCTGCCAAGAAGGTTAGCAGAAGTCGGCTTTACCTACACCGGTACCGGTTACGTGTGTTTCGTGTTACGTGGGTTCTGATAGCAACCCGATGACGATCCTATGACTGACCATCGTGAATGGGGCCCTGAGTGTCATTTCGTTCCAAATTATCACCATGATCAAACGGCTGAATCAAGAGATATCCCTCCAGAACGAGAAGTGACACTGCCAGAAACAAGGTTGTCACCACCACCACGGACAGATGGAGCTGATATCCGCCAGGAACGAGAAGTGACATATGACAGCAAGCCGACAGATGGTGCTGGTGAATGAGCTCTGTGTGTTGTTTATGCCTTGTAGAGACTTGGTGTGCTGCTCGCAGTGTGCCAGCTTGTGCGACACATACGTAGTTTGTAGAGCACCAATTATAACACTCATGAAAATATATGTATCTTAGTAAATTTTTGTTTAATTTTTTCATTGAAAAAGTTTCATTTCCTGTTGAAAAATAGACCCCAAAATTGATATGGTTTTGCTAAGAAATTCAGTGTCTGAGTGGTTTGAGTGACACTCAATTCACTCACTTAAGTTTTACTCAATTTTTATGTCCCACAACAAAAGCATAGGAAATTTGAGTTGAGAAAAAATCCGAGTGTCTGAGTGACACTGAATTTACTCACTGAAACTTCACTGAACAGTTTGTTCGACTTGTGCCACATGTCAATTTAGGTGCCCCTTTTTAAGCGAAAAGTTAATCATTTTTTGTGTATGGTCGTAGGTGTCTAGTCGATGGATTTGGTAAATCCGGCGCCTGGTCCCCACAAATGAGTACCACTATAGACTCACACCTTGAAAAATCGAGAATATTGAAATCCCAAGTAACGGACTACGAGCGAAAAATTCAGATTTTCGAACGTTTCCAAAACATCCAAATCGACGATGGCAAATGGTCCGCCATCTTTACCAGCCCGCAACATTTCGATACGAAACGAGCCGACATCAGCTCATCACAGCCGAAGAGACGCCGACTCGACTTTCAAAATTATTATTATTACGCTAATACTTATAATTATTATTATTGTACTTATTATTATTCATGTATCAATATATGTATAAAACGAATTTTCTCAAATTTTATTATAATAAAGAATAAATGGCTGAGAGAGCGAGAGAGTGTATGGCTGGAGCTGGAGGTTTGAACTTTAAATTTATGTTGTTGAACATACAAAAACAAATCCAAATTGTAATATAATATTAAAAAAATTCAGAGGCCGTCCAAAAACTCATTTTTTTTCAAACAATGATATCTGAGCCAGTAATGGCCATAATTTTGGAGCAGTTTTCTCAGTATGATGCCAGTTCAAATCATGAGCTGCGCGCGTAGTATCTCGAGTTCAGTTTCCAGCTATATTATATACATGTCAAACTCTACTGTAATGCAAAGTTTTTTGTTCTTGCTGTGAATATTTGAGTTTATTATTGAGAAATTTCATAGTAAAAGACACTAATTGAGATTATAGTAGACTCCGCTGCGATTGTCCGTCTGAAAGTGAGTAGGAGTTTATTTTAGAGCAGACAAGACATCAATAATTCTTAGAGTTGTATTAAATGCTGTGGATTCTATGAAATTATTAGTGCTTATCTTTTACTAAAGTAGGGTGGAAATGTGTCAGGGTATTGAATTATTCTGGCAAAGAACAAAAGTGTTGTCCAGAGCATTTACTACAATTTTCTCTCTCCCGAACAAATGATATTCCTTTTAAAATTGTTGTGAAAGTTTTTCCTGAAGGAATTATTTGAGTTGATAACTAAGTCATGAGAATATTCTCTTCCCAGGTGTATTTGAAGTAAAAAAAATAATGGAATCTTATATATTTACATAATAATAATAATAATAATAATAATAATAATACTCCCTCATAAACACTCGTAGAGTGTACCCAAAGGCATAGCCTGTGCGGGTAGAGAACCGCTATTATTATTATTTGCCGTGGCGCTCCGGGGCGACTTACTGATGTTTTTTGGTGATGTATTCACTTTTCAATTGTAGAAAAACCCGGAAAATCTACAGCACCTACATGCACTGATCTCTGAAGTAAACGCGAGTATAGCTGTGTGCCAACAAATCTATTTTCAGAATATTCAAAATTGTACAAAATTGAGAGTACGTACACAAATCATAGGGACTTTTCCATCCCAAGACAATTATATGAATGAATAAGTTTTCAATTTATTTTCATAAACTTGTAAACAGTAGCATGTAAATTTTCGCTACTGTAATATTTTTATTTTTATAGAGCTTCAGAGCAACGTATATTTCACTCTGCATAGACTAAGATGAACACTAATACATATAGGTGTGTTATTGCTCGTCTAACCTCCAATTTAATATTCGAGCTATCAGTGTAGCCAACTTAGCTTTCCGAGTGTCTGGCCAGAGACAACCAAACAGATTATTATTTTATGCAGTTCCATTTAGTTCCACCTCTAGCGTATTTCAGTATTGTCTTCAATATATCTTCAAGTTAAATTATGACAAATCTATTGAAAATGGCACAACTGCTGTCAATTTTCTCTTCGTGTTAGAAAAATGGAATGTTAAATTGGAGATGGGTTAAAGTTCTTATTTGTTAAATCAATAAGAAGAAGAAGCAGGAGAGGAGGAGAATGACAGGTGAAATATTTTAGTCAGTCGAGTATCGAATTTCAGCGAGTGCTGTAGGGGTCCAGCTTTCAGGAAATTCCTGGCTCTGTTCAGTTGACGAATCCCGATTTTGTTTAGCGATCCTCGGTGAATATTCTCTTTTATCCGTCTCACCATCAACGCAAGCGTCCAGACTTCCTATAGAGTTTTATATTGGACGTCCACGACAACTTGGCAATAGAATACTTGTGCCTCGCCATATCCTTTTTAACCTTCACACACGAGGGTTTTATGGTATCACACAGCCACCTTTCATGGTAGTACCATCTTTTTGGCTTGTACATCGCCTTCAACTTTCTTGGTAGTACCACTTTTCTTCGATTGTACCACCTTCCTTGGTTGTACCGCTGTACCACCTTCGTATGGTTGTACCAGGCCTTAACCTTTTTTGATGAACTTGGAGGATTTTCATGCAGGGACTGCTCTGGTTAGATATCTCCAAAGCGTTGGTTAAGCCCTACACCTGTAGTAAATGGATATTCCTGGTTTCACGGCTCACGTTCCAGAAGGTATACCTCAAAGCTCAGCCTGAGGACTGCGGTTAGAAATCCGTCAAGCGGAAACCTTCGAAGAATCACTCCACTCAACACTTCACTCCTGGTTTGTCTAGGAGAACGTGCAGAAACTTCAAATTGGTGTCCTAGAGGAACAGGTTTATTTAAATTTTTTAAATAGGATAAAGCCTTAATTATATATTTATTCAATTTTGATGCACTCAGGTTATGATATATATATGTACTTCATCCACTACTTGTAAACCACCACATAGTACTATGCGCTGGGAAAACTGATTTCCTAAAGTATTTTCCACGAAATTACTTAACCTTGAGTTAAACAGGTATCTAACATTGAATATTTTCTTACTTTTTAGAATCACAATAATTCTAATTTACAACTGTTTCTCTGAACCATTGAAGATTCATTTTCATCTATATTAAATGTTTGTGTGTTTATTTATCTTTTATTCATTTATTGATTAACACTCATCAACTTGACAACATCTCATGGTAAAGTCTATTCTAGTTTTGGGTATAACATCTAATTAGTCTTTATTCGGTTGCTCAATTTTCCTGATAAGTAATCTTTGACATAGACATTTTAAAAGTTGTAGTGGTGCCCCCCTCTATTTTGTTGACCATCCATTCATTGTTCAATGATACAATTATTCTGTTTTTAAACGAACCCATGGTGCCAACCGACGAAGAGCTGCCGTCTGCATTTGCTCCTTTTTATTTTACTTCATAAAAAGAGGTTGCAAACTATAATAATATATATATTTTTTGAGTTATTTGAGAGAATGTTACATAGGAATAAATGTCGGTCGGATAAGAGGGAACATAGGAATAGATTCAAATGTTTGAATCCGAAAAAATGCGTTTGTTTGAAGGATGTCACAAAAGGGAGAGATTTGTATTATTTGCAATACAAATATATTTTGCCAGGATTGGTGTCTTTTCACTCCAGCAGGGCTGGAAACATTGATTTCTGTTGTACACACTCAGGACTTCAAGCTCTAAGAGGTTCAAATATGGCAATGGGAAATTCCACAGCCCTGACACTTGAATTGGTTCACATTTTCCAATGGATTTCGAACTCAGGATCAGTTCAGAAAGCTTCAATTCATCGCATTGCTGTTTGATCTGTGTCCAAAAATGTGTACAAGAATGAAATCGACCGTTCATAAAAAAGTGGCAACCACTTGTTTGGATGAAGTTTTGAAAGCAGTTATGAAGAGAATAGTAGCGGTTTTTGCAAAATATGACAGAGACTGGCTATCCTCATGATTCTCATAATATTCATGAATGAGATGTAAGGCCTAAACCTCGAAAAATATTCTCACCTCTGGTCTACAATGGCAGATATTCCTCATCGCAATTTTAAAACGATTAACACTGTTTGCGGAACTCGGAAAGACGGATTTACTTCAAATATGAAACATCAACCTCGATGAAGCTAACCTAACCTAGCCTCCTAAAATTATCACAAGACTACTTTGTAATTTCATTTATTCCATCAAAGCCGTTTTTCGATAGCCTTTATACTTTCTGAGAAAACTTCAAGTTTTTTTTTTTAATTTTTTTCAAATTTTTTTGTGTTCTACCCCTGATTTTTTGTTTTTTTTTTTCAACTTAAAATGATGCCAAGAAGTAACGTGTCAAGTTTCATAGTGTTACAATTCATCCTTCAGTTTTGGCACAAATTTGTCTGTGGATATTGGACTAATCACTCACATTCTTATTTGTAATTATTTATTGGACATCAACGGTTGCTATTATCATATCCAGAATAGAGAAATGAGTCATTTTCTGCCATCCATTCAGTGACTTCCCCCCTCCTGTTCGTTATGTCATTACCCCAATGGGGAGATTTCGCATTGAAGTCACTTATGACTATTGCCTTTTCCTTGTAGAGTCTTATCCTTCTTCCAATCGCTAAAAGAATTGCCTCTATGTAATCTATTCCTTCTTTTGGTGACGCATTACAACTATTCAGTGTGTCCATTTAGTGCGTTATCCTTCATTATTCCGAAAGCCATAATCACCAGAGAAAAACATACAAATTTCTTCAGTTATTGAAATAATCCCTCAAAAAATGATAATAATGATACTGGGTGTTTTATTAAAGCGGGCGACTTAGAGATAATTGAACATTTAATTTTTAAGTAGGAATGGTCACACACAATTTGTTTCTAATATAAAAAAAAACTTGTAGCGAAGTATTCAGTCCTTGCTTAATTTACTATTGATACTTTGATCACCCACTGCATCTAGCAGATGTAATCTGGGTTGCCTACGAGTGCTTTGTGTGAATATGTTTATATATCCGATGGGGAAAATCTTAGGCAAAAACGTTTTATGCGACAAAGAAAAATATCTGGAATTAGCTACGGAAGCATATAAAAACGTATTGAACTTATGTTCAGATAGTGTGTACCGATAGAAAATTACACGAAACTCTTTTGGTTGCAGGATGATGTTAATTGCACAAAGGCTTTTGGCAATAAGGTGATATCAATTGCACTAGGTCAGGGGTTCCCAACCTTTTTACACCTGCGTACCACTCGACTTTTTGAGAAAGTTTGGCGTACCACCAGTCCTAATATTTCAATAAACGTATAATATTTACTCTTCTAAAAGTGTTGAAAGGCTTTTTGGATTAAATTCCAGAAAACTTCACATTTAATGGTTAAATATTTATTCATTTATAGCATGCTTATAATAAAGGAGAAATAAAAAGATTGAAATGGTATTAATTTACAGTTTTATTTATTACTCATGGATCTAAAAACATACAAATAAAAAATTAGTACAAACCCAGCTAAAAATGAATCGTCATACAAAATATACTTTTATAGTATTTACTACAAAAATTGTTGTTATTTGCCTGTGATTAAAATATCAACTTTAGAAGTAATTGAACTTATCTTCACTCTTAAGTCCTCTTTAACACATATTCTGCTTCTATGTTTATTTTGTACGTACAAGAGTTCAAAAAATCTACTCACACACAAGTAACTCGTAACAGAGCTTGCCGGAATATCAAACGAAAAATGACATCTTCAACCACATCTGGCATTGGAGATATTTAATTTTCTTTAAAAAAATATGAAAGAGTGGGGAATGCAGACAAATACTCCTCCTGTATTTGTGAACAAAACAGGACCAACTTCCTCTTGAAGAAGTTTATTTTGTCACTAGCTGTGAAGGCTGTTGTGTTTGGTCCTTGAAGTCCCAAGTTCAGTGTGTTGAGTTTGTCAGAAATGTCCGCTAGATAAGTTAATCTTGAAAAACATTCTTCATCAGCAAAAATTTTTTTCCTGTCATGATTTTTTTCACATACAATCATAAAAACGTCTTATTTCAGGTCAAATAGACGGTTCAAATTTCTTCCCCTTTATGCAAAAGGGAAGTCTTGAACTAGCCACCCATTTCTTCACACATCAAGGAGAATAATAGAACGGAGTTATAATTTTTTGGCATACCTTTAGCAGCTTATGCTTCTCGATGGATGACATAATGTGTACTTTTGCATTCAGAAGAAACTTCCCTTATTTTTGCTGCTAGCCCTGTCAATCTTCCTTACATAGCTTTTGCCTCATCTGTACACAAGCCAATACACTTTGACCAATGATTGCCTACTTTTAGCAAGTAGCTGCGCCATGTTCGTAACATTGGTGCTTTCGTCAACTTGAAGTTCAAAATAAGTTCATTCTTGGAGTTTTAAAGCCAGTTGTTCTTCAATATTATCAGACATATCGACAATTCTTTACTGTGACAGTGATATTTTTTGAATTTCTTTGGCTGCCTCTTCTCCTAGCACGACTTGGTCCATATCCACAGCAGCCGGCAGTAAAATCGTCTTACCGATTGTGTGAGGCTTTCCATCTTTTGCAATTCTTGAACTTAAGGTATGACGCCTTCATCAAGTTAATATCAGTATTAACAAACTTCGTCAAACATTGGGTTTCATTTTAAAAAAAATTTGATTTTGTTTAAAATAATTCAATGGGCCTACCAATTGAATCAGGGTGCTAAGTATTTTGGTGTTGCATCAGTGAAGAAGGCTTCATGCTTTGATTCGAAAGTGTTTCAAGACATACAACACATTGAGAAATGGGAATGTCACTGGTTTCAGTCCCTGGCTTCACTATAAAACTACTGTAAGTAGATTTCATCACATTTAAGATTGGCCTGTGATTAAGGGATTTTCAGCACAATCCTTTGAAGTAGAAGAGGACGTCAGAAATCGTTTCATAGCTCAGTTTTCTTAAATGAAATCAGAATTATTTATTGCAACACCCACAACGAACCATTACAACAACATTGCACAATCACAATCTAATTTATCTGAACATCTACTTTTACCGCTAAAATTGACTGCAAATGTTATGCTCGGAATCATCCTCCCCTTTCGTGGTCGCTTCTCTTATGCCTATATCCAGTAGCACTTGAAAGCGTTCGACGCATCTTCTGAAACACAAATGTCTCTCTCTCTTTATGATCGTTCAGGAAGCTGTGATGCATAGTTGTTTACTAATGAGTGTCCCTGCGGTAGAGCTGTGATATATTATGCAAATAAGGGGACAGGTCTGGCCTAGATTTGCTGCAAGCTACATTACACTATTAATGCATGTTGCTCACATCACTTGCGCATACCACATGAAACGTTCCCGCGTACCATCAATGTTACGCATACCACCGGATGGGAACTCCTGCACTGGGCGATTACAGATTCACCTGTGCCTGTGTTTTTGTAGGTATGTAATGAGATATCTCATTTTGTGCTCCATAGCCTTATGTTACTGTAAGTGTTCAAAGTACTTTTAGTAGTTTTTGTAGTTACATTTGGAGCCGCTAATCTTTAATTCTTGATAGATAGGGAATAAATTCCTATAAGCCAATCAAAACTCGTATTTCTGTCGAAGCTGAGGAATACCAAATCTAAGTGTTTCACTCCATCTGGCGACCAACGGGGCCCAGTTTCACAAGAAAATGGAAGGTAATAGAGTTGGCACGCCCCAACGACAAAATAATATCGACACTAGAAATCAAGGTAACGATGTTTTTTTCACATTACCATCCGCAACCGAAATTCTGTTTTCGACCAGACCTTTCGCCTTTGGGAGCTATATCACAAGCTTTTGCACCAGTGGGGAATATTTTTCATTTCTGACGAATGAAGTTTATATTTTGTCTTTGAATCGAATAGAAAAAATATTTTCCAATAATGACAAATTAACAATAATATTCGATCTTCAGTTGCAGAATGCACAAAAAAAATTTCATTGTTCCATCCCGCCTAGCTTCTAATTGTGTGCCCCAGAATGCTGATAAAAGTAATGATTTTGAAAATCGAAATAATAATAACAGCAGGTAAAACCTAAGTTAAAATAATTTTTTATTGCCACCTATGAGCTATATAAGCATAAATTTACACTTGAATATGCCTTCAGTTTCCGGAACGAATAATATTTATATACAAAATAACTGTATTGTGTCGCACCCAATGTCGAATATTTTCACCTCAGTGCCAAACTCAAACAACGTTGCGGTCAATCAAAATCAAGAATTTTCTTTTTCCTAGCCTTAGTGTACTTACTCGATAACGGCACTTATCCAAAATTAACTTAATCAATTAAATTAAGAGAAACATTTTGCCAATACCAAATTCCCAATCAATCGGTAAAAAATATGTGAATATTCTACAAGACCGACAAGAAAGAGATGTATATAATAGTTCATGTTTTTTCAAGGAATTAAAAACTTGTAAATCACTGCCTACCTTCGAAAACAAGGGTCAGCTTCACCCACTGGACTTCCTAAATCACTTATACACATTTATAGACATTAACAACTTGAATTTCAACCAACTTGCTCTGATGATGAGTAAACGTTTCGAAAAGTCAGCAAAGCTTTGGTTTGACGTTTACGCTCATCGCTTTTTAAATTACGCAATTTTGTAAGGCATTCCTCGAACAGCTTTGGAGAGCGAACGAACAAGTTGAAATTATACCTAAATTGGAGTCGGATAGGTATAGTGATGACTATTCAATAAATACGTTGTTATGGCAAAGCATTTATAACTCCAATACAGCGATGAATAGCTGATCGCTCAGCCCGTCACTTCCCCCAAACATTGCCGCGGTATTGGTAGGAACAAACTCCCTTAAGGCCGTTTCAGATAAATGCGTGCCCATGCGGGGTTTTTGAAGCACGGGCGGTTTAAACGCCTTTAACTCGCGTAACATATTTTATTTGGTTCTGTAATAATTTTGTACGAAGTAATACTATTTGAATTTTTCAAATAATCCTGATGTATTTTTCACTGCCTTTAAGGCCGATTCAGATACATGTGTGTCCATTCTGCATGAGATAAAAGCTACAGTGAAAAATCATTGGGTTTATTCTCAATAATCTCAAATAGCATTACTCCAGCATTGACAGAATGATTACACAATCAAATAAAAGATGTTCTTGTGATAGAAACGTGAGTAAAAGTCTCTCAAAACGCCCGTGCTTCAAAAACTCTGCTTGGGCACGCATGTATCTGAATCGGTCTTTATGTCTGCAGTTGAAGGACTTCGACAAGCAGACTACTAGTTTAATACCGATAAAAAATCCGATTACTTTCCCTAATCCGAAATTTAATGATACTGTAGTAAAACTGCACTAAACTAATTTTGATAATTTATTTACACACGTCTTAAACAATAATTTATATAACAAGTCACTATTTTTATTTATTTTACACTGTCGCTGTCTGTCTGCGGACTTTGGAACTAATTCTGCAAATCTCTGTGACTGTCTCTTTTGCCCAGCTTATATACTCCCAAGCAGATTCTATCCACGGCTTTCGATTATTCGGGAGTATGGAACATTTCATCTAGATGGCTCTTAGAACCGTACCGAATCGATCAATTTTATTCCAGCTTGTTCTCGGCGATTCGTAGGCCAGCAGATATGCTGTCGTAGTTGAAAGATGGTGCATAATTAATTAGATCATGGCCGGTCTCGGGGCCGGTCTCGAAATCGTTATATTGCCCGTTCTTAAAGACGTTTCGCCCCGAAACGTCATTCTTGGAGTGTGAAGATATCTGCAAAATTCTCCATATCTGCACCTGGACGTTCGATGGAAGTAGCACTCCACAGTCTTCAAGTTGGGTCGTGGAAGATGGCCGCTGGATCTGAATATTGTCTCCAACATGCTTCTTATAACTCTCCAGTCCAGCCCATCAAGTCTACAAGCCAATTTTGGGATTGCCAGGTCCACAATATTCTGGTCCAGCATCGTGTCTCTTAATCTTGTAAGGCTCTTTCAAACATCTTCATAAGACGGCTTATCTCAAGAACGCTTCTTGGTAACCAGGTAGTAGATGTTTCTCTGGCATTTCCTCAGCCCTCCACCCCTCCAACTTCTAGGTTCTGTTCCCGCAGTTCCTGGAGTCGACCGAACTTCTTGGAGAAAACTACTGCAATGCCACTGGACATTTGGACATCTTCTGCCACACAGTGAGCTAACGCGTAGTTGGCAGGCACCTTTAAAAGGTCTCGTAGCTCCTCTCGGATTACTCCATGTTGAACTCTTTGTCCGTTTGAGTACAGGGATATGAATTTCTGAAACGTCATTTCATCCTCTGGTGGTCTGACGGTGCGGACTTGGTCGTTGGTTCCGGCATAAGGGGACAACCTATTGAAGTGGACTACCCTAGGTTTTTCTCGTGGTGGCTTTTATATGCGGTAGACGAGGTCGTTTATCCTTTTCATGATCTTATATGGACCTTCCCACGAGTTCCGAAGCTTTGGTGATAGGCCACGGCAACGTTTAGGGTTGTAAAGTCAGACAAGGTCACCCATCTGATATCCACCAGCATCGTCCTTGATATCGTAGGTCGCTGGCACTCTGGATGTTCAAACGGACTCGTTCATGGATATCGTCCATCCTCTGTCGTAGTTTGCTGACGTTATCATCTCCCGCAGTGTCTTGTCGTGGTGGCGTCCCAAACTTCAGATTACATGGAAGTCGCAGCTCTCGGCCCATGATAACACTAGCAGGGGTTTGGCCGGTTGACTCATGAACTGCGGAACGATACGCCATCAGGAACAGATGCAGGTACTGATCCCAATCTTTCTGGTGGTCAGAGACTACCTTAGACAGGTGGCGGTTAATCGTCTTATTCATCCGCTCCACCATTCCATTGGACTGTGGATGTAGAGCCGCGATTCTCGTTTTACGGATGTTCAGCATCTGACACATCTCCTGGAACAGGTTTGACTCGAAATTTCTCCCTTGATCCGAATGCAACTCCAACGGAACGCCAAATCGACAAATCCACTCCTTTACCAAGACGTCGGCAACGGTCATGGCTTCTTGGTTGGACAGGGCATAGGCTTCAGCCCACTTGCTGAAGTAGTCCATCGCCACAAGGATGTACTTATTCCCGTGATCAGATTGTGGGAACGGGCCGGCGATGTCTAAGGCGATCCTTTCAAATGGTCTGCCCATATTGTACTATTGCATCGGGGCCTTAGGTCTCTTTCGATGCCCACTGCTGGCAGCGCATACAGCACATTTTCTGCACCGGTCTTTGACGTCAGTTTGGCAATTGACCCAGTAAAACCGTTGCCTCAGTTTCTGGAGGATCTTCGTCACTCCCAGATATCCTCCGCTGACCCCATCATGGATTTTTCGGAGCACTTCATGTCTTCGGCTCCTGGGAACTACTACTTAATGTCTTTCTTCCCCATCATCCTCCGACTCCAATACACGCTTCAAGACTCCATTGTCAAGGGTGAGAGAGTTCCATTGGGCCGAGTAAGATTTAACGACTGGAGAATAACTGGCTATTTCCTGCCATGACGGTCTTCTTCCAGCAGATGACTAAACCAAGATCTGGATCTTTCTCTTGGTCTTTCTGGATCTTGTTGTCATCCCAGTTATTATCCACCGCCGTAGTTCCACAGAGCGTCGACTCTTTCTGCTCTGCTCGTCTGCAGTGCGGACAGTCTTCTGGGCATGGTCTTCGCGATAGGGCATCCGCATTCTTATGGTTAGTTCCCGCTCGATGTTCGATCTCAAAGTCGAATTCTTGGAGCCTCTCGATCCAACGTGCCACTTGACCCTCGGGATTCTTGATTTGTAGGAGCCATTTGAGAGCTGCATGGTCAGTTCTCAGTAGAAATCTTCTCCCATACACGTACTTGTACAGCTGAAAGTTCAAGTTTCCTACAATTTCCTACAATTTCGGCATCGTATCAGTCTTCTCTCAGGCATAACTTCCTTCGTCACCTTTCGCAGGACAGCCTCGATATCAGCGGCCCCCTGTGGATCTTCCTCGATCATCCGGACTCTACTCTGGCTTTTGCAGGATTGCTTTGCTGCTTCGAATTCCAGAGCACGTGCCAATGCATCCACGAGATGTGCGGGGCGAGCTAGTGTTATGGCATGCCGGGTTTCTTGGTCACGAAGTCCATCCAAAAATGCCAGAACCGCTAGTCGCTCCATAACACTTTCTGGCGTGGCTGGATATGCCAGGAGAACCAAGCGTGCAATGTCTGCTTCAAATTTTTGCAAGGATTCGCTTGATTTCTGGCATCGATTCTTCAGCTGTGAATGGTAAACGTGTTCTAGGTGGGCCTGGCAATAGCGAAGTTCCAGATGTTTCACTAGCTCTTCATAGTCCTCTTGTTGTTGGGCGGTAAAGGTCTGTAAAATGTTTGTTGCTTCGCCACGCAATACCAGTGTCAATGCTAAAGTTTTTCCCAAGCATTCCATCCATTCGCTTTGGCAGCAGCTTCAAACTTTCGGCGGTAGTTTGCCCATGGAGTATTTCCGTCGAACTGAGGCGGTTTCAATGAGAGCTTTCCAGGTTCAGCACTGACCTTGAGATTTTTTATGTCCTGAACTTCGTCCAAGTTCATACTCAGGTCCAGCCTTGAATTTTTGTTGTAAGTATCTGGGGTGTGCGCAGAATCTATTCCGATTTCTGTCTCGATTCCATCTTTTATTTCATCGTGGAGCATTTCTTCAATTTTTTTCATCTCGTTCTCGATGTCATCTTTGATTTTATCCACCTCTGTCTTAATGGCTCATATTCTTCCTTCCAGTCGATTTGCCGATTTGCCACACCATAAAGTTTTCTTTTTAGGCCTTCAGAGTTTTCTGGAAGCTTCACTTCTAGATTTTCCGAATTTTCTTGAAGTTTTACTTTTAGGCATTTCGAATTCTCTAGAAGTTCTTCTTTCAGAGAATTTGGGTTTTCTAGAAATTTATCATCCAAGCTTTTTGAATTTTGAAGAAATGTATTTTCCAGACTCACCGATTTCTGTTGAAGTTCTTTCAGACTCACGGAATTTTGTTGAATACAATACAATACATATCATCCAAGGAAGATTCACAAAAAAACTTGTGCTGGAGTCTCCGGAACACGACCAAAGCACCCACCTCTAGGCCCTAGTGTGGGGGCGCATTACACAGTAGAGCCCTTAATATCAACAACAACCCTACTGAAGAATTATTCGAGGAGTGTGACTTCGAGCACAGTCCGGTGGACACCAGGTCCCAAATAATTTGAAGCAATTCACTCAACGTTCAATTTCCAGCTATGGTAGATATTGAAAGTAATGTTTCAGCAATTTCCCTGATGGTATGGGAACAAATCTTGGAAAACAAAAAGTATTGTTCCCATTTTTCCTGCCCGGGTACCCGAGTAGTGGAACCATTTAAAACAAAACACAAAATAGTTATCTATCGAGCTTGACTTACTTTTCATTGTGATGACCAGAAATTCTACCATGAGTTCTTGGTCATCCCATAACTCTCATATTACGTAATTATAGGAGTGGATTCTTTGGGGAAACATGAGGCTATTTTTGTTTTAAAAAATAAGAATATTCGAATCATGGTCAGAAACAATCCTATAATTTCATATAATTTCATAGGAAAAAGAGTTCACTCACCATTTCGGTAATGAAGCCCAACCGAATATATTAATCCAGTCAATAGAGGCTCCTGAAGGGTTCACCTTACGTCAAATGCGGAATCGTTTTTTATTTTTTGATATTGTTGAGGACCATAAGGTAGTTAATAATCCAAGTTTCCATCATCCCTCCCCCTTGCTTCATACGCCATCTTGAAAAAATTCTCAGAAATCGGCAACTTTTTCAGTTTTTGGCCTCTAGCTCATTCCCAGTTAATTTTTTTGAAAATATGTTTGAATAGAAAAATGTAGACTATTGAATTTCGAGAAGAATTGAAGAATTGTCAAATTTAACCCCACTCCTACCCATTGCCCTTTATTATTTTTCTTCGATACATGAAATTCAAAGGAAATTAAATTCTCTACAACTTTCATTTAATGAACTTATCAAGTCTTTTCTCTTTTTTTCGATGGAAAGTGGAGCGAAACTGAAAAATTTTCGAAATCGCCAATATTTGCTCTTTCTCGCCTTCTCGTAGCTCAAATACGCTCGGTTCTAGAAAAAAAATTATTCATCAAATTTGTTGAAAATTTTTCTTAAAAAAATTAACTGCTAATGAGCTAGAGGCCAAAAACTGAAAAAAAAGGTGCCGATTTCTGACAATTTTTTCAAGATGGCGGTTGAAGCAAGGGGGGAGGGGTGACGGAAACTTGGATTAATAACTAACTAATTGTCCTTAACAATATCAAAAAATAAAAAACGATCCCGCATTTGATGTAGGGTGAAGTTCGTTTATTTACTGTATTATATCGGCAATTGTCAACAAAATCTACCAAAATATACCGAAAATACAGACAGAGGACGAAGTGACAAATTTTGCTAATCTGATATATCACTGTGAAATTTCTGAAACTGAAAAAATTTTATTTAGTTACCTGTTGATCGGAAACGGGCATTATTTCTGATAGACCGGATTATACCATTACGAGTTAACGATCACGCTAAAAAAAGATAAGGAGCTTTTTATTCGCCCATACCCTATACCAGTAGCTTACCGGAAAGCTGTTGATAAAACCTTAGCTCAAATGGAGCAATTGGGGGTAATTGAACGCTCCTCGACCCCCTATGGGATTTATGGTAGGAGAAGAAACGTTCAAAATGATGCAGTTTGGGATATCGACGGCAGTGATGGCGTTCTCCAGAGCCATGCGTGCCATCTTCGGAGACGAGTACAATAATTTCCTGTTAACCTATATTGTTGATCTTTTGGTGATGTCATCTTCGAAGAATATCTGGTGCATTTAGGTAGAGTATTCGCTAGACTTCAGGGGGTAGGTCTAACGGTTAAATTAGAAAAGTGTAGTGGTCATGATGGTAGAGCGCTAGTCTATCAGTCAGAGGGACGTGGGTTCGATTACCAGCATGGTCACTGGTCTCGTGCTAGGAATCGCACGTTAAAAGGTAAGACCTCGTTAATCCTTTGCTCGCACAAGTTTCGACTTCTGAGGGCTGTCGTTCGTAGGGGGATGACAGCTGGTTAACGAAAAAAACAACAACAATTTTTGCAGATATTCTTTAGACCTTTGCAATAATGATTAACCTTACTTTTGAAAAAAAAAGTCTAAGTGGAAATGGGGCGAAACATAAGAGAGTTCTTTCCATAAATTGAAGGAGGAACTTGTCCGAGATTGTCATAAGTATATGTACTATAAGCCCATGGACTATCATTCATCAGTTTCGCACTGATATCCATGCTATTATCTATATCCCTTCAAGAAGGCCGGCATCTAACCGCCTCGCTACCGAGCACCCTTACCAATAATATACACTACATGATTTAAATTATTTCTATGAAATTAGTCAGATGTATAACAATGTCTTAGTTGTCAAGTGCTTTCACTTTTTCCCCTTTATTCTAATTCAGAAGTTATGTTGAGTTACATTAGTTTTCATGTTGGAAATATTCCAGAGAAAAGGTTTTTCTTTCTCTATATTTATCACAAAACTTTTAATAAGACGTAAAAACTTTATATCCCATAAATATTTTCACTCGAATTCCCGGGAGGCAAGCGTTCCAATCAATCATCAGAGAAATCTGGAGCAATCTAAGTTTAAAATGAAATTTTCCACAGTATGTTCTGAAATATATCGATTGTGATACACGGTACGTTTCAATTACTTTTTCATAAAACTACTACTTCCACAGGAAGCAAACAGCCGGAAACAATTTCTATATGAAATGAGATATGGATATTGAAGGAAAATGAGCTTCCAGATAGGGAACTTACTGAGAAAATATTTTGAACTCTGGTGGGAAATTCATAAAGGAGAATATGTTTCACATTGATTCTGCGGATGACACTGTGTTTTGATCAATGAATTCAATATATTCCTCAATGATTGTTTGGGCTACGGCAGGGCATAAATGGAAGAAAACAATAAAAAATGTTGATTCGAAGTTAAACAAAATATGTCAACGGTTGTCTAAAATTCGTTTTTGAAAATATTACTTCAACTTGAAAATACAATTGTTGGGTTATTATACGGAACGATGTTGAATGTAAGAAAGATAGCGAGTGCCTGGTAAATCAGATAGAAATAATTTAGTAGAGGTTAGGGTGGAAGTGGAGACCCCCTCTCCTCCTTTTTTTCTCTGACCAATCAGAACGAAGCTTTTTTTGCTCCACCTGTTTGACGGTTGACCACCCCTCATTGGAGTGTGACACCAATCAGAACTTTGTTCAGCCCACAGCTTGTTTAGCCTTCTTCCTCAATGTGATTGTTCGACCAATCAGAATGAAGAATTGACATCTAGCTGTCCAGATAAGTAAATGTAGGACCAATTGAAGTAAGGCAGACAGACAATTTTCGTCTGCAAGAAAACCTTATGTTTTCATTGGAAGTGTGTAATCATTAGCAAATATCCACGCCCATTTTAGTGTTGGGTCTAAGTGTAGAATTAAGAGACCTTTTCAGGCATATTCGTTGAAAATATCCTTTTGTTAGCAGGTACGTTTTCACTAGGATGGAGCGAATGATCTCGAATCGTAAATATTAGTGGTATAGTATAGTGAAGAATGTGTAAATCGTGCATGTATATATCTGAAAGAAGGGTGCTTCTACGGAAAAACTGTTATTGTTTCATATACATATGTTGTGAAAAACTGAGGGTATGTTTTTATCAAAGAATTATTGGAACATGGTTACATTTAGGTTTTCCGGCGAATACATTTGTTTCGAAAGGATTATATTTTAAATGGGAATCTTGTATGAGTAAGCGGATCACCTTTGTACTTTTTTCAATAGGTCCATGCACTTTTTTCTCAGAAGAGTTTATTTGATCACGTCGTTTGGTTATGTTGAGTATGCAAGATTTTCCAACCTGCTATTTGGTAATTTATGTCGTGACTCAATACTGCTGATATATTTTGATTAATTGGTGGACTATTTCCCTGAAGAATACTTGAAATAAAACCACTATTATTTCCATTCAAATCTTCTATAACTCCTTCATTTTCTCGAAACTGCTTTTCAGTAACAAATGTCGATAGTCAATCTTGCTGATATATCTTGATTTTGTAGGACAATCGCTCATTCGGTTATTTATGGACACATTCCCCGAAGAATACTCCTAACAAAACCAGTATAAATTTCATTTCAAATCCTCTATGACGAACATTCAACCTTGCAGTTTCACGACCTCTTTGTCTCCATATTTGTCAACAAGAATAATAATAATAATAAAAGTACTCCCTCATGAACACTCATAGGGTGTACCCTAAGACATAGCCTGTAAGGGTATAGGACGGCTATTATTATTATTTGCCGTGAAGCTCCAGGGCAACTAACTGCTTTTTGGAGGCGTATTAACTTTTTAGCTGTAGAAAAACCTAGAAAATCTACAGCACCACCCCGGGTAGTCGGCATCAGCTCCAAGCAAGCGCCAAACGTCGGTATTGCAATCTGAAGTTTAGAAAGCCGACATCTAACTGACTTGCTACCGAGCACCCGAATGCAGAAATTAGATAAAGACGTTCAACGAACCCAGATAGACAAACTGACAAACAGACAGGTAGACGAACAGATGGTCAGGTAGACAGATAGGCAAGCTGGCACATAGATAGGTCAGTGTAGCTGAATGAATATAGACAGGCAGATACAGTGAAGACAAACAAGACTTCAACAGAACTTTATAGACAGAAATAGCAAAAATATACAGACTGAACATACGAGCTGACTCTCCAAACTACTAAAATATTCAGTATATCTATAACACAGACGCTATGGTTAGACTGAAGATGAAAGTTTGTGAAAAGACGAGCGGACAGACTAACTGACAGGCTCACAGATGGGACAAGAGGAACAGATAGATGGTTAGTACACGTATACTCACACATACATATAATACACAGACAAACGAACATACTGTCAGATATATAAGCAGAGATGCATACAGACTTAGACTTTTTACTTCCAACAAAGAAAAAGTTATGAAGTATTGGATTGGTGATTTTTTTTGTCATATCCGTCAGAAGTCTTCATGATTGAGAATTATTGTTAAGTATACCAGTCACCCATACAAACTGTAACGGCGCACACGATTGTTTTGCTATCTGATCGAACCAAGCCGAGTACTGTTGTCTTCTGAAATGGAAAATCGCCTTGAAATGTTTGCTAAAATATAAGCAATTCTATACAGACTTTTGAGTCTTTCTCACATATCGATACCACACACCTTTTGGTGGGTGATATTTTCAACTACAAGTTAAACTTTGATCTCGATATGAATTTTGAGGAGAACTATCCACGATATACAAGAATATGTTGAACTACAAGAAATATCACGCCGTTTTACGAATGCATTTCAATTACTGTAGCAGCAAGGTTACCTTTTAACATTTTACACGCTGTATTCGATATCTGAACACATGTCTAATTGTGCGGACTCTCAGTTATAAGTATTTCAGCGATGATAACTGTGATAACTCAAAAATACTGATAATGAGAAAATGGTTTTCGCAACCCTTCCCATTTTCCCAAAGTAACCTAGCTGTCAATGGAGTTACTCATTGTTACATATGCTAAAATACCCTTCATGTCAAATGAAGGAAAAATTACGCAATTGTAGCAGATCCACATATCACAGAGACACATACCATTCACATGTGATAGCATTAATATTTCTAAATCAATTTGTTATTTTTCAAAATATGTTCTCTCCTTATTCTGGTGTTACCCATATGAATAACAATCAGAAGTCTTAGGGAAACTTAAGCGAGATAGGAATGATGAGGGTCCCGCCTCACAAAGTGCGATCTCGAGCGCGATATGTTTCATTCAACAAAGAGCATCAAAAAAACTTTTTCATCTCTCGTTTTAAAAACCGTTTCAACTTCATAACTCAGTTTGTCATCTAGATTACTGTGATATAGGTACTTACGTACGAGTTTAAATATTTAATTTATGGTAATTAAGGTGGATTTGTACAAGAAGGGCATATTTTCATCAGATTCCCTAGATAACTATGAGAAACTTGGAAGTATATTTTTTATCCTAGGGGCATAATCAATAATAATAATAATTGATTTCCATAAACAATTTGTACAATGTATAAGTGTTCGGGATGAACATAAAAGTGTATGGACAATATATATAAAAGAGTACAAGATAAAGAGTATACATGAAGATATATATGTCCTAAAAATCCTAAAAATCCTAAAATGGAAACGGTATAAGGTGTGAAATAGATAAATGAACCTTGTGAAGGAATGTTACATGGAAACAATAACTCATCCAAGTTCAATTAAGAACTTAATTATAGAAAATAATTATAGAAAAGTAAAAAAAAATGTGAAAACTATAAAAATATCCACAAGAAACAAAAATATAAATAGCACACAAGTTTATTTGTAAATAGAATAAGGTGGATTAATTTTAGAACAGGAAAACAGTGCGCGAAAATACAAAAAGTGATAGCGAGTGTTAGAAAGAACTTCGGAAATTCACCTAGGAGAAGAAAACAAAGAGAAGTGGGGGAATCAACAAGAAGCCAGAAGGAAGCGGTTGAAAAGTTTTTTTTGAAGAAAGAAAATTAGAAATTTATGAACAAAACGTAAAAGCAAACTACAAATCTTTAGAAAACAACATCAGCTCAATTCGAACCAGAAGATAGATTCAAAATTACTCACCTGGTATAAGGTATAAATAGAACTTCGAAAAGAACAGCATTGTCAATATAACTTCCTAGTGCACAAAAACTTCAATCTCTACAATTCCGAACTGTATCCCTTCATCACAAACAATTCCATTCCCTATAGTGCACAAAAATTTTATCCTCCTGAATATTTGATTATCAATAGTATTTATTTATAAGAAAAGTAGTTTTTAATTCATTTCTTCGAACTGTATGCAGCCAAAACACCGAGTTGTGAAAGGTTATGCTCAGATCGAGGAAGTAATCAGTGACATACTTAAACGGGCCATGGCTATTAGCACGGAATCGTCACCGAAGCCTGAATTTTGACAAAATTGTAAATATCGCCCAAGTGTTGAACACAAAATTAAGAGTTAGCTAAAGGTAGGCATAGGTAATCTAAGATTTGCCGATTGAGAGAGTTTCATAGTTATTCACATTTCCCTTGAGAAAGTTGTTTTAATAAAGAAAAATAGATTAGATTTTGATTGATACATTTATTTATGAAAAGTATTCACATTTCACCTATTTGAGATAATTCAAAAATATTCCTTTTTCTTGAATTCTACCCTGAGATTAAGAGATTTTCATGTGGCGTACCGATTTGAAGTAGATAAGGACCTAAAAAAAAAATATAAAATTAAAAAGTGAGTATCTAGCAAGAGCAATCTGAGAAAATACTGTTTTGAATACAATAATTTGTCTACGGAAGTTATTATCAGCAGTCAGATGTCTAAAACAAACAAATCTCAATTCTACTACAATTATAATAATACAGTTTATTATAAAAACTAACACCTATCATTATTATTCATCATTATTATCATCATTATTATAATTCATATCAATATATATTAATGATATGCCTTTTAATCTAACAAATGCGTGTCCGATAATGTATGCTGATGATGCCACTTTTTGATTAACTGACACCACGTCTTACAATCTACTCTCGAATGCTAATGAATCTGAGAGTTTTATAACAATCTGGATAAATGATGATAAAACCAAAACTATCGATTTCTCAACTAAAAATAATAAACTAAATATCGAGCCAATTAAGCTTCTCGGGGTGTATTTGGATTCGTCTCTCAATTTCTTACCACATCTTCACAAATTATCAAAGCGCCTGTCCACGTGCATATACATAATTAGACAACTTAGCAACACAACAACAACATATTGTTTAAGAGTAGCTTATTTCGCCATTTTTCATAGCATAATGACATATGGACTGATTGTATGGGGTTCATCATGTCATCTAGAGATGATATTTAAATTACAAAAAAAAGTCGTCAGAACTATGGCACAGGCTAAATATGACGAACATTGCAAACTTTTCTTCAAAGATTTTCGTATATTGACTCTTCGATCGTGCTACATATATGAATGTATGTGATATGTAAGAAAGTTGAAAGGTGAAAATAAAGTGACTAAGCTGAAGGACATACAATGCCATGATACTGGGACCAAAACTAGTTTAAGGCTACCCAAATATAGATTAAGTAAATCACAAAACTCATATCTATATCAATCATTACAATTTTTTAACGCTTCAACTAATGAGTTTAAAACTCCTGAAACGAGTATAAACACTTTTAAAGTAAAAATACTTGAGGAATATTTTAATTATTTCGACTCATTACGTAATCCGTCGCCTGTCTGATAATGTCTGTATTATGTTTTTATCTGTTTCAATTTATTTATATATTATTATTAACGTATGCAAACATTTATTGATGTATAGACTGCACGAATAAATTTCTTTTCTATTCTAAGATGAATGAATAATGGTTGGTAATGTTGGTTCTGACGATAGCTGGAGTTATATCTGTAGGATACTGTTCGGATTTTTTTTTTAACAAAAGTGTGATCTATGCAGGAAGAAGTAGTATGTGTTACCCTTTTCGGACAGCAAATGTATATACTCTTGAGTTGATTCATCGATATCATCGTTTTCATCACAAACTATTGCCGATGATAAGTTGTTAAGAATCACGGCCTTATTATAACAAGATATTACTAGTTGTACGTATCTTTACATGACCGACCATCTATGCTGTTTGTGAGTCAAATCGTTTTAGTTTTGTAAGTGGAAAGTGCCTAATAAGTGACACCAATTCTTGGTAAAAACGCAGGTACTGTGCAAAAACGGTCCCTCAATAAAAACTTGGATACAAATTCTACTTGTGTTAAACAGCCTAAGCAGTGTAGTAGATTTTAAAGGGGTCCGTTAATTCTGATCTACAAATTATGACGAATTTTGAATGTTGTAAAACAAGATCTTTTCCTAACTCGTTACATTTGTATAGCATGCTTTAAAATTTATCACAGAAGTTGTGTTCAGAAGGATAAAACCAGTTTCATTTTCGTGAAAGACTATCAAAAAACCTGTTGTGACCATACTCAGTCTAATATTGGTATGAGTATTTTGGAGCAAAATGTGAACTGGAACTGAAAGAGAGCAGTATCATGAATGATACTCATATTGAAAATTTATTGAAGAAAAATTTAATGTTTTTGAAGGAAGTAACCCAAAGAGAAGACGAATTGAATGAAACTAACAGGCAACAAGAAGAATTAATCACCATAGCGAATAATGAGATCAATAAGCTGAAGAAATTACAGGAAAAAACACTGAAAAGTATTTAAACTCAGTCAACTATCAATTAATATTAATAATTAATAACAATTAATACTATTGAACATCAGCCTGAAATTAAGAAGAAAGAAACACTGGTGAAAATTGGCGAAACACGTACGAATGTTGGAGAAAAATTCGATGTTGGAAATATAGCAAGGGCCACTTCTGTAGTGGAACACTTTATTGGAAAAGAGTTCACCGTAGAAACCAGGGGCATATTTTGTGAATGTAATAGATGATGTGGTTAAACTATCGATGAATTTTGGCACTGATGACTACATAATAATTCTTGCTGGTTGTAATGATTTCAGAAGCAAGAAATATCCCTTATTCAGAGAAATCAACAGTAAGATTAAAGAGTGCAGTCATACTAATATAATTTTTTTATCTGTTTCTTACGGTAAGCAAGCTAATTTAAATGACTTAATTTACAAGTTCAACGTAAAGTTAAATGATTATACATATAAGCTGAATCATTATGCCGAAGGTAGATATATCTTTCTTTGATCTAAATTGTACAAAGGCACGATGCAAAACAAGAAAGAAATAGTGAAAAATGTATCAAATTGTATATCCCGAAATATAAAAGGAAAAAATTTGAAATTCCCCTCAATCAAAAATGGGAACATTGAAACCATTCCATCCCATGATGAGTCAAAAAAAAGTCTAATTGATGAAAAAACATCTAGTTATAAGAATTCATATGAAAAATCCGGTCATAATGAATCATTTGGAAATCATAATTATAATACTCGTTACTCCGGTAAATCCATCACCCTATTTTTATTGAATATCCAGATACTCCAGAAACTGTTCAAATCATGGAGGAACTGTAATTTTGATAAGAAATTCAGCACTTGATGACTTGACTTTCATTCAAGTTGACAAGTTCCAAGAACTATCTGAAGACAAAACGTTTGAGCTTTCAATCTGCTACTGCAAAAAATTTATTTGTACATTTTATGTCTCTAGCGTTCACCGTCTTCTGATGTAAATATACTCTTAAATAATCTCAACTCTGTATTATCTGAATTTTCTGTCAACTCATCTATAATATTAACTGGTGATTTTAACATAAATTTTAACAATGACGTTTCGACAGAAACTGACTCGCTCAAGAACCTATTTTTAACTTTTGACTTAAATATGCACGTCGAATCAGATACTCGTATTTTCCAATACTCTAATTCATGTATAGATTATGTTTGCAGCAATTTTGAGGTGCAGAATGTTACATGTTCAGTGATACCATCAGGTTTATCTGATCATGAAGCAGTTACTTGCTCCTTACTTTCTGAACCGTTGAATAAACAACAAAAATGTAAGATTGGGAGACTCTACAGCAGGTCAAATTATAATAGGTTCTATCAAAATTGCCTGAAAATTAACTGAGAAGGTATTTGACGAATCATTCCCCATACAAAAAATTAAAATTAAAAAAAAACCCAGATTACAACAGTATTGAACATTTCCTCGAAAAATTTACGGTCACTGCATAACATAAGAAAGTTTACTGATAATCAAGGTTTTTATGAGTACTTCAATAACTATTGCAGAATATATAGATCCACTATTAAGAAAGCAAAGGAAATCCACTACATGAATCAAATCGGCAAATCAAAAAATAAAATGAAAGATTCTTGGTCTATCATCAGTGATATTATAGGAGAAACCAAAAAAAAGTCAGAATATAGTAATTCTCTTCGATCCCTTAAAAAATCTTGAAGATGTCAGAATTGAAGAAAACCTAACTTTGTATGACACAGATATTAATGAGTTGATAGAAATTTTGAGAACTATAAAAAACAAAATGCGATACTCATACTCATCCAAAATCTGCCAATTAATATGCACTTACTTCATTTGTAACACTGATCAACACCTCATTCCAAATGGAGTCTTCCCTGATTTCCTAAAAACATCTATTATCATTCCATTGTATAAAGATGGAGATTCAAATGATCCGTCGAATCTTCGCCTGATCTAAATCATTTCAACTATAGCTAAATTAATTGAGAAACTGGTGAAAATTCATCTGACCGATTTCCTAAGATGCCATAATATTTTAGGTGAAAATCAGTTTGGTTTTCAAAGCAATAAAAGTACACATGATGCAATATTTTAATTTCTCTACGACATTTATGAAAAGTTGAATTCTAGTTATATAGCTGCTGCGGTCTTTTGTGATCTACCAAAGGCATTCGATTGTGTTCAATATTATGGTTGCAGAGGAATGGCATATAAATGGTTTGAGTCATACCTTTCAGGAAGGAATCAAATGGTAAGAACTACAGAACTCTCTGAAAAAAAGGATATTATATCTGGAGTACCTCAAGGATTAGTTTTGTGACCCATTTTATTTATATTATATATTAATGACCTGGAAAATTTGAGAATTCCTAGAAAATTCACTATATTCGCTGATGACACGACGATATTGTGGAATAGCAAAAACTCGAATAATTTACAAAACGCAATATCTTCAGATATGAATAAAATCAAAAAGTGGTGCGATGCGAATTTACTAACCTTTAATGGCTGAAAAACAAACATTATTTTATTCAGATGTTCTCTAGATGACCTAGCAATTGGCGACAACTTAATGATCGAGAACAAGTCTAAAACTAAATTTCTAGCTTTACATATAGACAATAGACTCAAATTTGACGAACATATCAAGCATCTTAAAACAAGATCTCTTCTGGATGTTATGCAGTGAGATTAACTTCAATAAATTTGGGTATTAAAACTGCCAAAACGGTGTATTATGCCCTTTTAGAGTCCCATTTGCGTTATGGAATACAGTTTTGGGGAGTGTGTAACTCATCAGCACTTCAAACTGTATTGGTACTGCAGAACCGAGCGATCAGATATCTGTATAAGGTCAAACCTCGTGATTTATGCAGATGCATATTCGCAGAGAAAAAGATATTGACTTTGATTGCATTATTTGTTTTAGAATCAGTTTGCCTCATTTACAAGAATTTGTCCTTATATGAGACTGCGTCCCATCGTTACAACACCCGATCTAACGCGTTGAAATTGCCAACTCCCTTAACTAATATGGCCAGAGATTTTATTTATTATAATGGGGTCAAGATGTTTAATCACTTACCTTCAGATTTAAGAGAAGCAAAATTGACTAACAAAAAGTAGCTGACCCTATTATAATTTGCAAAACTATTATAATGATGAATTTACATGACATAATGTGCATATTTGAATCAGTGTTATTCGAACACAAGGTGTAATTGTATTGCTCTGTGGATTTTTTTACAATGTTTTTTTACTATGTTTTTGATTACAAAATTGTTTTTTAACTGTATAGTTTTATGTTCTAACTTTACTTCATTTCAGAAGTACTAACATCCCTCACATACCTATTTATTTAACGCAAGCTTTGTCCACAAAATTATTTCTTAATGACACTAAATTATACTTATTATTATTATTATAAATTTTTTTCCCATAAGGAATGTACCAGTCAGGCCCTGTCTCCGGAGGGCGCGCTGGTGTGTAGTTAACCCCAGTAAACACTCCCCACGTCCGTGGGGTAAGTGATTACTGGGTCCGAGAGTCATGTGCGATGAGAAGACGGAGTGAACCAAGAATTACGGCCTTCTGCATTCATTCTTCCGGCCAAGTTTTCTGCCGCATCATGGCAAGCCGGTATGATTTTCAAGTTTGAGAGCAGTGTGTACATCATTCCACCATGGACCCCTAATATGAGAACCACCATCTTGACAGAATGGTTTGGATAAAGCCTGCGGAGTTCAAAGAGTAGATCTCGATATTTAATCCGTTTTTCCTCCTCTTTTCGGACGATATTCGTTTCGCCAGGAACTGAAAACTCAATGACGAAAATTGTCCTACTTTGGTGGTCGAGGAGGACTACATCAGGCTTATTTGCTTGTATTTGCCTGAGGGTGGGGAATCAGTAGTTCCAATAGATTCGGCACCTCTCATTCTCCACAACGGACTCAATATCCCCCGGAGCATAAGGCAACACCGTTGTCTCGTCTACACTACAACACTCGTAGGGCCGCGTTATGCCTGTGGATATAGGCTGAGACCGCATGAGCTGGACAAGCTGACAGCAAATGCATTATGGTCTCAGCTACCCCACGCTCTGCATCTAGTGTCAGGGACCTCTATACCCATCAGGCGACTACGGTAGACGAGGGTGTTGATGACACCATCCTGGCAGGCCATTATGAATCCCTCGATTTCCGATTTCAGCCCACTTGACCTGAGAAAAGCGAAGGTCAGGTTTCTGGATAAGCCAAGGTTTTCAATGTTCTTGAAGAGGACCCCATGCATTGGCTTATCCTTATGTAGCTGTAGGAGCCTGTCACACTCCGCAGCTTTCACGTGGGCTTTTTGCTGAACGGGTTCCAGCTCGGTGACAGAGTTTGGGTTCGTCCGTTTAGTGTCGAATGTGAGACCGAGTTCATCGGCTGCACGGGTTGCTGCCTTGAAAAGAAATGCTCCAATCCCTACTTTTTCATGATCACATACCAAGCAGAGAAGGGGATCTGAACTTCTTATGACTTCACAGGCTCCATCTAGTACCATTCTGTTATGTAGACACTCCATACTCGAAAGTCCACGGCCATTGTATATACAGTGATAACCATGCATATGAAACATACTAATATCATGTATTTTTAATGTTTCGGATAAAATAATGTAAGAAATAGGATTTCGATTCTGGAATTGAGATATAAAAACCTGAAACTCGTCAAAATTTTTGCTGATTCTGCGAATATTAGTATGGAAAATTGTCACTTCCTTTTTATTACCAGAAATTATTTTTGGACCCTCATGATTTTCTACCTGTAGTATGTTTATGGGCCTCCACTTTCACTTCATGTATCTAATAAAATAATGTAAGAAATAGGATTTCGATTCTGGAATTGAGATATAAAAGCCTGAAACCCGTCGAAATTTTTGCTGATACTGCGAATATTAGAATGGAAAATTGTCACTTCCTTTTTATTGCCAGGAATTATTTTTGGGCCCTCATGACTTTCTACCTGTAGTGTGTTTATGGGCTCCACTTTATAATCTCTAATATATTCATCCATTTTTCCAGAACACTATCAATAATTTTTTGATGTCAAAAGATTATACCTGTATATATGAATATAATGAAAATATGTGTATGTATGTATATTGTTAGCAATCGAACTGGCAACAGTGCGAATATGGGAATTATGACAACGAGCCGCTGTCAGTCATGAGATAGTTACTGGATTCTACACTTGATTTGTCAGAGGGGATTGGTTTGAAACTTCGTGGTGTAAACATCGAAAGAGCCGATCAAGCAAAATTTGTTAAGTGGGATTTTCTTTTCCTCTCTTACTTTTATTTCTTATGTTCCTTTTGATTAATTCAAAAAGCTTGTTGTAAACCTTATTTAGCATGAGTGTTGATGCGAGGGGAGCTCCTCCCCCAAATAAACAGAATATTGATGGAGGTTCTTCAAGGGACTTTACTTTTTTGGACACAAATACCGATAATTTGGACTACGAAATCGATGATATATTTGATAAAACTGAGCAAAATCTTAATAGGGATCTGAATAGTGTTGCTGGATCTAGGGAAAACTTAGTAGGTATAGATTTCTCAAGGTGGTCACATTCTTTACCATAGTATAGTGGTGCTGATAAAAGCATTCAGGAACAAGATACAGCAAAAAAAGAACAGTTGGTTCATAAAAAAGGGATACTTGGACCTTTTTTCTTTGTTGTTGAAGCTACTGATAAATCAGGAAATAATGTAGGTAGATTCAATCATTTGGAAATAGCCAAAGACATATGTGATTTAAACTTAGAACATATTGTCTGAATAAAAAACAAGGGTAAAAATAAGATAGGCATAGAATTCAACAATGCAAATAGCTTCATTAATAAAGAACAATTATTGAGCAAAGGTTGCAATGCATACATTACTTACAACTGTAACGAAATAATTTCCAAGTTTAGACTACAGGAAATTATTTTGTTGATACAACAGCTTCATCTATTCGCCGATAGATGCCTATCGCCGCCGTGCAGGGGCAAATTGTTTTTTATCGCCTATCGTGAGTGCTTTGTTCGAATGAAGTTGAAGGAAACGATTTTGTGTTTCCGTTGTTGTCAGTCTGTTGTTTGTTAGAAGTCAACTTGAAAGCCTTTGGGTTCAATTGCCAGAATTTGTGTTACGAATTACGAGTGCTGTGCCTGGTTTTAGGTTGGTTCACCATTTAGGAATTTACCTAGAATGGTTGTAAATAATGTTCATTATTTTAGGTTGTAACCTCAACTGAAACAAACTGCGATATTTATGAATAAAAGTCAATTGCCATTCTACCATTCATTTTTTACCTTATTGGAGAACCTTTCTGTTACATCTGGCGCTCAACAAGTGCCAATAAGGAAAGAAAAAGAAATGGAACAACATACAGGGTCATACAATTTAAGAAGCCATACTCAACCAAGAACGTGAGCAATTCCGAAAAAACACAAAGCCAGGAATGACCTTCCAAATCATCTCCCAGTTGCTCAGGCCGTACAGGAGCAGGTAACACCTGTGAAGCAAACAGGTAGGAGACTTTTTCCTTTATCTTCCAATGTAAATGAAGAGAGCAAAATAGCTGCACCCCAAAGAAATTTGTCGGCTGAAGTCAATCAAGAAAGGAACCCTACGGTCGCCAACTTCTTCAGGGAGCAAACTCAAAATCAACAATATGAGTCCCAATTTCAGTCACGTCATTCAATTAATCTCCTACATTATTCAAATAACATCCCTCATGTACAGCTAGCGGCAAATCAAGTGTCTCATGGAGTTCATTTAAATGAGACCCAAAGAAACTCACAATTTTCGCACCGTTTAGAGGGGGCGTCATTCCCAATAACCAATGAAAATGAATCTTTCCATAATATAGCAAAAAACAAAAATTCTCTTCAAAATTTGTCTTCAAATTTTTCTAATCAAAATCTCAGTAATCAGGTGAATGAGTTTTCTGACAAATTATCAAATATGCATGTTCACCCAAATCAAATATTTGGCAACAATGCCACAAAAAACTCATTATTAGGTAATCCTACATTGTATTTACCATAAAACTTCACAAACACTCATAATTTACCCCAGGAGTCCAATTCAGCCTCGGGGGCGAAAGAAAATGTTACATTGATTGACAAAAAAGAATTAGTTAGCATTGTAGCACAGGTAATGGTGGTCATGCAAAACTTACCTAATACCAGCTCCAACAATAATGTTCAAAATCAGGTGAGAAATTATCACCAACGCAGTCAGCTCGATACTAATAATAAGCTGCCCATATTTGATAATAAGGGGAGTTTGCATCCGATAGATTTCATTGAACAGCTAGAGTATTTCTTCAATTTAGAACCTGTGCCATTCCCGTGGTTCAAATATATAATTTCTAATCAATTCAAAGGAGAAGCGGCACTATGGAGCCAAGCTTGTTAGAATAAATTTTCTGATTTTCTCTCATTCAAAACTGCCTTCCAACAGCAATTTTGGAATGAAGACATAAAAGAAGAAACTTTAGACTAATTGAAAAAAGGACAATACGAAGGTAAGGGCTCGTTCGTCCAACATTTTTCAGGGCTCATGTCTATGTACAAACATGTCAATCCTCCCTGTTCCGAGCAGAACCTGATAAAAAAAATTGATAAACTTGTCCCCCCAAATATTGCAAGTTGCCTAATAATGACGAATAATTTCTTAGATGCTTTGGAAAGACTTCGACAAGCAGATGAGTATTTCGTACAAGAATTTCAATCGGGTAACACTAGTAAAAATAATTTTTCAGGGCACGGGAATAACGAACGGGTTCGAACGCAAAATAATGATTGGCAAACAAAATATAGAGATCGATCAACTTTCCGAAAAGACGATCGTCAAACACCACGACTTGCACACGTGCAAGTGACTAATATCCCGGAAAATGCAGAGGATGATTTAGAAAACGAATATCCACCTCACGACAAGGTCCTGGCGTGAGGAGTGGAATGAAAAGGACCCAATTACCGATAAATAACCCAAGGGAAGAGTTACTTTACGAAAGTGACTCTGATCCGGAAATTGGCCATTGTCATTCCTCCCTCATTCCCGTTCGGTTATATAATTATTTTTTTGCAACGTTAGTTGATACCGGCAGCGAAATTTCGTGTTTAATTGAAAAAGTGTGGTCACAATTAGAAACTTTCCACTCCCAAAGCCCTACTTTTCCATGTACCGGCATAAGGGTCACCGGAGCTTTCAAGTCTAAGCAAAGACGAGTGAAACGACAATCTTTAGTGACTTTTTCAATTCTCGACAAAAAATTTACGTGGGAGTTTTTACTGATACCAGACTTGGTGTGCCCAATTATTTTAGGTGTAGACTTTCTATATTCAACGTTGACCAAAAAAACATTGTTAGTTTTCGGATAAATCAAGAATGGTTTGATATTCCAGATGTTAGTGAGGGGGACGTGGGCGAAACAGAAATGAAACTAAAAAGTATCGCATCAAAAAACACTCCGTTTTTTATAGGTCCTATGACCGATACGGAGCTAGATAAAAACAATTAATCGTTTTGGAATCCCCTTTAACCGACAAAAAAAAGTACGTTGAAAAGGTTACTTCACAGGCACTCAGACTTATTTTCGGATATACCGGGTCGGACAAATAGATATGAACACGAAATTTGTATGCGGAATGACAAAGATTTTTTTTTTGAAACAGTACCCGGTCCCATTGTCTCACAAGCCTATCATTCGGAAACAGTTTGAAAATATGGAAAAATGGGGAGTAATAAAACAAACAGCGACACCTTACGTGTCGCCAATAGTTACAACTTTGAAAAGGGACAATTCAGTTAGAATTTGTCTAGATGCGCGGTATCTGAATATCTTGATGAACCTATGGACGAGATTTTACGCAGTATTACAAGTGTGAAATACATGTCCTCGTGCGATTTTACGTGCGGATATTGTCAAATTTCCTTATCGGAAAATTCCCAGAAATATACTGGGTTCCGGTTTGATGGAAAAACCTATTGTTTTCGTTCTTTGCCGTACGGGCTGAACACAAGTGTTAGTACATTTGTGAGGTGCTTAAATAAAATATTCGGTAATGAGTTTGATAACTTCTTAGTTGTGTATGTGGATGACCTGTTGATCGCTTCAAATAGTTTCGAGGAACACATGGACCACCTGGAGAAGGTTTTCAAAACGTTGAAGGAGACGGGCTTCACCTTAAAGCTGAAAAAATGGAATTTCATCCGAAAGAAAATGCCGTTTTTGGGTTATGTGCTAGATACTAATGGAATCCGTCCGGATCCATCTCGTACACAGGCCATAGCCGATTATAGGGTCCCTAAAAACGTCAAGGAGTTACAGAGATTTCTAGAACTCGCCAATTTCGATCGATCTTTTTACAATCAGTTTTCAGCTATCGCGTCACCGTTAACAGCGCTACTCAAGAAGAAAACTACGTGGCTCTGGACTCAAATCGAACAGTCTGCATTTGAAAACCTTGAAAAACGTCTGCTGCACAGTACACTTCCTTACCACCCTCGCAGTGACCTACCCTTCTGCATTCAAACGGATGCATGCGATACAGCTCTCGGTTGTCAGATCTTTCAAATAGTTGAAGGGGTGAGACGTCCCGTTGCGTGGGCGTCGCGCACTCTACTTGGTCGGGAAAAGCGGTATACAATAAACTAGAAGGAAGCATTAGCGATTGCGTGGGCCTTATCCAAATTTCGCATTTATTTATTGGGAAAAAAGTTCACCATATTCACCGACAACAACTCGGTCACCTATCTCACACTTGTAGGCTAATCTCAAACAGAATATCTCGTTACGCTTTGGCACTTCAAGAATACGACTTTGACATCAAACATATCTCTGGTACTCAGAATATAATTGCTGACGCTCTATCCCGCCATTCAGCAATCCGCTCCCATTAACCGTGTGACAAACTTTTCAAAATATTACCGCTACCAAGATATGTACAGGGTATCCTAAAGAATATTGGAAGTTATCAGGGCTCAGATGAAAAATTAAGCGATATCATTGCCAACCTACCGACGTGTGATAGGATTAGTAACCGATTCGCCTTACTAAACTACATTCTCTATACGAGGCAAAACAATGAGGAATGCTATTTGCTTTGTATTCCCAAATCCTTGGGGCAAACTCCCGCTGAAGCGAATCACGCAACGTTCGGCCATTTCAGGTCCTACAAAACGTGGAGAGCATTGCGGAAGGAACTGTGGTGGAACAATATGTATAAAGACGTAAAAAAGGTAGTCAATCAATGCGAAATTTGCCAAAAGGCGAAATGCTCTTTTTACCTGGTCCTGAACTTCACTCCATAATTCCGTCTACAAAAAACGAACTTGTAGCTTTAGACCTTTATGGATCCCTACCTACAAGTAGAGGTGGGGTTTCGTTTGTTCTCGTCCTGATAGACGTATTTACAAAATATGTAACGTACGCACTCAAAAAGGCCACAATGCGTACAATTCTTCATAGATTTGTCAACGATTTCCTCCCTAAAGTTGGGTCAGTGAAATCAGCCTTAAACAATCATGGAACTCAATTTACGGCGTCAAAATGGAGGGAGACTCTGGAGGCACTGAACATCAGAGTAATTTTTACCTCGGTGCGTTGACCACAGGCCAACCCCGCAGAGTGAGTCATGAGGGAATTGGGTCGTTTGTGCCGAACCTATTGCCATGATCACCATGAACGCTGGGCTATAGAAGTAAAATATTTTGAGGTATTTATCAAGTCCACCGGCTACAGTCCTCAAGAACTTCAGTTAGGTACTGAAAATATTAAACTATTACCCTCATTAGTCCGTGGCCCAACAAGAGATGACATCAATCTTGTTAGCTAGGAGGCAAAGCTGACTTTGGCTAAAGAAACTCTGGAAGGTAGGGCGTCACGTAGGAAGGCAAAAACACCGTCGCGACCCTATAAACAATTCACCAACGGAGACTTGGTACTACTCCGCACAATTCCCGTCTCCTCCGCCTTGAAATCAGAGAATAACAAATTTTTATTACTTTTTGAAGGGCCCTACGAAATTAAAAAAAGTGTGAGTCCGGTAACTTATGTCTTGCAACATATGGATTCTGAGCAGGAACGGGAAACTTTTCATGTTTACCATTTGAAACTAAAGAAAAGAAATCCCTTCGACTCCTTATGATGTCATCGAAGGGCTGAGGGGCGAGTTGTAACGAAATAATTTCCGAGTTCAGACTACAGGAAATTATTTTGTTGATACAGCTTCATCTATTCGCTGATAGATGCCTATCGCCGCCCGTGCAGGGGCAAATTGTTTTTTATCGCCTATCGTGAGTGCTTTATTCAAATGAAGTTGAAGGAAATGATTTTGTCTTCCGTTGTTGTCAGTCTGTTGTTTGGTTGAAGTCAACTTGAAAGCCTCTGGGTTCAATTACCAGAATTTGTGTTACGAATTACGTGTGCTGTGTCTGGTTTTGGGTAGGTTCACCATTTAGAAATTTACCTAGAATGGTTGTAAATAATATTCATTATTTTAGGTTGTAACCTCAACTGAAACAAACGGTGATATTTATGAATAAAAGTCAATTGCCATTTCTACCATTAAATTTTTTACCTTGTTGGAGAACCTTTCTGTTACACAACTTATTACCTATAAAGGAACAGTAAGAGGTATTGAAGTAGATCAACAAAGAGAGATCCAGGGCCGCATGCGCAGTACGGTCAAGCATGCCAAACGGTAGGGAGTCGGCCGTCACTGCTTCGCGTTCATCATGTGACGTAGTCGAGTAGTTCCCTTAGATTGATAACATTTTGCCAATAGAGCGCGGCGCACACATATTTTGAATTAATTGAATTGAATTTAAAAAGAAAAAAGGATCCAGCAGCAGAGGTTTGAACCAGCGGATTAGGTTTGGTAGCGAGTGACGCTAGCCTTGCATCCACGGAGACTTGGTACAAGTTGATGTATAAATGTGGGGTATATATTTCTCCAGCTACCAGAGCACGCTGTTTGAATAAAAAAAAATAATGGTTGTGAATGGAATAGAAGTCTGATAATAATAATGATGTTGGAATAACTGTGATAAATTGCGAGGTAACGAGGGTGTAACGTTTGAAGTTGCGATTTCAATGAGGAGAGTATACAGGGTGTTTCAAAATGCATAATTTAAGATAAATGAACGTGACTGCTGCGTGTTTGACAAATGTCATGTGGGAAATGGGTCATTGGGGCAATGGGGGTAGCAAAGTATTCAGCAATAGTATGTACAGGGCTCTATCAAATGCAACTTCAAAATTTCAATTCCGTTGGACGGTTTACCCGAAGATTGAACGTTAAAATTTTGACATCGGAAGAAAATTCAGAAAAACCTGTTAGCATTTTGTATAGCATCTTTCTGAAAAACTACAGGCTATTGTAGGTCATTTTTAACATAAGATACCCAGAATGTGCCAGGTAATAGGAAATGGGAGACAGACAGATTGACAAGACAGGCAGAGTGACAGAAAGTCAGTTTGATCGATACAGAACGAACTGCTGAACTAACCTTATAAAACGTCTATTTTAGTCGCATTTTTGGATGTTTTAGCATTTCAAATTTTTGTTGTTTTTTCGAACGCGAAAATGTGTATTTTAAGCAATTTTGAAATTTCAAATCTCTATGAGAAATACATGTGATCATACTGTTTTATTCTGTTTGATTTCAGGTTGTTTTTCATAACGCGAAAACGTCTATTTTGATCATATTTTTGCAGGGAATCACCGCCGCAGTACGTTTCGTTTCGTGTCAGTTTGACTCTGTTTCTTTTTTGGTATTCATTATGAAGTTGGTGGGGAGAGGATTAGGTAACTTTATATTTGGAAAGTATGTTATTGCCATTGAACAGTTGAAATAATCAGTAATAAAATGACATCTGAAGAATACAGACAGAAGGTTGAAGAGTTTTCTAGACGTGTCTAAGAGTTAAAGGAAGATATTCAATTTTATGAAGAAAAGGAGAATGTGGTGAAGCAGTTGACTGATTTGGGCATTCAAGACAAAGTGTTCAATCGAAAATTACCGCAAACGAGATATCCGTTAGGAAGAATCCAGCCTCAAGCATTGTAGAATATGTCTCTTCAACTGAAAACAAATTTTATTCTTCTGACTACAATATTGAATAATGTTTTATACGTGAACGTGCCGAAAAGAGTGAAATTCATGGCAATATGCGTGAAGGCAAATGATTTCGATCATGGTTGTAATAGAACACATTTAAAACAATGCGTTTAACTCGGGTCAATGAGGAGCAGTTAGCAGTATTTGTTAGTGATGTTCCAAAGAATACAGCATTCAAGTATAAGCTGAAGCTGACATTTCAAGATCTTCGAGAAATAGACAAAAAACTGAATATTTCGTTCCAGCAGGGCTGGAGAAAATCACATCAAAAATGGAATTTCAAATTTACAGAATCCTCATCATAGTATCTACGATATTAGTATGTATAGTAATGAGAGTAGTTCAAGAAATTATTGTAGAGGTCAATAAAAAAAGAATTATTCGGTTTAAATAAAAATATTCGAAAATTGAATTTCGATAAATGTTTTCCATCTATAAATATATGAGGGAATTACAATTTATTATCAGTTAACGTTGAAACGCGTTATCAATTATGGAAAAACCGCGCAAACAGGAAACTTGGTTATTATGCCGGCATTGAAATGTGTTTATCGAACTAACGGTCATCAAAAAACCCAGGCCAGCAGTTTCGTTATCAAAACCTCAGAGTAACGACTATTGTGATATCTGCTTTGCGTACTTGAGAAACTGTTGTTTATTCTCGAATGTTCTTTCCTTATCACACCAGAGTTATAAAAGTAGTTGGGTGCGCGGCAAACGTTAGTTAGTAGTCAGCCAGTGAAGAAAAGTCAAGCAGTGATCACTTAGATATCTTCAGAAATTTTTTGTTTTGTGTTTGTGCATCTATATCTAGATACAAAGTAAGTTTTTCATACATTTTTATTATGTGATGAAAGTGTTTTTCAGTTAAATTGAAATGAATGTTTTCATGTTCGGTTTTTGAGTGTTTTTAGTTTGGGCTTTTCAGATGAATTCAATTGAGTAAATGTTTTTTCAAATGAAGTTATTTTAACGTTTTTACGTTTGGTTTTTGCATTTTTGTTTTTCGTTTAATTTTTAATTCAAAACGACTTTTCTTTTTGAATTACACAACTCTTTTTCAAAATTTTTGCGTGTTTTCTTTATAGCAAAAGCTTTTTATTTTGGTGATTTTTTTCATATGGATTTACAGAAAGTCAATGCGTGTTCTGTTGTGGACAAGAAGCCCATTATAAAATTGAGTACTTTGCCTATAGGGACGCCGCAGAGAATATTTCATACCAAAATCGTTAGAGGGAAATTTGGTAAGGTGGTGTTGGTAGATTTGGGGGAGAAAGTCACCTTCTTACCACAGCGGGTGACGGATGGATATAGCCAATATATTGAAGAATTTTCAAGTGGAAAATTTTCGATCGTCTTCAAGGGGTTAATAATCACTGGAAGAGCTAATCCAGCTACATCATTTGAAATTATAGAAAATTTAGGTTGATATTGGTGTTTTTCCTTTGTCATTGTTTTTTCACATGTGTTGATAATTCATTTGAAATTAATATTTTTTTTCTTCATTTCCAGATACTTATATACCTTCCCTCATCACAACAGCATCACTTTCCTTCGAGTTTCCTAGTGAGCCTCATCTCCGTTCACTACTTCACCATTCCATCAAGGTTCCTCCAGGTTATCTACCGCACTACTTCAAGTTTTCGTTTGCAGCGTTCCTGCAGTTCCAGCAAAAATCCATTTACGTATCTGCTGTCCATCACCGTCACCGCCGCCTTCGACATATCACCATTCATATAAATTCACGTAGGTTGAAACATTAGTTAAAAATGGTATTCTCAAAAACTTTATCGTAAATTGATACATTACTTGGGGTAATCAAACAAAATTACTCAAGTTCCGTTGCACGAACATCTTTGAATTTGATCAGTAAACATATTAGAAAATGCGAGTTAGCAATGAAAAAGATTTAATTTTCAGTTGGGGACAAAAAGAAAATCGTTAATAAAATTGGAGAATTGAAACGTATTAGATGCATAATAAACGTTATGAAAAATGATGAATACATTGGATCGGGGTTGAAACGAAGCAGTAGAGTTAAATGGGAAAATGTTTATGCAATTTTCAATGATAAAGTGAGGATTGAGTGATGCATATTTTCTTTTTAAATGCCTCAAAGTGAACATGACGTTGTTGGGGGATTTCATCAAAAAGTCAAATGACGGCGAAATAGTTGAAAATTTTTCAATACTCCTAATGCAATCATTGATTGAATAAACTCGAAGAATTTCAAGGACGTAACTCTGGTTGGGCGTTGAGTAAAATTCTTTTGCTTGAAATAGCAATCAACAAAGTTGAAATAGGCAACGGTACAAAATTCATATGGTTACCTTATGCAATTCAAAACAAAAATGCATGCATCATTATTGATAATCAAGATATTGCGTGTTTTTTTAGAACAATCGTGAGTGCTTCGTACCCTCCCAAAGGGAACGTTTCACGTGCATCTTCATAACCAAATTATGCCACAGTTTTGAATACAGAGGGTTTGAAAATTCCTATGAAAATTACTCTGATTACAAAATCTGAAAAACAAAATAATATTTCAGTTAATGTGTATAGTTTGGAAATGAATGTTATCAAAGAAAATACATATTATGAAGTAGTACCTGCACGATTAACCAAAAATAAAATGAATAGACACGTTAATTTGTTATAAGTTCAAGATAAATATTTTCCTAAATTAAACGGATACGACGCTTTGCCTTTGGATACAGATGATTCTGAAATTGAATATCATTATTGCTGAATTGAGAATATGTCTAGATTGCTGTCAAGTCAGTTAAGCAAGCATAATGGTAAAATATTATTTTGTGATAGATGCTTGAATTATTTCCTCAGCGAACAAAAATTGAATGAACATATTGCCTTTTGTGCGAATATTAACGAGTGTAAAATTTCATTTCCAAAATTTAATCATGTAGAATTCTGAAATTATGTATATAAACAAAAATGTCCATTTGTTTTATATGCTGATTTTGAATCGGCTCTCGAAAATGGCAACGTGAAAATTTCAGATAAATCAACAAAATATCAAAAGCATAAAGCATTCAGTGCATGCTACTACTTAAAATGCTCTTATGATGGCAGTTTGTCCAAGTTCAATAGCCATCGGGTGACGATTGCACGCAATAGTTAATAGTGAAATGGCTAGCATTGTCAAATTTGTTGAATCCAAAACTAAAAATATTGTACCAATGATATGTAATCCTGATATCGTTAAAGCTAGTATATGTCATATTTGTGAGAAACCTCTTGTAAAGGACATCATTGTTAGGGACCATTGTCACTTCTCGGGGTTGTTTAGGGGTTGGAGTCATCGCAACCTTGCCTTCAAAAAGCTTCTTATGGTACCCATCATATTCCACAATCTTTCCGGGTATGACTGTCATTTTATCATACGGGATGTAGCAAAAAGAGGACGTGTGAGCATACTTCCCATCAACAAAGAGAAACACATTTCATTCACCCAATACGATAGTGAAACCAGCATTAAATTCAGATTCATAGATTCATATCGTTTTATGGGAGCCAGTCTCGATGAGTTGGTTTCCACAATGGATGCAAAAAAATTTTAAATTTTGAAAAAATAATTTGCACAATTAAATGATGAAAAATTCCAGCTTTTCACTAGGAAAGGCGTATTTCCCTACGATTATGTTGATAATATAGAAAAACACCTCGACACTGAGCTGCCCTCCAAAAAACATTTTTACAATAAGCTCAACGACACCGAAATTGATGATGCGAAGTATGCTCACGCTCAAAATGTTTGGCAGCAATTTGGTATCAAAACTTTGGGGGAATACAGTGATTTATACATGCGAACAGATATATTGCTTCTGGCAGACGTTTTCGAAAATTTTCGTGAAATTGACTTGAAAACTTATGGGTTGGACCGCAGCTGGTACTATACTATGCCGGGGTACACGTGGGATTGAACGATTAAATATACAATGTGTAAATTACAAATTTTAAAAGACATTGATATGGTCATGTTTGTGGAAAAGGGTATACGGGGCAGTATTTCAGTTCATTGTAATAGATATTCGGAAGCTAATAACAAGTATATGCCTACATACAATCCCACGCAGCCGTCCAAATTTATCATGTATTTCGATGTAAATAATCTTTATGGGTGGGCGATGTCAGAATGTTTACCATATGGAGGCTTCGAACGGGTTGATACAAATATTGATGTGACTCAAATTCCTGATGACATTCCCGAAGGTTATATTTTACAAGTCGATTTGGAGTACCCTGAGGAGCTTCACGATTTACACAAAGATTTTCCAGTTTGCCCCGAACACCGCGCACCACCAAATTCCAGGTTGAAAACATTAATGCCAACTCTCCATTATAAAACAGAGTATAAGTTACAGTGAAGAAATTTAAAACAGGCTCTTAAACATGGATTGATCTTGAAAAAAATTCACAAAGTTTTGAAATTCAAACAGTCTGCATGGTTGCGTCCTTATATAAGTGAATAATCGATTGAGGACTGCAGCCACTAATTCTTTTGAAAAAAATCAATTCAAGTTAGCTAATTATGCTATTTTTGGTAAAACAATGGAGAACATCCGGTTGCACCGAATTGTGAAATTAGTCTCTTCATATGAAGGTAGATATGGTTCCAAAAATCTCATTTCCAGCCCTCGATTTTATAATCGTACAATTTTCGATTCAACCCTATGGCCATTGAATTGAAAAAAGCTGAACTTATATTCAATAAACCAATGTATGAAGGGATGGCTATTTTGGATTTGTAAAAATCATGCATGTTTCAATTTCATTACGAATTTATGCTTCCCACTTTGGGTGTAGAAAAATGCAAGTTACTGTATACCGATACACATTTATGAACTAAGGTGTGGCGGCGGATATGAAGAATTTATCAAAAATCACATTTCCATATTCGATACGTCTGATTATTCGAAAGATAATGAGTACAGCATACCACTTGTGAATAAAAAGGTACCTGGGTTAATAAAGGATGAAGCAAATGGCAAAATTATCACACACTTTGCAGGGTTGCGTTCAAAAATGTACACTTATAAAGTGCAGGGAGGTAAAGTATGTGAAATAGTAAGAGGAGTTACATATAATGTTGTGAAAAATGAATTAACCTTTGAGAATTACGTGGATTGTCTGAAAAATTCCAAGCAAAAGAATTTTACACAATGCACAATCAGATCATGTGCTAAAAACGTTTTTAGTATAGAGCAGGCAATAGTGGCCCATAGTCCGTATGTCGATAAACGTCATCTTATCCCCAAATTATTTGATACATTACCGTGGGGGCATTATAGTCTAAATTAATTTTTTCATCTATTTTTTTCTAAAATGTTCTCTCCTTTACAGGTATTACAATGAATTTACAACAATTGTGCATGAAAACGATCTGTGAGAATATACACTCTACAGAAAGGTTCCTCATTCACTCACCTTCACCTCAATCATTAACAAAAGAAATTATTCAAAATTATTCGCGTTTCAAATAGCCGTATATCATTCATTATCAACGTCATGAAGATAACAATGATGATGATGAGGCTGATGAGGATGAATATGATATTCTAATAAATTCCGATGATATTCTAATAAATTTCGAATGTTTATGACTTGGAGCCACATTGTCATAATGATTCGTACTGTATTTGGATGAAATATTATGAACTTGTTGATTTTAATTCAGTTGTGTGCGAAAATTGTTTCAAATGTTTCAAATATTGTGCTGAATGTCGTAATTATGGTAAATCAAATTTTAAAATTAATCATGTACATGAAATTTTCACCAGTTATGAACTACATAATGCCTACCAACAGAAAGCTTATTGGTGTAAATATAACTTTACACATGTTTTTTTTGAACTGCAAACTCAAGATGAATGCCAAGATAAGATACATGATCAGAAAAAGTCAAATTTTGTTGATATTACACACACCTGAAAGCACCATTTTTCGGCTAATATTTTAACTACTGGTTTATAATTCAAAATATGTATATATATTTTTTTGTTGTGGTATTTTAGGGGAGGTATTTTAAATATAGAAAAACTCTAACTAATTCATGCGTTTTATAACAATAATTCATTTCATATAGAGAATTGGAAAAATGTCTCAACGTTTGTTTTTTGAAAGATAACAATATTAAATAGATTCTTTAAATATGCGATTATACCTACAATAGAGGAGGATAGTGAACCCGTGGCTTTGTATAGTGTTAGGCAGGAAGAGGTAAGTTAAATATTTTTTTCTTCAAATCATGCTAAAGTAATAATTTGTTCTAAATCAAAAAAAAGGTCATCACTTAATACATTTGAAAACATGGTGTAAAATTTGGTAGTTCATTGACTTGTTCTTTTAACCAACAATTAATGAAATAAAAAAAATTGATTTCTTTTTCTCATTTATTACATAAATCATTTTCAAATCAATTTTTGTTTATAATAAAATAAATATTCACGTAAAGCATTAGACAACATACTATTTAAACATGAGGCTTGACAAAAACCTTCTATAATTTCTTCCAGACTTAAATTAGTTTTATTATCACGTAACCATGATTGAATAATATCAAAGAAATCTCGATAATAGTCACAAAAGTTCATAGCATCCAGCATAGCGATACGGTCAGACAGCACCCCCAAGTGTGTATGTAGAATGCCGTTTACATCTTGTTGGGACAGCTCCATGCTCGTGATATCCTTGGAAACGGAAATTTGTTTGGTATTACTTTCGATGTACTGTGTGATGTAAATGAAATCCCCGCAACGTGTTGTGATTGGATCATACTCATCTACATACTCATCGATTTGTGATTCAAAGAAACTTTCCTTTATTTCATGCAGGATGTCAATGAGGGTTGCCCATTCAAAAGAAGAAAAATTGATGAATCGAATAGAGAACTGCTTCTTAAAAATTATGCATGAACTAAAATCCCTGGAGGGACTTATGCCACATCGAATTTCGTAGGATGGCATAGGGAAGACCATCAACATCAACTGATGTTCGTTTCGAGCAGCTATTTCATATTGTCCCAATGCTCTGTCGATGGCATTTAGAGTTTAGTTATAATCTTCTTCATCACTACCACACATTACTTCAATTTCGCTGACGTAACCACTATCTTGAGACATTTTCGTTTTCAAACTGGATATTTGTCTGTGCTTGCATACGCTTTTATAGCTTCAGAACAAGTGGCCAATTTTGAAATTTTTGTTGCATGTCTGTTGACTGTGAAAAAATATTTGAAAGACCCCTCGGAATTATATGATTTGTATTTGTTTCCAACAACTGTTATGTTTGTTATCCAAACCGAGCCATTTAACGTACATCTTTTTGCCTTTTTTCCTCAGAACTTTTTCCACGAGATATATATCTCGATTTGCAGTTTTTTGTAATTCCTCCGCATAAAAAGCACCCTTGATAGGAGCACCCTACATATCTTCCAGTATGAAGGTGGCGGGGTTGGTAATATTGAATTTGATGATTTAGTCCAATTCGGCGTGTAACCTTTCTCGAAAACGTGCTTTGCCTTACTAATTCGCACAACATCGCCGACTTTGAATTTTCTCGGTCCAGCTATTTTCAAGTGGCTATATGTTGATTTGAGAATTTCTTTTTCGTTGGTTTTATCATTTTCCGAAGGTTTCATACCCGTTTTTGAATGACGTGTATCATTGTAAGATTTTGTGATTTGAGGTAATATATTGAGTCATTTGTAGGTGCCATTCAAACTGAAATACTTGTACAATCTTTCCTTCAAAGTCCTTATAATTTGTTCGGCCATAGAGGCTTTGAGGATGCTGTACGTATTGTAGTGATATATCTCACGTTTTTTCATCAAACTCTGGAATTTCCTGTTGTAAAATTCCGTTCACTAATCGGTTTGTAGATTTTTTGGGCATCGTTTCGTGTAAGCCAAAATATCTGCAAACGTTTTAGTGATTTTCACACGAATTTCGAGAAACAATCTATAACGACTAGAATGAGTTTGAAATTACGATTTTGATTGGCGTACGGTCTCATCTCAGCCAAGTCCATTTGCCGTAAATCATCTAAGCCTTTAATGATGGTGCATCGTCGAGGAAATTTTTTTCTAATAGGTTTATGCAGTTCACGGACAAGTTGAATCTTATCTTTGGAAGCCATCACATATATGTGATGGCGAAACTGTGAAACCTACTATTTTATTATGGTGATGCATACACTACATTTTGTCTTTCAGTAATCTCCTCGTCAGCAGATTTTACATTCGCTATGTTTGAATTCATTTTGGTGATTTGTTGTGAGATATCAACTCGAATTTGATTCACATAATTTTTTGCCAACGTTTTATTTTGCTTCAAAGTGTTGTTGTACGAACGAATCAGATCCGTTATTTACGATATTTTTTTCGAGTCCTCGTTATAGACAGATTTTACATTCGCTATATCTGATTTTATTTTGGTGATTTCCTTCGAGATATCGGTTCGAAATTGAGTCATTTAATTTTTTACCACCGTTTCATTATGCTTCAAAGTGTTGATGTGTGAACGAATCATATCGGTTATTTCCGAAATTTTTTTCAACAAATGTCCCTGGATATTTTCAATATCAGTTTTATATTGTTCATTATAACGTTCCACATTTCTTTGCGACATTTCAATAATATTGGTATCTAGCGTTTGAAGTTTTTTTCAAACTGATTTCTCATTTCACCCACTTTTCTATTCGTCTTCATCAGTTCCTCCACCAAAGTTTTCAATGCATCGGTGTTCTCATTTAAACAGAGGGCGTAGGTAATTTTCGCTTTCTATCACCACTGCCACCAGCATGAATGCATGTCATTTTATAGAATTATATTTCCCTCTTTGAGTTCACTCAAAATGGCAATAATCTCATTGTCATGCGAAGTATTTCCGGCATCCCGAGAGGCTATCATTAATTTGAGACGTTCGCATAGTTCGTTGGGATCATCCCAATAAACAAACTCCATGGGCTTGGTATTGAATGTCATTGCAATAGGTATGTTTTAAGGCAAACCGCTACCTTTTGCTGCAGGGTTGGATTTTTTAGGTAAACCGGTACGTGTCGATATTTTACGCTGATTTCGTATAGGAAACATCGGTTCAATTATGTCGGTATATTTGTATCTTTTACTACCATTGGGATAGCCTATGGAGTATTTGTGAATATTCGACAAATCTACAATTGATGTGTATGCCTGCATATCTTCATTATTATAGTTTGCAGGTGTGTTGAGGAATATCATTTCATATATACCGGGTGTTGCTTTCCACTGATATCCACCCATTTTAATGTATCCGCTGCGTTTGTCGAAATCTATTTCTTCATTACCAAGGAACCATTTTGAAGATACACCATCATATACAGGACCGTATACTTTATCTATTTCTTCATCTACAATGTACGGTTTAGCCATTATAGGATATTGATCGATGTATGCCTGTAAAACTTGTTCATTCATGTCTGACACAAAGCTCTTATCTTGTTCCTCTTGTGTGCCTACGCTAAAGATTTCCTCATCATCACTATCATTATCATCTGTACCTGCAACATGTTCGAGGGATTGGAATGAAGTTGTTTCGATGGATTCGAATGGAGACGTTTCACGCTCTTCCACTTTCTCTTGTTTGAGTTCAGATTTTGCCTCACTTTTCAATGGGGTTGTAGGAGATTGCGGCGGCATTGCTGCTATTTTCCTCAATGGAACCGATACAGGTTCAAGGAATTTTTGCAACGACTCATCTTCAGAGCCAGCAATTTCGTTGATTTTAGTCTTTCGAATAACATCAACTTCTTCCAACGATTATCAATGCGTTTCCTATGGCAAACATACCATCCGATAAGTACGAGCTTCAGATGATAGCAAATTAGAGGAGACCACTGGATCGTCGGCTGGTACAACAGCAGTCAAGTTGGAAATTGACAATATTGAACTCAAAGTAAAGCGAATCTTTACGCATGATCAAATTAAATTGCAACTCTTGAAGGCCATCCAAGCTGATACTCCTATTCTCATGCCGTTCAAAAAATGAGAACTTCATATGTTGCATGCTCTCTTACTCTGAATAGTAAGAATTATCTCAAAGATAATATGCATATGAATTTTGCAAAGGGGAATTTTTCGCAAGCCTATTTCAACTATGCACAATTCGGTCTCAGCTACAAAATTACTAATCAATATAATCCTCTTCTGAGCTCCACAGAATTTGTTGGCAAGACTCTCTTTGTCATTTATTGTTCCAGAAGGGACGAGAGCATAAAAAGTTCCACTGTTGATGTGATACTCGAAATCGAGGCATCTGAAGGATTTCCCCAAAATACTAGAGCCAATTGCATTATTATGCACGACACTGTAGTAAATAAGCTACAAGAGTTCTACAATCAATTTGATCATTTTTACATGTTAATTGCCATAAGGATTTTTAAGATGCGTTTTGCAATTTTTGCTCTTTTTGGGGTGGGGGGGAAATTAGAACGTCGCTGGTCTACGTTCATCGTGTGACGTAGTCGAGAGAGATCCCTTAGATTGATAACATTTTGTCAATACGGCGCGCACACATATTTTGAATCGAATTTAAAAAGAAAAAAGATTTTTCAACAGCAGAGGTTTGAACCATCGTCCTTTTGCTTGGTAGCGAGTGACGCTAGCCTTGCCTCCACGGAGAATTCGTACAAGTTGATGTACAATTGTGGGATATATATTTCTCCAGACGCTGTTTGAATATTAAAAAAAAATAACGATTGTGAGTCTGATAATAATAATGATGTTTGGAATAAATGTGAAAAAATGGCGGTTCAACGGTGGTCTAGCGGTTCAACGAGCTATGTGTATAGGGTGTCTCAAAACGTATCATTCAAGAGAAAAAAAACATGGCGGCTGCTCGTTAGATTTAGTATACCAGGTGTCTCATTACATACCATTTGAGAGAAAAAAATATGGTGGGTGCTCGTTAGATTCAGTATACTAGGTGTACCATCATATAATTTATGAGAGAAAAAAACACGGCGGCTGCTCGTTACATTCGGTATACCGGGTGTACCAACATATCATTTTAGGAGAGAAAAAACTGGCGGCTGCTCGTTAGATTCAGTATACCAGGTCTACCACATCATTTAAGAGAATAAACAACAGGTTGTCTCAAAACGCATAATTTGGTAGAAAATAACATGTCATCAAATTTAGTATACCAGGTGTATCAATATATCATCTAAGAGAAAAAAAACATGGGTGCATGAGGAAGAGAAAATCGTATCATTGGGGATATGGAGATTCAAATTGTTTTCGTTTCGGTTGTTGAACCATCAGAGAAAAACGCATCATTGGTAATATGTGGATTGAAAATGTTTTCGTTTTGTGTGTTGAGTCATCAAAGAAAGAAAAAAAATATGACGGTGATGGAGTATGGACGTCAGCCCCCCCCCGCACAAAACAACCACTTACCGATACAAAGATTGAATTACAACTGACATCTACTTGTGCAATTGACTTAAAAACAACTACTCATCCATACAGAGACTGAATTACATTCGACATCTATTTGTGTAATGAGAGGATGTTTGGACTTTTCGTAAAAGAAAAAAATGGCTGCTGGTCAACGCTCATCATAGTTGTACAAGGACGTCTCACAAATGTATTGGAAAAAATATATACAGAGCGATCCAAAAACCTCATCATTGTTAGCAAAAATAGCCAACCGTTATCGTGCAACCGTTTTCATGCAACCGTTTCCGTGCGCATCCGTTTTGCGTGCGTTTCAAGCGTGCAACCGTTTTCGTGTAACCGTTTTCAATCAACCTTTATCGTGCAACCGTTTTTATGCAACCGTTTTCGTGCAACCGTTTAAGTATGCAACCGTTTTCGTGCAACCGTTTTCGTGCAACCATTTTTGTTTACGCTTAGTGCAGTATGGTTAGGTATGGTGCGGTATGCTACGGTTACGTTTAGCGTAGTATGGTTAGGTATGGTTCAGTTACGGTGCCACTTTTTACGAAATTTATCGTTTTCTATTTTCAAAGAAGAAACGTAGCATTCGGGATATGAGGGACATAAGCTCTATCGATTGCAACTTTAAAATTTCAGTTCCATTCGATGGTTTACCCGAAGATTGAAAGTTCAAATTTTGACATCGGAAGAAAATTCAGAAAACCCTGTTGGCATTTTCCGATCCTTCTCAAAAACTATAGGCTATTTTAGGACATATTGAAGTATATCATCAAAAATATGAAAAGAAGAAATCAACCACTGATGGGGTCCGTAATTATCAACGTGCGATACCCAGTATGTGTCTGTTTCTTTTTCGGTGATAGGAGATAGGAAATAGACAGATTGACAGATAGGTAGAGTGACAGATAGTCAGTTTGATCGAAGCAGAACGAACTAACCTTATAAAACGTCTATTTTAGTCGCAATTTTGCATGTTTTACCGTTTCAAATTTTAGCTGTCTTTTCGAACGCAAAAACGTGTATTTTGAGCAATTTTGAAATGTCAAATCTCCATAAGAAATACATGTAAACATACAGTTTTTCGGTATAATTTAAGGCTGTTTTTTTAGAACGCGAAAAACGTTTATTGTGGTCGAATTTTTGCGTGTTTGAGCGTTCCAATTTTCAGTTGTTTCATGGAACGTGAAAAACGTCTATTTTGAACACATTTTTGTATTTTCACTCTGTTTCTTTTTTTGGTATTCATTATCAGGTGGGTAGGGAGAGGGTTAGGCAACTTTAATTTCTTCTCGTCATAAGACTTGTTTAATTGAACCCAATCTGATTAATTCCCGCCCATTGCAAGTATGCGGCCAGTTATTTCTCCAAGACTGTGTGAATCCATATAGTCCAGACAAAAGCATTATATTTTGACACCTCATTCATTGTTCTATGTCTTTCCGTTCGAAAGTTATAGTCTAAATACTGTAGCTCATTGGTCAAGTAGTCGAGATAATTTCAGTTGCAAATCATCATAGGGGACCTGCGGACGCTATTGGCATAGTTAAATCTCTTATCGCATTTTAATCTCGAGGAGTTTTAGGTCTTAGTGCGATAAGGAAAATTTTGATATTTTTGTAAACTATTTTCTTTAGGAATTTTCAAATAGATATTTTTTGTTCAACCAAAGCTTCTTCAATAACAATGAAGCTGTAGCTCAGTTATTACCTACGTGGCTAGTTTGATTTCAGTTGCAGAGAATCATAGGAGACCTAAGAACCCTATGGGTATAGTTTAATCTCTTATCGCATTTTAATCTTGAGGAGTTTTAGATCTGAGTGTGATAAGGAAAATTTTGATATTTTTGTAAACTATTTTGTTTAGGAATTTTCAAACAGATGTTTTTTATTCAACCAAATGCTTCTTCACTATCAATAAAGCTGTAGCACCTACGTGGTCAGTTTGATTTCAGTTGTAGAGCATCATAGGAGACCTAAGAACCCTATGGGTATAGTTTAATCTCTTATCGCATTTCAATCTTGAGGAGTTTTAGATCTGAGTGTGATAAGGAAAATTTTGATATTTTTGTAAACTATTTTCTTTAGGAATTTTTAAATAGATATTTTTCATTCAACCAAATGCTTCTTCACTATCAATAAAGCTGTAGCTCAGTTATAACCAACGTGGTCAGTTTGATTTTAGACGCAGAGCATCATAGGGGACCTAAGGGCCCTATTGGCATAGCATTTTATCCAAGAATTCGAAATATGTAAAAATGATTATTCAATAGATGGCTGACAACAGTAAGGAAAACATTGTTACTACTATACTCACTAAAGTATGTCAGGAACGATCCAGTATGAAGAATCCAACCTCATATGTCTCCGTTATCGAAAACAAATTTCATAGCTTTGATTGCAATCAGTAATTATGTTTTGTAAGTAAACGTACCGAATTAAGCGGAATTCATGACGATATGTGTGAAGTATCCAGTCATGTAATAGGAATGGAAAACAATACGTTTCACGACAGTCAATGAAGGGCAATGTTAGTGAATTGAATTTTGTTCAATTTTCCAAACAGTTCATGAAAAATTATCCCAAGATGTACTGGAATATTTTTATCCGTTACAAGCGGTATTCGAGCTGTTGTTATCAGTTATGGAAAACCTTGGATGCCGGACGCTCCATCCGTATTTGGTTATTATCTTAGCCGCATAAAAACAAATATTGTCGTTATTAGTTATGAAAAAACCGTAAACACTAGAAGTTTCAACAGAATTGTTTATTATTTAATCCACAGAGAAGCAAATATCGCTATTTGAAAACAATGATGGGAATCAGTATTTTGCGGGGTTCGTGGAAGCCAGTTTATTTGTGATCGCCCTGACAGCAGTTCATAATTATTTAGTGCTCTGATTCCATTGAAAAACATTTTATTTGACAGTGATAGAAGTAGGTTATAATACTTCAACGATTTGTGCAGCAAAGTAAGTGTTTGAGATTTTTTCACTTTTGCTGAAGTATTTTAACGTTTGCTTTTGTGTGTTTTGAAAGTTCATAACGATTTCTAATTCGAAACGATTCAATAGCTGATCATAAAAGTAAAATGAAATTGATTTTATTGCACGGTAATGTAGTCTTGTCTCACTAAATCAATAGCAGATATTTTTTGAATATTATTCAACAACAACTATTGATGAAAAGCCGGTCAACTTCTCCCACAACAAAGCACGTCAGGTACCCTTACGAGGGGAGAGTACCGACTTTTGGTGTCTGTAATTCCTCTTTGAAACTGGGGTTGTCACCTTTAAAAAGTCTGGTATAAACAGTGTTTTTCGTTTAGGGGAAATTGTTGCCTGGAGGCTATCAAAGAACTGTATTTTCTCTAGTTGTTTGCATTTTTACCTATCTTCGATATGTTTCATTCGGGTAAACTCGTGTTTATATCCATATTTCATTAGAATAAACTCATGTTTCCATGCAACATTATTCTTCGTTAGTAAGCAAAGAGTTCATTCATGCATACAATATTTTTTGTTTAACTTATATTCATAAATATGATTCGCTAATGTTTCTATACAACATTTTTTTCACCGTTTGGAGAATTTTTACTAATTTATTTCATTCATATAAACTCGTGATTACATACAATATTTTTCTTCGTTAGTAGGTAAAGAGTTCTTTCTTACATACAATATTTTTTTGTTCAGCTTATATTCATAAATATGATTCACTAATGTTTCTGTACAACATGTTTTCACCGTTTGGAGAATTTTTATTAATTTATTTCATTCATATAAACTCGTGATTTCATACAATATTTTTCTTCGTTAGTAGGTAAAGAGTTCATTCTTACATACAATATTTTTTTTTGTTCAGTTTATATTCATAAATATGATTCACTAATGTTTCTATACAACATTTTTTCACCGTTTGGAAAATTTTTATTATTCATTTAGATAAACTCTGCGTGAAAATGTATTGAAACACATACAATATTTTTTTGTTTGTTCAGTTCAGACAATTTTTTATTGACATATTTAATTCGCCGAAGCATTTATATTCGTAGATATGAGCCACATATGTTTCTACACATAATTTTTTCTCCTCTTGGTTAGAATTTTTATTGATATATTTCATTCGTAAAACTAGTGACAACTAATTGTACGGAATTAATCAGCGATTGGATATAGCATTCCCTAATGAGTTTCAAATAATTAGATTGACATGCAGCGTTGATCCATAATTTTTATATCAGATTCGGAATGTTCAAGTGGCCATTTCTAGTGAAAAAAAAAATTCAAGATTCAGTTTGTGATGTTAGGATGTTACCCCATTTATTTCAGCTAAAAATTTTGAAAATTTGGCATTGCTTTATAATTTTTCAATAGGATTTGAATCAGGGTGTTGGGGAGGTCATCTCTTTTACATCAGATTCGACATGTTTAAGTCGCCATTTTTACTGAATAAATTCAAGATTCAGTTTGAGATGTTTAGGACCTTACCACATTCATTTCGGCTGAAAATATTGAAAAATTTGTTATTGCCTTATAATTTTTTCAATAGGATATAATTCAGGGTGTTGAGGAAGTCACCTCTTTTATATCAGATTCGGCATGTCTAAGTCGCCATTTATACTGAAAAATTCAAGATTCAGTTTAGGATGTTTTAGGATGTCACCCCATTTATTTCAGCTGAAAATAAAAAAAGTTGTTATTACCTTATAATTTTTCAATAGGATTTAAGTCGGGGTGTTGAGAGGTCATCTCTTTTATATCTAATACGACATGTTTAAGTGACTATTCTTACTGAAAAAATCAAGATTCAGTTTGAGATGTTTTAGGATATCAGCCCATTTATTTCATCTAAAAATTTAAAAAAATGTTATTGCCTTACAATTTTTTCAATAGGATTCAAAGCAGGATGTTGAGAGGGTCACATCATTTATAGGATTCAGATTGTGGTGTTGAGGAGGTCGCTTCATAGTTAACGCAATCAATTTTATCGCAATTTCGTTTAGGTGAAGCACGCGTTGTTAGGGACGTTAGAAGGAGTATAAAATATATTACCAATACAATATCCGTGAGTCTCATGATTTCATAATGTGGGCATTATTGTTTTTTGTACTATATACAACTTCAAATCTTGTGAGGTTGCTGGTTTCAAGCTTTCTTTCTGAAAAGTAATAATTTATATCAATAATTTTAAAAGGGGGAAAGAGTTGATGTGTACTCCATCCTCAAGTTGAATGACCGCTAGTTTCTTGGCTAATGCGGTGAACTTGGATTGAACTAAAACATATTTTTGAATGATATTAAATACCTATTGTCTACAAGAGGACCTTTGATACCGCTTGCTAATAAACTATTTTGTTGTTCTACGTTACCATTTCGTTGATCTATATTATCAACATAACTGGGAGCTTGCTATGAGTGTTTCTTCTTTTTGGGAGGAAATAATAATGGAATAATGTTTCGCTATTTCCATGAGCAGTTGGCGTTCACTGATTCGTAGGATTTATATCTCTGTTTGTAGGCATTCGTTAGTATCAAAATGTTTTCGTAAACACACAGGTCTTTGGCCGTATAATATTGAGGACCACATTTAATAATAGTTGAAGTAGTCCTTTCGTAAGAGTAAAATGTTTATTTTCAATAATAAGTTCATCGTTTTCATATTGTACAGGGGTATTGCTGATAACATATCCATATGTGTCAGATTCGATCATTCTTTGCTGCTCTGAGATTCCGTTTCATTTAGGAATTGGGTTGTTCACAGCACATAAATTGGATGTTGTGTTATGCGACATATTGAATGCAACTGAATTCGCTACACTCCAAAAAGTCTATATATACGTAACTACACCCTACCAAACCACTCATAACCAACGGTGCAAAGCTCAACTAACATATACTGCATTGATATTAAAATTGTGTAATATTAACGAAAAAAAAACTCAAAAATTTTTATATCTTTTATTATGGATATCTAAACATTGGACATATTATTTCACCCCAATAAGTACAACCACATTTTTCAAATAACAGTTCAGATTCCTTATTTGCAAAACGCTGTACATTCTTCGTGATTTTTAATGTGATAGACGAATTTAGCTGCATATCCTTTTCCACGGTACTCCGCCAACGATGAATATAATTGAGCGTTTCCGGCGTAGAATGTTTCTCCAAAGGGTCAAAATCCATGGTTGATAGTAATGCAAATGCTGTTGATTTATCGTTGATGTAAATAATGTAACATGAGATTTTTCTATCATAATACCACTGTTGAATCAGATCATTTTTGATATTCAAGTGCCTAATTTTCTTAACAGCTTGATGACCAAAAAATAATCGTAATGCGTCCATCTTCAATAATTGCTGGGAAAGAACTGAGTGATGAGGATTTTTATTCGTAGGAAGAGCACATGTCTCGTAAAAAGGTGTGGATGGACGGCTTCCGCAAAGTTTCGGATTCCTCCGAACCCATCTTCAGCCACCCACCGCTCTGCTCCTAGTTGCCTGGAGGGCAAGGACGTCGTCACCCAGGGATTTCGGGTGGCAACTTCCGTGTCCCAGCCGACACCTGATTCAAGATCTGCCTTTCTAGCTCTATTTGCATATACTGGCTGTGCACGTGTGTTCCCTTGGGAGGTACGCTGAACCCGCCCCTGGAGAGATATGGGAATGCTAACATCCCCAACTCCCTCCGAGAGCCTTCCACCACCCCCTAGTTCGTCCACTAGGGCCTCAGCATCACCCGGTTCCCTTAGGGTATGCACATCTATATCCTGTGGCCTCCGCTGTGGTGCGTGAGGCACACCCAATGACCTCGGAGCGCTTCGGCGCATTCCGAAGGGGCGTACCTCACGAGCTTCGCCAGCATGGACTCCTGAGTAGCCCTCCGACCTACAAACAGAAACATTTCTAGTTATTCTAAATTGCTCCAAACGGGCTTCCAAAGGTGGAGTTGTGACAACTCCCGCGGAATCGATTACTAACCCTACCTGAGCCGACGGGGAAGGCTGCCTCCCTCCGTCTAAGCTCGACTCTAAAGTACCTTGGTCCAGCACACTTCTCGGGGACAAGGTAGCTGACATCGTCAACTCACGATTTTCCCCGGTAGTACGTACCTGGGGGACGTCTCCGTCGAGGCGTCGCGACGCTTCGGGGAATAGACGCCTGGCGTCTAAGTCACCCGACGGCGGAGGTGTCCGAGAAAGCCCAACGCCGGCGAACACAGCTTGGGTATTCTCCTCCGCGAGCATATGAGATCTCAATCTCATATTCGTCATTGCTCTAAAGGACAACAATTACGTCTGTAATGTATTGTCGGGCTACTTGCGTGTGCAAGTGTGTGGCAAAGGAGAAGTGCACTAAAATCGACCTCGCGTCGACCCAACTCAAGTGTGACGATGAGAAGGGTCACCCTATAGCTAACTAACCTAACACCTAACAAGACCTCGCCGGGAAATGGACGAGGGAGGAAGGATTCACGGTTTAGAAAAACTATCTAAATAAAATTTCCTAACTTCAAAAATTGTGTGAAGCACCAAAAAGGAAAATTAAACTTGAAAAATTTTACTTTAAAAATTACAACTGGATGTGACAAAAACCAAGACAGAGATTTGGGTAAAGGATCACGGAGCCTAACCAGACTGTCTCAGGTGGAAAAGCCGAGAACAGCCGCAGGAAATAGGTATGGGAAGGACGCGAAACCCCTAGGTACCACAGGAAATGTGGCTCGCCAACGACAAAGTCGCAGCTAATGATGTCTTGACAGGCCGAGGAATTTAAGCTCGAACGATACAATCTTCGTGGAACTCTACGATCGAGCCGATTGTATCAGGTGAGATCTCGTTTTGGTGCCTGACCCCTTTTCATACGATGGGGATTTTTCGTCAACGTCGCGTACAGGTATTAAGCCGGGAAATAACTTTGATGAAGTTAAATCCCTAAGTGTCCGTTGCAAAAGATCACTTTACACTGATTATTGCTCGAGAGTTAAACTGCCTATCAACGTACTTTCGTAGCGCGAATAAAACACCTGTAATCCGTACAAGTGAGTCTAACCCTTTTTAAGATAGAAACAAAACGTTATGAATCTACTGTGAACTGAATTATTATTACCGAGAACCTGACTCTAACTGCTAGCCAAAACGATGAATTGCAGAGACAAAAGGCAAAGCCAAACAAACGTAAGTTATTTAACGGAAACACAAAATTGATTATTACACTGCAATTCGACAAGAAAGAGTGGCTGTCTGCTGCTTCGCTGCTTGCATATTTATGCAATCCTGACTGCTGAATCCGCGACACCCATTGGCCTAGAGGGCCAAAGTGGGCGTCGCCCTTGGCTGAACAAAAACCTAGCTTGCGAAAACGCGCGGGATTTGGGCAAATGACCGTTAAAGTCCCGTTACCTGCGTTTTCTAGGGAGTATTTGACAAAAGTCACTAAATACTCCCCAGATCTAGGGAGATATTGAAAGTCAGAATTTCAGATATCTCGATTCCTAGGGCGGTCCGATATTCGGAGAGCCCCGAGAAAAACCATAAACCAACGTGATTCTTGAACGCCGAAGAAATACACGTATTCCTTCGCCGAGGAATCTATACCCGTTTTCCGATTTGGCCAACCTGATGAGAAATCGAATTGAAATAAAATAATTTGTGAAAACAAATGGAGCCACGGAATCTTTCCACCCAACAAGAGACTAGCGTGTCGAAACCTTGCTCTAAGTGTTCTGTATACCGGGTGCTCGACTGTTTGGGGCCACAAATTAATAAAATTGAAAACTAGTCAGGAATTTCCGGTAAATCGGTAAAACTACGTACAGTGGAGTTCCACTGGGTGGAGATTGGGACTTTACATCATACAGGGTGAGACTAGACTAGTGACCTGAATATAATGCAAAAATCTAATATTATTCGACTGGCTTCTAGGTGAAAATTGAGAGTTATTAAGTGTAAAAATGGCTCACTAAAGGTGACCATACACAAAAAAAATCATCGTAGGAGCGCGGCGAGCCTGCCCTGCGACACCCCCCTACTAAAGAGTTTAACTTGGTCGAAGTTATTTCCAAACGAAACAACCGACAAAAGCTAAATTTACGTTAACTCCCTAATAGTCACCTTCCGCACTCTGATGAACCAAGGCTGGAACCACCAAAGTTACTGGAGCGTCATCCTCCATGTCGGAATCGTTCTCAGTACAGTCTTTACTAACTCTAGGAGCTTCGCTGTAGCTCTGGGCTGGTACGGGATCTTCGTCAGACCCGGTCACCGAAACATACTGACGGGTGGAGTCTGTCGGTGGCCGCTGGATCGGAGCTCTGTCGGAGTCCAGCGCCACAGCTCGGCATCTCCTTCGTCGTCCTGTACTCTTACTAGGAATCTCAGTCCTTACTGAGCCTTCCTGTCTCACATTCTTTCCCGGGTCGACCATCAATGATAATGGAGACCCCCCTACTGGAATTGCTAACTCTCGGATAGCAGCTTCCACTTCCGAATCTGAATCGTACGCTGGACCTTGGTCTGGAACGACCGCTTGACGGGTAAGAGCGTCTACTTCAGTAGTAGCACGCCCCCCTACTGGTGAGTTTGCGACGGGGAGTTCAGAATCTCTGATCTCCAAAAGGCCAGAGTTCACCACCGGCAACGGACTCCTACGGGATACTCCTCTCTTCTCCGCGCAGTCTGAGTCGCGTTTCCGTCCTTGTGGATTCCTCCTCAACCTTTTTACTGTCTGCCGGACCGCTTTGTCCTTTGGATCGAAACTGACCGTTACTTCCCGTGGATTCGTTGAGTTGGGTGCGTCAGCTCGTACCCGGATTAACGAAGGTGGCTTCGGACCGCCCCCAGTCGTCGGCCTAGGTGTGACTTCCCCTGTCACTTCTTGGTCAGCGTCGTTGGACTCTGGCTGATCCGGACCTGGGCCACCATCGTCGTGGTGGACGCCAGCCGGCAAAGTCCTGCTTACCCAAGAACGGATATCGTCTACGTGCACCAGCCTCTCGGTGCCGTTCCTATCTACGAGGTTACTGTCTCGCCCCATCACCCTCGTGATCGGATGCGGTCCTGACAGTGTACCTCCGAAGTTTCCTTTGACGAAATTCCTAACTAAAACGCGGTCGCCGACCCCGTAGGTCCGTGGCGACGGTAGATCTTTATCAGGGAATAAATTCCTCTGATAAACTGCCTGACGTCTGGCTGCTTTTGCAAGACGTTCTTGCCGATCTTCGGGGCTATTATGTACCGGATCTCGGTACATAGGTAGCCTCCAATCTCCTGGACGACCAGGTGTATATCCTAACAATAACTCCGCTGGAGTCTCCCCTGTTGCTCTATTCTTACGGTTCCGTAAGCAATAGAGACTTGCAGCCAGACCTTCTTCCCAAAACCTTTCCGAAGTGGTTTCCAGCATCCTTGCTCTTAGGCACTTCTTCAGTTCCTGGACCCTTCTTTCGACAGGGTTCGCCTGTTGATGAAAAACAGGTGAAAATTTGACCTCGATGTTCTTCGCATCGTAGTATTTTAGCAGATGATTGCTCTGAAACTGCGGGCCGTTGTCAGAAATGACGACTTCTGGACAACCCCAACGAGATAAGATTTCTTCGTCTAGAAAACGAGAAATTACATCCGACGTGCATGTCTTAGTGGCCTTGGCTTCAACCCACTTTGAAAACATATCGACGGCAATTACCACGAACCTGTTTCCCCTCCTTGAGGCTGCATAGGGCCCCAGGACGTCAACAGCCAGCATCTGCCACGGTCGCTTCGGCACACTAGGCCGTTGCGGTGCCGCTTCCTGATGCCGTACGGCTTTAACGCACTGGCAGACTAGGCAACCTCTCACGTAGGCCCGGACGTAGTCCTCCATGGCCGGCCACCAATAGTGCCGTTTCAAGGCACGTAAGGTTTCCTCTTGACCAGGATGACCAGCGGTCGGGTGTTCATGGTAATAAGCCGACACGTCCTCACGGAGCGCCTCGGGCACATACAATAGCCGTTTACCAGCAGAAGAAACATATACAACCCCTTGGACATCCGAAAACTTGTTGATAAAACGAAGATCGTCCCTGGACATAGGACCTAACTCCTGTATCGTTCTGATACGCGCCCTCAACCTTTGCGTCTCCCTATCTATGGCCTGCCGCCGCATGACCACTTCAGCCGGCGTCTCTACGACGCTCACCACACCTTGGTGTTCAGACAGTTGCACCTTCATAGGTGGCAACCCCATACGCTCTACATCAGCATCCAAGTCTTCACTGTGAGACCCCGAGGGATTACGGGACAAGAAATCAGCTAGCTGATTGTCTCGACCTGCGACGTGCTCCACAGTGAAGGAATACTCCTGTAGAAGTAAGGCCCAACGAGTTAACTTCGCTTTTGCGTCCTTGAACTTGGATAACCAAGTCAACGCTTTGCTGTCCGTTCGAAGAGTGAATGGACGGTCTTCGAGATAATGACGGTATCGCTTGATACCCCAAACAATGGCTAAACATTCAGTCTCGTTCACATGATAGTTTAGTTCCGCGCCCTTGAGCTTGGCACTAGCATGTGAAACGATCCTTCTGTCGCCGTGACAATCAACTTGATAAAGGACTGCAGCGATGCCTACCCCAGATGCATCGGTCTGCAGGAAAAACGGGAGAGTCATGTCCGGCCTGGCCAAGACCATAGGACGGCCCACGACTTCCTTGATCCTCTCAAACGCCTCCAATGCTTGAGAGTTCCACTTAAGGTCTCGACCTTTCTTCGACTTGAGCATGTCACTTATCGGAGCCTCCAACTCCGCTAAGTTCGGGATGAACTCCCGTAGCCAACCAACGGTGCCCAAGAATCCTCGGACCTGAGAGACATTCTTGGGTAGCGGGAATTGTTGAACCGCTAACACATGACCTGGCGTTGGTTCGTTTGACGTTTCCGTCACCACATGCCCCAAGTACTCCAGCCTACGCTGAGCGAAGTTGCACTTCTTTAAACTGCACCACAGGCCATGTGCTCTGAACCTCTCCAGCACAAGGCGGAGATGGTAGAGGTTCTCCTTTTCATCTTCGCTGTAAACGATTATGTCGTCTAGATATACTTTGACGAATTTATCGACATAACCAACCAACACTTCCGTCATAAGGATTTGGAAACTTCCAGGTGCATTCGTTAGACCAAACGGCATTGAGTTAAACTCATAACAAGCTCCATCAGGCGTAGCAAAAGCTGTATACTTTTTACTAGCCTCATCCATGGTTATCTGCCAAAACCCAGACTTCAGATCCAAAGAAGTGAACACTCTCGCTGTTCCGAGCTCTTTGATAGTCTCGTGAATACCTGGCAATACCGACGACTCGGGTATTGTCAGACTATTCAACTTCCTGTAGTCGACACAAAACCGAGCCGTACCGTCCTTCTTCGTGACGATAACGACCGGACTAATAAAGGCAGAATGGGACCTACTTATGACACCTGCAGCGAGCATCTTATCCACCTCCTCTTGGATAAGAGCCCTCTTCTGATCGGAAACTTTGTATGGACGGAGCTTGAAGGGTAGCTCCTCCTTCAATCGGATTTTATGGCAAGCAGCCCTCGTCACTGGTTGCCTTGGAGATTCGTAAAAGACGTCTCCAAACTCTCGGATAACTCCGAAATTCCTTTCTCGAGAACGCCGGTAGCTGTACGTCCGCTACCTGTGGTTCAGGGAACTTTTCTGGTGGAAGATAGACCTCCTCCGCCCAGAAAATAGTTTGCCTAGGCCCCTTTCCAACGTACATGGTGCGACGTGCAAAGTCGACCATAGCCTCGTTTGATGCCAGCCAGGGACACCCGAGCAGAAGATCCTCGACAAGATCATCCACCACTTGCACGACAACTTCGTGAACAACACCATCTATTAACAGTTCGACTATTGTCTCCCCTAGACTGGTGATGCCACGACCGGCGCATGCAAGCTGCAACGGTGTCACTTGCTTCCTATCCACCCTCCAGGTGACAGGCAACAAACTACGTTTCAGGAGATTTAGCGAACTTCCGCTGTCCACCAAAACCCTAACTCGACGACCCATCAGTTCAGCCTCGATTCGCGGCAACTGATGCAATCGTCCCTCAACCTTGTTGTTCGCTAAGCTAGTATCACAGCGACGATATAGACACAATGGATCCAGCAGATCCACCTCCGACTTCTTCCTAAGCGGGTCGGTCTCAATGAAACTCAGAAGTTCCGACTTGCGATTAACATCAAGTGCTGCAGCACCAACTGCAGCTAACGATGGGACTTGGCGATTGCATCCCTCAGGAACCTCGCCTCCGCCCCGACTAAGACGTGTAACTCTCTCAGATGACATGCCTACCACGCCTCTGGTATCTACCAACGGGGAATGGCGATTCGCACCTGCGATCCCATCTGCTCTGCCCCTCGATACCGTCCTTGAGACTTGGCATGCATCGACCTCGAAACCTGCGTCCTGTGTGGGAGTGAGTGACAGACCACCACCCTCGGTGTCTTCACTACCCCGAAGTGGAACCGAAAAGAGTACGTCACTCTCGACGACCTTTTCGTTCCGAAACCTTGATTCGCAATCTTCCCTTGGATACACCTTTTCATCTCGACTTGTGCCTATACCGGACCTGTGCCCAGTTTGCAGTGCCCTAGCACTCTCTTTGACAACAGGCCCCTCCTGGTCCTTCTGTATACCGATCACTAACTCCGAAACCTTGTGTTGTGGCGGATGGAACGACCCACTAACAACGACCTGGGGTACCTTGATGATCTCACAACTCCATGAACCTGAAGATGATTCATAACCCCTTCCATTCGTTCCAAAACTAGAACTTGACATGTTTGAAATGACTTTCAACCCTCTACGTTTAACGTCTGCCGACGAGTGAACTTTTTTCCGCCTACCACCAGTGGCGCGATCCACACGCTCATCTACCACACTGAAACAAACGGATTCACAATCTGACCGGTCTGCCCAATGTAGTTTGCCTGATGACGGTGGCGTTTCGGCTGAAACGACTCCAGCTTCAACATCCTGGAACTTCTTCTCCTCCTCCTTGTTGGGAATACATGCCGCATAATTTCTATGACAGTCCAACACTGTCACAGAACCGCAAAACGGTGTTGAAGGAGTACCTACTCCGATGGAGCCCCCTGATGGCTCCTGTTGGAGTTTGTTGAAACTTCTTTGCAAACTGCAATTTTGTCTGCGTCCTTAAGTGACGTCTTACGACGCGAGGTTTTACTCGCCTGCACGGTATTAACCTTATGTGCCTTATTGGCCTGATCTAACGGTTTTGTTCCCGCACTCTGACGTTTGGGACCGTTCCTGTTGTCATTTTGCTGAGGGCAATCTTTGTTCCAATGAGCTCCCCCGCAAGTGAAACATCCGCTCGAAGGAGCGTTGTTTCCTCCAGAACGCCTCGATTGATCATAATTCTGGAATTTAGTGCCATTGTTATTAAAGTTACTGGGCCTGACATGGTTCGAACCCCTGTTGTCCTGTAACTGTCCCTGAGGACGTTTGAGTGGCACATCTTCGGCATGATGAGGACGGTTGGTGTTCGAAACAACTTTCGGCCCCGACTGTACACTTTGGCTGGTACTACGAAGTAGCGTCTCGACAGCAACAGCTTTTTGTGTCAGCTCTTCAATAGTTGCAAATCTATGCAATTGCAAATGGACTTTGATATCTGGTCTGATTCGGTTCAATATTAATCGCACAACCCTTCCTTCGTCCATCTCTGGGTAGAGCCTCTGTGAAAGACTCCACTTGTTCAGGATGAAGGAAGTTATTGACTCTCCCTTCGGCTGGTCAGTGCCAAAGAACTCCGCTTCTAAGCTCGAGACCAACAGATCGTTATCGAACCGTTCCTGGAGCCTGTTTGTGAAAAACTGCCAGTTTAGGCGTGAGTTGCGATATGGAGCATACCACTGCTGGGCTGCTCCCTTGAGCCACTGAGCTGCAACGCTCACCCAGACGGTTGGATCAAAGCCCCCTAGATAATCCTCAGAGGATTGAATAAATTGTATTGGATCTTCGTGAGGAAGCCCACTGAAACTGGGATGTGGTTTGTTGTTAATTAAACCCCCATCAACACCGTTTAGGGTTCCCCGACGTCTATCCTCCAGCAAATCCGCGAGTCGCACGAGCACGTCGTCGACCCCCGTCACTGGTCTTCTGGGATTCTCCTGAATCCGGACTATGGGCACTGGCCTCCTCGATGGGTAATATCCACTCCTGTGGACATCACCGGGGTTGGAAGCGACGTTTCGAGCAACTCGAGGGACATCCTCAGATTCCCTATAATGCCGATTCCCGGTTGGCAACCGGGTAAACGTGCCATATGGGCGCCAAAGGGTTTCCGGTTCACCCATAACCATTTCATCAACTGGGAGTCTCTCAGGAGAGAGATCCCGAACTCTAATTCTGTTTGCAGGAGGAAGGCTACACCCGCAGATCCCTGAAGACGGTCTGTCTTCAGCAGCCCCACGTTGGGCGCCATGTCTCGTAAAAAGCTGTTGATGGACGGCTTCCGCAAAGTTTCGGATTCCTCCGAACCCATCTTCAGCCGCCCACCGCTCTGCTCCTAGTTGCCTGGAGGGCAAGGACGTCGTCACCCAGGGATTTCGGGTGGCAACTTCCGTGTCCCAGCCGACACCTGATTCAAGATCTGCCTTTCTAGCTCTTACTGCTTGTTCAGGCCGTGCATATGGTATCCCTTGGGAGGTACGCTGAACCCGCCCCTGGAGAGATATGGGAATGCGAGCATTCCCAACTCCCTCCGAGAGCCTTCCACCACCCCCTAGTTCTTCCACTAGGGCCTCAGCATCACCCGGTTCCCTTAGGGTATGCACATCTACTTCTGGCCTTGGCTGTTGTGCGTGAGGCACACCCAATGACCTCGGAGCGCTTCGGCGCATTCCGAGGGGGCGTACCTCACGAGCTTCGCCAGCATGGACTCCTGAGAAGCCCTCCGACCTACAAACAGAAACATTTCTCGTTAAACGGAATTGCTCGAAACGGGCTTCCAAAGGTGGAGTTGTGACAACTCCCGCGGAATCGATTACTAACCCTACCTGAGCCGACGGGGAAGGCTGCCTCCCTCCGTCTAAGCTCGACTCTAAAGTACCTTGGTCCAGCACACTTCTCGGGGACAAGGTAGTTGACATCGTCAACTCACGATTTTCCCCGGTAGTACGTACCTGGAGGACGTCTCCGTCGAGGCGTCGCGACGCTTCGGGGAATAGACGCCTGGCGTCTAAGTCACCCGACGGCGGAGGTGTCCGAGAAAGCCCAGCGCCGGCGAACACGGCTTGGGTATTCTCCTCCGCGAGCATATGAGATCTCAATCTCATATTCGTCATTGCTCTAAAGGACAACAATTACGGCTGTAATGTATTGTCGGGCTACTTGCGTGTGCAAGTGTGTGGCAAAGGAGAAGTGCACTAAAATCGACCTCGCGTCGACCCAACTCAAGTGTGACGATGAGAAGGGTCACCCTATAGCTAACTAACCTAACACCTAACAAGACCTCGCCGGGAAATGGACGAGGGAGGAAGGATTCACGGTTTAGAAAAACTATCTAAATAAAATTTCCTAACTTCAAAAATTGTGTGAAGCACCAAAAAGGAAAATTAAACTTGAAAAATTTTACTTTAAAAATTACAACTGGATGTGACAAAAACCAAGACAGAGATTTGGGTAAAGGATCACGGAGCCTAACCAGACTGTCTCAGGTGGAAAAGCCGAGAACAGCCGCAGGAAATAGGTATGGGAAGGACGCGAAACCCCTAGGTACCACAGGAAATGTGGCTCGCCAACGACAAAGTCGCAGCTAATGATGTCTTGACAGGCCGAGGAATTTAAGCTCGAACGATACAATCTTCGTGGAACTCTACGATCGAGCCGATTGTATCAGGTGAGATCTCGTTTTGGTGCCTGACCCCTTTTCATACGATGGGGATTTTTCGTCAACGTCGCGTACAGGTATTAAGCCGGGAAATAACTTTGATGAAGTTAAATCCCTAAGTGTCCGTTGCAAAAGATCACTTTACACTGATTATTGCTCGAGAGTTAAACTGCCTATCAACGTACTCTCGTAGCGCGAATAAAACACCTGTAATCCGTACAAGTGAGTCTAACCCTTTTTAAGATAGAAACAAAACGTTATGAATCTACTGTGAACTGAATTATTATTACCGAGAACCTGACTCTAACTGCTAGCCAAAACGATGAATTGCAGAGACAAAAGGCAAAGCCAAACAAACGTAAGTTATTTAACGGAAACACAAAATTGATTATTACACTGCAATTCGACAAGAAAGAGTGGCTGTCTGCTGCTTCGCTGCTTGCATATTTATGCAATCCTGACTGCTGAATCCGCGACACCCAATGGCCTAGAGGGCCAAAGTGGGCGTCGCCCTTGGCTGAACAAAACCCTAGCTTGCGAAAACGCGCGGGATTTGGGCAAATGACCGTTAAAGTCCCGTTACCTGCGTTTTCTAGGGAGTATTTGACAAAAGTCACTAAATACTCCCCAGATCTAGGGAGATATTGAAAGTCAGAATTTCAGATATCTCGATTCCTAGGGCGGTCCGATATTCGGAGAGCCCCGAGAAAAACCATAAACCAACGTGATTCTTGAACGCCGAAGAAATACACGTATTCCTTCGCCGAGGAATCTATACCCGTTTTCCGATTTGGCCAACCTGATGAGAAATCGAATTGAAATAAAATAATTTGTGAAAACAAATGGAGCCACGGAATCTTTCCACCCAACAAGAGACTAGCGTGTCGAAACCTTGCTCTAAGTGTTCTGTATACCGGGTGCTCGACTGTTTGGGGCCACAAATTAATAAAATTGAAAACTAGTCAGGAATTTCCGGTAAATCGGTAAAACTACGTACAGTGGAGTTCCACTGGGTGGAGATTGGGACTTTACATCATACAGGGTGAGACTAGACTAGTGACCTGAATATAATGCAAAAATCTAATATTATTCGACTGGCTTCTAGGTGAAAATTGAGAGTTATTAAGTGTAAAGATGGCTCACTAAAGGTGACCATACACAAAAAAAATCATCGTAGGAGCGCGGCGAGCCTGCCCTGCGACAAGCTTGTCTCGTTCCACGGTGTGGGTGGACGGCCTTAGCAAAGTTTCGGATTTCTCCGAAACCATCCTCAGCCACCCACCGCTCTGCTCCATGTCGCCTGGAGGGCAAGGACGTCGTCACCCAGGGATTTTGGGTGGCAACTTCCGTGTCCCTGCCGACACCCGTTACGAAATCTGCCTTCGTAGCTCTATTTGCATAATCAGGCTGTGCATATGTGTTCCCTTGGGAGGTATACTGAACCCGCCCCTGGAGAGATATGGGAATGCGAGCATCCCCAACTCCCTCCGAGAGCCTTCCACCACCCCCTAGTTCCTCCACTAGGGCCTCAGCATCACCCGGTTCCCTTAGGGTATGCACCTCTGCTTCTCGTGGCCTCAGCTGTTGTGCGTGGGGCACACCCAATGACCTCGGAGCGCTCCGGCGCATTCCGAGGGGGCGTACCTCGCGAGCTTCGCCAGCATGGACTCCTCTGTAACCCTCCGACCTGCGAACAGATACATTTCTGATTAAATGAAAACGTTCAAAACGAGCTTCCAGAGGTGGAGTTGTGACAACTCCCGCGGTATCAACTTCTAATTCTAACTGAGCCGACGGGGAAGGCTGCCTCCCTCCGTCTAAGCTCGACTCTAAAGTACCTTGGTCCAGCACACTTCTCGGGGACAAGGTAGTTGACATCGTCAACTCACGGTTTTCCCCGGTAGTACGTACCTGGGGGACGTCTCCGTCGAGGCGTCGCGACGCTTCGGGGAATAGACGCCTGGCGTCTAAGTCACCCGACGGCGGAGGTGTCCGAGAAAGCCCAACGCCGGCGAACACGGCTTGGGTATTCTCCTCCGCGAGCATATGAGATCTCATTCTCATATTCGTCATTGCTCTAAAGGACAACAATTACGGCTGTAATGGATTGTCGGGCTACTTGCGTGTGCAAGTGTGTGGCAAAGGAGAAGTGCACTAAAATCGACCTCGCGTCGACCCAACTCAAGTGTGACGATGAGAAGGGTCACCCTATAGCTAACTAACCTAACACCTAACAAAACCTCGCCGGGAAATGGACGAGGGAGGAAGGATTCACGGTTTAGAAAAACTATCTAAATAAAATTTCCTAACTTCAAAATTGTGTGAAGCACCAAAAAGGAAAAATTAAACTTGAAAAATTTTACTTTAAAAATTACAACTGGATGTGACAAAAACCAAGACAGAAATTTGGGTAAAAGGATCACGGAGCCTATCCAGACTGTCTCAGGTGGAAAAGCCGAGAACAGCCGCAGGAAATAGGTATGGGAAGGACGCGAAACCCCTAGGTACCACAGGAAATGTGGCTCGCCAACGACAAAGTCGCAGCTAATGATGTCTTGACAGGCCGAGGAATTTAAGCTCGAACGATACAATCTTCGTGGAACTCTACGATCGAGCCGATTGTATCAGGTGAGATCTCGTTTTTGTGCCTGACCCCTTTTCATACGATGGGGATTTTTCGTCAACGTCGTGTACAGGTATTAAGTCGGGAAATAACTTTGATGAAGTTAAATCCCTAAGTGTCCGTTGCAAAAGATCACTTTACACTGATTATTGCTCGAGAGTTAAACTGCCTATCAACGTACTTTCGTAGCGCGAATAAAACACCTGTAATCCGTACAAGTGAGTCTAACCCCTTTTAAGATAGAAACAAAACGTTATGAATCTACTGTGAACTGAATTATTATTACCGAGAACCTGACTCTAACTGCTAGCCAAAACGATGAATTGCAGAGACAAAAGGCAAAGCCAAACAAACGTAAGTTATTTAACGGAAACACAAAATTGATTATTACACTGCAATTCGACAAGAAAGAGTGGCTATCTGCTGCTTCGCTGCTTGCATATTTATGCAATCCTGACTGCTGAATCCGCGACACCCATTGGCCTAGAGGGCCAAAGTGGGCGTCGCCCTTGGCTGAACAAAACCCTAGCTCGCGAAAACGCGCGGGATTTGGGCAAATGACCGTTAAAGTCCCGTTACCTGCGTTTTCTAGGGAGTATTTGACAAAAGTCACTAAATACTCCCCAGATCTAGGGAGATATTGAAAGTCAGAATTTCAAATATCTCGATTCCTAGGGCGGTCCGATATTCGGAGAGCCCCGAGAAAAACCATAAACCAACGTGATTCTTGAACGCCGAAGAAATACACGTATTCCTTCGCCGAGGAATCTATACCCGTTTTCCGATTTGGCCAACCTGATGAGAAATCGAATTGAAATAAAATAATTTGTGAAAACAAATGGAGCCACGGAATCTTTCCACCCAACAAGAGACTAGCGTGTCGAAACCTTGCTCTAAGTGTTCTGTATACCGGGTGCTCGACTGTTTGGGGCCACAAATTAATGAAATTGAAAACTAGTCAGGAATTTCCGGTAAATCGGTAAAACTACGTACAGTGGAGTTCCACTGGGTGGAGATTGGGACTTTACATCATACAGGGTGAGACTAGACTAGTGACCTGAATATAATGCAAAAATCTAATATTATTCGACTGGCTTCTAGGTAAAAATTGAGAGTTATTAAGTGTAAAAATGGCTCACTAAAGGTGACCATACACAAAAAAAATCATCGTAGGAGCGCGGCGAGCCTGCCCTGCGACAAGCTTGTCTCACAATCCGGTGTGGATGGACGGCTTCCGCAAAGTTCCGGATTCCTCCGAAACCATCTTCCGCCACCCACCGCTCTGCTCCAAGTGACCTGGAGGGCAAGGACGTCGTCACCCAGGGATTTCGGGTGGCAACTTCCGTGTCCCAGCCGACACCTGATTCAAGATCTGCCTTCGTAGCTCTTGTTGCTTGTTCTTGCCGTGCATATGGTATCCCTTGGGAGGTACGCTGAACCCGCCCCTGGCGAGATATGGGAATACGAGCATCCCCAACTCCCTCCGAGAGCCTTCCACCACCCCCTAGTTCATCCACTAGGGCCTCAGCATCACCCGGTTCCCTTAGGGTATGCACATCTATAACCTCTGGCCTCCGCTGTGGTGCGTGGGGCACACCCGATGACCCCGGAGCGCTTCGGCGCATTCCGAGGGGGCGTACCTCACGAGCTTCGCCAGCATGGACTCCTGAGTAGCCCTCCGACCTGCAAACAGATACATTTCTTGTTAATCGGAATTGTTCGAAACGGGCTTCCAAAGGTGGAGTTGTGACAACTCCTGCGGAATCGATAACTAACCCTACCTGAGCCGACGGGGAAGGCTGCCTCCCTCCGTCTAAGCTCGACACTAAAGTACCTTGGTCTAGCACACTTCTCGGGGACAAGGTAGTTGACATCGTCAACTCATGGTATTCCCCGGTAGTACGTACCTGGGGGACGTCTCCGTCGAGGCGTCGCGACGCTTCGGGGAATAGACGCCTGGCGTCTAAGTCACCCGACGGCGGAGGTGTCCGAGAAAGCCCAGCGCCGGCGAACACGGCTTGGGTATTCTCCTCCGCGAGCATATCAGATCTCAATCTCATATTCGTCATTGCTCTAAAGGACAAACAATTACGGCTGTAATGTTTTGTCGGGCTACTTGCGTGTGCATGTGTGTGGCAAAGGAGAAGTGCACTAAAATCGACCTCGCGTCGACCCAACTCAAGTGTGACGATGAGAACGGTCACCCTATAGCTAACTAACCTAACACCTAACAAGACCTCGCCGGGAAATGGACGAGGGAGGAAGGATTCACGGTTTAGAAAAACTATCTAAATAAAATTTTCTAACTTCAAAATTGTGTGAAGCACCAAAAAGGAAAAATTAAACTTGAAAAATTTTACTTCAAAAATTTACAACTGGATGTGACAAAAACCAAGACAGAGATTTTGGGTAAAAGGATCACGGAGCCTAACCAGACTGTCTCAGGTGGAAAAGCCGAGAGCAGCCGCAGGAAATAGGTATGGGAAGGACGCGAAACCCCTAGGTACCACAGGAAATGTGGCTCGCCAACGACAAAGTCGCAGCTAATGATGTCTTGACAGGCCGAGGAATTTAAGCTCGAACGATACAATCTTCGTGGAACTCTACGATCGAGCCGATTGTATCAGGTGAGATCTCGTTTTGGTGCCTAAACCCTTTTCATACGATGGGGATTTTTCGTCAACGTCGCGTACAGGTATTAAGTCGGGAAATAACTTTGATGAAGTTAAATCCCTAAGTGTCCGTTGCAAAAGATCACTTTACACTGATTATTGCTCGAGAGTTAAACTACCTATCAACGTACTTTCGTAGCGCGAATAAAACACCTGTAATCCGTACAAGTGAGTCTAACCCCTTTTAAGATAGAAACAAAACGTTATGAATCTACTGTGAACTGAACTATTATTACCGAGAACCTGACTCTAACTGCTAGCCAAAACGATGAATTGCAGAGACAAAAGGCAAAGCCAAACAAACGTAAGTTATTTAACGGAAACACGAAATTGATTATTACACTGCAATTCGACAAGAAAGAGTGGCTATCTGCTGCTTCGCTGCTTGCATATTTATGCAATCCTGACTGCTGAATCCGCGACACCCATTGGCCTAGAGGGCCAAAGTGGGCGTCGCCCTTGGCTGAACAAAACCCTAGCTCGCGAAAACGCGCGGGATTTGGGCAAATGACCGTTAAAGTCCCGTTATCTGCGTTTTCTAGGGAGTATTTGACAAAAGTCACTAAATACTCCCCAGATCTAGGGAGATATTGAAAGTCAGAATTTCAGATATCTCGATTCCTAGGGCGGTCCGATATTCGGAGAGCCCCGAGAAAAACCATAAACCAACATGATTCTTGAACGCCGAAGAAATACACGTATTCCTTCGCCGAGGAATCTATACCCGTTTTCCGATTTGGCCAACCTGATGAGAAATCGAATTGAAATAAAATAATTTGTGAAAACAAATGGAGCCACGGAATCTTTCCACCCAAGAGACTAGCGTGTCGAAACCTTGCTCTAAGTGTTCTGTATACCGGGTGCTCGACTGTTTGGGGCCACAAATTAATAAAATTGAAAACTAGTCAGGAATTTCCGGTAAATCGGTAAAACTACGTACAGTGGAGTTCCACTGGGTGGAGATTGGGACTTTACATCATACAGGGTGAGACTAGACTAGTGACCTGAATATAATGCAAAAATCTAATATTATTCGACTGGCTTCTAGGTGAAAATTGATTGAGAGTTATTAAGTGTAAAAATGGCTCACTAAAGGTGACCATACACAAAAAAAATCATCGTAGGAGCGCGGCGAGCCTGCCCTGCGACAAGCTGTCAACATATGCGTGTACCTGGATTCCAGTAGGACAGCAACCGGGTAGCTATTGTCCTCCAAAGTACACGCACTGTCGCAAAATTTTTAATGTCCATGAACCCGAACCCCCTTGTTGTTTGTAAGGGTCGGGTAGCAGCAACCATACTTGCCCTCTTGAGTTCTAAAAAGAACTCAGGGCCGAAGACTTGTGATGAAACGAATTCTTTCTGGACATTTGTTTTGTCCAATAAAGTTCTACTTCGATGCTAGGCCGTAGATTTCAAAGTAGCCAGAAATACTCAACGCGCTACGTCGAGCCGCGCCAGCGGCCGACGGAAGACTGACTAGATTGCCAAAGTGGCCTATATTTATAGACTGAGTGCGTCCAATAGAATCCCAGGCCCGCGGTGGGCGGGGCTTATTGGAAATTCGCACTCAGCTATACTCAAATTCGAACTTAAAATTATTGGTATTTCTGGGAGGAGATAACACTTCCCTCCTTCAAGGAATCGCTTGGCATCTAATTAGAACTCCATTGGGTTGTCCAGAAAAGGACCTTTTTTTTTCTCATTTTCAACATACATGGGCCAAAAGCCCTTATTATTTACATGTTCCTAAAAAGAAGAGGTATGATTTCTGCAACAAATTTTTCCCGAATCCAATAATTCATCAGGATTCCAGGATACTACTTTCAACAACTTTTACGTTACTGGGTTGTAACATATTCCACACGCATTCGGTATCCAGCTTCCTCGGGGGAGACACACATCCACTCGCTCTTGCCCACTGGTTAAGGACAACCAACCCTTGGCGAGGCAGCTTCCACTGTTCCAAAAAACCCCAGCCTCCAGGCATGGGAACAAGCGGCTGGCTGACGGAAATGGGGATTTGCCATTTGAAACCCACGAGGGACATGGGCATCCTCGATTCCACTGGAACTCCACTTCAGATCATTATCAAAGGCATCCTGAAAAACTTTCTGATATCTTCCTCCTTCAAAGTTCCAAGTCCGGGTCATGGATTGTAATAAGGGGACCTGTCCTCCACTGAGAACAACGTAAAGCTCCTGCATTTACTAGTCCCTGCTCGGGCGCCATGTCAACATATGCGTGTACCTGGATTCCAGTAGGACAGCAACCGGGTAGCTATTGTCCTCCAAAGTACAGGCATTGTCGCAAAATTTTTAATGTCCATGAACCCGAACCCCTTTGTTGTTTGTAAGGGTCGGGTAGCAGCAACCATACTTGCCCTCTTGAGTTCTAAAATGAACTCAGGGCCGAAGACTTGTGATGAAACGAATTCTTTCTGGACATTTGTTTTGTCCCATAAAGTTCTACTTCGATGCCAGGTCGTAGATTTCAAAGTAGCCAGAAATACTCAACGCGCTACGTCGAGCCGCGCCAGCGGCCGACGGAAGACTGACTTGATTGCCAAAGTGGCCTATATTTATAGACTGAGTGCGTCCAATAGAATCCCAGGCCCGCGGTGGGCGGGGCTTATTGGAAATTCGCACTCAACTATACTCAAATTCGAACTTTAAATTATTCGTATTTCTGGGAGGAGATAACATAGCTTTACCGAATTTTATTAGTCTACAACAGAACGTTGAACGTTTAACACTTGACTTTTTTGTAATTACAGTAATCGTAATGTCAATGTTTGCTGAAATAGTTCAGTACATCGCCGCTTTACTAGGCCTCATCACCCCGAATGATGAGGTGAAGATACGTGAAGGATTGAGGGAATGTGCCAAAGGGGTGAAAAGGGTTTAAAATGCCATGCGTTATGCCGTTTCTGTGGGGGAGAAGCAGCATCTGGAAGCGTGTTTGCGAATCATTAAGACGATGAGGAATCAGTTTAAGGCCAGGCAGAAAAAAGGGACAGGGCATTCTTCTCGACCTGAAACTGCATGGAATCGTGTGAAATGGGATGACTCCGACTCAGCTTTCAATAGCTGAATCAGGACTGGTGATATTTCCAACCTCAAACACAAGGACCTCTAGAGCAATCTTCAAACGCCGCATTCATGACGCTCTCAAGAAGGAAACGTCAGTCAAGGTGAACTCTGTTTTCTGTGGAGAATTCGAAATAGTGAAGGGAGCTAGTGTACTGAAAGAGTATAAATACTTTACTACTACAAACTCGCCAATTTACCGGGAAACCAATCTGGAGGAATAGTTCCAATATAAAGTTATTGCTCTAATCCTGAAAGATCTTGAAGAATTTCAAGGAGAGATTCAGGATAGGCGTTGAAGAAAGTGGTTAATCTAGGCGTAAATATCAACAAGTTCACTCCCTAGCTTGGATCTTCCTACATCGAGTTGCCACCTCAAATCAAGAAAAAAAAGCTTGCGTCAATGTCAGAAATAATGATCAAGCATGCTTTGCCTGGGCCGTTACTTCTGCTTTACATCCAGCGCAAATAAATATTGCTAGAACTTCATCATAACCTCACTATTCGGATGTTCTTATGCTGAATGGAATTCGATGGCCAATGACAATGCGGCAGATCCCCAACTTTGAAAAACAAAATGACATTTCCATTAACGTATATATGCTACAACAGATTAAAAAATTACTCCGAACATTCCCATCTTATCTGACTAAGGATAGGAAGGATAGACAAGTCAATCTTCTCTTGGTGCAAGACCGTTATTCTGATGACCATTCCGATGCTTCTACCAAATACCATTTTGTATGGATTAAAAGTATGTCGAGGCTTCTTTCCAAACAGCTGAGTAAACATAAGTGTCAAAAATTCTTCTGTGACCGTTGCCTCCACTACTTTCGCTCTGAAGGAAAACTGAATAAACATACTGAAGACTGACAAAAATTAAATGAAACTGCAATAAGGATGCCAGAGCCGGGAAAAAATATTTTGAAGTTTAAAAATTTCAAAAACAAGGAGAAGGCACCTTTCATGGTTTTTGCTGACTTGGAATCGGCCTTGAAACCAGTTGAAGATCCCAAGAAACCTCAGCATCACGTTCCAGCTGTCATAGGATACTACGTGAAATGTTCATACGATGATACACTTTCATTTTATAAGTCTCAGTGGGCAGGACCGTATGGCGTGGTTTGCTAATGAAATGTCTCAATTGGCTGAGGATATGGCAACAGTTTTTTGGTGTCCTTATGATATCAGTATGACTTGGGTGCAGTAAGCACAATTCAAACTTGCTTCACACTGCCATATTTGCGAGCAACCTTTCACTCCGGAATGTAAGAAAGTTCGAGATCACAACCACCTGATTTCCGGAAATAACTATCGGGGAGCTGCTCATGAAGGGTGCAATATCAACTACAAGGACACTCACACTGTTCTGGTTGTTTTTCATAATTTAAGTGGATATGATGCACACTTCATCGTTAGAGACATTGCTACAAGAATGGCTGGAAAGGTTGATCTACTCCCCATTACCAAAGAGAAATATATTTCATTCACTAAACACGTTGATGATACCCCAATTCAATTTAGGTTTATTGACTCGTTTCGTTTCATGGCTTGTTCATTGGATAAACTAGCATCATATCTTCCCGAGTTTTCCAATTTGAAGTCACAGTTTCCCGATGTAGCTAAAGATCAGTTCAAATTGTTGACGAAGAAAGGAGTTATGCCTTATGATTATATTGATTCGTTTAGTCGATTCGATGAAACAGCTCTATCATCTCAATATAAATTTTATAACAAGCTGGAAAATAAACCCTGCCCCCGACGTTTATATCGATGAGATCAGGATGTATGGACCAAATTCAACTGCCAGAATCTCGGTGATTATGTGGACTTATACATGAAAACTAATATTCTCCTGTTGGCTGATGTCTTTGAAATGTTCAGAACCTGCATCCTCAAGTCACATGAACTCGATCCTGCGCACTATTTCACATTACCGGGCTATACGTGGGATGCCATGATGAAGTATACCGGAATTGAGTTTGAACTTCTCACTGATGCCAACATGTTTCTTTTTGTCGAGCGAGGTATTCGAGGAGGTCTGAGTCAAGTTTGCTTCAAACGCCGAGCTCACGCAAACAATAAATATATGACCAACAGCTATAACCCATCCAAACCCTCAACTTTCCTGATGTACTTCGATGTCAACAATCAGTACGGATGGGCTATGTCACAGTACCTTCCTTATGGCGGGTTCGAATGGGCAGATGCAAATATTGATGTCACAACTGTGGCAGATGATGCCGATGAAGGCTACATGTTGGAAGTAGATTTGGAGTATCCCAAACACTTACATGATAAGCATGAAGATATATTGTTCTGCCCACAACACAAATTCAAAAACGATGATGCCTCCTGAGAATGTGCGAGATGTAACTGAACTGATGGCCACTCTACATAATAAAAAGAAATATATCATACACTATAGGATACTGAAACAGGCTTTATCAAATGGACTGGTGTTGACGAAAATCCACCGTGTTCTTAAATTTAAACAAAGTCCCTGGTTGAAGTCATATATCGATCTCAATACGGAGCTCTGCAAGAAGGCAACAAATGACTTTGAAAAAAATCTTTTTAAATTGATGAACAACGCAGTCTTTGGTAAAACTATGGAGAATGTCCGGAAGAGGGTCAACATCCACCTTCTAACTGAGTGGAGTGGAAGATATGGTGCAGAAGCCTATATCTCAAAACCAGAGTTTAAAAATTGTACCATCTTCAGTGAAAACTTGGTGGCTGTTGAGCGTAACAAGCTGCAGATTTTCCTGAACAAGCCTAAATATGTGGAGCAGGCTATATTGGATTTAGCAAAAACTACCATCTATGATTTCCACTATGGGTATATGGCTAAACGTTTTGGAGAGGACTGTACCGTTATGTACACTGATACAGATTCTTTCGTATATGAGCTGCATCAGGACCCCTATGCAGTAAATGAAGGAGGACTGCCATAAACATTTTGACACTTCAGACTATCCCTCCGACAACATTTATGGAATTCCTCAGGTCAACAAGGAAGTATTGGGTATGATGAACGACGAAAATAGTGGCGTGCTGATGACTGATTATGTAGGACTTCGTTCCAAATTGTATGCTACGAAAGTGTTGACATCAGATGCTGACATTATTGATAAAAGAAGGGAATTGAAAGGAGCTGAGTATGATGAGGATGAAATCAATGAGATATTGATGAATTTTGGAACAACCAAGAAGGCTAAGGGCGTGAAATCGTCTCTGGTCAGAACTAAGATTACATTCGATGATTATGTGGAATGTCTGAACAGTTGGAAATGTATGACTGTAACCCAGGGACTAATCCGATCTGAGAAACATCAAGTACACTCAATTGTACAGGACAAAATTGCGCTCAACCCACAAGACGACAAACGCTACCTGATACCAAACTCAGATGAAACTTTACCTTGGGGACATAATTCAATAAAAGAAAATTTGATGGATACCTCATAATAACTTTGTATATATATGCTGAAGTAAAATGTATTATTTGATGAATATTTTCTCATGATTGGTGGTTATGCTATGCCTACTGGGTCTTCCACAATAAAAAGGGTAACGCATTGGCAGTCCTACCTCCTGGGTGATGTGGAAACGGACTGATAGCAATATTCAACCAACGCTAAATTTTAAAGTATTTTGAATCTGCTTCAAACTATTATCATTTTTGATTCTTTAATGATACTTGTTGTTAAAAATCACTTTTGAAAGGTATGTTCGGTTTATTGGATTAATTCATTATCAATCTGTGTACTTCGCACACAAACATATGATACTTGAACATGATACATGATGATTTTACATTAAAATATAACATATTCAACAACTTTTATATTTCTGGTATCTGATGATGCTTGAAATATTATTATTCTATTTGTTTTATTGCGATTCATATCAATAATAACATCGCTTTCTACCAATGTTTTTTCTTCAAACGCTGTGTACGTTGGACCTTCAATTTTTTTGTTATCAAATGCTGTTTCAAAACGGAGTCTATGAGTATCAGACTCGATTATTTTTTCTGTTGCTGTGAGCTCTCTTCTTATTCAAAACTGGTTCCATCACGAAATAATTTATATTATTCTGTTCGCTATGCAACATCAAATACAAGTGAACTTTCTTCATTCCATTGGGTCTTTATATGCACAACCGTAAAATACTGCACCATACTGAACTGAGCGAAACCGTAACATACCGCACTATACTTGACCATACTGCGCTAAGCGTAACCGTAGCATACCGCACCATACCTAACCATACTGCACTTAGCGTAAACAAAAACGGTTGCACGAAAACGGTTGCACGAGAACGGTTGCACGAAAACGGTTGTATACTAAAACGGTTACACGAAAACGGTTGCACAAAAACGGTTGCACGAAAACGGTTGCACGCTTGAAATGCACGCAAAACGGTTGAGCACGGAAACGGTTGCATGAAAACGATTGCACGATAACGGTTGAATGAAAACGGTTGCACGAAAACGGTTGCACGCTTGAAACGCACGCAAAACGGATGCGCACGGAAACGGTTGCATGAAAACGGTTGCACGATAACGGTTGCATGAAAACGGTTGCACGATAACGGTTGGCCATTTTTGCTAACAATGATGAGGTTTTTGGATCGCTCTGTATATATTTTTTTCCAATACATTTGTGAGACGTCCTTGTACAACTATGATGAGGGGTGACCAGCAGCCATTTTTTTCTTTTACGAAAAGTCCAAACATCCTCTTATTACACAAATAGATGTCGAATGTAATTCAGTCTCTGTATGGATGAGTAGTTGTTTTTAAGTCAATTGCACAAGTAGATGTCAGTTGTAATTCAATCTCTGTATCGGTAAGTGGTTGTTTTGTGTGGGGGGGGGCTGACGTCCATACTCCATCACCGTCATATTTTTTCTTTCTTTGATGACTCAACACACAAAACGAAAACATTTTCAATCCACATATTCCCAATGATGCGTTTTTCTCTGATGGTTCAACAACCGAAACAAAAACAATTTGAATCCGCATATCCCCAATGATACGATTTTCTCTTCCTCATGCACCCATGTTTTTTCTCTTAGATGATATATTGATACACGTGGTATACTAAATTTGATGACATGATATTTAGTTTTTTCTCTTGAATGATGTGGTACACCTGGTATACTGAATCTAACGAGCAGCCGCCAGTTTTTTCTCTCCTATAGTGATATGTTGGTACACCCGATATAACGAATCTAACGAGCAGCCGCCGTGTTTTTTTCTCTCATAAAATATATGTTGGTACACCTGGTATACTGAATCTAACGAGCACCCACCATGTTTTTTTCTGTTAAATGGTATGTTTTGAGACACCTGGTATACTAAATCTAACGAGCAGCCGCCATGTTTTTTTTTCTCTTGAATGATACGTTTTGAGACACCCTAAACACATAGCTTGTTGAAACGCTAGACCACCGTTGAACCGCCATTATTTCACATTTATTCCAAACATCATTATTATTGTCAGACTCACAATCATAATTTTTTTTTAATATTCAAACAGCGTCTGGAGAAATATATACCCCACAATTGTACATCAACTTTTACGAAGTCTCCGTGGAGGCAAGTTTTTTTTTTTTTTTTTTTTTTTTCAGTGGAGTGCAAATCCTCATGGACTCTGATCGCTCGGTGTCCATCGCGTATCAGTAGTGTCAGACTCTTACTGACTAAAACCACCCCAGGTGTGCTGCACTTGCCAAGCCGTTAGGCCATAAAGCTGCACCTACATCCCATTCCAACGTCCACGTCACGATATCCCTCGCTCCTCCGCCCCGCCACACCCCCCCACCACCGTTGGGTCGTGACCCACCGAATACCGGGCGGGCAATCAGCGGGGAAGATCCTTCCTTCTTTATTCCGCTCATCCTCCACATTCAAACAGCGCCCTCCCTGGTCGGCAGTCTTATTCTATCCGAGCGCCTGCTCTCCCGATTTACTTTCGTCGCTCGTTTATCCCGAAGCCAGCCCACTATTACCGTTGCATTGACACTATGTTGGTTCTCATACTTCTTCATCCTCGACCACAGCCCCCGCCCATTCATTCAATATCCTTACCCATTGATCCTTCACACCATTCGTATCCCTTAGCTGTAACGCTCCAAGTCTATCCTCCTCTTCCTCGATCCTCCTTCTCCATTCTACCCTTTCTCTCCGCATGCAATCGTTCCTGATGTGCTCCGCCGTGTCAGTCCCGCCAGTTCCACACTGGCATGGGGTCTCTTGTGCAATTCCGAACCTTGCCAGGTAACCCCGAAAGTTCCCATGCCCTGTGACCAGTTGCACTGCCTTCCTTGCTAATGGTATACACCCCATCCCTACCCTGTTGCACATACCATGTACGCTTCTGCCGGTCCTGCCGCTGTCCCATTCACCCTGCCATTTTTCCATCACCATTCTCCTTTCCCTCTCCTCCATTCTGCTATGTCCCAAGTCTATTTGCCATGTGATCTCTTGCAGTTCCGCACCTCTTCTACTCTCTTCATCTGCTCTTCTGTTACCCTCATTCTCCCTAACATGCCCTTTCCTCCACTCAATTTCCGTCACCAATCCCGCTACCCTTCTGCTTTCAAGCATTCTCCTCATACGAGCTGCCCTTTTGCTCTTCGTCCTCGCATTCCTAATGGTCTCCACTGCTCCAGGCGAGTCACTTATTATTCTTATGTCCATCTCTCCACCCATCAGTACCCCTTTACCTATAGCCACCATTTCGGCTTCCTGTACGCTTCCCAGCTCACTGATTCTTTCCCGACCCATTCTCCACTCGCTCCCCTCCTTATGCGCCCATCCTATACCCACTCGTCCATCCTCTCTCTTAACCGCGTCCACAAATACCTCTTTTAGCCCTTCTCGGTTCTCCAGAATTGTTCCGATCATCCATGGGTATATTCTGTCGCACCCGTTTATCCGTCCTCTTACTTTTTCTTTTCCGTGCGTCTTCCATTCTTCATACCTCGTTGCTGCCTCTATGTATAGAGGCGCCATCCCAGTCAGCACGCATAACGCGGCTGACGGCGCCGTTCTATATGCCCCGCTGGCCGATAGCGTAAACGGTCTCTGTATCGCCCCCAATTGTCTGATCACCCTAGAGTCCTTCGCTCTTGCTCCCCACACTTGGACGCCATACATCACCGCCGGCTTAACCACTCTTTCGAAAATCAGTCTGACACATCCTCTCCTTAGCCTTACGTCACGGCCCGTCCATCTTCTTAGTTTTCCTGCAACTATAGACGTTCTCCTTCTTACCTCCTTAAGATGATCAATGTACAGTAGGCCCTTGTCTACTATCATGCCCAAGTATGTGATGTTACCGCCGCACTCAATTCGTTGCTCTCTCACCCTAACCACCGGTTCCTTGTCCAGTTTCCTGGCCGGGACAAACATGCATTCGGTCTTGTTTTCGTTATACCTCAGCCACATTTCATCCTCCCATTCTTTCCACACCTCCTTCCACATCCTTTCTATTTTCTTCACCGACGGGCCAACCACCACTATCAGTTGGTCGTCGGCGTAGGCCTGGGCCCACACCTTCGTCCCACCACTTACTCTGTGCGCTGCTGGCTCCCCTTCATTTATCCTGTCATATTCTTTTTCGTTTACTGCCCTCATCCTCTCGAACCACGCTTCCATGACAATAAGCCATAGCGTGGGTCCCAGGCTGGATCCCTGCGGGCACCCCCTGTCCACGATCGCTTCCACGCCTCCACTCTTGACTCTTCTGTCGCCTACAAATTCCATGCACACCTTGCCAATGTTCTCCGGTAGCCCCATCTTCCTCATATTCCATCCTATCGCAGGTCCCCATGCCGTGTTGAAAGCGTTCGACAAATCCAGCGCCATTACCATGCTATGCATACCCTCGTTCTTACTTCTCTTTATTCTCTCCACCATATTCTCAACAGCAGTCGATGTGTCCAATCCCGCCCTGAAGCCAAATTGGCAGGGCGAGAACTTCTGTCCTCTTTCACACCACACCTGTACTCTTCCGCTGAGAAGCCGGTCGAAAGTTCGCCCTAACGCGGTCAGCAAGCTGATCGGCCTTAGGCTACTATCCTTCTTAGGAATCCACACAACCTTCATCACCTTCCATACTGCAGGGAAATACCTCAGCCTAAGGCATGCGTTGAGTATATCCGTAAGATCTTCGCTTATTAGGTTCGCCACGTGTTTCATCACCTCATTAGGTATGCCGTCTGTTCCCGTCGCTTTGTTGTCTTTTAATCCTTCCATTACCTCTTGTACCTCCCTCACCGTGAAGTTGGGCTGCTCCGGTCCCCATCCTTCATCTCCGTCCTCCCTAATGCAGCGTCTACCCATGGTGTCTTTTCCCCTGTCATCGTTCGGGAAGTACTTGTCCAGCAGGTATCTGCTGGTTTCGTGCTTTCCCTCTTAGCCGTGCCCGATATTTTCTCCGCCCTTTCTTTCCTCAGGAGCCCAAACACTCTGTTCCACGGTTTCTCCGATTGCAACCTCTCGACCTTTTCTTTCAGCCACTCGATTCTTGCCCTTGCAATCCCCCTCTTGTACTCATTCCTCTCTCTCCTAAATATACCCTGTTTTCTGATTCTTTCATCCTCTATTCTTTCTTCCTGGTACTCCCTCCTCACTCTTCTTCTCATCCTACCCAACTCATCATTCCACCATTCTCTCTCCTCTTGCTCCTCTTTTGTACTCCTGGGTATTGCCTTGCGACACGCCCGAACAATCAAGGAATGGAGTTTCCCCGCTTCTGCTTCTACCTCCTCACTGCTATCTATTTTCCCCATATCATATGTCGAGACTATCTCCTCCACCACGGCCCAATTTGTCCTTCCCACATTCAAAAAGGTCCTTTTTCGCGTTGTCGGCTCTCCGGCTATTAGGAAACGTATCACTCGATGATCGCTCAGTGACTCATCCTCGCTTACCTCCCAGTCTCTCACCCAGCTCTTGCTGCAAATGGTTAGGTCAATCCAGCTCTCGTCTCTTCCACTAGAGAACGTCGCCAGGCTGTTCGCATCATTCTCAATCTGATAACCCTTCTCCACTATCCAGTCCAGTATATCCTCTCCTCTTTCATCCGTCACCATTCCTCTCCATGCGACATGCTTGGCGTTGAAGTCCCCTAGGATGATCTTCCCGCCTGCCCATTTATCGAAATTCCTTCTCACCTTTTTCCATTCATCATTCCTCCTCCTTCCAGGTTCCTCATACACATTCATTATCTTGACATCCTGCCCATCTTGCATCCTTAATATCACTCCGACCCCATTTATGCTCCTCACTGCCATGAGGGCAGAGCTGTCTATCTTTGTCCTTATCCATGTTCTGACCTTGGTACCTTTACCCCCGTCATGTTTATGCCACCCTTCCCAGTTCCCCTCTCTCTGCCACGGTTCCTGTAAACATACTATATCCGCCCCTTTTTCCTCTGCCATACCTCTTATGAGGTGTGTGGCCTCCCTGCCCCGTCCTGCGTTGAATTGCAGGACTTTAATACTCTGTCCGCCTTCTGCTAAGCTCTACCCTCCTCATATATACCGGGCATTTCGGGTCTATCGCCGGATGTCTTCTTTCACTTACCCCCGCCCTTTTGCAGTTTATGCAGTCAAGTGGAGGCAAGGCTAGCGTCACTCGCTACCAAGCAAAAGGACGATGGTTCAAACCTCTGCTGTTGAAAAATCTTTTTTCTTTTTAAATTCTATTCAAAATGTGTGCGCGCGCTCTATTGACAAAATGTTATCAATCTAAGGGATCTCTCTCGACTACGTCACACGATGAACGCAGACCAGCGACGTTCTAATTTCCCCCCCACCCCAAAAAAAACAAAAATTGCAAAACGGATCTTAAAAATCCTTATGGCAATTAACATGTAAAAATGATCAAATTGATTGTAGAACTCTTGTAGCTTATTTACTCTAAGCACCTCCCACTCAGCGAAATCATTAACGAATTAAACTGATCATATGCTTTTCACTTCAGTATCAATCACAGAGTCAACGTGAGAGTAGCTGTTGTAGATATTCAATGCTTTACCATCGAGCAACAATTCCATCCTAAGGAGATTGCCATTAGGATTGGAATTCAATGTAGTAATTTTCTGCTGCTGCTAACCTTACCATTTTCCTCTTCGAGTAGAGCAGATAAACATACTGCCTGTTTCTTGGAGCAAAACGTTCACGGATTGAGGTATTCCTCTGGCTTTATGGAATATCATCAATTAGATTCCATTCTCAAGAAAAATTTACAAAATGTTGATATCATTTATGTACGAGGACTTCAAAATCGTGACTATCTTTCTGAGAAATTTCATGAATTGGACCTACCTACACATGTTGTGAATTTGGAGGACTATGATAATACGTCATGGATGGTTCCAGCATTCAGAAACAACGATGGTATCTCACCTTGTATGCATCACATTGATAATCAACTCCACTATAATTGCAGTCTCCGAAACGTGGATATTCTATACAAATGGCTTTGTGATATGTTACCAAAATAAAACTGTATATTAAATTTTTCTAATTAAATTGTTTTTTTATCTAACGTCACCTGATGATGAAAACGGAGCGTTTTAAAAAATCTCCACCTCATACCCGCAATGATGTGTTTTTTCTTTAACTTCCACGTTTCTCCTCTTAAATGATATGTTGGTACACCTGATATACTAAATTTGACAAGCAGTCGCCATGTTTCTTCTCTTGAATAATATGTAAGACGTCCTATATATATTTTTGCTGAAAACTTTGCTATCACCATTGCCCCAATGACCCATTTCCCACATGACATTTGACACACACGCATCAGTCACGTTCATTTCTCTTAAATTACACATTTTGAAACACCCTGTATACTTTCCTCATTGAAATCGCACCTTCAAACTTTACACCCTCGTTACTTCGCAATTTTTCACATTTATTCCAACATTATTATTATTATCAGACTTTTATTCCATTCACAATCATCATTTTTAATATCCAAACAGCGTGCTCTGGTAGCTGGAGAAATATATACATCAATTTATACGAAGTCTCCGTGGAGGCAAGGCTAGCGTCACTCGCTACCAAACATAAATCGCTGGTTCAAACCTCTGCTGCAGAAATATTATTTCTTTTTCAATTCAATTCAATTAATTCAAAATATGTGTGCGCCGCGCTCTATTGGCAAAATGTTATCAATCTAAGGGACTACGTCACACGATGAACGCGAAGCAGCGACGGCCGACTCCCTAGCGTTTGGCATGCTTGAACGTACTGCGCATGCGGCCCTGGATCTCTTTTTGTTGATCTGTTTATTGATAATTGCTTCTCCAAAGATCTCATATTATACTAGATTAAATGCACTTGTAGGGTTTTAGGGGTCAGCCGCTTAAATAGAAGATCTCGAGAAAATGGTGAAACTAGGTATATACGCACTTCAACAATATTGATTACCTTTGAAGATTACCTACCACCATAAATATGTGCAATGTCTTATAACGTACAAACGTATATTCCCCCAGTTACTCAATGTTTCAATTGTCTGATGTACGGACATACAGAAAAACAGTGTATAGGGAAACATCGCTGCTACAACTGTGCACAGGTTCATGACACAGAGGAGCAATATAATGAATGCAGCATAATCAAGTGTCACAATTGTAAAAGTGAACAGCACAAAACAAATAGCAAAGACTGCAGCGAATTTATAAGGCAAAAAAACATTTGAGAAAAAATCAGCTATGATAATCTATCTTTTCTCGAGGTTGTTCAATTTTTTCCTAAAAATATAGTAACCAATCGTGTCCCTGGTGGCTACCCTTTTTCGACCAATAGACCGTATCAGTATATTGAGACCAATTCTCCTAAGTCCCAAGTAACAAATAGGGACAAAAACGTTATAAACAAAAGAACTTATTCTGAAACCACAAAAACCAACTTGACGAAAACGCAGAGTTATGATAGACAAGCACGCACATGAGGAAATGTTATTTTTCCCAAATGGCCGCTTTCCTCAAACCAGAAATGGAGTAGGCATTAATAAACAAAACACAACAGATTCCAGTTCAAGAGTCAATATTTATTCTGAAGGGGATTCAGATACCCATACAAATTCAAGTAATCGGTATTCACAAAACATTAATAAACAATTTGATGGCAAGGACGGAAAAATATTATTCAACAATTCCATGATTTATTCTCTGGTTTACCAGAATGTATAAAACCCAAAATAATAGACCTTATATATATTGCAGTTACTCTGAATAAAAAACAGGACCTAGATGCTCCGCTGACAGGTTCTGATGAGGAATACTGGAGTAAGATCTTCCCTCAATGGTCAAGATAATACAGTGGAATATTCGAAATGTACTATCTAATAGATACAATTTAATTAAATTAATTGAGGATTTAGATCCTCATTTTACTGAATGAAACCTGGCTAAAAGCAGATTGTCATTTTACAGTTGAGCATTACACTGTTGTGACAGGGGTGATGGTTATGGAGGAATAGCTACTATTATTAATAGCAATATAAAATTCAGTATCGTTAGGTTGAACAATATGCACATCCAACAACATGCCATCTTTTACACAACTTAGCATAATGAGACAAGAATTTGAAGGTAACATCTTTTGGATGGGGGATATGAATGCCCCCCACCCTATGTGGGGGAGTTCAAATATCAATAAAAATGGTAGGATTCTTATGTATATTTCAGAAGACAATGATCTTGTATTAATGAACGATGATACCACTACTAGATTTTGCAATCCAGACAACAACCCTAGTCCTTCAGATATTACATGGTATCTAGCCATATTGCATGCAAATGCATATGGGAGGACCTAGTAGATTGCGGACATAGCGATCATTACCCCACCATGTGTACTTATGGTAATCCGATTATTATGGCAAATACATAAAATTCTAATAGAGTATCAAGAAACTTTCGACGAGCTAATTGGTTAGAATATTATAATCACTTGGCAAAATCATATCACAGGCAATATAAGTATTCATATGATGAGCTCACACGATTAATGCAGGAAGCTGCAGATGCACACATACATAATAAATCTACATCTATAAGCGGCAGACCTGGTAATCCATAGCAGAGGGACGAAGAATTATTTTCAAATTCAAAACCAACCCTTCAATGGAAAATTATATCGAATCAAAAAAAATTATAGCTAGCACGAGACGATTTCTCAACAAAAAAAATCCTACTGATTTTGTACAATTCTGTTCTACGTTAAATAGGGAATCTAATATGTCTCACGTATGTGGAATATTCCGAAAATTTTCTAACAATAATAGGATATTTCAGGGACACAAATTACCTAGCTGTACCTTAGCTGAAAGCCTACTTGAAAAACTATCAGTTTGTGACCTTGACCCTCTCTTTTCCATGCCATCAGTGGTAGTTCAGTCTGATACAATTACAATTGGGGAATTCAATACGGCACTTCCAAAACTATACTAGAAGCGACACCTAATAACGAACATGTAAACTTGTCTAAAGAGTAGACAACAGAATTCTCTCACTAGCTAAGACGTCCAGTGACAGCTGATGGCAAATAGCTGAACTTATCTAAGGGTAAATTTCATTTGTAGACAGACCCATCTGGGTTGATAACGTTGGGTTCATATAGATGTCACTGACATGATGTCGGAAATTCAGATCGAGAATTGGAGAGGTGGGATGAGTCTCTTCTTAGTTTGGCGGTCGAGGTGTTAACAACTAGCTTGATGGTGTGAATCAGGTGACGTAATAAATCTAAATCCATATGGATTGATGCGATCATAAGTATTTTTGAATGAAGCTTAAGTGAATAATACTGGGAATCAGATTGTCAATCAACTCCAATCCAGAAGGAAGTGCCAATTTCAACGGAATTAATGATCTAATAACCTGTTGATCAACCATCGATGATGGCCTTCTAGTTAATTGGATCCAGTGTTGCGATGATAAGCAGTTATAAATCACCTAGGGCAAATTCTGATGTGTGATCACGTAGAAAAAAATCTACCAAGAAACCTGTAAGTGTCAGATAAAATATTTATTTGTCGATGCATGTTGCATACCAGAAAGCGACACCATTTTGTCAAGCTGACAATCCTATCTTTTCGTTTACCGTCAAGTTAAACATTTTCATGTTTAACATACATATTGGAGTGCTAAACTCAAAATGTCAATTTTGATATTGGGGACAACTAACCTCAAAACTTGTGGACTTTAAATAATGACATTTATTATTCTTTATTTCTATATATTTTTTCTATTTGTAATCACACATATATATATATTGCTATGAAAATGAATGTGTGTGAAAAATTCTAGAGTGCCCTAAGTTGAGGTGACATTTGTTATGATGAATTGGTTATCAATAATTACAATAAAATAATAATAGTTTGAATATATTAATAATATTAGTGATAGTATAAGTGATTGTTGATAATAATAAACTGTATTATTATTTTGGTGATTTTTAGTAGTTGTAGAATTCGTAGAAAAATAATTGTATTGAATTCGAATTTTTGTTTTATAGTTTTCTTTAGTGAAAGTAGTTTGATTGATAGTAGCAATAGTAGTAATTAGAAATTTGTTCCCTTTTATTCATATTTATAATAAGTTGTTTGTAGACTGTAAATAAAGTATTGTATTCAAATAATATTTCAGAACGCCTTTACAAATACTTACTCTATGCTTTTAGATATTACCTTTCTCTTTCTTCTCAGGTGCTCCAGCTGCTCTCTTGGTACGCCACATGAGAAACTCTCAATCTCAAGGTAGAATTCAGGAAAAGGATGTCAAGAATGATATATAATAATAATATGTAATTTACCTTGGAAATAAAAAAAGATATGGATTCAACTCAAATATTGTTCATTTTATTCTCAATAGACAAATTTAATTTTTTCAAATGCAATAACTCTCATAATTATCAGTAGATTTCTTAAATTCTTATTCTACTTGTCCCTACGAAAACTACCTTACTTGCTAAATATGTGAACTTGGCAAAGTCATGTAAATTTCAAACATTAGAGGAACGGCACCGTCACCGTTTTAATAGACACTTGCCATTCATATGGTTCCTCAAAGGAAATGTCTATAACCTTAAATTACAAGTAATCAGAAGAGTTCGTGTATTGAAATGAAAATAATTGATAAAATAAGACTAATAAAGTTCTCAAAAGGAATAGTTTATGTGCACTGATACGCGGAAATTGTCTTGGTGATCTAACTGGTTATGAAGAAAAGTTCGGAAACAAAGGAAAGTTCTAACTCGTGCACTGGATTGCTTATTGAATTTGGATTTATATAAGGATCTAATACCTTTTTGGTTCTGGTAGATTCCAGCTTCTCCTATTTGGCTTGCAGGTTGGATTTCTTATCAAACGTTTGTCAAGGTAAGTTGATTTCAGATTCAGTACTTCCTAATTTGGTATATTAAGTGTTTCTGTGGAGATTTAGATATAATTCTTCATTTAATTGGAATATTGATGTAATGTTTCTCTGCTTTTTTCAAAATCGACCTCCGCTTCTTTTTTTGTTGATAACTCTTCTCACTTTTTTCCGTTACCAGGCCCGTTATTTTCCGATTTTCACAAACACTCTCGTAACTCCGAAATCCGAAACTGGCAATATAGTCCAAAGAACCTACGCCGTTCTCTGCTGAGCAGTCGAGCAAATCAAAGTAACCCCGGTTACACATGATAGCTAAATTGCCTACAGATTTGAAGGAAAACCTATTAGATATTTATAATAACATACTGAATGGGGATAATATAATACACTCCTGGAATGAATACAACATAATAGGAATTATAAAAAACAGAGAGAAAGACTTCAGTTTGAACAATCTTGGTCTACTCGCTATGTCTTCCTGTATGTTGAAAATCTTAGAGAAAATATTAAAATTTAGGATGAAATCGTACATAGAAAATATCAAAATTTTATCTGATTATCAAACTGGCTTTAGAAAGGGAAAAGGAACTACGGACGCTATTATGTACTTAACAACTTATGTACAAATGTCTTTCGGACTGAATCAAACCGTTATAGCTGAATTTCTTGATATTAAGGGCGCCTTTGATAATGTCCATATTTACAAATTAGTCAATTACTTAGTACAGTATCGCATTCAAGGAGACATGGCCAAACTAATATTTTGAATATTAAACAACACAAAAACAATTTGTAGAAGATGAAGATGGTATTCTATACGGTCCTGGTCTAGCTACTAAGGAATTAGCACAGAGATCACCTCTGAGTCCCACCCTTTTTAATCTATATTTGCTCATTATAGCCATAGTCGTGTGCTAGTCTATGCTGATGACTTAGTAGTTATCGTGAAGGGTAACAATACTTTCGAAATTGAAACCAATGTAAATCACACTCTTCAAGTTATTAAATTATGGATGACGGAACATGATTTGGAATTGACACACTCTAAATGTGAAGCGATATGGTTTCGATCAAGTAACAAACAGAACGATCAACTTCTTACCAGCAATCAAGTTAAATACTTAGGGATAACTCTTACTTATAATCTTAGATGGGATATGCATATTAATAATATTGAGAGCAAACCAAGGCTTAAATATCATCAAATGTTTATGTAGAGTATGGTGGGGTGCTGATCAAAAAACCATAGAAATGGCACTCAATGGACTTGCCAAATCGCACTTGGACTATGGCTCAATACTTTTTAAACCTTGCTCAAAAAAAGCTTAACCAAGTTAGACAAGGTATGAGACTTGTAACTGGTACTGAAATCCACTCCAATTAATGCGTTACTGGGCGAAAATGGTGAGTTGAGTCTAGATTTTCGAAGACAATTGCTAGCGGCTAAGTTTGTAATTACCAGAAGGGATCACATGCCTCCTGTGCTATAAACTATCCTAGCTCTAGGAATCATATACGATAACAAAACAGGTTACTGAAAACACAGATATGTGCCTTATGTAATTGAAACTTCAAGGAATCTCGACCAGTACAACGAGTACATTTATAAAAATGATATTATACCATGCTAAAGCCATGATTTCGATATACAGTGTCACCGTTAAAGTCCGCATCATATGGGACTTTTTTTTATTATTCAGTTATTGCAAATTTAGCGTTCGTGAACAGTTCTTGCTCTGAAAATAAGGCAAAATGACGTTTACGATTGTTTTCCATCGATTGGCTGCACCTGTCAAATATGACATTTTTTCAAAAAAATTTCGAAATGTTATGTTATTTCTCAATTTTTCGACAAATATTATGTGAAAAAGTTGTTCATTTTTCGGTTTCCTACCCACCTACCAAATCTGAACCAGTTTGAAAAACTTTGATTTTTTTCGCGTTTTCTCAACCTTACACTTTTTCGGATAATTTAAATTTGGTCAAATCTGAAATAACCTGTTGAGATGTAATAATTCCATCTGCTGGAAGGATTTTTTCTGATTAAAAATGTTTCTACTTGGATATTTTCAAAAAAATACAAATATGCTGTAAAAATTACATTATAGTTGATGCAAAGTGGCTCTAGTTTCGAATTATCGATTTTTTTTATGAACCAATAGACCTAAAGTATTTTCTATTTCACTGATGTATTGTGATTGAAATAATTGAAGCAAATTTTGCTATGGAATATTGAAACTAGAGCCACTCTGCCTCAAGTATGATATTTTTATTTTCTTAGCATATTTGTATTTTGTCAATTTGACAGGTGTAGCCAATAGATAGAAAACAATCGTAAACGTCATTTTGCATTATTTTCAAAGCACAAACTGTTCACGAACTCTAAATTTGCAATAAGTGAATAATAAAAAAAATCCCATATGATGCGGACTTTAACGGTGACACTGTATATATATATACCTACCAACCTATTGTGATCGATTTAGGACTTGATAAACATAACACATCCAGCAAGTGTGCCTTCAATCAACTTTTACAAGTACATAAACAAGAATATTGCTTTGTTTATACGGATGCCTCAAAGATAAATTCTGGAGCAGGCTTTGGAATATACATACCACAAATAAACTACTCCTTTTCATGTAGATTTCATGACGTTACTAACATTTGCGAAGCGGAAAGTATAGCTATACATCAGGCTATGCTTATTTGCCTTGATACCAACCTAACACAATTTCTCATTTTTAGTGACTCAAAAAGCGCTTCATCAAAAATATCAAGTCTTCTATTCACTTATGGTACAGACCATATTACTATGTCCATCAGACAAATTGTTTATCTGGCAGTTCAGAATGGCACAATTTTTCAATTTGCTTGGATACCAGGACTTTCCAATTTAAACGGCAATGAAATAGTTGATCAACTAGCTGAGATAGGTACTTCTTTAAATGTTCCACTAAATATTCTCTCTGACAAAAATTGCATATTAACATTAGTTAGTAACACTATAAGAGATAACTTTCATAAAAAATGGCAAAATGATATCAGACGTGTGGGAAGGTCTTACATCAGTATTCACAATGAATATTCACGAAAGCTCTGGTATTAGCAAATTCCCTATATGAGCAGGCGACACATTACCACCCTTATTAGGATGAGAACCGGACATTGCTTGAGTAAGAAACATCTATGGAAAATAGAGATCAAGGACGATCTCTACTGCGAATGTGGCAGATTGGAAAGTCTCAATCATATTTTTTTAGAATGTCCCTTAAATAAACTTCCTAACAAAGTTATTTATTTTGAATTCATTAAAAAATGAATACAGCATCCCTTCAATATATGTGATGTGCTAAAAAATTTATCCTTTTCTATAGTCAAATTAATATTTGAATTTCTCGATTATAATGAAATTAAACTATAACTGCATATAGCTACTCTATAACTTAGTCTTTGTTTACCATTATCACTAAAACCCCTTCCTACCCCTTGCTGTTTGTCTACCTACTAACCACACATAGCCTGGCTCAATCAAGACCACGAAGTACCATGGTAACAGTCGTCAATAGTGAATAGTGAACATCCCAACAATGAAACAACAAAAATCCAATCTGAATACCATACCAATAAATACGGGTTGCAAAGTAATAATAATAATAATAATAATAATAATACTCCCTCATAAACACTCGTTGAGTGTACCCAAAGGCAAAGCCTGTGCGGGTAGAGGACGGCTATTATTATTATTTGCCGTGGCGCTCCGGGCCGACTTACTGATGTTTTAGGTGATGTATTCACTTTTCAGCTGTAGGAAAACCCGGAAAACCTACAGCACCACTTCGGGTGGTCGGTGTGCACTCCAAGCTAGCACTAGACGAGATTGGCATCTAGACAACTCACAATACACTTGCTTTTCAACAAGGCATGCGGCCGCCTATCGATCCGATATAAAGTAGTTGAGAAAAATTCTCGTACCTACATCAGATTCGAACCGTCTATCGCTATGCTGGAGTTTCGAACGGCCTGTGCATTAGACCACTGATCCACCGACCACCACATGAAAATTATTCTAGAATCAGTCTAATTTGCAATCCCCCGTAACGAGCTGGCTGAATGCGCCTATATGGAAGCAAGGGCCAAGAACTATAGAGAGAGAAAGATCCTTGTCAGAGTTTCCAGTTTTACTTCAATGCCTGAATGATAAACGCCTGCTCGTGTTTACTAGTTTAATCATTGTTCTTGTATTTTGTTTTTGGCTTGTTATCGGGAATTGTTTATTGCAAATAAATTATTTGTTTTTACCAATTGCTATCATCGCGGAGGTAGGATTCTTACTCAACGCAGTTACAGTGTTTTTAGTTGGTGTTTGTTTGTGAGTGGAAAACGAAGGTTATCAGACCATTTTGGAGGAACTGGTAGGGGCTCTCAAATCTCAACAGCCACATCACAGTGAACAGGTAGATTTGCCGTATTTTCGGCCCGAAGTAAATGAATGAACAAGTAAATGAATTCGGTTGGACGTATATGGGGCGAAACATTGGTTTGAACGATGGACTCCTGATATTCGTGATTGGAGAACATTTTGTAAAGACTTTCTTGAAGCATTTCCACCCAAAAGAAATCTCGGGCATTTATTTGAGTTAGCTTCTGCATTTACTTGTTCTTGCGTAAATACTTACGAAGCATATGTGCATGAAAAAACTGCTGAATTAAAATGTTTACGGGCAAATTGGTCCGAAAGTGATATGGTCGAGTTGATTGGGTATCGCATTTCCGAACTTGATGTTCGTAATGCCGCGTTTAATCAAAATTGTGGAACGATATCTGAAGTTTTAGTATTTTTGTCGTCATTCATAAAACCACTTTCCGCAAAGTACAAAGGTACAAATGATTTTTTGGTTCGTAAGAGACAGTATCCTCGCGATGACGTCCCTAGCAGTAGCAAATCTCTTAAGAAGTGTTTTCAATGTGGAAAAATTGGCCATATTCAAGTAAATTATCGAGGCAAAAAACTATTTGAGAAAATTCCACGCACTATTACAAAGGAATCCAACAGAGATACTTTTGGTAATTCAAGTGAACTGCCAAAATATGGACAATGTGCATTTTGTGCAAAACCTGGGTACGATATTTTGAATTGTTTCACCAAAGCTGTGATTGAAAAGCGTCGCGATGTAAATATTTGTTCTGTTGGCAAGCATGTCGCAACCAGGGACACTGCTTTCGTGCGCTAATCGACGTACAGATTTTTTGTTGATCTCAGAAAAGTTTTCATGGCTTTTCGAAAACAATATTGAATTATGTGACTTGACCTTGAAAGGTATTGATCCATCGATAATATGTGCAAAACAAATGTTAACTGCTGAAACAGTCATCGATGATACGAAAACAAAAATCACTTACGTGATTGTACCTGACTCATGCCTTGATCATGATGTGTACATTGGTCACAACTTGTATGAAGATCCGACCTTGGTGACTATTACTGACCGTCAGGGATCACGAGTGTTTCGTTGTCAGTTACCTGGAATAATTCGAGTTGCCGAAATGCAAGTACCCTAGCAATTTTGTGATCAGTTGATGGCAGTCTTATCGAGTTATTTTTATATGTTCACGGTTGGTAATATAATTGGTACGGTGAATGATGTCACCTTGAAAATTCGCCTTGAAAAGGAAATTATCGTTAACAGACCACTTTATCGTTTAGCACAGAGCGAACTAGCCGCTGTAAATGACATTAATTCTGATTTACTGAGCAATAAAATCACTAGGGCAAGTGAGTCCTCGTTCGCTAGCCCGATTGTTCTAGTAAAGAAGGAAGAAGGTTCACTAAGGATGTGTGTTGATTATCGGGAGCTTAATCGGAATACGATCAAAGATCGTTACCCCCCCTTTTGATCGATGATCAACTTGATCGGTTGGGCAAGGGATGTTATTTCACATCGTTGGATATGGCATCGGGCTCTCACCAAATATCCATTGATGAAGAATCCGTTCATAAAACTGCGTTTGTGGTACCGAATGGCCATTATGAATACCTGAAAATGCCATAAGGCTTGGCAAATGCACCATCCGTTTTTCAAAAATCAGTTCACCTAGCATTAGGTCCCCTCAAAGACACTGTCGCATTGGTTTACATGTATGAGATTGTAACGCTAAAATTATCTTTTTGATGACCCTGGTAAAGTAATCACAGCTTACTGAGTGCAAACTGATGGTTCCTAAAGTATTTTCTTCAAGCTAGACTGAAGGATGATTATTACTGTTGTTTTATTTACACCTAGGGTGCAATTTATCTATTTTTGTTTATAACATAATTTCCATTTATTTTTCCAAAATTGATAACCTTCAAATTTCTTTGTTTACGAATTTCGCTTTTCTAATACGGTCATCTCAGTTCAGCAGTTGTCAAAACACTCACAACGTTGCAAAGGGCGAACACCTAGTGTGTGCCGATAGTGTAATAAGAGTTCGTTAGGAATCATATATTCCAAGCGCAACTAACTGAATGTACTACGAACATACTTCATCCACATCAGCTGTGCTAATGTGAGTTGTGTTTTGTTTCTGTTTTCTGTCATTCCGTGAAACATTTCAAATTTTATGCGTTACTGTGAAACGGACATTTCCACAACGCAGATATTTTTTATTATTAAACATAAAAAATGATATCATAGCAAGCTATTATTTCACACCAATAGATCGGCACTTTTGCGATTTTTCTTCCAAGCGGGGTGTACCTGCATGTTGGCCGTTCGTAAGTTGAAGGTAATTTTCATTTCCAAGATATAATTCAATGTTTCAAATTTTCTATTACAATTTTTGATAAACCTATTGATCATTTCATATCTGAAGGCCAAGTAGAAAAGCCCTTGAACCTAGGAAGTAACACGTTTTGATTTCATCTAACATCTAACTGGCATGTGGCCATGATGATGATGATATGAGAGGAGAGTAGCGTCAGTCACTCACAATTTTGTAGTAGGGTAGTAAGAATAATGGGAATACCCACAGGATGCCCAAGTTCCTGAGTTCCTGAAATTTTTTTATTATACAGAATAATGCACTAGCAAGGAGTTTTTGATACCAAAGGAAATTTGGATACATTGGAAATATCTTGACAGATCGCATTACATTCCCCAGTACCTAGTAACCTTCGAGGAAAGTTCAGGTCAGATTCAACCATATTTTTGTAGCAGCCCAATGGTTTTATCTTTTTAAGAATTATTAGTTAAAATCTTAATTTAACATATACTTGGTGTAAACCATTATAGATCTATAATCAGTACCTTTTACCACATTTGATTGCAATCATTGTTTTTGATGTAACCTAATATTATGTAAAGTTCAGCCTTCAGCAGAGCTGAAAACTCCCTAGTTACATTACATTTACTTTTCCAAATACCTGTTGCCTCTTCAAGGTCTTATATATTTTCTCAATTTAAATCTTATCTTGATAGTAATGTAACTTACGTATAAGTAAATTTGATTATAAGTGTTACAACACAGCTTACAACACAGCTTTGAACAACCCCAAGTCATTAAATTAATTTCCTAGTCAAGGGTGTTATTTTCTTAGGTACCGATATACCCTTTTCCTTTTTTGTTACTTTTCAAATAAGGTGGCGCTCAACAAAGCCAACCATAAGAGTGTCCTTACCTTCGGTCCAGCTCTCCGCTACATGAGTAACCGTGCCTTGTAACCAATTAGAAAATTATTCTTTTTGGTGACAACATTTTGATTCCTAGCAGTAGTCTCGAAGAGGGTCTTACTCACTTACAGAAGGTCCTTGATGCCTTGAGATTAGTAGGCTTTTCGTCAAACATTCGTAAATGCAAGTTCCTGCAATCTTCCATCGACTATCTTGGAAGGAAAATATCAGATGAAGGAATCAGACCTGGTTCACGAAAAATCCAAGCGTTGGTGAATTCTCCAATACCGGAAAATGTGAAGCAAGTACGCCAGTTTATGGGTCTAGCCGGCTATTTCCGAAAGTTTGTACCGGACTTTGCTCGCCAGACTGCGTGTATCACCAAACTCACAAAAAATAATGTTTCCTTCAAATGGGACGATAAACAGGAAAATGCTAGGTTATATGTGATAAACCATTTAACTTCGAAGCCTCTTTTGGTAGTGTATGACCCTGATAAGCCTACTGAATTGCACACTGACGCCAGTAGTTTGGGCTACGGCAGTATATTGGTTCAGAAACATTATGAGAAACCCAGGGTAGTTGCATATTTCAGTAAACGAACCACCGATCCTGAATCGAAATTTCACTCTTACGAACTCGAAACGTAAGCAGTGGTTGAGTCGTTGAAGCACTTCAGAACCTATTTGCTCGGCATTAAATTCGTTATAGTTACCGACTGTAACGCAATCAAAGCTACGGCTTGCAACTAAAGATAAACACTAATCCTTATTTGCTTGCTCTTTTTTCCAGCAATGCCTTTGAGCTGCTTAGATTGTTACGTGAGGTCGTGGGTATCGATATCTGCTAGTACGACAGATATATCCTTTGACAAATGTGAGGTATAAAGATAAAAAATGAAAATACCAAAAACACTGATTTGTCAAAGGATGATCTTTGTGCTTCTCAACAATAAAAAAAACAAAGTTCAGAAAACACTATATTCACAAAAGTCTCATGTGACAAAACATGTGTGACAAAATTCTAATGAAGCCAAATGTGCGACAAGACATGTGACAAAATTCTAATGAAGTGACAAAGTTACAATCAAATTTGTTATTTCAAAGATACAAAGGATTCTGGTCTCTCAATATTTGCCTTGAAATGACTGGTTGGTTTATTCACATTTTATGATCAGTTCTTGCGATGAGAAAGACTTACTCCAGAGCTCTACTTTAACGAAGAATGTAGGAGCCTTGTATGATCTCTCGAGACAATGGCTGCTCTACTAGCAGAATACAATCTGGATACTGACAAGCAAAATAATGATAAGAAACTTGATCTATCTCATCAAGGATGAAAAGAAAATGTGTATCTCCTGACTGAGGAGAAACAGAGAGAGAGAAAGCAAGAGAGTTGAGATAATGCTTTCTTATAATATCACAAAGAAAGCAGATGGCTTTATTTGTATCTAAAACTACCGAAAATGAAAGGTTATCAAAATATATCGAACTTTTTCTGGCTAGGCCCTTACATCTGAACATGGGTAGTGATGTAGAAGAGAGCGAAATATCTTACCAAGAGCTCAAAGCTTCATGAGTGAGTGTAGCTTCTTCTAATTAAGATAAAGAAATGAGGAATTCGAAGCATTTACTCACCCATGAATCCTGTTCTCCAAGCTGCCAGATCAGACCTTCTCACAGATCACCATCCAGGTTCAGGAATTTAGATCCTAGTTCACTGTTCTTGCCTTTTAAGCAGATTGATAACTTCTGAACATTCAGGAAACACTTGTATCTCTGAAAACCATAAAGCACGAACAGAAACAGATCTAATTCATAATCTTTTAACTTCAACATTGATAGAATTATTGAAAATTACCTCCACACTTTGTCTTGACTTAAACAGGTTAGAATTTATTTCAGCTGTGACATTTCAGGATTCAGGACCGACTCGTCAAAAGACGGTACGAGTACAAAATGATATTCGATAATGATAACGCATAGTACTCAAACTTTGAAGACATCCAAATTAATCATGAAATTCATGAGTGACAGAGTGACGCACATACGGCCATTTTACAATGTATCAAAATTGAATTATCAAAGTTCAAATTAAACGTGCCAAAAGAATATCGATTTGTATATCGATTTGATCAGTGAAATAGATAAAAGTTAATTATGTTACAATATGACCAATTCTGTTTAAGTTCATTATTCAAAGATTTGGACATTTCAAAGATAATCATGAATGACGAACATACGGCCATTTTACAATGTATCAAAATTGAATTTTCAAAGTTCAAATTAAACGTGCCAAAAAAATATCGATTTGTATATCAATTCGATCAGTGAAATAGATAAAAGTTAATTATGTTACAATACGACTTATTGTGTTTAAGTTAATTATTCAAAGATTTGGAGATTTCAAAGATAATCATGAATGACGCACATACGGCCATTTTGCATTCATGTTAGAAAGTAGCAAAAATTAATTTTAAATTTCAAATATATATCGATTTTTATATCGATTCGATTTACGAATCAGATAGAAGTTATTCATTTTAAAGATAATAATATATACGACCTTTCATTTCCTCGCTCTAGAAAAATTTTAAATTTCCCGCAGAGAAAACTGAAAAAACAACCCAACGCTTCGAATGCTCAGGTCAGAAAAGGGGCGATAGAACCTCTCCAAGGGAGGAAGTCAATCTCTCTCACTCTGTCTATCGTCAGTGTTTCCAATCGCATACCACAATTGAATAAATTGGAACAGCTCAATGAGATGGTGTTACCAACATTAAATTCAACAAACCGAAAAAACGGTAACGCAATGTTTTACATTTCGTTACAGGCTACTAAGAAAGATATGCTTCCCCGTGTTGCAACTTTTAAACTTTATGAGAACTAGTAGCAGATTCCAAAATACTCAATTACTTTATTTGACTTGTAACATCTACAACTGACAACTTCTCCTTTTCTTTATCTAAACCTAATACTGAGTGACTTGAAAAATCAAAGATCATAATTTTAACACTCCCCCTCAATTTTTATAATTCTTATATTCTGAAAATTGACACTTAAAAATTCTCTCTCTCAGATAATCAAACCTAGGAAATGGCAGAGGCATCGTGAACAAATTAGCTACATTCTCGTCGGTAAAAACATGTTTAATATTTATAATATCTCTGGCAACGAGATCTTTGATAAAATGATTCCTAATGTCGATATGTTTACTACGCTTGCTGTTCTCATAACTCTCCATAAGGTGAATAGCGCCTTTGTTATCGACGAACATCGTGGCTTTGACATCTTCAGAATTGAGATCCTCTGCTACTCCCTTCAAATCTATGAGTTCTGCAGCAGAAGAAGCTTCGGCAGTAGACAATACGACATTTTTTTGTTTTCTTGAATACCATGAAACAGCATGTCTTCCATAGAAAATTACTGAACCGCTGATATTTTTCCGATCTTTCCTATTGCTTGCCCAATCAGCATCAGAATAGGCTTCCAATTGTAAAGTTTCATCATTTCCTGTTTCGTAGATAATTGCTACATCTTGGGTGTCTTTCAAGTATCTCAAAATCTTTTTAGCAGCTTTCCAGGCTTGTACTGATGGTTTGTCTAGAAACTGACTCAAACAGGATACAGCAAAATTTATATTTGGCCTGATTACTGTTGTTAAGTACTATAGACTCCCAATTAGCTCTCGATAAGGTACATTGACAATATCATTTCTCCATACCAAGAAAATTTTAAATTTCGCCTAAGTCTTTAGCATCAAATTCTATCTTAAAATTTTTGATAACGACTTCCAAGAATTCATTTTCAGCAGCTATCAGAATGTCATCGAAAAACACCACCATCCATACATGTTCCTTTTTATATGAACAAAAATCATGTCCTGATCTTATAAAACCATTTTCACGAATGTGTCAAATCTTTCGCATCTTGGTGACTCCTTAAGTCCATATAAAGCTCTGATTAGTGTAGAAATACAAAGCCGCTTTACCGACACATTTTTGGGTCCTAGAAGCGGCCTAGCTTTTGGAACCCCCATAAATCTTCATCCATCGAGTTCTTGACGTCAGGGGTGGCGCTGCAGGTTGAGGGTGTTGACGAAGAGCACCTGTGTAGGTCAAGAGGGGGTGCCAAAGGGTCGTAGAAGGTGATTTTTGCGATTTTGAGGTAAACCGCATGTTTACCGCAAGAGCACCTGTGCAGTTTAAGAGATAGTGAGGCAGATGCGTTCATTTCTCGGAAATTGATATTGCTGTTAGTGTAAACAATACGCTACCCAGAATCCATTAAGATAAGAGATGATGAGTCATCATATTTGCAGAAAACAAGTATGAGGCGATATTTATTTTCCAGCGCAGTACTGGGGGCACCACCTTGTGGAGAATATAGAATCAAAGAATTCTACTCGTTGACATCAAGGCGTGACCTGTCTCTGTCTGATGCGTCTAGAGCATGACTAATTATTTTTGGTTTTGGTGCTGTGCACGTCATCAAGGCGTGACTTGTCAGTCTGATTTGTGTTGCCCGTGATTGGTCTGGATGATTATTTATTGCTATTTCGAGGGGTGTGGGGATAATTTATGGTTAAAGGGCATGTCTCGACATTTGAGGAAGTAGGTGGGTGGCGGGTGGCGGGGACATGTTTGGTGAGTTGTAAAAAAAGCAAAGCTTGGTGGTCCCTTGCCTCCACCACACACACACACACACACACGATATGCGATATGAGATGGAGATAGAGATAGAGATAGAGATAGAGATAAAGATAGAGATAGAGATAGAGATAGAGATAGAGATAGAGATAGAGACAGAGACAGAGACAGAGACAGAGACAGAGACAGAGACAGAGACAGAGACAGAGACAGAGACAGAGACAGAGACAGAGACAGAGACAGAGACAGAGACAGAGACAGAGAGAGAGAGAGAGAATGTATGTTTCTCACGGTTTGGCGGCGGCGGTGGCGTACGTGAAAAATTCGAAATAAACACCCAAGTGTTTATTTGCCCGACTGTAAGTTGTTTATATCAGCACATCCGGTGTGTGTGACGCACGAGTCGCCAGATATTGTTTTTCCAGGAAAAATGCTGAGTCAGCATTCGTAGGAGAGATAAGAGTTGAATGTGTGAAGCCAAATTGCGGGTTTCAAGACATTTTATGTGTCAAACTCTAACCCATGGCATTGTATGTCTGTCTTTTATTGAAATGAATATCGTCAGTTCGAGAAAGTTCTCGAGGTCACGTGACATGCCTAGACTCTAGAGATGAGGCAGCAGAGAATGCGGGAACGTCATTTTAGTTTGACTGCTCAACTTGATCGGTCGTGTTTGTATCCTCCGATTTTGCAATTGTTTTGGTGTTGTGCTAATTATAAAAGGTGACTACATTTTTCAATTACCACGAGTGTTTTATTTTCAATATATACGTGGAAAGTTCAAAGTGTATTTTCAATACTGATTAAAAATATTCATACTAATTTTTCGTTTTAAAACCAGTGAGTGGAGTGTAAATAGGTTTTTCATTTTAATCTTAGTATACGGCGTGGATCCAAATTTTTTCTCAATTGCATGTGTACAGTGTGGAAAGTCTTTTTGGGGTGCTCTCTAATCTGTCACCGAGGTTGATCCTGTGAGCAATTGCAGTATTCCTCTCGGAGGACGATGACGAACATCGGGACCTCGCGTGTATACAACCGTGATAACCTTGACTGCACTGATGAGGTACGATATTCCCAAACCGGTCTGTAGTTGGCTCTCCGTCTGAATCAGGCAAAGCCCTGCTGTTTGTTTCAGAGAGCTCTTGCAGAGTTGTTCCTTCAAAGTAAGGATCTTTGCACATATGTCTGACAGATATAATTCAATATCTGTCGAGGTATCAGCCAGAGAAGTAGTTGTTTTCTGTTGGACATATGCCATACATACATGTTACAAAGTTATAGTCACTTCTTAAAGGATTGTTATCGACTGTTTTACAGTCACTGGAACATTATTTGCTCCTTGAAACAAGTATATCACATATATATATATATACTATATATATATATATATATATATATATATATATATATATATATATATATATATATATATATATATATATATATATATATATATATATATATATATATATATATATAGTATATATATATATATGTGATATACTTGTTTCAAGGAGCAAATAATGTTCCAGTGACTGTAAAACAGTCGATAACAATCCTTTAAGAAGTGACTATAACTTTGTAACATGTATGTATGGCATATGTCCAACAGAAAACAACTACTTCTCTGGCTGATACCTCGACAGATATTGAATTATATCTGTCAGACATATGTGCAAAGATCCTTACTTTGAAGGAACAACTCTGCAAGAGCTCTCTGAAACAAACAGCAGGACTTTGCCTGATTCAGACGGAGAGCCAACTACAGACCGGTTTGGGAATATCGTACCTCATCAGTGCAGTCAAGGTTATCACGGTTGTATACACGCGAGGTCCCGATGTTCGTCATCGTCCTCCGAGAGGAATACTGCAATTGCTCACAGGATCAACCTCGGTGACAGATTAGAGAGCACCCCAAAAAGACTTTCCACACTGTACACATGCAATTGAGAAAAAATTTGGATCCACGCCGTATACTAAGATTAAAATGAAAAACCTATTTACACTCCACTCACTGGTTTTAAAACGAAAAATTAGTATGAATATTTTTAATCAGTATTGAAAATACACTTTGAACTTTCCACGTATATATTGAAAATAAAACACTCGTGGTAATTGAAAAATGTAGTCACCTTTTATAATTAGCACAACACCAAAACAATTGCAAAATCGGAGGATACAAACACGACCGATCAAGTTGAGCAGTCAAACTAAAATGACGTTCCCGCATTCTCTGCTGCCTCATCTCTAGAGTCTAGGCATGTCACGTGACCTCGAGAACTTTCTCGAACTGACGATATTCATTTCAATAAAAGACAGACATACAATGCCATGGGTTAGAGTTTGACACATAAAATGTCTTGAAACCCGCAATTTGGCTTCACACATTCAACTCTTATCTCTCCTACGAATGCTGACTCAGCATTTTTCCTGGAAAAACAATATCTGGCGACTCGTGCGTCACACACACCGGATGTGCTGATATAAACAACTTACAGTCGGGCAAATAAACACTTGGGTGTTTATTTCGAATTTTTCACGTACGCCACCGCCGCCGCCAAACCGTGAGAAACATACATTCTCTCTCTCTCTCTCTGTCTCTGTCTCTGTCTCTGTCTCTGTCTCTGTCTCTGTCTCTGTCTCTGTCTCTGTCTCTGTCTCTGTCTCTGTCTCTGTCTCTGTCTCTGTCTCTATCTCTATCTCTATCTCTATCTCTATCTCTATCTCTATCTTTATCTCTATCTCTATCTCTATCTCTATCTCCATCTCATATCGCATATCGTGTGTGTGTGTGTGTGTGTGGTGGAGGCAAGGGACCACCAAGCTTTGCTTTTTTTACAACTCACCAAACATGTCCCCGCCACCCGCCACCCACCTACTTCCTCAAATGTCGAGACATGCCCTTTAACCATAAATTATCCCCACACCCCTCGAAATAGCAATAAATAATCATCCAGACCAATCACGGGCAACACAAATCAGACTGACAAGTCACGCCTTGATGACGTGCACAGCACCAAAACCAAAAATAATTAGTCATGCTCTAGACGCATCAGACAGAGACAGGTCACGCCTTGATGTCAACGAGTAGAATTCTTTGATTCTATATTCTCCACAAGGTGGTGCCCCCAGTACTGCGCTGGAAAATAAATATCGCCTCATACTTGTTTTCTGCAAATATGATGACTCATCATCTCTTATCTTAATGGATTCTGGGTAGCGTATTGTTTACACTAACAGCAATATCAATTTCCGAGAAATGAACGCATCTGCCTCACTATCTCTTAAACTGCACAGGTGCTCTTGCGGTAAACATGCGGTTTACCTCAAAATCGCAAAAATCACCTTCTACGACCCTTTGGCACCCCCTCTTGACCTACACAGGTGCTCTTCGTCAACACCCTCAACCTGCAGCGCCACCCCTGACGTCAAGAACTCGATGGATGAAGATTTATGGGGGTTCCAAAAGCTAGGCCGCTTCTAGGACCCAAAAATGTGTCGGTAAAGCGGCTTTGTATTTCTACACTAATCAGAGCTTTATATGGACTTAAGGAGTCACCAAGATGCGAAAGATTTGACACATTCGTGAAAATGGTTTTATAAGATCAGGACATGATTTTTGTTCATATAAAAAGGAACATGTATGGATGGTGGTGTTTTTCGATGACATTCTGATAGCTGCTGAAAATGAATTCTTGGAAGTCGTTATCAAAAATTTTAAGATAGAATTTGATGCTAAAGACTTAGGCGAAATTTAAAATTTTCTTGGTATGGAGAAATGATATTGTCAATGTACCTTATCGAGAGCTAATTGGGAGTCTATAGTACTTAACAACAGTAATCAGGCCAAATATAAATTTTGCTGTATCCTGTTTGAGTCAGTTTCTAGACAAACCATCAGTACAAGCCTGGAAAGCTGCTAAAAAGATTTTGAGATACTTGAAAGACACCCAAGATGTAGCAATTATCTACGAAACAGGAAATGATGAAACTTTACAATTGGAAGCCTATTCTGATGCTGATTGGGCAAGCAATAGGAAAGATCGGAAAAATATCAGCGGTTCAGTAATTTTCTATGGAAGACATGCTGTTTCATGGTATTCAAGAAAACAAAAAAATGTCGTATTGTCTACTGCCGAAGCTTCTTCTGCTGCAGAACTCATAGATTTGAAGGGAGTAGCAGAGGATCTCAATTCTGAAGATGTCAAAGCCACGATGTTCGTCGATAACAAAGGCGCTATTCACCTTATGGAGAGTTATGAGAACAGCAAGCGTAGTAAACATATCGACATTAGGAATCATTTTATCAAAGATCTCGTTGCCAGAGATATTATAAATATTAAACATGTTTTTACCGACGAGAATGTAGCTAATTTGTTCACGATGCCTCTGCCATTTCCTAGGTTTGATTATCTGAGAGAGAGAATTTTTAAGTGTCAATTTTCAGAATATAAGAATTATAAAAATTGAGGGGGAGTGTTAAAATTATGATCTTTGATTTTTCAAGTCACTCAGTATTAGGTTTAGATAAAGAAAAGGAGAAGTTGTCAGTTGTAGATGTTACAAGTCAAATAAAGTAATTGAGTATTTTGGAATCTGCTACTAGTTCTCATAAAGTTTAAAAGTTGCAACACGGGGAAGCATATCTTTCTTAGTAGCCTGTAACGAAATGTAAAACATTGCGTTACCGTTTTTTCGGTTTGTTGAATTTAATGTTGGTAACACCATCTCATTGAGCTGTTCCAATTTATTCAATTGTGGTATGCGATTGGAAACACTGACGATAGACAGAGTGAGAGAGATTGACTTCCTCCCTTGGAGAGGTTCTATCGCCCCTTTTCTGACCTGAGCATTCGAAGCGTTGGGTTGTTTTTTCAGTTTTCTCTGCGGGAAATTTAAAATTTTTCTAGAGCGAGGAAATGAAAGGTCGTATATATTATTATCTTTAAAATGAATAACTTCTATCTGATTCGTAAATCGAATCGATATAAAAATCGATATATATTTGAAATTTAAAATTAATTTTTGCTACTTTCTAACATGAATGCAAAATGGCCGTATGTGCGTCATTCATGATTATCTTTGAAATCTCCAAATCTTTGAATAATTAACTTAAACACAATAAGTCGTATTGTAACATAATTAACTTTTATCTATTTCACTGATCGAATTGATATACAAATCGATATTTTTTTGGCACGTTTAATTTGAACTTTGAAAATTCAATTTTGATACATTGTAAAATGGCCGTATGTTCGTCATTCATGATTATCTTTGAAATGTCCAAATCTTTGAATAATGAACTTAAACAGAATTGGTCATATTGTAACATAATTAACTTTTATCTATTTCACTGATCAAATCGATATACAAATCGATATTCTTTTGGCACGTTTAATTTGAACTTTGATAATTCAATTTTGATACATTGTAAAATGGCCGTATGTGCGTCACTCTGTCACTCATGAATTTCATGATTAATTTGGATGTCTTCAAAGTTTGAGTACTATGCGTTATCATTATCGAATATCATTTTGTACTCGTACCGTCTTTTGACGAGTCGGTCCTGAATCCTGAAATGTCACAGCTGAAATAAATTCTAACCTGTTTAAGTCAAGACAAAGTGTGGAGGTAATTTTCAATAATTCTATCAATGTTGAAGTTAAAAGATTATGAATTAGATCTGTTTCTGTTCGTGCTTTATGGTTTTCAGAGATACAAGTGTTTCCTGAATGTTCAGAAGTTATCAATCTGCTTAAAAGGCAAGAACAGTGAACTAGGATCTAAATTCCTGAACCTGGATGGTGATCTGTGAGAAGGTCTGATCTGGCAGCTTGGAGAACAGGATTCATGGGTGAGTAAATGCTTCGAATTCCTCATTTCTTTATCTTAATTAGAAGAAGCTACACTCACTCATGAAGCTTTGAGCTCTTGGTAAGATATTTCGCTCTCTTCTACATCACTACCCATGTTCAGATGTAAGGGCCTAGCCAGAAAAAGTTCGATATATTTTGATAACCTTTCATTTTCGGTAGTTTTAGATACAAATAAAGCCATCTGCTTTCTTTGTGATATTATAAGAAAGCATTATCTCAACTCTCTTGCTTTCTCTCTCTCTGTTTCTCCTCAGTCAGGAGATACACATTTTCTTTTCATCCTTGATGAGATAGATCAAGTTTCTTATCATTATTTTGCTTGTCAGTATCCAGATTGTATTCTGCTAGTAGAGCAGCCATTGTCTCGAGAGATCATACAAGGCTCCTACATTCTTCGTTAAAGTAGAGCTCTGGAGTAAGTCTTTCTCATCGCAAGAACTGATCATAAAATGTGAATAAACCAACCAGTCATTTCAAGGCAAATATTGAGAGACCAGAATCCTTTGTATCTTTGAAATAACAAATTTGATTGTAACTTTGTCACTTCATTAGAATTTTGTCACATGTCTTGTCGCACATTTGGCTTCATTAGAATTTTGTCACACATGTTTTGTCACATGAGACTTTTGTGAATATAGTGTTTTCTGAACTTTGTTTTTTTTATTGTTGAGAAGCACAAAGATCATCCTTTGACAAATCAGTGTTTTTGGTATTTTCATTTTTTATCTTTATACCTCACATTTGTCAAAGGATATATCTGTCGTACTAGCAGATATCGATACCCACGATTTTTATGTAGTCCTTCAACAACTCATATTCCTTTTTAATTGTAGCTCTTCCTGAAGAAGTCAATAAAGGTTGACGAAATATTGAAGATTTAAATCGAATGAGTTTCATTGTTCAACAGACCGCTACCCGAGAATTTCCTACTTAATTATATATATATATATATATATATATATATATATATATATATATATATATATATATATATATATATATATGTTCAGATAGGTTTCCGCGGTCAGATATTTGAAAACTAAAAGTTCGGGTTGAACCGCGTATAGAATTTGTTAAAATTCGACGTTTCGGCTCCGATTTTGGAGCCATTTTCAAGAACTGAAATATATATATACTATATATACTATATATATATGTGTTCAGATATCTTTCCGCGGTCAGATATTTAAAAGCTAAAAGTTCCGGTTGAACTGTTCTCTCGAAGGAGTAGGCACATTGAGACCTTAGAGAGAACCAGTGACGAGACATGGGGAGTAGGCAGATTGAGACCTTAGCGTAGAATTACGTTTCAAACTTTTATTAATTTTCTTTCCTTTTCAGTTCTTGAAAATGGCTCCAAAATCGGAGCCGAAACGTCGAATTTCTACAAATTTTAGACGCGGTTTAACCCGAACTTATATATATATACTTAACATAATATGGTGGATATAGACGTACCGCCTGGAGCAAAGTTTCTATTCCATTTTCACACATATTCTGTAAAATATTCATCATCATGCGGGTTCTGAACAAATCAATACTTTTCATTCAATAGGGTGATGTATCTAGTTTGTTTGCATTTCAGTCTGTTTTTGACACTCAATAGTATGACTCATGAGTTTTCTGTTGCTCGTGAAGTATTTTGAACATCCATCACAAAAATATACTTTATGCCTGTTTCTACTTATTTGTGTACTGAGCAGTCGGGATAAATGTTTGATGAAGCAGTAGTGGTATCGAATTTTGGTATCATCAACTGTCTCTGGCGGTCCTCTATAACCCTTCAATTCTGAATGATATTCATTCTGAATTAAAAGTAAATTGACATGTCGGTTCAATCTCCGTTTGGTGAGTCGACTCGGAACAGTTACGAAAAATGCCTCTTTATCCACCTGCGGCTAAGTTAATACCAAGGTGTACACATTGATCGATATGTTGTTCCTGGTGCTCAAATTTAGTAATTTGCTTCAATTTCATTGGAAATTGAATACCGTCCAAATTCTATATGTGTGAGTAATGTGGATATGATTTTGTCCCGTCAGTATGCTTTCGTGCTGGATGCAGAGCTGAAACAACTACCCAAGCAAAGCACGCTTCATCATTATTTTTTATATTAATGCACGCTTACTTTCTGGCTATGGACTTTGGAAGCTCGATGAAAGATGAACCGTTTTCAATGTTATATTCACTAATATATACTTCCAAATTAACAATTTTTTTAAGTGTGGAATCTCTTTTCTGTTCCAATGATTTCGACAATTTATATCGAATAAGGCCAATGACGTTCTCTTGGAACCACCCTTTCAAGTTTGTACCCCTGTCAATGATTTTGTTTTTAGTACTGAAATATTCTATATCATTATATTCCATATTCAAGCTATCTGTGACAAATTCAGCACAAAATTTATTATTAACCTCACTCATTGGATGTTTTTTCAGCAATTTCTTTATTCTGCGTTTGGATAAGATATAAGCGTCTTGAAAAAAATGTCCAATATCCTTATGTGTAAAATTCATTATTATTCCTGTACGCAGACCTGACGAAAATGCGGATTTCATATCTTCCCACTTCACTCGTGATGATAACTTTGATGTTTCCCCTCCTCCAACCACTCCTGCATTTTTAATTGAATTTCTTACAATTTTCAAATTTCCCGCCAAAGTTTGAAGTCTGCGTAAAGCCCCTATTGACTGCTCTTCGTTGATTGATGATATAGCTTTATTTAGCATATGAGCAGTTATTTTACAATTTGTCAACAAAATATTGCTTTTTCTCTTTGAGATGTCCATTTTGAGAATTGACACCGCTTCTTCCAAATTTTAGATTATGTTTACGCATACAGTAGATAAAACATCATCGAATTTTAGTTTGCTTCTGATCAGTTTCATAGCTCTACACAAATTAGCAGGCATATTTTCACTCAAAGTATTGCTTGAATTCCAATTGTTTCAAACTTTCGTTAATTTCCCTACATAGTTCAACCATGTCTGCGTCAATAGTAGTGATGTCTTCAGAACTCATATTTGTTCACTGAATGAAGAAACTGATACAGATTGTGAGTGAAAAATGAAAATCGAAACTTACTGTTCCGATGGTAGACAGCTGGCTTGGATTCAGTAGGCTACTCTTCTATTATTTCGATAGAAAGGTATAATATGCTGCGGGTCTGGTATGCTCTGAGCTGTGTTTCAATTCAACTTCACCAAATTTCGTCTCCCGTTCCCAAGTATTGAATGTACAACGTCTGAGGTGGTAGATCATCTGTCACAGCTCATTTTCAGCAAATAATAACTAATCCAGTCATATTTCAAGCTGTCGTATGAACACAACTGGGTATATTATTGCGACAGAAGCGTAGCGCCATCTAGTATGAATCTTTCGAACTGAAAATGTACTATCGATCAAGTTTGAAACCCGCCTGTAAATTCGAATAAGTATAATGTTGTTGTAGATGCATAGCACCACCCACTGTGAACGTTTTGAAGTCTATGTCGCTACGAGACCATTTTTGCCTATTTGAATTAACATGGATTTCACTCAAAAATATTCCAAGTCATCTCGATACTGTGTTCGCTCGAAGTTATTCTCTTTTTTTTTTCAAACGGAAATCTTGTTCACGAACTCGATTACTTCCCTGAAATACTCCAAGTCCAGTACCGCATTATTTTTTATGCAGACTTCGTCGCTACGAGACCATCGTTGCCCATTTGAATTGACATGGACTTCACTCAAAAATATTCTAAGTCATCTCGATATTGCGTTCGCTCGAAGTTATTCTCTTTTTTTTTAAACGGTAATCTTGTTAACGAACTCGATTACTTACCTGAAATACTCCAAGTCCAGTACCGCATTATTTTTTATGCGGACTTCGTCGCTACGAGACCATCATTGCCCATTTGAATTAACATGGACTTCACTCAAAAATATTCCAAGTCATCTCGATAGTTTGTTCGCTCGAAGTTATTCTTTTTTTTTCAAACGGAAATCTTATTCACGAACTCGATTACTTTTTTTATGCGGACTTCGTCGCTACGAGACCATCGTTGCTCATTTGAATTAACATGGACTTCACTCAAAAATATTCCAAGTCATCTCGATACTGTGTTCGCTCGAAGTTATTTGGCTCTTCGACAGAGGACTCGTTTACTTCCCTGAAATTCTCCAAGTAAAGTACCGCATTATTTTTTATGTGGACTTTATCGCTACGAGACCATCGTTGCCCATTTGTATTACCATGGACTTCACTCAAAAATATTCCAAGTCATCTCGATACTGTGTTCGCTCTAAGTTATTCTCTTTTATTTAAAAAACGGAAATCTTGTTCAAAAACTCAATTAAATTTCAAAAAAGCATGAATTTTACTCAAAAATGCTTGGTGATTTCCCAAAGGTCTTTCCACGCCATCTCTCACTCATGTCCAGTTCAACTATTCAGTATTCAACTTTGTATGAATTCGCAAAAGCAATCGACAAGTGGCAATTATTACCGTGAAGTTAGTTTAGCTTTTACCTAATTGGTGCTGCTGTATCATCCTCCAATCGAGGTATGACGTGATCAGACTCTAATTTCCAGAACATTCCAAGCTATTCGGTTTCAAACTCTATTCAAATAATGAATGCAAAGGGAGATAGACACAAAATCCAATGGTATAAAGTGAGGTGATATACAGACCTAGAATCGAGTGCTTTGGTCTCAAAATCTGATTGGTTTTGTTTATTCAGGTATTCAGGTGCATCATCATATGATCGAGAGTTCTTTGGAACGCAAATATGGTAATAAACAAATATCTTTACCAAATTTAATTACAAACACTTAAGAAATTCGCTACATATTTCAACTACCAATTTTTGCATACAAATTCTCGGAATACAAAATTCTCTTGAAAATCATCGATAATGGCGTATTGAGGAAACAGCAATGACAAATATGTATGAAATCGAGCATTCAAAACGTTCCAGCCACTGGGATTATTAATTTGTTGTGTCAACAATACCTACCTGCTTGAAATCGTTGACCATGCATAGATATGAATATCGAGATGGTAAATAAACTCAAATTATATGCGAATAAATACTTGAAGTTTATTTGATTCTTTGGCAGAAATTCACATAGTATTTTGATAATAAAATATATATACCATGGTACCTATATGAATGAAACGTCTGAAAGTTCGATTATTACCCACCGAGCTCTCATGAAGCGATTTGAGACTATTTATACAGGGTGTACTCACGAAAACTGACGGATTTCAATATATCAATTATTCGAATATGCTAATATAAACAACTGACAGTCGAAATAAACACTCGTGAGAAACATACATTCTCTCAAACACTTGGGCTTGGATTTTAGATTTTTCGCACCCGCCAAAAAATTCCCGGTAATTTTGCTAAATAATCGTATCGCATTGGTGTGGTGGAGGTAGGACGACCAAACGTTGCATTTTACGACTTAACAAACAGGTCCCCACCACCCGATGAGGAAAGTCTTTCTCAACGAAACTTGCCAAGAAACTGACTGGTTTTTGCTGCAACCGCCAGCATCTCAGGTGGTGGAGGAGGTGACCCCTCGCACGATGCCTGCAGTGCCCCGAGTAACGACGACGACGTCAAGATGCCCTACAGACGCCTACGATGGATTTATGTTTTTTGTATCTTTATAATCATTGTACAAGTTGTTGCAATCAATTCGACAAAGATACATATTCAACAATTCGAACAAAGATGGTGAATATTACCATGGCACTGAAGTATAATTTTTTATTTGAAAAAATAAACGTATTTTTCTCGAACTGACGATATTCATTTCAATAAATGCGAACAAACAAAGACAGATATACAATGCCATGGGTTGGAGTGAGACACTCAAAATGCCTTGAATCGATCAATTTGGCTTCAAACTAAACTCTCTTATCTCTGCTGACTCATCATTTTCCCGGAAAAACCACATCTGAGACAGTAAACAAGTCCAAAGCCAAATCGTATTTCTAAGAATTTCATTGGAGAGAGAGGAAACACCAGATGTGGTTGACGACTACAGCGCGCGGAGACGTATCAGTCCTTGCATTATATTCGAGAGAGAATGAGTTAATAATAAGTCCATCATAATTTTCTGTTGTGCGTTCTAAGACAGTAGACATTTTTCATATTTAATTTTTTCGTTTTGTCTATTAAGGCGGCGGCCATTTTTTTTCTCTTCCAGCCAATTGCTCTCAACGAATCACGTGACATTTTTTTCTCTTCCAGCCAATTGCTCTCAGCGAATCACTTCCACCATCGCCACCATGTTTTTTCGCCTTCCGCTCCATCGCCGCCATGTTTTTTCCAGGGACGTTTTTTTTCATAACTTCCGCCATCGCCACCATGTTTTTTTGCAGAAAAGACGCGCCACTTAGGGTGAAACGTTTTGAACCCCACCACTCCCGAAACTCTTCGGCGAACACGTCATCTTCTTCAGCACCAACCCTCCACCAACAGCAAGAACTCGATGGACGCGGCCATCGAGAGATTCCCACTTCTGCCTCACTTTGATGAGGCAGAAGTGGGTTTATTTATCTACTTAGTGCGTCGTTGTAGAATGCTCCAAACGTAATGTTGCTATCTATGTGTATGGTACGTACTTTAATGATATCTACAGGTAGATATGATGCGTAATGCAAGTTGGGTTTGAGAAGAGTAGACAAAAACCCTAAAATGCGGGCCAAACTGTTTTCAGGTCGGAAATCAATTGAGTGTTTAAGGCAGAATATTTTGCTTTTCAGCGTATTATTATTCGGTATGAGGTAGAAAAATTCCTCGGGGTTTTCCTTGTACGTTTTAGGTGTGATGTGTTTGCTGATCAAAGCCTCAATATCACCAATATCGTAAGAGCCAGCAGGGATATCGATACTCTGTTTAGTTTCGCCGCCATTTTCAAAGTAGTAGCATTTTGTAACTTCTTCACTGTTGGGTATACTGTAGCCAAACTGTATTCTGAATCATAATCCAATTGAATGGGCGGGTTGAAATCGTTGGAAAGCGTTGAAGAACGACTCGTTAACGTCAATATCATAGACATGACTGATATAGTGTCGGAAGCGATCCACCTTAAATAATGAACAACAACCTGGATGCGAAATAATTTATTATTACAATAATAACATTCAAATTGCGCGCTAACTGGTCCATGCTACTCTGCTTCTTTAAGTGACGCCGTTGACAGTCCAAACTCATTTTGATAATGAATGAAACATGGTAGACGAATCTGCAAAGCAAACCGATTTTTGTAGTCCTTTGGTAATCTGTGCCATACATCAAGCAACTCCCAAGGTCCTGCGTTCCCAATCAAATATTCGATTGGCTAAGCTCGCAGTTGAGTATCAGCCAACGATTTATGCATCGCAGCGGTGGACATTATGAAGTAGATACTTTAGGCAGAGATGTCCGCAGTTACTCTGATTGTAACTTTGATATTGACTATTATTCTTACACCCATCCAAAAATATCTTGCCAATTCCATTGGAGGTTTGATATTGCCGAAACTATCGAAATATTGTGCAGCATTGCCGTTTTTATTGTAAGCTACTCAATGGGTGCCCGCATTCAAGTGAGAATACAAATTCAATATTGCGCATTCTCGCAGCCAAGGACCACAAGCTGGCAACGTATCACGCTGACGAGCAGTTTTTTTGCTTTTTCAGGTAAAGACCTCGTCCTTTGCGTTGATGTTGCTTTTTCAGGAACAGTCCAAATCCTCGAGGGGTTTTGCGCATGTACAAAGCAGAACCCAAATGTTCCATGGATTTATTGTGACGTTGATCTTCTTCGAGTTTCTTTTTAGAATTTTTTGCGTCTATCACGGTAAACAGTAAATTCCAGAGTTTGATGAAAACACACGAGATAAATCACTACAATACGTACAGCATCCTCAAGGCTTCAATGGCCGAACGGATTATAAGGAGTCTGAAGGAGAGATTGTACAAGTATTTCAGTTTGAATGGCACCTACAAATGGCTGAATATATTACCTGCAATCACAAAATCTTACAATGATACACGTCATTCAAAGATGGGTATGAAACCTTCGGAAATTGATAAAACCAACGAAAAACAAATTCTCAAATCAACATACAGCCACTTGAAAATAACTGGACAAAGAAATTTCAAATTTTGCGATGTTGTGCGAATAAGTAAGGCAAAGCACGTTTTCGAAAAAGGTTGCACGCCCAAATGGACTACAGAATTATTCAAAATCATCAAAGTCAACATTACCAACCCCGCCACCTTTATGCTGGAAGATATGCAGGGTACTCCTATCACGGGTGCGTTCTATGGGGAGGAATTACAAAAAACTGCAAATATATCTCGTGGAAAAAGTTCTGAGGAAGAACTCAAAAAAATGTTCGTTAAATAGCTCGGTTTGGATAACAAACCTGACAGTTGGATCGAAAACGTTGATTTTGTATAGAATCTTATGGAAAACAAACACAAATCATATAATTCCGAGGGGTCTTTCAAATATTTTTTCACAGTCAACAAACATGCAACAACAATTTTAAAATTTTCCACGTGATCTGAAGCTATAAAAGCGTATGCAAGCACAGACGAATATTTAGTTTAAAAACGAAAATGTGTCAAGACAGTGGTTACGGTAGTGAAGAAGAAGTAATATGCGATAGTGGTGGAGAATACTATAACGAAACTCTAAATGCCATCGACAGAGCATTGCGACAATATGAAATGGACGCTCAAAATGAACATCAGTTGATGTTGATGGTCTTCCCTATGCCATCCTACGAAATTCGATGTGGCATAAGTCCCTCCAGGGATTTCAGCTCATGCATCATTTTGAAGCAGCAGTTCTTCATTCGATCCATCAATTTTGCTTCTTTTGAATGGGCAACCCTCATTGACATCCTGCAAGAAATAAAGGAAAATTTCTTTGAATCACAAATCGATGAGTATGTAGATGAGTATGATCCAATCACACGTTGCGGGGATTACATTTACATCACACATTACATCCAAAGTAATTCCAAACAAATTTTTTTTTCCAAGGAGCTGTCCCAACAAGATGTAAACGACATTCTACATACACACCTGGGGGTGCTGTCTGACCGTATCGCTATGCTGGATGATATGAACTTTTGTGACTATTATCGAGGTGTTTTTGATATTATTTGATCATGGTTACGTGATAATGAAACTAATTTAAGTTTGGAAGAAATTATAGAAAGTTTTTGTCAAGCCTCATGTTTAGATAGTATGTTGGCTAATGCTTTACGTGAATATTTATTTTATTATAAACAAATTTTTTTTTATGATTTATGTAATAAATGAGAAAAAGAAATCAAGTTTTTTTTATTTCATCAATTGTTGGTTAACAGAACAATTCAATGAACTACCAAATTTTTCACCAAGTTTTCAAATGTATTAAGTGAAGACCTTTTTTTGATTTCGAACAAATTATTACTTTAGCGAGATTTGAAGAAAACAATATTCAACAACACTATACAAAGCCGTGGGTTCACTATCCTCATCCATTATAGGCATAATCGCAATTTCAAAGAAAATACTTAATATTGTAATCTTTCAAAAAACAAACGTTGAGACACTTTTTCAATTCTCTATATGAAATGAATTATTGTAATAAAACGCAGGAGATAATTTGATTTTTTCTATATATAAAATACCTTCCCTAAAATACAGCAAGTTTTATTTATAAACAAGTATTTGATATATTAGCCGAAAAATGGTACTTTCAGGTGTGTGTATTATCAACAAAATTTGACTTTTTTCTGATTGTGTATATCATCTCGGCATTCATCTTGAGTTTGCAGTTCAAAAAGAACATGTGTAAAGTTATATTTACACCAATAACCTGTCTGTTGGTAGGCATTATGTAGTTCATAACTGGTGAAAATTTCAAGAACATGATTAATTTTTGAATTAAATTTATCATAATTACGACATTCAGAACAATATTTGAAACAATTGAAACAAGTTTCGCACACAACTAAATTAAAATCAACAAGTTCATAATATTTTATCCAAATACAGTACGAATCATTATGACAATATGGCCCCAAGTCATAAACGTTCAATAATGCCGTACGAAAATCAATAGGTCTTTTCAAATAGCTAAAATCAGACATATCAACATATTCTAAATTTATTAGAATATCATCGGAATTTATGAAGATATCATTGGAATTTATTATAATATCATAGTCATCCTCATTATCATTATCGTCATCATTGTTATCTTCATGACGTTGATAATGAATTATATATGGCCATTTGAAACGCGAATAATTTTCAATAATTTCTTTTGTTAATGATTGAGGTAAAGTTGGGTAGATGAGGAACCTTCCTGTAGACTGTATATTCTCACAGATTGTTTTCATGCACAATTGTTGAAAATTCATTGTACTACCTGTAAACAAGAAAAAATTTCAGAAAAAAAGATGGATAATAATAGTACATTATATACCGCGGGACTGAAGTAGTACATTTAATCCTGAAGGTAAAGTTTATGGCCCGACCGCAGGGAGGGCCATAATTTACCTGAAGGATTAAATGTACTTCAGTCGCAAGGTATATACGATACTTTTCGTACTTCCGGTATGATTTTATTAATTATTCCAATAATTTCAATCAGTTTTTTCTCTCTTCAACTCATTTAATAAACTGTCTTTAAAATAAGTTACCATAGTAACATTGCGTTGTGACAGTTATAATTTAGAAACATTGTCATTACTAGTGTCATTGTAAAGAAACATTGTTATTGATAATTATTGGTATCATGAGTGAAGAAGGTGTATCTGATATTGATAAAAGAGCAGCCGAAGTAGGTGAAGAATTGTTACCACCGAAATCTAGAAAACTATACGAGCAGCAGTACGATGCTTTTAAAAAGTGGTGCCGCTTAAAAAATGTTAGACAACCTACTGAAAATGCGCTGTTAGTCTACTTCGATGATAAATCAAAAGCGGTTTGTGCCTCAACTCTCTGGGCACATTACTCAATGCTGAAATCGGTTATTAACATTAGAGAAGATATTGATATAAGTAAATTTCCAAAATTATTAGCTTTTTTGAAGAGAAGAAATGAGGGATTTAAGCCAAAGAAGTCAAGAATTCTCACGTCTGAGCAGGTAGATCAGTTCTTACGGGAGGCTCCGGATGATAAATATTTAATGCTTAAGGTAAATTTGGAAATTTGTTTATATTCAGAAATTTTAAGAAATCAATTTTTTTGTAGGTTGCACTTATTTTGGGCGTTGCGGGAGCTTGTCGTGGAAAAGAGTTGGTTGATTTAGAAATCGACGATGTGAGAGATTTGGGTGATTCCTTCCTAATTGCGATTAGAAACACCAAAAATAAAATTGACCGAAATTTTGTGATCAAAAATTCAGAAAACAGTGCCATCAGTTTTGTGGCGATATTTCGGAAATATGTGGCATTGCGAAAGACAGGGACAACTCATTCAAAATTTTTTGTTCAATACATCAACAAAGAATGTACTACGCGAGTAGTAGGAAAAAACATGTTTGGTACATTTCCACGGCAAATAGCAGCTTTCTTGAAATTAGAAAATGCGACGTCTTATACGGGACATTGTTTTAGACGCACATCTGCGTCTTTGTTAGCTGATTCGGGAGCAACAATAGACGTGCTGAAGAGACATGGAGGATGGAAATCCTCCAACGTGGCCGAGGGATATATTGAATCGTCTATTAAAAATAAACAAAAAATTTCAGATAAAATATTTGGTCAAGTCGCCGATTCGTCCACTATAGTTATGCCACAGTCCTCATTCTCGCTTCCTGTTTCCGCAGGATCTTCGAAACAAACACCAGTTCAATATGAAAAGGACCTATCTGTTACTCGTCAGTTACCTGCTGCATTAACCCAGGAAAGACTGGTCAATATGACGAACTGTCACAATATTAATTTGAATATTAACGTTAATTACCATTCTTATTAATTATATTTTTCAATAAAATATCCCTTGAATTCGTTTGTTTGTGATTTAATCGTTCCGGGAGTTTCGTCAATATTTAATCCCGGAGGGATTAAATGTGACACTTTAGTACCTGTCACAAGGGAGTGAAGTTGTTACTTTAGGCCCGGAAGTACGAAAAATTAATTTAGACTACTATGCCCCCACGGTAATGTATCAAATGATTTGTGGGTAAAATGACGTTTATCGTCATACGGACTGAGATACACTTTCATCTGCTCTATACTATAAACGTTATGAGCGAATGATCTGATTGTGCATTGTGTAATAATTTTTTGCTTGAAATTTTTCAGACAATCCACGTTATCCTCATAGGTTAATTTATTTTTCACAACATTATATTCAACTCCTTTTGCTCTTTTACATACTTTACCTCCCTGCACTTTATAAGTGTACATTTTTGAACGCAACCCTGCAAAGTGTGTGATAATTTTGCCATTTGCTTCATCCTTCATTAACCCCGGTACCTTTTTATTCACAAGTGGTATTTTGTACTCGTTATCTTTCGAATAATCAGACGAATCGAATTTGGAAATGTGTTGTTTGATAATTTCTTCATATCCGTCACCACACGTTAGTTCATAAATGAAACTATCTGTATCGGTATACAGTAACTTGCATTTTTCCACACTCATAGTGGGTAGCATAAATTCGTAATGAAATTTAAACATGCATGTTTTTGACAAATCCAAAACATCCATCCCTACATACATTGGTTTATTGAATATAAGTTCAGCTTTTCTTAATTCAATAGCCATCAAGTTCGAATCGAAAATTGTACGATTATGATATCGAGGACGGAAATGAGATTTCTAGCACCATATCTACCTTCATAGGAAGACACTAATTTCACCATTCGATGCAACCGGATGTTCTCCATTGTTTTACCAAAAATAGCATTATTGGCCAACTTGAACTGATTCTTCTCAAAAGAATTAGTGGCTGCAGTCCTCAATCGATTATTCAGTTATATAAGGGCGCAGCCATGCAGATTGTTTGAATTTCAAAACTTTATGAATTTTGACCAATTTTAAACCGTGTTCAAGAGCCTGTTTCAAATTTCTATAATTTTTTCAATTTAGAATTTGGTGGTACGCGGTGCTCCGGACAAAATGGAAAATCTTTGTGTAAATCCTGTAGCCCCTCAGGGTACTCTAAATCAACTTGTGAAATATAACCTTCGGGATTGTCATTGGGAATTTGAGTCACATCAATATTTGTATCAACCCATTCGAAGCCTCCATATGGTAAACATTCTGACATCGCCCACCCATAAAGATTATTTACATCGAAATACATGATAAATTTGGATGGCTGCGTGGGATTGTATGTAGGCATATACTTGTTATTAGCTTCCGAATATCAATAACAACAAACTGAAATACCGCCTCGTATGCCCTTTCCCACAAACATGACCATATCAACGTCTTTTAAAGTTTGTAATTTACACTTTGAATATTTAAGCATACAATCCCACGTGTACCCCGGCATAGTATAGTACCAGCTGGGGTCCAACCCATAAGTTTTCAAGTCAATTTCACGAAAATTTTGGAAAACGTTTGCTAATAGCAATATATCTGTTCGCATGTATAAATCGCTATATTTCCACATTCGCATTCGCTTTTCCAGTATCCACAAAGCCTTTGAAAATTATTGAATATTTTCCGCGTGAAAATTCTTCTGTGTATGAGCGATATCCCTTCGTCACCCTCTGGAGTAAAAACACCACTTTCTCCCCCAAATCCAAGAGCGCTACCTCGCCAAATTTCCCTTTGACGATTTTCGCTGAGAATATTTCCTGCGGCGTCCCCACACACAAATCTATTAATTTTGTGATGGGTTTCCTGACCACAACTGAAGTCGCGTTCACTTTCTGTAAATCCATCTGAAAAAACCCCAATGATAAAAATATAATAATAAAACACATACAAAAAATTGAAAACCATTTTTACAATTTGAATCAAAACACGTGAAAATAAATTCATCTAAAAACATTTAATCGAATTCATGTGAAAAACCCCAACTAAATGCACTCAGAAACTTTTTCAACTAAACAATTCAAAACACTTACTTTTCAAGCGAAATCGGTGCACTGATCACTTATTGTTACTGCTGCTGCAATTAAGTATAAACTAATGTTTGTACGCGATACGCGACCTCGGCCTGTTTTTATAATAACAATTCTCGTGCATTGTAGATAACACAATAACGGTGGGCGGTTTGCATACTGAATTTCCAGTAGGTGGATTTCCATTACTGATACAATTGATATAAGGATTCCAATAGCGTGTTTCACAACTAACTGATAACGTAGTATGATAATTTCAGAAATGAAACTTAATTCTATTCACAGAGATTTTTATTTGAGGAAATTATCAATTTTTTTTTGAAGTACATAATTATTTCATGTATAGCTCTAATCAAAATACATGCTGATATCGTAGATACTATGATAAGGATTCTGTAACTTTGAAATTCCATTTTTGATTTGATTTTCTCCCGCCCTGCTGGAACGAAATTTTCAGTGTTTGTGTCTATTTCTCAAAGATCTTGAAATATCAGCTTCAGGTTATACTTGAATGTAATATTCTTTGGAACATCACTGACAAATACTGCTAACTGCTTCCCATTAACCCGAGCATTGTTTTCCATTGTGTTCTATTACATCCAGAATTAAAATCATTTGCCTTCACGCATATTGCCATGAATTTCATTCTTTTCGGCACGTTGACGTATAAAACATTATTCAATATTGCAGTCAAAAGAATAAAATTTGTTTTCAATTGAGGAGACATATTCTACAATGATTGAGGTTGGATTCTTCATAACGAATATCTCGTTTGTGGTAATTTTCGATTGAACAGTTTGTTATGAATACCTAAATTATTCAACTGCTTCACCACATTCTCCTTTTCTTCATAAAATTGAATATCTGACTAATTATTAAAAATATTCTGTCCAGGATTTATTTTGACAACTCATTTTGGATATATTTACTAATAAACAAAATTAATTATAAAATAAGTATTATTCTATTATCAGCTAGGTGAAGGTCGATTTGGGTTCGGATCTTAGACTTATAGGATTCCAAGAGTGAGCACAGTAAAAAAAAATGTATAATAGATTGCTGAACTGAAAGTTCTAACAGCAGCGTTATATAATTTCCTCGGTAGTAATTTGGATAGTGCCAGAATACTCACAACCAAACTTTGTTCGTACTTTTTGAGCATGACCATACTTATTCAATGTTATACTTCAAGGAAACCTACTAGAAGAATCAAAAGAAGACAAAAAGACACCTTCAAATACTGGCAGAAATAAGAATCCACCAAAGACAACTGCCACCCCAACAGAAAAAGATAGAAACAAAAGTTTAAGATCTTGTTCTTCATCAAATGCTCGCTCCTGAAATATAGTTTTTGAAACTGAAAATCATGATCAGCAAATAGACTTTGATTCATAACGTGCAAAATTTTTCCACTGTAAGTTATTCATATTTTTACGATTAGTTTAATAATAATGCCGAGCACACTTCTAAACTGTTTATTTTCTAACTTCACTAAAAACATACAACCACTTCACTGACTAATTAAACACTTAGATCTATACAACAAAACAACTACGATTAGCTTGCTAATAATGCCGAGCACACTACTAAACTGTTTATTTTCTAACTTCACTAAAAACATACAACCACTTCACTGACTAATTAAACACTTAGATCTATACAACAGAACAACTAACTAAATATTCCAAAAACTGCTCTTCTTCATAACCTTCTTAATCTTCGACCCAAATGTCTCGCCTATTATACTCATCGTGTAGACTGGATTATTAGCGATTATTTCAAGAATAACCAAAACGGAGAACTTCTACATATTTCTAGGAATTGAGCGATGGCGCGGCAGCTCCGTTATCTAGATTATTCATGAAGTATAGAAAACGATCCATCGAAATAAACACTTCTTGGAACTGATTATCGACGAGGCGCCCGAGGAATGGACTCAGCGGCGCAGCTAGGAGGCTTTTATCAATCCCGTAACATTATCCTTCTTTCAATTTTGATCGTCCCGATCAAACAATGTGTCGTTGTCTCCATTATAACGTTTGAGTCTCTCTAGGTGAACGACCATCATTTTCGCTCTCGGGCTGCGTTGAATCCTATAGCCCACATCAATAGGCGATAGGACACTCAACACTCGATAGTGAAGGGTCGACAGTCGACAGGTGAAACCAGGGTGGGTTTGCGACACTGTTGAACCCAGAGCTAGTTCACGGCGGTAAAGCGTTCTTGACGAACCTCTGAGGAAGATGTCCTTAAGCGAGTATTTATAGTGTCATTTGGCAAGAAACCTTTGTATATAATATTCTATTTATTGATTGTGTGTTGGGCGTATATATGAATAAAGGGCTTCGTTGCGCCCTGGGTATTGTGTCCTTTAATATATATATATGGGCCGCGGTGGTGTGCGGGCTGAGTTCTCGCCTCATAAGCCAAAGAGCGTGAGTTCGAATCTCAGCATTGCCACCGGTCTCGTGCATGGCATCACACGTATAAAAGGTAAGGGCTACGTCTTCCCCTAGCTCGCACAAGTCTCTGACTTTTGAGGGTTGCACGTAGGGGTGCAACCGGTTGACGGATTTAACAAACAATATATATTTTTGAATACGGTGAATCTGTGACTTGTTTTATTTATCAGCAGTTATACCGAGAATAAAAACTGGTTTTTCTTCCTGACTACATCCCAAGCGATAGGGCTGGTAGCTTCCCTAAGGCCCTAGTCGCGACAATATAATGGCCGTTGCTTGGGGGCGTCCATAAATTACGTGAGGTGTTTAAGGGGGGGAGGGGGTCGAGTCAAATCTCATCTAATCTTACGTTGGAGAGAGGGGGGGTCTCGGCAAATATCACGCAATTTTTTTTCTGATTGAAACAAAAAAAAAATATACTATTTTGGTCCATTTAATCCAGATTGTACATGCATAAGATTTAATCTCAAGCGTAATCGTAATACGATAAAGATCATTCACTAATTCGTTCAATAGAAAATAATTTCATTCATACAACATTGATTACTAGTCATAACTAGTCGTAAATAAAAGCACGAAGCAAATTTGTTTTTTTCTTTTTACAATAACAATCCAACACGTTTACGTAAGAAACTCACATTTTGAAAAATCTCACGTGAGATTGGGAGATGGGGGAGGGGGTTGAATAAAATCTCACGACATCTCACCAGGGGGGGAGGGAGGGGCAGAAAATTAAAAAAAACACCTCACGTAATTTATGGACGCCCCCCTTCCCATAGGGCTCATTTGGCCAAGCAGACTACATCATTTGGAAATCTGGTTTCCTGACTGTCGACATGGATTCAACGAAGCAGTGAGGTTGGCAAATACGGTAGGCGTAACTATGGCTACCATATACTGGAACTACAGCTTCTGGAACATCAATAGTGGCAGCTTCTATAGAGGCAGCTTCTGGAACATCAACAGCTTCGTCTCGATTGTAGGCCTCCTTTTCTAGACACTTTTCGACCAGGAAGCTAAATATCTGACCAATTTTGTGGGTTTTTTGGCTTGGGACTCTTTGGACTATATCATATCTCGAATCCTCACCAGGATAACGTTCATTTTTCTTCTCGGGAGGCACAGCAATGGTTTCGCCTTGATTATATATTGTGTCTCTCTTCCTTGGACACTCTTTGGTCAGTATGCTACATCTCATAGTAACCAATTCCTCGAGTTATTTTGGCCTGGATTATATCTGGGATCGCTGAATTCACGTTTATTTTTCTTCTCGGAAGGAAGCATCTAGACTACTTGGTTCATCCAGAGCTTCGTTCCTTGACGTAGCCTCTCGATTCACGTTCACCATATTCGGTTTGTCTTCACAGGAAGGGAGAATTTGAATTACTCGATTCGTCCAGAGCTCCATTCTCCTTTCCCTGTTGAACTCTGCAATTTGCCCAGCCTTATGACAGTCATTTCCATTTGAGGGACCAATTGTTCTGCTCGAAATGCCAGGCATGATATCTATCAGCGGGAAGGTATTCAGTTCACTCAGTCTCTTCTCTCCTGGGGTGTGTGTGTACTATTACTGAGAAAAAGAACATGGTATATAAACATAACTATATTCAACAAAAACAATCTAATAACTCCAAAGTTCTATTTATGCGTATTATGACTTATATTTTCAGTTTAATGTATTCAGAATTGTAATACATCATTTCTGAGATCAACCGAAATTTCTATTTCGAAACTACTACGAACTCTTCAAAACAAAGCTATAAAAGGTACATATAAATACCCAAGTCATTGAAAGAAACTAAAAGTCCAAAAACAAACTTGAGACATTTCTACTTAACAGATAACTTTTCAAAAATATTTCTTGGGATCGATAAAATGAAATACGTTTAATCTAACCTACTGTTCGAGTTTAACTCGAAACAAAAATTCATCAATATTTTTTTTTTTAGATATAAACAGAAGAACCGTCAAGTATTTCTGAGTGTATAATATTTATTTCATGACCAACATCAACTGAGTAATTTTGCAAAGACGATCGTTCACTTTGGCTAGACCTTAGTCAGCAAATACCTACTTAATTGTTTTCAATACTACAATACAATACAATAATATTTTACTATTTACTTGGTCGTTCTTATGTTTATGATTCAAAGATGATAAATTGATTTTGAAGTTTTATGCAACTTTGAGATTTATTTGAGTCAGTTGGAATGGTCAAATTGTCGATTAATTAATTTGTGACTGTTAGATATCCATTCACGCCTCCTGTTCACCGTCTTGAATGAAACATGGGTGTGTTTATCAATTCGGTTAGGACAGTCATACAAATTTTCAATCACATTATCATTCAAATTACTGATCAGCAATTTAGAACTTTTTACTACCTCGTTAACACACAAATTTTTCCACTTATTCAATATTCTGCTATGCAATTCTGCTAAGCATGTACTTTAAATACTGCATTCATAATCAAACTTCATATAATCACTCATGATTAATTTTCACAATCATTCAAACAAAACTCATTCACTGTGCAACTGTTTCTCTCATATTCATTGACTTTTCACTATTATCGTAATTCGAGAGGATATGTTTTCATACATCAATCTCAACTTATTTCTCGCAAATCACGAGCATATATATCACCATATATACCATTTAATAAATCTCAAATCTCTTGACACCGCAGATGGACGTTCCATCGTCCCTTCTGCACTTCATAAACATCAACTTGTTCAGGAAATTATTCAATCCACTTAGAATATTCTTCCATAATTCCCTCAAGATACAGGTAACCTTTATTACCCGAAAATATTGTATCCTCTCCCAGTACATACTCGTACTCATTGCGATATTCCACAAAGTCATGAGCCAATTCACACACCATAATACGAAGTCAATACAACACTCTGAAATAATTATATGAAGTCATGAGTTTAATTCCAAAGACATTGCAAAGCAGATCATATTTTCCGTTAAAAACAATTGAAAACTCTAAAATATTATTATTATTCACAAGTGAGGCTCTAGAAAATGACAAATATAATTTAAAATAGAAAAAGAAACTTTCTTGGAAAAAAATGGTTCATATTAAATGTGAAATACTTTAGTGCGCGTTTCAAAAATACCTTTCTCCCTCTCAATCAACAACTTTTACCATGGTGCATATTACTCGAAACAAACTCTTACCATTGACAAATTCAAGGAAGGCACAAAAAAAATCAAGGCAAATACTAAGCTCCCATCTGAAGCATGCATCTATATTCTCATAATTTTCAACCACTCTCGGCCTAAGTAATCTCGATAAAACTCGCATTCTGCACTCAGTGACACCTAACTCACACAACAAAAAGGTACTCTTGAAACTATTCTCTCACTTCTTTCATACTGTCGAAATCATTCTCTTATTTCATTCAATCATCTCGCATTTGTATTTTTTTATTCACATTCTCCTATTTCATACACTCAATTTTATACTTGCTATTACTATGTGGTATTCCTTTTGCCTCATTTTCATCAGTGTGGACGGTCTCTGCTACATAAAAAAAATATTATTTTGTATAAAAAAAACAAAAAAAAAACAATTGGTTGACTTCAAACTTTGCAGCGGAAGTGAAAATTCCCGTGGCATCCATCTCCATCGTGTATATGAACGGTATCGGTCATTAAAATCTGGGAGGTCCTGTAACTCCCAATTATTCAAAAAATCCTCCAGAATTCTATTTAGAACTCCTTTCACAACACAAATTCCGCCATTTATATTACATACAGAAAAACACAACGCTAAAATTAGAACTGAGTACGGCCAAAAGCTCAAATTCATGTTTGAATATCGTAATAAATCTTCACAAGAATTACAAGTATTGTTTTATTTTTCAAAACTATCTCAACTTTACATCATTTTCATATCACTCTAACTTTTATCATAGATAAATTTATGTGAAATATTTTAATGGGGAAAAATTATTCCTTGATAATCGAGAGAATTCTTTCTCGAATCTACCACAGTCAATGGGGTAGTTATAGCTATCGCGTCCCTATAGAACTCAATGAAAAAGACCTGTATTAGGTTAATTATGAAGAATTAACCTCCAGGACGAGCAAGGCGCCTCCACCATATGTCGCGACTAGGGCCTTAGTGAAGCTACCAGCCCTATCGCTTGGGACGAAGTCAGGAAGAAAAACCAGTTTTCTTTTCGGTATAACTGCTGATAAATAAAACAAGTCACAGATTCACCGTATTCAAAAATATATATATATATTAAAGGGCAAAATACCCAGGGCGCAACAAAGCCCTATATTCATATATTCGCCCAACAAGGACAAGTCAACACACAATCAATAAAAACAATATTATATACAAAGGTTTCTTACCAAATGGACACTATAAATACTCGCTTAAGGACATCTTTCTCAGAGGTTCGTCAAGAAGGCTTTACCGCCGTGAACTAGCTCTGGGTTCGACAGTGTCGCAAACCCACCCTTTGTTCACCTGTCGACTGTCGACCCTACACTGTCAAGTGTTGAGTGTCCTATCGCCATGTGTCATCTAGTATTTATTCAAGTTTCGTGTTATTGCTACGGGCATTTTCATTCAATGAAAAAGTTCGTTGAAGTCTTCATAGCCGTGCCAATAACACATGTTTTGTTTTTGTTATAAATCAAACCAGGCCAATCTCGACCATGACCGATGTTTGAACTTCAAGTAAGTCAACTTTTTAACAAATTATGAAATATGAATCATGACAGTGGATTTTGTTACCATACAAAATAAATAAGGTTTTGGATTAGCGCCATTCTTGACAATATCATCAAAAGATGATAAACATCTATGTTTACGTGAATACCTATGCTATTTTCCGAATAAAGTAATTTTTGATTACGAAACGAAATAAATGTATATATTGAGAGCAGAGTTGGTGTTTTAATTTAGTATGCAGTGTGCAGTGTGTCTGTGTGTATGCCGAGAGAGAGATGCAGCAGTACGAAACAAGACTCGACTCGTTTCGAAGCTGGACTTCGACATTTCCTGCAAGTAAGTTAGCCGAAGCAGGCTTTACGTATACCGGTTCGGAAGATGTAGTTGCATGTCTTTCGTGCCAAGTAGACGGGTTGTTCAGATGGATACCCAATGACGATCCTATGGCTGACCATCTACGATGGAGCCCCCATTGCGATTTCGTTCGTAGTTATTACTGAACACAGACCGACGACAGATGGCGCTGATGTCCCTCCAGAACCAAGAGTGTCAGATGTCAATATCAGAGTGACAGATGACATATGGATGATGAATCACTCAGATTTCACTCAGCTTTTTCCACCATGTCAATAAAAGTGTCACTTTTTTGGGAAAAAAACAGGCACTTTTTTGCATAAAAAACGTGAAACTATTTTACATAAAAAATTACACGTTTTTGCATAAAAATTGATACTTTTTTGCGCAAAAAAGTGACACTCTTTTGATGCAAAAATGAACTCTAAAAATATGTGGGATTTTGAATGGTAGGTTGGGAGGGTGAAACAAAATAATAATAATAATAACCAGAAACTGTAATCCGTGTCTGGTATTGATTTTATTCAATCATAAATATAAAATATAATCGACTATTATTTTATTAAATATACCGGGTGGCTACGGAAGTATTGCCTACGGAATATCTCAGTTATTGTATGAAGTAGGTTTGTGAAATTTGGAGCGTCGATATAATGACATAAGAGCTAGAATTTGAGCATATTGACATGTCGAAGTTAACTTCCGGTCTGACCGGAAGTAACATCAACTTTCTTATTTTAAATGGAAACCCTACTTTCTTTTCTTATCGCTTTATTCAGCATTCAATTCCCTTTCTAATGACATATCACAAGTTGGTATATAACCAGAAACTAGATCAGAAAAAAATTATTATTGAAATTCACCGAGTAGGCCGTGGAAGCAAAATGAAAGCCAAAAATTGAAAAGTTGGCTATGGAAACCATACGTCACTTGATAACAGTTGCTACTACTGTGATATTTTATTTTCATTCGTCGGCGTTATAAAAAGCCGCCAAATAAAATATTGGGAAAAAAACAATACTCTGTAGGTTCATAACTTAAATAGGAACATACAACTTTTTCTTGCCTGTACTATTCAGCATAACCATTCCTTTCTAATGATATAATAGAAAGTAATTTTTTGAAATGAAATACCAAAAATTTCAATTATTATTATTCAAATAACAAAAAAACAGATTAATCGAAAAAAATAATTCAAATTGATAGGATTAAAGATAAAATAAATTCAAAACAAATGTTCGAAATGCATTACCTCAGCGTCAATACATTTATTGACTCTAAATACAATCGTTCAGCGGCATAAGAATTTTTTAAACATTCACCATAAATGAGAAGCATGTCAATTTGTTCGGTTCGTGAATTACGGCGCATTTTTTGAATATTCCACTAACTGATTTCGATTTCCAAACCCTTTTAAAATGGCGGAATCAAAAACACTACTTCGAACGTCAAAATAATATGGATAGCAGCGTTCGTGAGAGCTCTCGTTTATTTTTTGTTTCATTCCAAAATACGTCTTAATCAGCCTACTTGTTAATATTTTGGTTCGAATGATTATTGCAATGGAATGATTATTCTGAATAGCACAAACATCGTCCATAGGTAGATATTAGAATATCTATGGACGATGGCACAGACCAAGTACGTTTATGTTCCTATCTAACCTAGAACCGACAGGATATAATTTATCATTCCACATTATTTTTAATGTTATTTTTGCGTATGGCGATAATCTGTTTTGTTATTTGAAGAATAATAATTGGATTTTTTGGTATTTTATTTCAAAAAATTACTTTCTATTATATCATTAGAATGGAATGGTTATGCTGAATAGTACAGGCAAGAAAAAGTTGTATGTAACTTAAATAGGAAAGTTATGGACCTACAGAGTATTGTTTTTTCCCAATTTCTCCAATATTTTTTTGGCGGCTTTTTATAACGCCGACGAATGAAAATAAAATATCACAGTAGTAGCAACTGTTATCAAGTGACGTATGGTTTCCATAGCCAACTTTTCAATTTTTGGCTTTCATTTTGCTTCCACGGCCTACTCGGTGAATTTCAATAATAATTTTTTTCTGATCTAGTTTCTGGTTAGATACCAACTTGTGATATGTCATTAGAAAGAGAATTGAATGCTGAATAAAGCAAAAATAAAAGAAATAGGGTTTCCATTTAAAATAAGAAAGTTGATGTTACTTCCGGTCAGACCGGAAGTTAACTTCGACATGTCAATATGCTCAAATTCTAGCTCTTATGTCATTATATCGACGTTCCAAATTTCACAAACCTAGTTCATACAATAACTGAGATATTCCGTAGGCAATACTTCCGTAGCCACCCGGTATGTAGTGTGTGTGTGTGTGTGTGTGGAAAGAAACAAACAAGAGCACAATTTCTTGCATTTTCATTTGACATTTTCTTGAAATTTTGTGTGTGTGTTTCGCAATCTCATTCATCGAATTCTGAATCCTCATCTCCTGAGCCTATGAAGCGTTTATATGAGAGATCTAATCCGTAGGGCTCACCACCACCACGCAGATAAAGGTCACAGTAGCATTGGCTGCTCGTTTTCAAAGTGAACAGTACTTCATCAAATCTGTTGTGACACCATAATTTGCAACATTGATATATATTGTCCATGTGCTTTACACCGAACACCATATGTTGATGGTCTCTGATGCTGTGAACTGGATGGTTTTGCATAGCCCTTCTGAATGCTTTATAGCAAGTGCGGCAAAATCGTATATTATATTTTGGAATACGATATGCATTCGCCCACACACAGTATAGGTCTTCGTGCAAATGACCCTCCCAGTCTTGATTTTTGAGAGCTTCACACCTATCTTCAAAGCTGATTTCCCTAGTGTACTCTAAGTGTCTCAAATCATTGAAATTTCGTTTGACGCTCTGAGCCTGCTTATAGATTTGTACTCATTTTTCATCGGCAAACATTTTCAAAATTCGATCAGTAAGCGTCCATGGTAGAGGTGAGGCCTCGATGAATTCAACTATTGATGATGTACATCTGACTACTTGCAGACAGCATACATTTTTCAAAGTGTCTACCATGGTGGTGGTGTCTGTGTGTGTGTGAGTATGTGCTCTCTGAAAAAACAAATGAATTCTATTAGATATCTAACTGACTGAAATGACCCCATGGCAGAGTGTCATGAGAGCCGACAATCAAACAGCGCTTGTCGTCGTGGAGGTTGAGAGCGATCTTTGTTTGCTCTACACTAAAAACGTTGTGAGAAAAGGATCGAATACAGCGTTGCGAAGTTATTTTTTTCACATTGTTTCTCAGATATGCCACAATTTTCAAAAGTGATGTGATTTTCGACAACGCTGTATTTGACCCCTTTGGATTTTTTTACGGGTTTTCCACCTTATAGGTGTACAACTTTGATCAAAGCCCCACGAAATCTGTCATGATACGACCATTGGCTTCGTCCTTCATCAATCCGGTACTTTTTTATTTTTGAGGGGAATGTCAAAGGGGTTGTCGCTTGGGTAGTCGCTCGTATCGAATTTTTCAATGTGACTGCTAATCAAATCCCGATGAATATCATCGCACTTAATTTCATATATGAGCGAATCAGTATCCGTATACATCAATTTGCACTGATTGTGCGTGTACTTTTCCATCATGAAGCCGTAATGGAAATCGTACACGCACACTTTGGAAATATCGAGAATCAACATTCCTATGTACAAGTGCTTATTGTATAACAAATCCGTCTTTGCCATCTCGATAGCGACGAGGCTCTCGTCGAAAATGGTGCGACTCCTGAAATTTGGACTGGCAATCAGATTTTTTGCGCCATATCGTCCCTCCCACTTGGAGACCATTTTCACCATACGGTGCTTCCATATGTTTTTCATGGTTTTCCTGAACACTGCGTTATTAGCTAGTTTGTAGTTATTTTGCCAAAAGTAGTTTTTGCTTGAGAGCGTAATTTGGTATTCAATCCAATGTAGGGACGCAGCCACGCCGACTGATTGAATTGCAACACCTTGTGGATTTTCCTGACTACAAGGCCATGTTTGAGTGCTTGTTTCAACAACCTGTAGTGCACAACATATTTTTCCTTGTTGTACAGCGGTCATCAATTTTGGTAAATTCGAGCCTGGAGGTGTACGGTGCTCGGCAAACAAGGGCAAATCTTTGTGTTTGTCATGCAGATGTTCTGGGTACTCCAAATCGACTTCAAGAATGTAACCGATGGGCTAGGTGTCCGACACTTCCGACACATCGAAATCGGCTGCATTTTCGAGCCATTTAAAGCCATCGTATGGAAGATATTCCATCATGGCCCAACCCTACAGATTATTCACGTCGAGATATAGCAAATAGGTCGACGGTTTGGAGGCGTTATACCTTTCGCCCATGTGCTTGTTATTGGCCGAGGAGAATCTGTTGCAGCACTGACTGATGCCGCCACAAATTCCTCGCTCGACAAAGAGAAGCATGTCGACGTCTTTCAGTATCTACAATTTACACTAGGTGTACTTCAACATACAGGACCACGTTTATCCAGGGAGGGTGAAAAACCATGCAGGATCCAACCCATACGTCTCGTGTCCGATATTTCGAAAATTTTCGAAAATATCCGTCAAGAGCAATATGTCGGTTTTCATGTATAGGTCAGAGTACTCGCCCAGTGTTGTCAAGTTGAACGACCGCCACACGTTCTGCGCATGCTCGAATTTGGCATCGATGATCCCACAATCGTTCAACTTATTGTATAACTGATCGCACGCCGACAAACTTGGGCATTCCAATTTCTCCTTCGAATCGATGAAATCGTATGGGAATATCCCTTTTCGAGTGAGTAACTCGTACCGGTCGGCATCGAAATGGGCAAATTCGCGCCTTGAAATCTTCAAGTCATGGATGGTCAGTGTTTGCACCAAATGCTCCAAGCTCATGCCCATGAAGCGAAAAGAGTCAATGAATCAAAATTTAATGTCAGTGTTGCCGTCGTACTGGTTGAAAGAAATGTATTTTTCTTTGTTGACAGGCAACACGCTTACTCGACCCCTTTTTGCTATATTTCGAATAATAAAATGACTGTCGTATCCGGATAAATTGTGGAAAATGATTGGCACAACGATCGACATTTTGTAGTTCAAGTTGCAATACGCATGCGCATTTCCACAGAGCGCTCCCGTGTTGTGATTATGATCTATTACAATTTGGTCGTCAGTTTTCCAAGGTTTTTCGCAGATATGGCAACATGGCGCTGTCGCTCTATCTGGAGGTGAGACGATCATGGGGAAAATATCCAAAGTTTTGGCTTCTACAAATTTGGCTATGGCCCCCATTCTCTCCGCAAACCAATCCATCGAGTCGAGGCCCCGATGACCATCATAAAATAACAAAGTTTCGTCATATGCACACTTGAAATAAAATCCAGTGCTGAAAGGAATGTGTTTTTGGTACTTTGCCGTATGTGAGGTGCATTCTTCGTCATTAAACTGTTCCAAAATCGACTCAAAATCCGCGTAAATTACAAAGGGTACTGTTTCTTTGTGTACAAAATCCCGAAATTCTACATGATCATACGAAGAAAATGAAATTTTGCTATCGTGCAATTTTTGACAATCAGTAAGACTGTCGAGTTTCTCCTTACTGTTGAAATAATTTAAACACCTGTCGTAAATGAATTTTTAATAAAAGTCTTGAGTTGGCACCTGAGTAGGCGAGATAAATCCTTTATCCAAACGTAATGGAATTTCATGTCATCGCTGATGGCGTTGTCGTCATAGGCGATTTCCAGTGGTGGTGCCTCGTAATCATTTAATTTCGGGTGATATTCATTTTGAATGAGGAGAAGATTGACATGTTTGTCTAATTTTTGTTTCGTGAGTCGGCTCATTGTTCGCCTGCGGCTGAATCAATTCCAAGGTGTACACATTCACAGATATGTTGTTCAATCGTTCAAATTTGGTAATTTGTTTGAATGTCAAGGGAAAATTGATTCAATCCAAGTTCAGTACATTTGAATAGTGAGGGTATGATGATGTTCTAGCGCAATTTTTACCCGATTCAACAGGGGACAATGCCAAAATGACGGCCCAAGCGAAACACGCATTCATCTTTGTTTTTCAAATCAATGCATGCTTTTTTATTGGCAATAGATGTTGATAGCTCGATGAAAGACGAACCGTTACCCACGCCCAATTTATTCGTATTGACTTCCAAACTAACAATTTTTTGAAGACTCCAGCCACTTTATTTGTCCACGAATTCTGACAGTTTGTTTTGAATTTGATCGATGACATTTTCTAGGAACCACTTTTTCAAAGTTGTACCCCTATCGATAACAACGTTTCTAGTGTTGAATTATTTAAAGTCGCATATTATTTGTAGGAATTTTTCACAAATTTGCCACAAAATGTCGCATTGACTTTGATGATTAGATGTTTTTTCAATAAATTTTGAATTCTGCTTTTGAATAAAATGAATGCATCACCAAATAATTGCCCAATATCTTTATGTTTCAAATTTATAACTATACCGGTGCGTAAACGCGAAGAAAATGCCGATTTCGAGTCCTCCCACTTTACTCGAGATGTTAATTTTGATTTGACTTCCTCTCCCACCACCTCGTCGACGCTTGGCTGTTGTTGACCTGACTTTTTGATTGAATTTCGGATAATGTTCAACTGTCACATAAAGTTTGTAATTTTCTCAGAGAGCCTATGCAATCCACTGCCGCGAGCGCACTAGTAATCAGGCGGGCAGTGTACTTGCAATGGGCCAGCCAGTGTTCGAGTTCTTCATCAGTACAACCCTTTACGAGGATTTTTTGACCTTACGTGACTTGGCCACCATCTCCATACTGTGTGCAACAATAGTGTCAGATGACGTGATGATGATTATTCAACAGACTCACAAAATTTCAAGAAGATGTCAAATGAAAATACAAGAAACTCACTCTTTGTTTCCAACGGCGGCGTCGGCGTCTTCAGGCCTTAGGGATCTCAAACAGCTGCTGCGGATGATTTTGATTGGCAATTTTCTGCTCGCCCCTGTAGATGAGCATATGCTGGGACTTGGTTAATTTGTCGAGGATGGGTTTGAATGCACTAGTCACTCGATTTGGCAGGAATACTTTACACTCCTCCAACTCCACTAGGATGGACTCTCCAAATTTGGTTGTTTTCGCTTCAGCACCGAGAATCAGATGGGGTTCGTCCTTCGGTTGCTCAGACATCTTCCGCAGATTCTTCCTGCAAGCCAACGAAATCTTGTTGATTTCGTCGAGAAGATGAGACATCTGCGTAAAATGAAAAAAAATTATACACGCTGTATAACTCTAACTCACTCACTCAAAATGAAAAAAATGATGTTTATGATTCACCCCGTGTATGAGAAATAAATATGATAAAAATAAAATATAAAATAAAATAGCAAATGGAACTTTGTAAGAGACACCCTGTATGAGAAGGAATTATGATAAAAATGCAATCCACACACACACATACACACTGTATAAAAAACAAAAACAAAAAATGGAGTTTTGTTAGAGAGACACTCTGTATGAGACAAAAAACAAATATGACAAATGAACTTTTCTGAATTTTTTTGAAAAAGAAACACAACAAAATGTGAATCGAAAGAAATAGGCACACTTGAAACAATCGCGAAAAATGAAAAATTAATAACTACTAACATTTGCAAATCACGAATTCAATTACACTCACAATAAAGAACAACGCACTTGTATAGAAAAAAGCGAGAGACAGATGAGCGGCAAAGAGGCACTTGTTGTTGCTTCGAACGCAGACAATGAAATGACGCAGGCTCGCTGTGAACGTACGTATTAACTCTCTGTGTCACGTGACCCACGCCGTCCACCTCCACGCCGAGTTCGCGTAACCCACGCTGCAAATGTATGCAACGGTCGAACTGGGGAATACCAAAATTGCGCAATAACAAAAATCAACTCCAAGGTCAATTTAGCTCGAGCAGCGTGAACAAAACACCGGATGTGTGTGTGAGATAAAACTCTGCGATTAAATCTGAAAAAAAAATTCAAGGTCAAAAATGGATCATCGTGTTTACTGAGAATTTCATTCAACTTGAGAGCAGACAGTAAACATTCAAGCACGAAACGTGCTTTATCGCTATTTCACGGCGGCGGAGATGTATTTTTTTTTCTTTTGGAATTTCATTCGAGAGCGAATGAATTAATAATAAGTCTATCATAATTTTCTGTTGTGTGTGTGTGTTCTAAGACAGTAGACATTTTTCATATTTGATTTTTTCATTTTGTCAATTAAGTCAGCAGCCTTTATTTTTTCTCTTCCAGCCAATTGCTCTCAACGAATCACGTGACGTTTTTTCTTTTTCTGCCAATTGCTCTCAGCAAATCACGTTAGGGAAGGTTTTTTACAACTTTCGTCATCGCTGCCATGTTTTTTCGCCTTCCGCTCCATCGCCGCCATGTTTTTTTGCGGGAACGTTTTTTTTTTCATAACTTCCGCCATCGCCGCCATGTTTTTTTGCCTTCCGCTCCATCGCCGCCATGTTTGTTTGGAGAAAAGACGCGCGTCGCTTAGGGTGAAACGTTTTGAACCCCCCCCACCCCCGAAACTCCTCGGCGAACACGTCATCTTCTTCAGCCCCAACTCTTCACCAACGGCAAGAACTCGATGGACGCGGCCATCGAGAGATTCACCGTGTGGAGCAATACAATTACTGGGACACTCTTATGTCCCAGGAGTTATATTGTCTATGTACTCAAGAAACAAAAAATTCAAAGCAAGAGGATCTCGAGGAGCATATCGAGGTACACAATTTGGAAATCGTGGAAGAGGGTATAATCATGATCAACAAAGAGCGAACTATGCCACGAATGACGAATTCAATGAAATATCCTTTGTTGCTCACAGTAGTGAATACATAAATAACTCCAACAAAGATTATGTACATTTATCGTCGATTCTGGTGCAACAGAACATTTAGTAACTAGTGAAATAGAAAAATATATGGTAGATATTCAAAATTTGGAACAAGAAATTACAATTTATATAGCCAATGGTAAAACGTTATCTTCTAGCAAGAAAGGTAATCTGAAATTATGCCGTGATGGAAAGAAAATATCTGTTGAAGCATTATTGGTACCTACATTGACTCACAATCTCTTGTCAGTGGGAAAATTGATAAAAGCTAGAAAACAGTTAATTTTTGATGCAAGTGGAGTTAATATAGTATGTGGAGGATATAATTTCAGAAGCAGAAAGCTTGGACAATTATACACAATTGATTTTTTCTTGAATTCAGAAAGATTGAAGTTACTAAAACTGCTTTTTTCTGAAGAATACTGTGATTCGTGTATGAAAGGAAAAGTCACCAGATTACCTTTCAAAACCGTTGATCACCCAAATTTCAAACATATTGGCGAACTTCTCCACACAGAAATATGTGGACCAATCAATCCAAAGAATATAAACGGAGAGCGCTACTTTCAAACTATAATTAATGATTTTTCCCACCGCACATAAGTATACCTATTGAAAATGAAGAATGAAGCTGAACACAATTTGATCAATTTTATTTTGGAAATGAGAGCTGAAGGAATTTTAACAACCAGAATAAGATGTGACAATGGAGGTGAATTTAGTAGTAGAAATTTCAAAATATTGTGTCGAAAAAGGGGAATAAAATTAAAATATATCATTCCATATTCACCTCAACAAAATGGGACATCAGAAAGGATGAACAGAACTCTCTCAGACAAGGCAAGAATGATGATTATTGAATCAAACTTGCCTAAAAATATATGGGGAGAAGCTGTCAGATGTGCAGCTTATCAGTTAAATCGATGCCCTACTATCGCTTCACAAAATGCTTTGCCAACAATGATCAGATGCGGATACGTAGACTGAGGACGATTGAAAGTTTTCGGCTGCAAAGCATGGGTTTATAATATACCAAAATCCGGAAAAATGGGTCCAAGAGCTACGAAATGAAAATGGTTGGTTACAGTGGAAACGGTTATAGATTATGGAATCCTGAAACAAACAAAATTGTATGTTCAAGAGATGTTAGATTCGATGAAAATATGAAATATCCAATAATGATCAAGAATGAAGAAAACAATATTAGAACTCTTGAAGTAGATGATGCCGAAATATCTAATGAGAAGAGAGAAATGGAAAGGAGGAAGTACGAATTACAGGAGAAACTGATGGCATTCAAGTTTGTGAAAATGTTTCTGAAGAAAAATGAGGAAACAAGACCTAGAAGAAATTGAAAAATACCTAGTATTTTACATGATTATGAATTGTATACAGCCTATTGTCTATTCACAACCAGAGAACCATTAAATTACATAGAAGCTATGAAAGAAGAAGGATGGCGGAATGCTATAACAAAGGAATTGGAAGCTCATGAAAAATTAGGTACATGGGTTCCAGAAGAATTGCCACATGGAAAAGAAGCAATCGAAACGAAATGGATTTTCAGAATGAAAGATAACATAAAAAAAGCTAGATTTGTTGCAAAATGATTTCAAGAAGAGGACAATTTTGGAAACGTGTATGCCCCTGTCGCTAGAATGTCTACTGTTAAAATGTTAATATCACATGCAGTTCATAAAAACTGGCCAATAAGACAACTAGAAATACCCACTGCATTTTTAAATGGTTTATTGAAATCAGATGTTTATATAAAGTGTCCTGAGGGTGTTCAATCAGAAAAAGTAATAACTTTCAAGCTAATCAGTAGATATACGAAGCCGCTTTACCGACACATTCTTGGGTCCTAGAAGTGGCCTAGTTTTTGGAACCCCCGTAAATCGTCATCCAACGAGTTCTTGACGTCAGAGGTGGCGCTACAGGTTGAGGGTGTTGACGAAGAGCACCTGTGTAGGTGAAGAGGGGGTGCCAAAGGGTCGTAGAAGGTGATTTTTGCGAATTTGAGGTGAACCGCATGTTTTTCGTGCTGTGCCAAATTTCACTGGACTATGATATTCCCATATTCACTGGAGCAATCGTCTAGAGATAGCGAGGCAGCTGCGATCATTTCTCGGACATTGTTATCGCTGTTGGTGTAGACAATACGCTACCTAGAAGCCGTTGAGATAAGAAAACAAATATGAAACGATATTTATTTTCCAGCGCAGTACTGGGGGCGCCATCTTGTGGAGAATAGATGAACCGCCTTCATCCCAATCAAATAATTCCACTCGTTGACATATAGGCGTGACCTGTCTCTGTCTGATTCGTCTGGAGCATGGCATTGTATGTCTGTCTTCTATTGAAATGAATAACGTCAGTTCGAGAAAAATACATTTATTTTTTCAAATAAAAATTATACTTCAGTGCCATGGCAATATTCACCATCTTCTTTCGAATCGTTGAATATGTATCTTTGTCGAATTGATTGCAATAGCTTGTACTATGATTCGCCCAGTTGGCATATGAGTGCTAAAGATACAAAAAACATGAATCCATCGTAGGCGTCTGTAGGGCATCTTGACGTCGTTTTCGTCGGCGTCGTTACTCGAGACACTGCAGGCATCGTGCGAGGAGTCACCTCCTCCACTACCAGAGACAATGGCGGTTGGAGCAAAAACCAGTTGGTTTCTTGGCAAGTTTCGTTGCGAAAGACTTTCCTCAGCTTGTATGCACTCGAATTCGGTGGAATTTCGGCCTTCAAAAGAGACAAGTATCCGTCGTTCATTAAAGCCTGGGACATTTTCGTCCAGTTGGTGGGCATCGAGTGATTTTTCTCACCCGAAAAATAGACATGAACCTCACCTGTCTCGTAAGGTGGGGTGATGTACAGTTCGTTTGACAGGACAGCTGTCAAAATCATATATGTTGTTGTTGTCAGCATGATGAATGACAGTACACTGAGAACCATTGCGTATATCGCTCACATATATACACACTGAGAAAAAAATATACGCAATACTCAATTCAGCGTACACTCATACATTTTTTTTTATTTTCAGGACAAATCATTTCGAGTTTGAACAGGAATTGTTCTCTCGCACATGAAAAGTCTTTGCCTGCTTTCCACCCCGCCTATCTTGCAAACTGATTTTATTTTGAGATTTAAAAAACTTGTGTGTATTTCTCCCAAAATGAAATAAGTTTGAAACATAGACTCTCTCTCTCTCTCTATCTCTCTCTCTCTCTCTCTCTCTCTCTCTCTCTCTCTCTCTCTCTCTCTCTCTCTCTCTCTCTCTCTCTCTCTCTCTCTCTCTCTCTCTCTCTCTCTCTTTCTCTCTCTCTCTCTCTCTCGCTCTCTTAGCCAATCATTCATCATCATAATAAAATTCGAGAAAATTAGTTTTATACATCTAATAATACATGTATAATAATGAATACAATAATAATAATAATAAGAATAGGCGTAATAACAATAATTTTATATGTCGAGTCGGCGTCTCTTCGGCGGCTGTGGTGAGCGGCTCCTTTCGTATCGAAACGTTGCGGGCTGGTAAAGACGGCGGACCATTTGCCATCGTCGATTTGGATGTTTTTGAAACGTTTGAACATCTGAATTTTTCGCTCGTAGTCCGCCACTTGGGATTTCAATTGTCGCAGTTTTTCGAGGTGTGAGTCTATGGTGGCACTCATTTGTGGGGCTGGGTGCCGGATTCACCAAATCAATTAATTAGACACCCACGACCATATAACAAAACAATGTCTTAGCGCAAAATGGACTTTGCTGCCTGCTGCTGCTGCCATATGATTCAGGCACAAAGGGGGCTCCTTCTCGAACACTGGAGGTGGGTGGGCGGAAGCGTTCGAAGTGGTAGCGGAGGCCGACCCAATATCGACTATGCGGGGCTTCCTCGTTGAAGTTAAAGTATCGACGTACCTTGTCAAGAGATCGAATTTCTAGTGCCCCTTTAGGTAAACCAGGTCGGCCTCGGCGATGGGCTGCAGCACACTCGGCGGATTCGGCGAAATCGATGCACCTGGCCGAATATGACACTTCGTGGAATTTCTATGTATCTTACTTGTTTTTTGTCTGCGGCACTCGAAGCGCGGAACGGCACAACTGATCTAAACATAAAATGATTGGTGCTCTGCCCGTCGGTGATTGCGAGTTTTTTCAGTTGAAATTCACCATCGATACAGAAACCTTGGATGTCGCACGCTAGGAGGAAGTCTGACTGCGAACTGACGCTCTCGACCTGTCAAAGCCTACATTTCACACAAACAGAGTGGATTCCCCCACTACTCACTGCTATTACTGTATGTCACTTTTTCATGACAAACGACGTACAATCTCGCTCAAGGGCAAGTGTTCCATGATACAGTCGTGTATGATGATGCAATAGGCTCGAGTATTGGAGGGAAATCCGACTCTGGCCTCGATGTCAAGTTTGACATCGACAGTGGAGGATATCATGAATTCCGCTCTGCGGAAACAGTCTATTACGAAAATGGCGGCGCGATCCTTGAATGCCGTGTAATCTAGCAGAGGGCGCGATGAGCTTCCACAAAGTCGTTTCTGTCAAATTCCAATCGCATGCGTTCATGTGGGTAATTGTCACTGTTCAATGTCAGACGAATGTCTCTGATGACGACGTGGTCGAAGTATGTTGCATCTCGAGCCAAGTTATTCATTCTATCTGTTTGAAATGCGATGATGACGAATCGAGGACTCTCCAATGCCGTACAAGTTTTGACAGCCCAAATTTCTTTGGTGGAACCTGACGTGAGTGCAGGCAGTTCGTGCATTTCCCACTTGCGGTAAGAAATGACCACAGGAGCGTCATTTTTTGATTGCAGCAACTGCAAGCGAATGTCATCATTGTGTACGACGTGTTTGACTCTTAGCACGATGCTGTTGATCGTAATGGCGGCTGTGGTCGCCACCTGCGAATTCGCGATTTACTTTATCACCACGCAGTTGTCATCGTTTCTGCTTCTGACCAGACGAATGCACTGCCTTTCGATTGTGGCATATCTGTAGTCATGGAATATGCCAAACAGATGCTTAAGCGGAATCCACATGACGAACGCTCCATTGTTTGCGTGGCGAATATCTCCGGCGGGATAAGTCTATCCAGCAGCGGCCAAGTGTCGAGTGTCAGCATCTGCATAACAGGTGTAGCTTCGTAAAGTGCTTACTATACCTGGCGAGCGAACAGAGTCCACTTCTTTGCCATTGATTTCATAGTAGATGGAATCGAAGGTGTCACTCTACTGAATGACAATTTCAACAATGTCATTATTTTGGAAGGACTTGACATATGGGTGGTGCGTTCATGTTTCCACCCTTTGGATGGATTCATCAAACTTTGGATGATTGTACACGTCGAACACTTGTTTTGACAACATGATGTCCTTGAGATTTGAGGAATTGTAAACTTGACAAAGAGAAAGGATGATTTTGAAGACTGTGGTGTGCTCTCGATGACTGCGTCTGCGCGAGTGAACTGACGACTGCATTCTCGACATTTTTATGCTCGTGATCTTGATCCTGATCAAATACCAACCCCATTTGACAGCTTGCGCAACACCAGTCTTACGATGATGGTTTCTCCGCGGAAATTCAAGCTGCAGAAGTCCTGATCGAAAATATTCAAGGTTATGTTGTGTATTCCGCTCTTGTTCACAGGCAGGTAAATAAAATTTGGTGAAGTTCCGGCGATGGTGATGCCGGAGTCCTCCCTAACGGCGAACTGTGAGATGGACGATTGTTGAAGAAGGCACCCGATGTGACGTTACTGTCGAACTTTGAATATGTTGACGGGCAGGTCAGACACGAGAACAATTCCAGCTTCCAGTTCTCTATACGAGAAACCCAATAGCCTTCCGATGGAATCCTCAGGACGAAAGTCTATGCTATAGTACTTGCTGTAAATTTCGGTTTGAGAGAGAACACTGCCTCTTCGATGTGCTTGTGAATAAACTTGGCAATGTCGGAGATTTCGTAGCAGCCTGTCGGTATACAGATGATGCTAACAGATGGCACTCCGTTGGCAAAATAGTAGAATTTTCCGCCACTTATATTCTATATACTGTTGTAGGAATGAAAACCAATTAAAGCCAAGCCGTAAGTGCTTTCTTCGTCCAGTTGAATTGGTGGAGCAAAGTCAGCAGTCAGCGTAGAAGTGTGACCAGTCAGGGTGAACAGCAAAGACATGACTGACACTGAAGAGGTTATACACTTTGTTTTAAGGACTCCCAAATGCGTCGCCTGTGCTCCACATCCAAAATAGAGTCAATTATATGGGGAAGGCTTGCGATTCGTCTAGCGAAACGAATCCTGTCCAAGGCCAGGCGTTCCCAATCTAATTTTCGTGAAGCGTTGTATGCAAATCGCCACACGACCATATGATGAACCGTATTACACTCTTCATTGATGGTCACCATTTTTTTATAACTAGTATTTCTCAGTTCTGACGTGTTTGGTCGTAGAAAAATCTTAAACATAAATGACCGCAATTGTCCTGGTCGAATGTCTGATAGCGATCGTTATTGTAGTAGATTTTCACACTTCCACCACTACTACTACTACTACTACTACCAGCATTCAAGTATCGCACCAGTTCCACAGGCGGCTTCAAGTTACCGAAACTGTCAAAACATGTTAATGTTTTCCTACTCTTCACGTAAGCTACCCAATGCGTTCCTCGATTTTTATCGAGTCTAAATTGATGATGGCGCACTCTTTGTACATGGGCGTAGACTGAGGCAGAGCATCGCGCATGAAAACCCCAATAAAATGAGGTATTTTCAAACGTTTGACATATTTGAGCAAGTTCGCATCGTACAAAGGTTGCTTGCTATTGGGTAGCCTTATAGGGAGTTTATTGAAAAATTTTTTAGCGGTCTTGCGCAAAAACAGCCCGGATATCTTCTTACCGATGCTCTACATTGCATCATTGTGACGCTTGTCTTCGTCCAATTTTTACTGGGCATTTTTCGAAGAGATGATGGTCCTGGCAATGGTGCTGGCACCAACAGCCAATGAGCCCAGCGCTCCAAGAGCGGCGAATATCGGAAGCACAGGCAGTAGACCCCCACTCTTAGCCTTTGATTTTTTTGCGACCACCCAATTTTTTTCCTTGAGCACGGGCTGCACGCAATGCTACCAACGAAGATTTACGCAGAGCCTTTGCACCCAAGACTTCCAGCTGATCAGGCTTCAGTGTGTTGCGCAGAGTCTCGGCAATTTTCATAACGACATCTTTCTTGAAGGACTTTGATCGTTGTTTTTTTCTTCGAACAGCAGCAGCCTTCAGGCCCATGCCAAAATTAGGTTTCGCCTTCATGGTTGTGGTAACCAGCCAAGCAGCAGCTTTCTCACCGAATTTGGCGTCTTGATTTGACACGTTCCCAAGCTCAATTTTCCAGTGCCCAGTCAGCCTTGTGTCTGTCCTTCAGAGGGTACTCTGCGAGTATGCAAGTTCGTGGGACTTACAAGCAGAATTCAAAGGGTTCACACCAGAGTATCCACGTGCTAATCTTTTCTGCAGTTTGGTACCCGGTCAGCAGTATTGGTATCCAGGCAGATGCAGCTCGAACGGTAGATGATTAATCAGAGAGTTCACCACTCCACGACTTTCGTGTCCGACTGTCAGCATGACACACGCGAATGATGTTGCATACTTACTTACATAGCTGTACTCCACTTCAAGTGTCATTCGAATGTCAGATGTGGACGTGGTCACACACAAATATTCAAACAGACAATGAAAGTGGTGCAATATCAGCTGGCTCTGGAAACCATCAGTTTGGATACCATAGGTGGAGGTATTGGAGGTGACAACCATGGTGTACGTTAACATGTTGTTCTGCTACCGAATTCGTTTCGAGCGATATTTTGTGGCCCCAGCGGATGTGGCAAGACCAACGCTGTACTCAATCTACTGTTCAGCCCGAACGTAGCACGCTTCGAGAATGTTTACGTTTATTCAAAGTCGCTGTACCAACCTAAGTATCAGCTACTGCACGATGTACTCAAACAAGTCAGGGGCGTGGGCTATTTTCCATAAAGGGACAATGACGAGATAATCGATCTGTCAAAGGCGAAAAAAAACTCAATTTTCATATTTGACGATGTGGCGTGTGACAAACAGAATAAAATTGGAGAGTTCTATGCAATGGCATGCCACAAAGGGATTGACATAGCCTACTTATGTCAGACCTATTCAAAAATACCCAAACAGCTGATCAGGAACAATTGCAATATTATAGAACTATTTCGGCAACATGATATGAATTTGAAGCACGCTTCCGAAGAGCAGGTATCCCCGGATTACACCTTTGAGGAATTTCGCCGCATGTGCTCCACCTATGGGAAGGAAAAATTCGTATCTTTGGTGATTGTTAAAGACTTTGATTTGAACAGATATATTAAAGTGTAATGCTTTGAGTTCGTCATTCTGTCCGGAGCAATGGCGCCGACTACATCACATGTCGACACTGCAATTGCGAAAGTTGAACGAAAGTCAATCAGTTGTTAAAATTAGTTCTAAAAAATTATCCGACTCTGAAACTCGGAAAATCCGAACAGGATGAAACACTGAGTGAAATATTCAAACCCATTACGGTGCCGCTGAAAAGATTGAGTGCGGCAGTGCTACCTCTCATCAAGCGATCACGGCTGACAGTGAAAAAAGAAGAGAAACAGGAGTCGCCATCGACCCAAGACATGAAGAAGGAAGAAGATGAAGAAAGCTACCACAGAGATTATGGTGATGATGATGATGATAATGAAGATGACTACTTGGAAGTGTACCCTGAGGTAGTATCTCAGTTCGTAGATGAACATCGTGCAAGGTCCGGCAAAATCGATGTGAATCATGGACCAATTTACGACAGACTAAGGGCTCAATGGCTACTCGGCACTAAAGAGATGGAATTCGACAAAGATACGGGGGACATTCGCATCGATGGTGTAACTCACGAGGGCACTCCGGAACTATAAAGTTTGATTTTCTACAAAAATCCCAAATACTTGATAGCATACAAGAAAATTTTGACAGCTACAGGTGCGCATGTAGATGCGCGAGGCAGGTTGAATCCATCTCAGACTGCCAAATACGAAAATTCAATTCTACCAATGTTCGAAGCCCCTCAGTCAAAAATAGGTGGTGGAGGTGGTCGAGGTCGTGGTTATGGTCATGTCGGCGGCAATGGTATCTCAGATCAGTTGACATACAACACGAAACCTGTAGAATACGTATACTGGGATGATGTCAACGAGCTAGTTGACAGATATAGGTTACCGGTAGCCGCCAAAAATGCCGGCAGTACCTCTACCGACGAGATCGTGGCCATCATCAATGATCTGAGAGAAGCAGGTTATGTTCGATAAATGAATGCGTAGACGTTTTTTTGCATGCAACATTCGCATCATGAGCATCAACAAGTTCGGTCAAACTTCGTCAGCTCGCCGTGCACAGCAGCAGCAGCCTTACCATTTTTCTGGCGCCATACTCAACTAAACGGCCAATGGAGACATTGATGCTGCACATGTGAAAATTTCCATTGTTGAAACGCCAAGTGCACTCAATGATGTTGCCAACAAAAAATACGTTGATGACGTCATACAGAAGCTCAAAAATGACGTCATACACAAGCTCAAAGACAAGCTAGACTCCACCAAAAACAATCTAACAGCCTTGGATATTCGAGTGATAAAATTCATGTCACTTTCGATGAAAAAGCACGAAAATGCAAAGAAACGCTTGGATAAATTGGCACTGGATATTGTTGATATTCCAGCCTCTTAAGTAACGGCCAGTGCAGTTAGTGTACTGGCTCCGCTATTAGCGAAATGATGTCATCATCTGAGACAAAACAATTGGTTAATGAACTCCACGCTCCAGCCAGAAGGAATTTTCCTCGCAGACGTACCATCATCAAAGGACTCGACGATCTGTGGCAGATGGACTTGGCTTATCTTCAAAAATACTCCAAAGTCAATAAGAACTATAATTATATCCTCGTGGTGATTGATACCTTTTCCAAGAAAGCCGCGATCACAGAGAATCTCTTCAAATATTTCAGCTTGAACGGTACCTACATATGACTGGACATTTTGCATGATATTGCCAAAAACTACAACCAGCGCAAACATCTAATGATCAGCATGAAACCGTGTGACGTCACCAAAGACAATGAAGAACAGGTGTGTAAGTCAAGTTAAGATTATGCTGGACATGCTGGTTATAAAAAATTTGAAGTTGACGACTTTGTGAGGATCAGCAAAGCCAATCATGTATTTGAAAAGGGGTATACACCCAATTGGACGACGGATCTTTTCAAATTCGTCAAAGTGAAAATCACCCAACCAATCACGTACTTGCTGAAGGACTTGGAAGGGCGACCAATCAGCGGCGCTTTCTACGAACAGTAACTACAAAAAACAAAAAACCCCGAAGTCTATCTAAGGTTCTAGTGAAATGGCTTGGGTTTGACAATACACACAACAGTTGGATCGATGCCAAAATTCGCTTGTAATTCAATGGAAAAATGACACAGCTGCCACTGAAATGGGGGGCCTTTTTCACACTCGTCAGAGTGAAGAATCCGCGTGCGTCGCTGTGAATATTTCAACGGAAAATCTCTGCATTGGTGCGTCAGTCTGTCGCTATGCTTGGCGGAATGCAGTTCGAATCTGAGGAGCCATCGTCTGATCACGAGTCGATGTCTTCGTCACTAGTGTCGGTGGAATACGATTCCTCATCATCATCAGAGTGGGCAGAACGTACTGCTGAATTAGATCGAGTTTGTGGCATATACAAAGAAGCCACCAAAACTGAACCTTTTTGTGTATGCAACGCCACGTACGAGTTCCGAAACACTGACATTCTATCTGTTGAATGCGGAATAAATTTTGCTCCAAGTTTCGTACCTGCGGTGAAACTCGTGTTCAAGGTCCACACCATATGCTCCAGCCTGTTTTTCAGCATGTTTGAATGGGGCACCTTCGTGGGGGCCATTAATCGTCTGTACAATAGCCGAACTGACCCGAATGCGGCCAACAGCACCCGAATCAAACTCGACTGGGATGATGTCATGGATTTGGAATTACACACTCATGAAGAGACAACAAAAATGCGAGTTTCCAAGGATGATACCAACTTCTACCTAATGAAGCTCTAAATTCAGGAAATCCTGCATCTGGATGCGACAGTGTTGGCGGGAAGATTTGAATGTTTACTTAATATGAACTTTTGTCAATTTTTTAATGATTTATTAGCTAGTGCTAAAGATCTTGCTAGAAACAATGCTTTAACATTTGATGAGGCTATAAACTTGTGCACTATGTTATCAAAAGACGATAAACATTTATGTTTCTGTGAATGTTTATTTTATTTCTGATGTTTGTTCAGAGAGCTCTTGCAAAGTTGTTCCTTCAAAGTAAGGATCTTTGCACAAGTGTCTGACAGATATAATTCAATATCTGTCGCGGTATTAGCATGAGAAGTAGTTGTTTTCTGTCAGACATATGCCATACATACTATACAAAGTTATAGTTACTTCCTAAAGGATTGTTATCGACTGTTTCACAGTCACTTGGACATTATTTGCTCCTTGAAACAAGTATTTCATATATATATATATATATATATATATATATATATATATATATATATATATATATATATATATATATATATATATATATATATATATATATACACATATATATATTACGGAAGTATTGCCTACGGAATATCTCAGTTATTGTATGAAGTAGGTTTGTGAAATTTGGAGCGTCGATATAATGACATAAGAGCTAGAATTTGAGCATATTGACATGTCGAAGTTAACTTCCGGTCTGACCGGAAGTAACATTAACTTTCTTATTATAAAGGGAAACCCTATTTTTTTTTCTTTTCGCTTTATTCAGCATTCAATTCCCTTTCTAATGACATATCACAAGTTGGTATATAACCAGAAACTAGATCAGAAAAAAATTATTATTTTAATTCACCGAGTAGGCCGTGGAAGCAAAATGAAAGCCAAAAATTGAAAAGTTGGCAATGGAAACCATACGTCATTGATAACAGTTGCTACTACTGTGATATTTTATTTTCATTCGTAAAAAGCCGCCACAAAAAATATTGGAAAAATTGGGAAAAAAACAATACTCTGTAGGTCCATAACTTAAATAGGAACATACAACTTTTTCTTGCGTGTACTATTCAGCATAACCATTCCTTTCTAATGATATAATAGAAAGTAATTTCTTGAAATGAAATACCAAAAAATCCAATTATTATTCTTCAAATAACAAATCAGATTATTGCCATATGCAAAAATAACATTAAAAATAATGTGGAATGATAAATTATAACCTGTGGGTTCTAGGTTAAATAGGAACATAAAAGTACTTGGTCTGTGCCATCGTCCATAGATATTCTAATATCTACCTATGGACGATGTTTGTGCTATTCAGAATAATCATTCCATTGCAATAATCATTCGAACCAAAATATTAACAAGTAGGCTGATTAAGATGTATTTTGGAATGAAACAAAAAAGAAACGAGAGCTCTCACGAACGCTGCTATCCATATTATTTTGACGTTCGAAGTAGTGTTTTTGATTCTGCCATTTTAAAAGGGTTTGGAAATCGAAATCAGTTAGTGGAATATTCAAAAAATGACCCGTTATTCACGAACCGAACAAATTGACATGCTTCTCATTTATGGTGAATGTTTAAAAAATTCTTATGCCGCTGAACGATTGTATTTAGAGCGATATCCAGGGAGGCAGCAACCGTCAAGAAGGTATTTCCAGTGGCTTGAAGAAAAATTAAGAACTGAGCCTGATGTTCACGAAGACCAAGAATCATTTGTTATTAATGAGGAAACTGAAATTAATGCTTTAGTACAATATGATAGCACAATTTCCTCAAGGCAGATTGACGCCGAATTAGCTATAAGTAAGGACTCTGCTAGGAAAATTTTGTAAAAACATCAATTTAAATCCTTCAAGTATCAGTTGCATCAACATTTGTATGAAAATGACGGTGAAAGGTGCCTGGAATATTGTAATTGGTTTCTTCGACAAAATGCTGAGAATCACCTATTTAACTATTATATCTTGTTTACGGACGAGTCAAGATTTACCAACAATGGATTATTTAACAGGAATAATACAAGGTAGGTACTGTACTTTATTTGGATTATTGTCGATAGTCAAAGTGTAAAGTGCTAAAAGTGTGAACGGTCTTTTGTTTCAGGTACTGGGCGATAGAAAACGAGCACCGGTTTCGACCAGGTGGCTTCCAGGAGAGATTTGGTGTGAATGTTTGGGCAGGAATAGTTGGAACTCATATTGTTGGCCCCATTCTTTTTCAAGGCCAACTAACCGGAGAGAGATACTTTAATTTTTTAACGAATGAAATTTCGGAATTCATTAACAACCTACCAGCGGAAATAACTGAGAGAATGTACTTCCAGCAAGATGGCGCCCCTCCGCATAATTCAAGAATAGCGAGAAATTATCTTCAAAATCGCTTTCAAGAGAGACTTATAACAACCCATGGTCCAGTCAGGTGGTCACCAAGGTCACCCGATCTTACTCCATGCGACTTTTTTCTATTGAGGCATCTTTAAAATAGGGTGTATTCCACATAGCCTACAACTCTACATGAGCTAGAAGTAAAAATTCGTAGAGCTTTCCAAGATATCACGCCCCAAATGTTGAGAAACGTTTTACATGAAAATATCACCAGAGTCAATAAATGTATTGACGCTGAGGGAACGCATTTCGAACATTTGTTTTGAATTTATTTTATCTTTAATCCTATCAATTTGAATTTTTTTTTTCTATAAATCTGTTTTTTTGTTATTTGAATAATAATGATTGGATTTTTTGGTATTTCATTTCAAAAATTTACTTTCTATTATATCATTAGAAAGGAATGGTTATGCTGAATAGTACAGGCAAGAAAAAGTTGTATGTTCCTATTTAAGTTATGGACCTACAGAGTATTGTTTTTTCCCAATTTTTCCAATATTTTTTTGGCGGCTTTTTATAACGCCGACGAATGAAAATAAAATATCACAGTAGTAGCAACTGATATCAAGTGACGTATGGTTTCCATAGCCAACTTTTCAAATTTTGGCTTTCATTTTGCTTCCACGGCCTACTTGGTGAATTTCAATAATAATTTTTTTCTGATCTAGTTTCTGGTTAGATACCAACTTGTGATATGTCATTAGAAAGGGATTTGAATGCTGAATAAAGTGAAAAGAAAAAAAAATAGGGTTTCCATTTAAAATAAGAAAGTTGATGTTACTTCCGGTCAGACCGGAAGTTAACTTCGACATGTCAATATGCTCAAATTCTAGCTCTTATGTCATTATATCGACGCTCCAAATTTCACAAACCTACTTCATACAATAACTGAAATATTTCGTAGGCAATACTTCCGTAGCCACCCGGTATATAAAATCAGCTGGGGACTTCTCGGGTCATGTCTTCGAGACGAGAACTCTAGTACTCTACTTGTCCCACAATTCTGTTTTCAATTTCGTGTTTTCGATAAACTTCGATGAATATTATTTCGTACCTACAAATAGTAGGCTGTATGGAAATATGAAATAGATATGCCTACATTAAAATCGGGTAAATGTTTGTTGTTGTGACATTTGTACCAGGTACAGTGTACCAGGTACAGAGGATTGAACCCAGATAGCTAATTGGTGTTAGCGATAATTTTCGGATACAAATGCTCTCAGTTTTATAATTTTTATTCATTGTTAATTTGTATGCACAGTGCCGATTATAACCAAGAAGTTTGAAACAGCTGTCCACTGTTTACGTTTTTCGGTGAGTATGATTTGTGAAATTGAGAGCATTATATTTTTGTTTTTCTTATATCTTACATATCTTCGAGACGAGAACTCTAGTACTCTACTTGTCCCACAATTCTGTTTTCAATTTCGTGTTTTTCGATAAACTTCGATGAATATTGTTTCGTACCTACAAATAGTAGGCTGTATGGAAATATCAAATAGATATGCGTACATTAAAATCGGGTCAATGTTTGTTGTTGTGACATTTGTACCAGGTACAGAGGATTGAACCCAGATAGCTAATTGGTGTTAGCGATAATTTTCGGATACAAATGCTCTCAGTTTTATAATTTGTATTCATTGTTAATTTGTATATATATATATGTAATATATATATATATATATATATATATATATATATATATATATATATATATATATATATATATATATATATATATATATATATATATATACAGTGAGGGGCAATATTATGGAATAAATTCAGTTTTTCGAGAATAGGCAACTTTTGAGACAAATCCCGAAACATGTCGATTTTTATTTCCAAATTATGATTTTGTGGCAGATATGTCATACTAGTGACGTCATCCATCTTTGCGTGATGACGTAATCGATGATTTTTTTAAATGAGAATAGGGGTCGTGTGATAGCTCATTTAAAAGGTTATTCAATTCTCTATTCAGTGATATGAACATCAACATAATTATTTATACAGGGTGGCCAAAAAAATATTTAATTTGTAAATGAAATTAATTGTCACAAAAAGAAGTATTATCATTTATTAAATACAAAATTACATTGTACTACTGTCGGAAAACAGAAAAAAAATTATTTGACAAATAAAAATTGCTTTTCGCTTAAATTAAATGTTCAAATTGCCACCCACCGGCCTCTTGGCAGTAATGGAACCGACGAATACATTCTTCTTGAACATTGTGGATCATTTCTGGAGGTATATTACGAATTTCCAATCTAATTCTATTTCTTAAATCTTGTAAATTCTGTGGTCTATCGATGTAAACTTTTGATTTTAAGTAACCCCATAGGAAAAAATCAACTCTATTGTTCCTCGTCGACCAATCCATCTCCTAGGGAAACATCTGTTTAAAAAATCACGAACAGGACGTGCAAAGTGCGGAGGTGCACCGTCTTGCTGAAACCATATGTTTTCATTTGGCGAATTACGATCATTTTCATTTGGAAACATGTCTGTAAGGGCGGGTATAAGTTCATTTTGTAAAAAATCAAGATATATTTGCCCCGTAAGAGACCCATCGAAGAAAAAAGGACCTATAATTCTATCCTCGACTATCCCTGCCCACACGTTTAGTTTTTGAGGGTGCTGAGTGTGTACCGCAGTCATCCAATGGGGATTATCTTGACTCCAATATCTGCAGTTTTGCCGATTCACTGTTCCATTTAAACAGAAGGTTGCTTCATCAGAAAAAAGGATTTCACGAATGAAGCGTGGATTTTGATTACATAAATCTTGCATTACTTCACAAAACTGCATTCGGCGATCTGGATCATCCTCATTGATTTCGTGGACATTATGAATTTTATACGGATGATATTTCTCTTTTTTCAGCACACGTAAAACAGACCTTTTAGAAATGTTTGTATCAGCTGCAATTTGCCTAGAATTAATTTGAGGATTCTCTGCCACACTTAATAATACAGACAGTTTCACATCCTCATTCATTGGTGGACGACCAGCATTTGCAACATGTTTCACGTGTCCAGTTTCTCTAAATTTCTTCTCAATTTTACTAACAGTGGATTGTGTGATAGGCGTATTAGGATATTTTATGGTAAATAAATTACATACTTCTTGTTGTGTTCTGGTTCTATCTCCATATCCAACCATAATTAATACTTCGATTCTTTGTGTTTCAGTTAATGGGGCCATTATTTATTTATTTCATGAAATAAACTAGTCCTTATGAGAAAATGTCAAGAACTGACTTACATTTGACCCAAGCCAACTCGATTTGTAAAAACTATACTTTTTGCTATCTCTTTAGTTCTCATTATTTATTTGCCTAATATCGGAATTTATTTTTGTTTCTTCATAGTAGTAGAAAGCACAGCAGTTCTAAACATTTATTTATAAACTGTTTCAAGTGTTTCAATAGTAGACAAAATCAATGAGGATGATCCAGATCGCCGATAGACCACACATTTCCAAGATATGACAAATAGCATTACATTGGAAATTCGTAATTCAACTCCAGAAATGATCCACAATGTTCAAGAAGAATGTATTCGTCCGTTCAATTACTGCCAAGAGGCAGGTGGGTGGCAATTTGAACATTTAATTTAAGCGAAAAGCAATTTTTATTTGTCAACTAATTTGTTTTTCTGTTTTCCGACAGTAGTACAATGTAATTTTGTATTAAATAAATGATAATACTTCTTTTTGTGACAATTAATTTCATTTACAAATTAAATATTTTTTTGGCCACCCTGTATAAATAAGTATGTTAATGTTCATATCACTGCATAGAGAATTGAATAACCTTTCAAATGAGCTATCACACGACCCCTATTCTCATTTAAAAAAATCATCGATTACGTCATCACGCAAAGATGGATGACGTCACTAGTATGACATATCTGCCACAAAATCATAATTTGGAAATAAAAATCGACGTGTTTCGGGATTTGTCTCAAAAGTTGCCTATTCTCGTAAAAATGAATTTATTCCATAATATTGCCCCTCACTGTATATATATATATATATATATATATATATATATATATATATATGTTAGATTGGATTCCACTCAAACCCGATTTTAAAAACTTTACTTTATTTTACAAACAATAAGATTTTCAAATACAATAATTTAACGTGAACTTGCACGGACTAAAGCTTGCAGCAGTAATAGTGATGCGTCGATCTTGGAGGTTTCTTTTATAGTCTTGGAGATGCTGACTGGGTGTCTTCTGGCTTCTACGTCTTCAATAAATAACTGGAATTGCGTTACAGAATAACCTTGATAGTCGGCGACATCCTGGCACCATTGGGATTAACTGCGTAGATAACTGCGCAATTTGGAATAAAGGTCCATTGAATTTTTTCATATAACAGCTCCCATCATTTTGAAAAAGTTGATGCTTTGGATGCAGCAACTTTTAGGCAAGAGTTTTGTTGCTCGAAATTGGATTCAATTGGAGTTCCTCTTCTTCGATGTCTTCTCCAATGTGGATATTTGGTCGCTTCATCAAAGGGATGAATCTTGATAGGGTTCTAAACGTTCCTCGTCCTGGAGGTCTTGGGGGTAGATCATCATTTCTTGATGCCATTATTCCAAGTTTTACAGTACGATTTTTCTTGCATTTACAAAAAATGTATAAAATTATCAAAATACAAATTATTACAATTATGAAATAGGTAAACCAAGAAATATGTTTTGTTACAAAAGGTTCATTAATTATTCTATCAAGATCTTCTGAATATTGATCTAATTTATGTTGCGCTATATTCAAATCATCGACATTTAATTTACTGAGTTTCATTGGCTTTAAATTTGGAAGATTTTTCTTTTCTGGTAGATGATTACAACATTCATATGGAATTGAAATAGTATGGCTGTTATATGTAACATTCTTTTCAAAATTCAATAGAGATTTGGAATATACTCTCGTTATGCCAATGAATGCATTACATTCTGGTTGCAACTTCAAAACTGAATTTGTTTTTATTACTTTTGACATTGGTTCAAATCCTGAACATTTCATTGTGATTGGAATGGGATCTGATAAAGTTATAAGCCATATATTTGGATCTAAGTTGAAGACATTATAATCTTTAGCAAATAATAAAGACGTTTCGCAAATTCTCGGTAATTGAAACAAGTGTTTGAAAATTTGGGCCTCACATATAGCATTACTGTCAATGGGGTATGGCAAAATATTTGAACATAATTTCAAATTCAAACTCAAATCTTTGCAATCATTAAAATTTTCCAAGATAAAATATAACATGGAATCATCATCTTTTGCAATAAATTTATGATTTGTTGTTAAGATATGATGAAGTCCTGTCCTGTTGTCAAGGATGGGAATAGGATATAATTGATAACTTGTATATAATTCGGGTTCGACAAGAGGAATTTTTAAGACAAAAACAACTCTGTTATCAGTTTGAAAAGCTTGTAGATCAATTAGATCTAAATATTTTGAAATTGATGTCATTTTTACTGGCAAAGGTAACTTATGAGTTTCCATAGATTGTACGACTTCTTGAAGGTTATAGAGTAAATCGTTTGGTGTTATGATTGATGAATGAATTATTCTCAATCTCGCAAATGTAATAGAGTTCAAGATATCATCAAGATATGATTCTATAAATAAATAACTTTCCATAAGTTCTTCGCAAAGTTCTAGTGTCCTTGTTTTTGCTTCCATTAGGTTGAAATTATCTGTAATGTCGACAATAAGATTATTAATCTCTTTAATATCCTCATTAAAAGTGACTTCATCAATTTGAAGCTTTTGAATAGTAGTATTAAAATTTTTAATAACTGAAGTTACTACTGAAATCTGATTTTTCATGAGATTTTCTAGTTCATGTTCATCATTCGTAATTTTGTTGATACAATCGTTAAAATATTCGCCATCACTACTATCTAAATTTCCTGAAATTGCCTTCCATACGGTTCCTATACCGTTTATTAATCCACGTTTCACACGACTACGAAAGTTCGGTGTATCTAAAAATACTTCTTGCAATTTCAGTGTAAGTGAATCTGCTAGTTGTGTTAATAGGCTAATATGCGTTTTAACGTCTGCATAAAAATATTTCATCCGTGCACTTTCATTTTCTGCAAAGTTATTAACTAATGTATGCAATATATTATTATTCTGCTCTATGGCGTTCCTTATCGAGGTTAAATCTTTATAAACTAAGAATGTCCATTTATCGTTCGTGATTTTTATTTCTTCTCGCTGATGATAATAAATACCTATTGTATTGTTGATAGGGACAACGGAGTATTGTCCGAAAGTTGTTGCTGTTAAGACTGCAGATATCGCGATTAGCAGCATCGTGAATCTGAAAATAATTATTCATAGTAAGGTTTCATTTTATCGAAATTTATCTTAGATTCTTGATTTGTATTTAAGTTTTTCAATAGGGCTGAGTTTTTGTAGACTTCAATTATTTCAAATGGTCCGTTGAACTTATTTTTGAGTTTATTACCTATCTGCGATTCTTTGACATAAACTTTATCTCCTTTCTTATAGTCAGGGGGTTCGTGTTTGATATCTTTGTCAAAGCGTTGTTTTGCTTTTTCCTTTCTTTGCTCGGTTCTAGCGCGGGCAATTTTATAGAAATACTTAATTCTGTTATTCATGTCTCTGACGTATTTGGTTATAAGGTCTTTCTCATTATACAGAGTGTATGGAACTCTACTTGCGGTATGTCCGAATATTAATTCGTAAGGGGTAAATCCGTGAGTTTTATTTTTTGTAATATTATAGCATATAGTAGCGAATGGTAAAATGTCTAAGGGATGGTCGTTTGGACTTTCTGCTACGTGTGCTCTAATCATTTCCATAAGTGTAGCATGATAACGTTCTATACTTCCATTACTTTGGGGATGGTCTACACTGGAAAAGGTGAGTTTGATATCGTATAAATTACAAAGGTCTTTCATTAAGTGATTATTAAATTCTTTTCCACTATCGCAGTGAATTCTTTGAGGTGTTCCATAGTGTTGGAAATAAATTAACAGTGAGTATATTACGGATTTTGCAGATTTATCTTCAAGTGGATAAGATTGAACAAATTTTGTTAATTCATCAGATATGGTTAGTGCATAATTTTTCGTTGGGATTTCTATAATATCTGCATTTATTCTTTCAAATGGAACCTTTGGAGTTTCAGTTACTATCATTGGATTGTCTAAATTCTTTCTGCAAATTTTTGTTTTCTGGCAAATTTCACATTCTTTGATATATTTTTCAACATCTTTTATTAATCCTTGCCAATTATATTTTTGTTTTATTCTTCTTATAGTTTCATTTATACCTCTGTGCATGTTGGCTTTTCCACTGTGATACTGTTCAAGTATTATTGGAATTTGATCCTTATCTGGGGTTTGAACTATATCTTGGCAGATTTGAAATTTAATTTCGTCTACTTCTGCTAATATATAGGAAAGCATTTCTTGAATTGGAAGATCTGGATTATTTTCGACGTGGTAAGTTTTTGATGGTTCGAATAAATTTTTATCTTTATAAAGTGAGGTGAACATGTATTCAATAGCTTCCGTAGGATCGAAAGGTACTGGAATAATATAATATTTTCTGTGTTTTACTGATGAACTGTTGAGAACATTAATTTTGTTATAGGAAAATAAATCATATTCTTCCTCTAATATATCTTCTAAAATTTTTTCATGTAGCTCGGTTGCTTTATGTTCTTGTGGAAAAATTATGATGTTTTTATGGTTTTTATCTAATAATTGAGCATTTGAGAATTCAAATTTAGAATAATCAATTAAAGATTTTGTTTTATAAAGTTTAACAAAGTTTTTGAGTTCTTCTAAAACTGTTTCGGGTGCAACAATTGTTTCTGTGGCTGATACTTCTTCTTGATCTTCATTTGTCATATGAATTTTCGAATAAAATTTTGCACATTGATTAAAGTGATTCACTTTGATTCGTGATAAAGCATCCGCATTTTTATTAATTTTTCCAGGTTTGTAAATAATTTCATAAGAATATTCCTCAAGTTTGAGCCGCCATCTAGCAAGTCTGCTACCGGGATCTTTTATTGAGAATAGCCACGTTAATGGTCTATGGTCAGTTACTAAAATAAATTTTCTTCCGAATAAGTATGGTCTAAAATGTTTCACCGCCCATACGATTGCTAATAGTTCTCGTTCGATAGTAGAATATCGTGTTTCTGCCGGACATAAGGTTCTTGAGGCATACGCGATTGGAAGGTCTTTTCCGATGGTTCCTTGAGAAAGTATTGCTCCTATGGCAAAACTACTCGAGTCTGTTGTCAAAATAAATACTTCATTAAAGTTTGGATATATCAAAATAGGGCTTTGTATCAAATAGTTTTTCAAAGTTTCAAATGCTTCTTTGCATTCTTCGTTGAAATTAAATGGTATGTCTTTTTGTAGTAAACGTGTTAGAGGTTTTGTAATTTTCGCAAAATTTGGGATAAATCTCCGGTAATAACCCGTGAGTCCTAAAAATGATTTTATTTCTTTTTGATTTTTTGGTTCAGGGAATTCTTTTACACATTCAATCTTTTGAGGATTAGGTTTAACTCCTTCTTTTGTAATTAAATGTCCAAGATACGCGACTTCTTTTCTAAGAAATTCACATTTATCGGGTTGAATTTTGAGGTTGGCTTTTTGTAATCTCTGAAAAATTTCAGTTAGTCTTGAAATATGTTCATGAATGGTTGCTGAGTAAATTATTATATCGTCCATGTAGACTAGACATCTTTCATTTTGAATTCCTAATAAAATATTGTCCATGACACGTTGGAAAGTACTTGGGGCGTTCTTCAAGCCAAATGGCATACGACAATACTCGTAATGACCATTTTCCACTGAAAATGCAGTTTTTGGAATGTCTTTAGAATCAATTTCAATCTGGTGAAAACCTGAAGCTAAGTCAAGTGTTGTAAAATATTGGCATTGTCCTAACTGGTCAAGTAAGTCAGTAATATTGGGTAAAGGATATTTATCGTCAATGGTTACTTCATTGAGTTTTCTGTAATCAATTACGACTCTCCATTTTTGTTTACCTGATGCATCCAATTTTTTAGGTACAACCCAAACTGGGGATGACCATGGGGATATAGATGGTCGTATAATTCCTTGGTCTAACATTTTTGAAATTTGTGTTTTAACTTCATTCTTATGGATCTGTGGGTATCTGTATGATTTTGTGAAAATAGGTTTAGCATCGTTGGTATCAATAGTATGTTTGATCTCATTAGTGAAAGTTAGTTTGTCACCGTCTAAATAAAATATATCTGAGAATTTTAAGCATAATTCAGTAATCATTTCTTTTTCCTCATCATTAAGATGTTCAGTTCTCAATTGTTTTTTGATTTCGTACTCTCTGTCTACTTGTGTGTCAGAATAAAAGTCATTTTCTGTGTTGAAATTCATAATTGATTCTGTATCAATTATTGGTTCTAATATCAAATCAGAAAAATTTACTGTCTTTGGAATATTGTTGACATTAGCAACTGTTGTAAAGAATTCTCCTTCATTATTTATTCTTACAAGGGCATTAGGCAGGCGAACTTTGTCCTTTTCCTGAGCTAACAGTATAGCATCAACGTTGGTTAAATTTGTGTTCAATTTAAATACTTGTTCTGTTCGGGGTTCAATAGAAATTGTATTTTCAAATTTTAATTTGGGAATTTTGTTTTGTTCTGTGCAAATTTGTTCTTGTTTTTTCAATTCTACCTTGAATAGTGGGACAGTTTTGAAATTTGTTTTCAAAATTTTATGTTTTATGTCGACGATTCCGTCATAGTGTTCTAAAAAGTCTGCTCCTAATAATCCATCAAATTCTATGTCAAGATCGTGTACGTATACTTTGTGAAAATCATTATCTTTAAAAGGTACCATAACCGATTCTGTGATTATAATTTTCTCATCAGTTATTCCACGAATTGGTAAATTTTCTCTGTTTCGCAAATTATATTGTTCAACTACTTTTGGTTTTAGTATCGAAATTCCTGCTCCTGTATCAATTAAAAATTTGTATCGGTTTGTAATGTCTTTTATATAATATAAATTGTTTGGATTAACAGAATTTAAACTAATTTCTGGAGATTGCTTTGTATGAAGTTCGTGCAATTGACTCGTTCCGGTGTTTTGTCCTGAATCTGCAACAATTTTGTCTGTTCGGCAAGATTGTTCAAATTCTCTGTTGTCGTTTCTTCTTGGTTCGCATATTGAATTGCTGGAGGTCTGTCTAGAGATAGACGCGAATGAAAATCCTGATTGTTTATTTCATCATAATAAAATTCATTGTTGGAAGTGTAATCTTCGTATTGCGAGTCTGGATAATAATTATTAGCAGTATAATAATTATTAGATGATGCGTCATTGTAAGGATAAAAGTTCTCAATGTATTCATTTTGAAAGTAAGAGTTGTCACTAAGTTCATGTTGAAAGTAAAAGTTTTCAACTGGTTGCTCAACATAATTTGTTTCATTGAAATGGTGTGTTTGATGTGTCTTTTGAAAATTGGGATTTTTTTGAATTACTGGTTTTCTCGGTTGAAACCTGTTGAATTGTTGTGCTGGATTTCTTTGGAATTGATTTGGCCTGTGTTGGAAATTTTGAAAATGAGTTGGTCTTTGTCGAAACATTTGAACGTTTTGAGATGTTGGCATTGATGGGTGTTGAGAATTCTGAAAATTCTGAGGGTTTCTGTTAAAGTTAGGATTGAAACTTACAGATTGTTGGTAGTTTCTTTGAAATTGTGGATTATATGGACGTACAGTAGTTTGCATTTTTCTTTGTTGATTATTAAAAGTATTTTGGGTTTTTCCATGGTTATATTTTTGAGTTTCGAAATATGATAATTGTAGTTCTCTTTTAATTCTTAAACATGCTTCGATCATATTCGCTGGGTTACTTGCGCGAATGATATGTCCAAGTCGGGGTTCTAGTCCTGCTAAAAGTGTATTCAACACCATAGATTCAATAAGTGTTGATTGTGCCGTTTTTTGTAAGTGGGTTAAATTCGATTTCTGAATACATGAAAGCATTTTTGCGTTGTGGGTTTGTAGTCTAGAAAAGAATGTGAGAGCGCTTTCTCCGTTTAATTGTTTGATTCTTTGTAAATCTTGAATAAGTGATGTTAAATCTCTAGCGTCACCAAAATGAGCATTTAAAAGAGTCTTGATTTCACCATAAGTGTCTGAATTTCGTGAATTTATCAATTGAGAAGCTTTTGATTTCAATTTATTTTTTTATATGAATGGTCAATAGAACTTTTTGTTGACCGATTGCCATTTGTTGGGCAGCATCGCAAGCATTTAAAAATGTATTCAATGTGATTGGATCTCCATCATATTCAGGAATGATTGAGAATATTTCAGATAATTTATAAGGTTCTAATTCTGGAGGAACATCAGTATGTTCTCGTTCATTATTTAAATTTTCGTCGGTTGATGACATTTTGAGTTGTTTTTCCTTAAGATTGTTAACGAAAAATTGGGTAGATTGTCAAAATTGGTAATAGGACAGTTTCAAAATTAAAAATTCAAAAATAGAAATTTCAAATTTTGAAATCACGTACTTCGAATATTTAAAATATTTAATCTAATGACTAGGATGATTCAATGTTACTTACACTAATTCCTTACAGCTAAATCGATTTCTTCGTGTTGGTTTCTTTGGGTTGACGGAAGATGAAATCATTTCTACTGTGTGAGGCTAGCGCTACTCTGGGATGAGCAACGTTGGACGACTTCCGCGTGTTTCTCGATGCCTTCTTGGACAGCAAGATGAGCAGCGTACAGCGACTTACGCGTGTTTCTCAGAGCCACAGAGACCGTCTTCTCGTCTTTGCTTCTGGTTCTTCTCCCTTGAAGGTTTGGTAACCACCACCGTTGTGTAGGGATGTCTTCTTTCTTTTTCTTCGTTTCTTCGTGTGAGGGGGCCTTACCCTCGGCTAATTATTCTTCTTTTTTTCGGTGTTGAGGGATCCTACCGACTGCGCCAATTTGTTAGATTGGATTCCACTCAAACCCGTTTTTAAAAACTTTACTTTATTTTACAAACAATAAGATTTTCAAATACAATAATTTAACGTGAACTTGCACGGACTAAAGCTTGCAGCAGTAATAGTGATGCGTCGATCTTGGAGGTTTCTTTTATAGTCTTGGAGATGCTGACTGGGTGTCTTCTGGCTTCTACGTCTTCAATAAATAACTGGAATTGCGTTACAGAATAACCTTGATAGTCGGCGACATCCTGGCACCATTGGGATTAACTGCGTAGATAACTGCGCAATTTGGAATAAAGGTCCATTGTATTTTTTCATATAACATATATATATATGAAAACTAAAAGTTCGGGTTGAACCGCGTCTGGAATTTGTTGAAATTCGACGTTTCGGCTCCGATTTTGGAGCCATTTTCAAGAACTGAAAAAGAAAGAAAATAAGAAAATTTATAAATGGTTGAAACGTAATTCTACGCTGAGGTCTCAATCTGCCTACTCCTCAGGTTTAATTACGTTCGGTTTTTGTGACTTGACGTCGGGGTCTCAATCTGCCTACTCCCCATGTCTCGTCACTGGTTCTCTCTAAGGTCTCAATCTGCCTACTCCTTCGAGAGAACTGAGGAATTGTGGGTTGAGGAACTGTATTTATAGTGGACGTGGCTGTAATGGCCGTGTGCAATGTATTGGCGCGAGGTGAACTATGGGCGGGAACTGAGTTGGCGCTAGATGAGCTGTGTGCGGGAACTTGGTTGGCGCTAAGTGAGCTATGTGCGGGAACTGGGTTGGTGGGAAATGAGTTGATGCGTGCAATGAGAGGCTTCCAGGTATTGGGAAGTCTACGTCCGTCGTCGCGAGTGTTGAGAGAAGCCCTCGAGATAGAGAAGCGCCCCACATAAACCCCCCACATAAACCGGTAATCTAACTTGTAAAATCATCATAATTATTATGTATGCAAATCAGTTAGCCAAGTACACTGTATTATTAAGAGAGTATAAAGTGATTTGATGTAGGCGATTTAACGTAGGCAAATGTTATGTTATTTCTTTAAAAAGGCTTCGAAGAGAACGAAAAAAATGTCCCAGGAACATCCTAAAAATAGCAGCATGTGGCGAACATTTGGGAATACATACATGTTCAATTCATGTATGAACAGAACATTGCAGTAAAGGTTTGATGTCTCAAAAACTCTTACTTTTAACATCTCTGAGTTGTTTTTGTGCTTGCTGGGATGATGGAAGTATAATAAAAAATATTGTAATTATCTGAAATAGTTCAGTTTACTAACTCAGGTTGCATTAGGCATTTGATGAAATGTATTTTAATTATTGAAAAAAAAAGTCACTTATATTTTATTCTTGTAAATTTCTTTGCTGAGAATGCCAGTACATCTGGCAAAGCATCAATCAAAATTTCATAACTTTTAAATATTAGACTAGCATGTACCTGTACCATTCCTCGTGCGTTTTTTTTTGTATGCCCCATAAAAGAGGCCAATTATTCCATGTCATTTTCATTGATATTCATTACTTGTAAGATTGTCGCTGTTTGCTTCCTGAATTTGGTAGAAGTTAAAGAATCAGCATTTTGTGCACCACAAGCAGAAGCAAAACTACGAATCACACTAACACCATGATACCATCCTTTCTATGAATGGGGATTGGCAAAAAGATATTCATTCGACTCAGGAATATCTTTAATGATTTTACGAACTTTCAGTAGGAGTTCTATTTTCTGTTGCATGAAAGGTGAAAACAAAATGGGTACTGGGCGACTACCTTTACCACCAGAAACCACCCGCTTGAAATTTTTGCACAACAATTTTTCAGTTGTTGACAAGCTTTCTAATAATTCTTTTCGATTATTTGATTCAGAAAAATCTTTAAGATATGTCAAAGTTTTTAAATATTGAACCTCTACAATTCTTTTGCGGTTCAATATCAATACTAAAGCCATAATGCCTTTTGACAATCTTTTGTAATTAGAAATCAACGTATTATCGTCGTATTCAATATTCCTTTGGTCATTTTCTAGTATTTGAAGAAGTATATCAAAACTTTCTTCAACTTCCTTTCTCACATAATTATTGAAGTCTGTTCCTTGAAGCAGAATGGACATAAATTTCTTCTGTCCCAAATTCGACGTTTCCTTCTGGAAACATCTACTGAAGAATTTATTTGTGGAACCTACATATAGATATTGAGGAGGTTAGGGAAAAGTGTTAAAAAGTGAAGATTTTGAAGAATTTGTTTAACCAAAATGTATTCTTATAGGTTGCAAATATGAAAGAACGCTTACTAAAAACGTGATATTATCTCGTTAAAGATGTTGACTAATTGAGTTAAAGAAATACAAAGCAAATTCTTCAAATGATAGCCAGAATGCCCTGTATTATTGAGCACATATTTTTTGTAAGTAACTGAAAGAGACAAATTTATGCAGAAAGTTGGCAAGCAACATATAGGAAAAAATATTGTTATTGGAATTTCTGAATATCTCTGATGGCAGTTCGTTTACGCATGTCTGATAACTAAAATATCCGTTGGGACTTATGTCACGTGAAAACAGATTTGGAGGGGATTTCAAAAATAAAAAAGTTAATGTGACATAGACATTTTGCGGGAGATGAATTTAAAAAAAAACACGATTTAGTCTTACGATTAGGTGAAGTCATGCCCTGTATATTGAAGCAAATATTGAATATTCTCAACCCGTAAATAGAATTTGAATGACCTAATATTCGTAATTGAAACTTATTACATTATTTATCCTTCCTAAATTAGACATTGGTTAGTAAATTCAAAGTAAATAACCTACATTTTTTATTTTTTTTCAGTACATTTTTTCAGTAACAATTTTCAATATCTTGTCAACTTGACTCACCCTTCGACACCACAGTCATCTTTCTTGTAAATTCTCACCAAATCTGAGGTCACGTGATATGTGCCCCAACGGATTTTTTAGTTGACAGAAATGCAGAAACGAATCGCCGTTATAGTTATTCTGAAATTTCAATAACAATTTTTTTTTCCATATGGAGGACATTGTTATGTCATTGAGCACTTTCCTATGCTAATAAGCTTCTAACTTCTAAAATCTTGGTGAAAATCTCAAATCCGCGATGTCTCAGATGTGAATATGAATGAACGTCGTTATGAATAATTCTGGGTATTGATTGTGCATGGGCGAAAACAAAAAAAAAATTATTTCAAAATATACCATGTGATTACTGGTACAGCTGCAAATTCCTATAAAATTAATATGAACAGGCAAAAGAGTTAGCTGACACGTTATCGACAAAAATTATTTCAAGCTAAATTTGAGGAAAAAAATAATTCTTTCCAGTATTTTCCGATATCTTTGTAAATGTTTTTTTTTCTTCTGAATAGCTCCACTGCAGTGGAAAATTTGTATTTTGACGGTAATGATAGAACTTTCTCAATTTCTCCACAACAGAATTGAAAATTTTTTTTTTTGCCGGGGCCCTCACTCTTACATTGAATCGTATCTATTAATCAGTACCCTACGACTATGTGATAATATGGCAATCCGAACACATCATATTTTTCTGACTGAATCAAGTTTTGATGATATTCGTGCATGAGAGTTTCACTTGGCACACTGGTTGAAAATAGTTCGTCAAATTAAAGAGGTTTTTAAGTTTATCATAGAAACATGATTTCAATCAGGAAACCATGGTTTGTTTGGAGTGCCATATCACCACAATAGTAGAATTCTGATATTACTGTTAGATACACACCAATGACACATCGAGGCTCCTGGCATAACTTTTTTTTTTCAATTTAGTGCCATATGGTGTGGAGTATTTGATAGAGTTCCATCATTATTGTCGAAGTACAAATGTTCTCCTATAGTCGAGATATTCAGAAAAAGAAATAGAGATATTGGAAAATATTGGACAAAATTAATTTTTTCAAATAATTTCTTGAAACTCTGCATATTAATTTGAAACTAAATGCTCAGCAACATTTCAAATAACTTGTCATTTAACCCCACATTTTGCCCCTTCATTGTATTTTTTTTATGCCACCACAGCAGTGATTTTGTGACATGAGTAAGAATCGATTTTCAGGTTGTTGGACATACACAATCGAGCAACTAGAGTTTAGATATATTATGATTACCTCATTTCCTTTAAATTCATCCCTTTTTTGGCTTTCTTTTTCAGGTTTTGAGTCGAGTTTCTGGCCATGAGATCTTTCTTCAGATATTATTGACTAGAACAGAAGAGTAAAGTAGTTGGAAGAATATTCTACAATTTGTTTTTTCTTCCATTTTTCGTAGATTTGTCAGAAAATTATTCAGAATTTTAAGTAATATTTTTCAGAGAAGATATCCAGGATGAGTCAGAATAAGACCGACATACTTCGCATACAGATTCATTACCTCATTTCGAAGAGAAAAGTTTCTATTAATATATACCATAAACTGCATCCCCATTGATATACTGTGTGACGAAAGTACGAAAAAAAATTGAGAATAATTTTTTTTCTTCTGAAGGAAAAAAATAAAGAATTGGTACATTAATCTAGGTTTATAATTATAGTAATTTGAAATTATAGTATTTGATTTGCATAAAACAGTGGTGTAGTTACGGTGGTATTTCCCTTCATATTTTCTTCAGACAAGTGAATGAACAAAGGAGTGTTTGACATCAGTACGGTTTATCGATACTCAAATGAAAAGTCATAATATTCCAGGTGTTTAAAAGTGGAGGTTTATGAAATATTTTCAAAATACTGAAAATTTATCCTGCGTAGAGACATAATTGTCTATGTGCAATAATGCTAATTTCTTACAACAAATCGGAATATTTGTCGACTTCCTGAACATTTGTTGGGCTAATTGAAAACATAGAACAGTTGAGTCAGAATAAGACCGACAAACCCCGTTTTGTCATTCGTCATATTACTTGATAGAATCGATTTCGTAGATTCACTGATATGTGACAATACTGTGTTGTATATGATTGTCATGACAGATCGACTGACAAACAAACCCAACCACAAATTCACAATACTCCACTTGGATGAGAGTTGAGGTCTGAAATAATATTTGCAAAGAACTGAATGTGACACGTGCCAGCTTACGAAAACCTTACCTTTCTAAGGTGGTGCCATGGAAACTTGCAGATTGCATCTACCGAAAACAATGAAAAAAGATAACGTTATTTTTTCATTTCAAATTTCGAATTTTATGCATTCACCAGTGTTCTACTGAACAGTTTAACACACACTAACCTGGTTGACCATCAATAAACTTAATTGATTTCAAACCCTCCTTTGTTCATTCACATATCTGAAGAAAATATAAAGGAAAATATGGCCACATGCCACTGTAACTACGCCACCGTTTTTCGAAAATTAAATACTATAACTTCAAATTATCATATTGATAAACCTAGATTCATTCCTTTTCGTATTTTCGACACCCTGTATCTCAGAGGCATTTTAGGATATACATTGACAGAAACTTTTCACCTCGACATGAGGTGAAGAATCTGCATTCAAAGTTTGTCGGTCTTATTCTGATTCATCCTGTATAGTGAATAAAAAACTGTATTTGAAAACTTATGAACTTTCATACCTCACTTGATTCTGTAGAACTACATTGATTTTCATCTGAAGAAAACAGGGAACCATCGGCATCGTCGGGTAATATGTCATTCTCTTCAGAACTGTTTTGAACTGAATTATTATCGAAACTGTCATTCTTAGTATAAGCTCCCCTTTCGAAGGCAACCTAAAATGGCATTGCTCACTGATGAAAAATAAAATTCCAACCCAAAGTGCAGTATTTAATATTCAGTATGATTAAATAGCTTAAATAATACCTCATTTTCAATGTTTCCATTACTCTCATCATCATTTCCATTTGCAGAGAATAAAAGGTTCTCATCTGAAATTGTCTTCTCATTTCCAACCATATTGTTATTGGTATTTATATTATTCTAGAACAAAACTCGCACATACAGAGTGGCCATTAAGTGTGTCAAATCGGAAATTTTCCGATTTTTTTATATATTTCTCGTACTGTTTATACAATGTGTCCCACACAAATTATCATAAAATGTATGGATACTTCAATCGAATGTTTATGTTTTCTACTTTCTCTTCAGAAATATACAAGAGTCCAATTGAGGTCGGTTTTCATTATTTGTAAGATGGCAATAAATATCGTGATGTCAAGTTTTACTGAAACTTTATCAAAGAAAGGTACCGATCTAATAACTATGTTTCCGCTTCTGCAGAATGCCCAGAAAGTTCATAAACTGATGATCAGGACTGCCGTGGAAACACAACCCTTCATTATAATGTATATCTTTCTCCAACTCTCTCACTCAGGTCTCCTAACTAAAATGCTAATAGCTTTTAGGAAATACCCTCATGATGGCTATGGAAGTTATGCGATATTAAATTTGTATTATTGTATGTTATGTACTCATGTTTTATATTTACTGTGTTATCGGTAATATTTTTATAATGTTTCTTTGTCAACAAGAGTTTTTTTTTTCTGACAATAAAGAATATTCTGTTCTGATTATATAAGCTAGAATCTTCTTCACGAGAGGCGAGTCGAATCTGCCTGTTTTCTATTGAAGGTTTTTTACGGATGTAGGCAAAAACAGATTGTTAAGTGGCGTACACCTGATAATTAAACTAGTTTAAGTGAAAACTTCACAAGTATCATCAATAAATAACTCTCGAAATAACTGCAGATCAAATAATTTTCTTCTCATAACACCATATATGATCAATGAAACAATACTTTTCCACGTTGGAAAACTTATGTTTCAAAAGGTAACAGATAATCACCCGTACATTTTTCTACATTATTAGTACGGTATAATATCACTTTTATCCATCATCAAGATTCATTCTACTGGTGAAACTTTTTTTCAACGTTCTTAACAATAACATTCAATCGACTACCATTTCATAACGAAGTCTTTGGATGTAAAAAGCAAAAACTCAATTACTGTCTCTGCCGAATTCTTTGTGAACAATGTGCTTTAGTACACAGAGGAACCGAATATCAAATCTCGCCTCCGTAACTAAAAGGAATTTTGATTTGTGGCGCAGCTACCCGGGTCAATAACAGGCATGTCGGACAAAATAGAACGAGGGCTGGTCGTGACTGGAATATTGAAGTTGCTCAACTCTGATCTATCTATCAAAAGTTTATCCCGTTCGATAATGTAATTTTCAACGGGCTCTAGTTTCATACGACTGGTGGAGATAACAGACAACGACAGGAGAAACAGTAAATATTCAATCACCAATATTTTTAGGGTAAGAGGGGTAGTTATTGGCCTCTTAAGGAGTTATATTTGTTAACATAGCTACAGAAATATTAATCAATATTAATTTCACATTACACTGACTACAAAAATAGCATAATTCGAAATGAATACTGTAATTTACGATTCAGTTACTATTTATTGATATTGTGTTGACTAAATATTAAAAAAATATATTTTCTCAAAATATTACACGACTTATAGTCATTGGCCGTAGTAAACACATTTATTGACCCCAGTTACACAGTTATTGACCTTTTTGTCATATCGTGCTTTTATAAGTATATGAATATTTTAAATAAAACAAATGTTACCGTAATATACATGTTTCAATAAACTCAAACATGGACATTAGCTAATGTAACTAGCTTATTCCAATATTATATGATATCTATTAGTGTGAGCATTTTTAAAATTGTGCCTTCTTCAAACATGTTTTACAGGTAAAAATATTTCAGTTTGGTTTATGTAATTCATGTTTCTCAATGCATTTAACATAGTATGCTCTTATGCAACTATTACACTTAATTCCAATTGACAAAGAAGTTATGTTCAGCGTACAAGAATATCATAACTCAGTATCCAATTGACTATTAGCAAACGTTGATCTGCGTGATAATGTGTCATCAAATGTAGGTGTATTAAAATCCGATGAGCTGAAATCAAATTTTCTTTTGACTCTTTCCACTTTCTCTTGTGAAGAGGAAATATAATTTTTTGTAACAATATCTGATAATATTTTAATTTCTTTGTTGATACTTGAATTGCCCCACGTTGGGCGCCAAATTTATGCAACTAAAGATAAACACTTATCCTTATTTGTTTGCTCTTTTTTTACAGCAATGCCTACGAGCTGCTCAGATTGTTACGGGAGGTCGTGGGTATCGTTATCTGCTAGTACGACAGATATATCCTTTGACAAATGTAAGGTATAAAGATAAAATATATTAGGTATGCATGGGCACCAGGTTCTTTTTTTATTAAATGAAAATACCAAAAACATTGATTTGTCAAAAGATGATCTTTGTGCTTCTCATCAATAAAAAAAACAAAGTTCAGAAAACACTATATTCACAAAAGTCCCATGTGGCAAAACATTTGTGACAAGATTCTAATGAAGTGACAAAGTTACGATCAAATTTGTTATTTTAAAGTTACACAGGATTCTGGTCTCTCAATTTTTGGCCTGAAATGACTGGTTGGTTTATTCACATTTTATGATCAGTTCTTGCGATGAGAAAGACTTACTCCAGAGCTCTACTTTATCGAAGAATGTAGGAGCCTTGTATGGTCTCTCGAGACAATTGCTGCTCTACTAGCAGGATACAGTCTGGATACAATCTGTAGTTGGTCTGGGGTCTTTCCTGGATCTCATAAGATGTTCGAACGATGAGGTAACGCTGTGAAAAATAAACACAAACCAGTATCTTGTGGCAGGTTGAGTCACACGACTCGAGATATGACCATGATTGTACAAATCTAATCTAGATTTACTTATAGATTATCAAAATGAATGATGATGAAATGAACGAGTTTGAATTTACAATATATAGATTATTCAGGGAATATATAAATGAGATAAAGAATTTAAATTTACAATAAATGTAAGATTTGCTGAGTTAAACAATGATTGAAATATTCAATAGGTATGGAAAGAATTCAATTTTACAGTGAAGCTTAAATTTAGTAATTTCTCAAGCAATGTTAGAGAAGAGTTCAATCTCAAGCGAGCATAAGAAAAAGATTTTCTTAAAGATATTGTTTTATATTATTTTTCAATTTAATAGTCAATTTCCAACGTTCAGTGGAACTGACAAGCAAAATAATGATAAGAAACTTGATCTATCTCATCAAGGATAAAAAGGAAATGTGTATCTCCTGACTGAGGAGAAACAGAGAGAGAGAAAGCAAGAGGGTTGAGATAATGCTTTCTTATAAAGTCACAAAGAAAGCAGATGGCTTTATTTGTGTCCAGAACTACTGAAAATGAAAGGTTATCAAAATATATCAAACTTCTTTTGGATAGGCATCTAAACATGGGTAGTGATGTAGAAGAGAGCGAAAGATCTTACCAAGAGCTCAAAGCTTCATGAGTGAGTGTAGCTTCTTCTGATTAAGATAAAGAAATGAGGAATTCAAAGCATTTACTCACCCATGAATCCTGTTCTCCAAGCTGTCAGATCAGACTTTCTCACCGATCACCATCCAGGTTCAGGAATTTAGACCCACTTGTATCATTGAAAACCATAAAGCACAAACAGAAACAAATCTAATTCATAATCTTTTAACTTCAAGATTGATAGAATTAATGAAAATTGTCTCCACTTTCACAGGTTACAATTTATTTCAGCTGTGAGCTGTGACATTTCAGGATTCAGCCGATTCAGGACCGACTCGTCAAAAGAGGGTACGAGTACAAAATGACATTCGATTATGATCCGGCATAATACTCAAACTTTGAAGATTTTCAAATTAATCATGAAATTCATGAGTGACAGAGTGACGCACATGCGGCCATTTTACATTGTATCAAAATTGAATTTTCAAAGTTCAAATTAAACGTACCAAAAGAATATCGAATTGTATATCGATTCGATCAGTGAAATAGATAAAAGTCAATTGTGTTTAAGTTAATTATTTAAAGATTTGGAGATTTCAAAGATAATCATGAATGACGCACTTACGGCCATTTTTCATTCATGTTAGAAAGTAGCAAAAATGAATTTTAAATTTCAAATAAAACGTGCCAAAAGAATATCGATTAGATTAACGAATCAGATAGAAGTTAATCATTTTAAAGATAATAATATATACGACCTTTCATTTCCTCGCTCTAGAAAAATTTTAAATTTCCCGATGGGAAAACTGAGAAAACAAACCACCGCTTCGAATGCTCACTTCAGAAAAGGGAGGAAGTCAATCTCTCTCACTCTGTCTATCGTCAGTGTTACCAATCGCATAGCACAATTGAATAAATTGGAACAGCTCAATGAGATGGTGTTACCAACATAAAATTCAACAAACCGAAAAAGTGGTAACGCAATGTTTTACATTTCGTTACACTCTTTCCACTTTCTCTTGTGAAGAGGAAATATAATTTTTTATACAATATCTGATAATATTTTAATTTCTTTGTTGATACTTGAATTGCCTAGTTTTCTCTTTTTCCTATTTGGGTTTGTTTCAGATTGTTTCCTCTTCATCATCTTTTTATTTTCTTTTTCTATTTGTTTTTCTTTTTTCTTATTTTCTCTTTCTCTTTTTCTCTGTTCTTCAATCTTTTTTTGTTTTTCTTCCTCTTTCTCATCTTTCATTTCTCACCAAACTGTGGATTAAATTATAAACGAAGACTTGAATTATTGAAATAATAAAGGTAATTTTCGATTGTTCCATCTGGTTCAGTCGCCACATCTTTGGTTTCTGGTAAGTCTTCGAAAACAATCGGAATATCTGAAAGGTCTAGTTCTTTGAAATCTTCAGAAATTTGTTCTGAAGAGCCATCTTTCACGAATTCAATGATTACGTTGCTTCCGGGATTTGTCACGGAAGAATTTTTATCACATACAGGATTCAAAGTTATATCAGATCCATTTAGGGAAGTGTCATTGCATGCAACTATTTCATTATATTTGTTAACAGATTTATCTTCTTCATTACATTTGCCAATTGATTCATTAGAATCCGTTTTCAACTTGAATTCTTTCCATAGCTTGAAAATTATGAAGCGATCACAGTGTTCGTCTATATTCTGTTCATCTTCAAATGAATCAATAGTATCTTTCCCTACAATTTCTTCAAACCTCTTCTGGCTGATCGAGATAGAATTACCCCTTTCATTATCACGCTCAATTTCAATTTCATCCACATCCCTTTTTTTTCACAGACATTTGGAAAAATCAATTGAGTCAGAGGATTCCAGGGATAGAGCCCACATGCTTTAAACCCATTTATAATAATTGCAGCATCTATTGTCTCTTCTATGACACATTTCAGCAATGGTGCAAACTCTCTTTTATTAAGTTCGGCAGTAGGATTGGATCTACGCCAAGCCATAACACCTTTTTTCCAGCCATCTTTCAAGGGTTTGAAAGTTGAGACGTCAGCTGGTTGTAAAATCCGTGTAGCATTTGGATATATAGAGCAATAAGAATTATTTGAAGTTTTGAACACAGGTCACTCAGTTTCCTATCGAGATGGGTTTTGTGGCCATCAACAAATAATATTATTGGAAACTCTATATTTTGTTTTTTTAGAAACGGATAGAAGGAATTTGCAATATACTCGTAGAAAATTTCTGTCTTCATTCAGCCTGAATCACTGCAGGAGACAGTGAATTCTTCGGGAATTGAGTTGCCTATTTCTCTTGGAAGTCGTTTGTACGGGTAAATTATCAATGGTAGACTAGTGAATCCCGCAGCACGAAATCTGAACAGAACTGTTGAATTTGCTTTAGCTTTCCCACATTCAACCTCATAAACATTTCTAACTAAAACATTTTTATTCTGGGGGCATAACTGGAAGTTCGTTTCGTCCGCATTGAATATTCTTCGTGGGTGTTTCAAAAAGTTGGTGTATCCCTTTTCCTCTAAATATGCGTAAATGTCTTCAAACCACTTCTTACTATCAGTCTCACTTACTTTCGAAGAAGCATTCGTTACTGCCTCTGATTTTCGTAATGCCAATTCAGGGTGCCTACCAAGAAATGCTTTATACCAGGATTTTTACGAGATGTTGCATCAAGGAACTGTTTCACTGATTCCTTTGCATCTTCTATTCTTCTTGGAAAGCCTTTTTTATGGTAATCAATTATCCAAGTTGCTTCTTCTTCATGGGCTAAAATAGGTGGTAGACCATGAGAAGTTTTTACGAATTTATCGCTTAATCTAAACTGTAGAGTGGCCCTTGGTATCCGATACTTTCTACATGCTTCCCGTTTAGGTACACCTCTTCTTACTTCTTCTATAGCTTTCTGTAAACTTTCTTCGTTGTATTTTTTCATGTATTTTTCATTTTATATTTTCTTAGGCATCCTGATAACATAATGAAATATAATAATAATAATAAAATATATTCGCATGTTATCTAGCACAAACTCTAATGAGTATAGTGATTGGCCGTCTTATCAATACGGTTATTGGCCGCTGTCATCTACTGCTTCACGAAAGTTTTCATGAAGAATACCACTACAACTACCATACAAAGGGTAAATATATCCTAAATAGGCTATTAACAGTATTTAATTTAAAAAAAATCATAATTACAGTAATTGACCGCATGGCCAATAACTATAAATTTTATTGTTTGATTTGTAGGGTTATTGGCCATAAAAATTAATTTTTTCTCGCGAAATTATATAGGTTAGAGTTTACTATTTCACTTACTAAGTCCTTTTTAAAGTACAAAATACTCATTTGATTGAAATGAACTCTGCGAGGGGCTTCAGAGAGTCATTTAAAAACATGTCTTCCTTACCTGATTTGAGATCAAACAGTAAAAAACATCAGAACAACTCGACAGTCACGGACACAAAATCAACTTCACAATCACGTATAATACTGACACTGTTGCCAATTTTGGATCAATTAGAAAATATTGGGGCACAATAATCAGTAATTGAATATCTACCTCTGAATTCTTGTTGAAAAATTTAAAGTGTTTCATGGCCAATAACTGTAAACAGGCCAACAACTATCGCATTTACCCTATATTTTTCAAATAATTTCTATGAAGCGCTTCATAATGACATTACACTGAGAGAAATCTGAAGAATTTACTAGTATATTAAAAAAAATATTTCATGATTTACTATGGTATTGTTAAAATAAGTTTTCAATGAATGTGGTTTGTGGTGCAACTGGTCCTGTCCTGCTCCTCCATTGTGAGCACGTCTGCTGTTTTTTGGATACCTACATAAATATACATCGTTGAAGGTTCTTTTAGAAGACTGGGGGGGTTTGGTTACCATACCATTATACTTGATTCCACAATTTATGTATAATAGATGTTATCATAATAAAGTTTTATAATTACAAAAAAGATATCTCAATGTAACAATCAATTATCTTCATATTTATAAAAAATATATATTTATTGATAAAATAATATTCCGATTAACTAACTGTATGAGTATTGTAAAATTCCTAATACGATATATTGTTAGGACTATAATACAAATATTTTAATGGTGATAAGAATACTAGTATAGTAGGTATTACCATAAATGGTTAAAATATATTTTTTTTAAACTTTACCATACATTTTCTCAGTGTATCAATAAAGACGCTTTTCCTATGTCATGGTTTATATTTCATAAGTAGTTGAATTTTCTCTAGTTGAAGTTCAATATCAGTCATGGTCGAGTTCGGTGTTATTCGATTGATAATAAAAACACGACATGTGTCATTGGCTAGGCTATGAAGATTTCAACGAACTTTTTCATTGAAAAATGAAAATGCATTTAAAGCGGCTATTCACTAACTGTATACTGGAAAGGTATACATGCACAACTTTATTGTACAAGTATACTTGAATGGGCGTTTCCTCGCTACGCGGCACAAGTGCAACAGATCGGCAATAGTGTATATTTCATTATTGTGACTACATACTGTAGGAATATTTCATCAACAGATGAAGTATGCACGTTCAAAGACAACGAAAGAAAAGACATATTGTGTAAATGTGTAAAATGTGGCTACATTAAAAGAATTTGTTTTCTTATACAGATTTATTGAATGCTTCTTCAGGACTGGCACAATCATCTCAGTATGAAGAAAGAGATATGCTTAAAATTGTTATCTCTTGTCACCCCCCTTTGATTGAAAGAAATGATACAGTTATAAGAGAGGCTGTAAGATCCCATGCTGATCTAAAATTCTCAATGAAAATATCACCACAAGCATTAAATAATTCCTGAAAAGTATAATGCAATATCGGCTGTATTGAAGGATTCTCTGAAAGTGAGGAATACATTAGTGTATCTTCAATGAAAAACGTTATGAACACATCAATGTATCTCATGATTCCTTTTTATCAAGTCTGTCATCATCTCGCCGCGTCATAACCACTTCTGCAGGTTTGTACACGTTCAGTTACACTTGTACAACCTCCACTTGACTTGCGCAAGTATACAGTATAGAATTTATTCAAGTCTCATTCAACTTGTAAAGTAGAACCAGCAATCTAGTGAGGTCGTAAATAAATATTAGCCGACGACCCTCATTATTTCCCATTGTTCGGAATACTGATTAGCCATAAAAGTATGTGTCCCTTAAAATATTCCCAGGTCCGGATTCAAATATCTCATGAAATAGTTTGTCATTTTAAGAATAGTAGGCTCTCTATTATTTTGGCTTCGGTTGACAGTTTTGTTTTTGAATATATTTGATAATAAAAAATCTCCAGAGTTGATTCAGAACCCTTGGTAAAGATATGCTTAAATGTGTGTGACTTCCTCCTTATCACTGTATGTTTAACCCAATTGAACATACGGCATCAGCTTAAGTCAGCAGTTCGAAGAAATAATACTTCTCCAACCTTAACTTCAACTGGGCCAAGTGTGTTTTCCACATTAAAAAGGTGGAAAACTCATATGTGGATATAGAAAACCTTCCCAAATAAAAGTTTATTATCAATTTGGGTGACGACAGTGAAAGTGAAACTAATCTTCGTGAGTAATTTTGTAAGTGTGTGTATATTAAACGTAATTCTAAACAACTGAAAAGTATAAATTTTCTGAACTATAATCGCATTCATTATCGTGATGTTTATAAATGGTTTTGTGTTATATATCATATATTATATGTATTTACATAAATAATTCTCAATTATAATCAAGCGATTTTTCCTACCTACAAAACAAAATTTGATGGCTAGGGCAGTTACAACTCTGCGTAGAATGGACGGCCTGACCGCCTGCTGATACCTCAAGTGGTTGGTGATTTACGACCTCACTAGATTGTTGGTCCTACTTTACAATGATAATGAAGGCGCAATAGACGCTACAGTATAGTTGTATAACAAGTTTGTGCATGTACAACGTTCAACGTTACGTAGATAGCCGCCTCAACAATAACACGAAACTTGGATAAATGCTCAATGACAGGGGAGTGAGAATCGCATGGTTTGGCTTCTTGTTGGTCACTGCATTCCGTAAGCAACAGCTGAAAATGTTGAAGTCTGTCTTGTGACGAAATCTCCTAGACACGAATTTGAAATAGCTAAGCTGAACTTGGTTAGGCGATAGTCAGCGTTTCTAGTCAGCGCTAAAATGAAACTCAAAGAAGTCGTTTATGAACCTTCATATTGGCTAAATAAAGTTTTAGTTAAAAAATTTCAGTTTTGGGATCAACAAAAACCATACAACAATGATGAATTATCATAACAATTCAACCATATTTACTGATTTTGACAAAATACACTATTTGAATATTTTGCATATCAATATCAGATTATTGCTCAATAATAGTGAGGTTTTAGAGCTAACTGCTGAAACGAGGAAAATAGATATATGATGTCTGTCAGAGACGTGATGTTCTGATACTAGTATTGATTTTATATTATTGAAAATCTATAGCTTCGTTTAGGTTACAAATCATGAACCGTCCAAGAACTATTCTAAATTTGTGCAGAATTAATGGGCAGTGGAAAATCAACTCAGAACCGTTTTAATATAATTTCGATTTTTGTAATACCAAAACGGCGACAAAAACCAAACAATAATACCCTGACATCTTCATATGTCATCCGTTGAAAGTTGTCTTTTCGAATTTTCAAATTTTTATTTGGCTTCAACAACTTTCAAAACTGAAAATATTATTTTCAGCAATATTTAGCATTAATGGAAAATTGTTGACAATGATCTAACAATAATTTTTGAACTATTCATTATTTATGTCAATTTAGACTTACTGTGTTATAATACACCTATTTTATTGATAAAATTATCTGCTTATGTCTATAGATATACTGAAACAATACCATGAAATGGTGGTTGCTTACCGTTCAGTTTCGAATATTAAATTAGTTCTACGTGCTGTATCTATTCCAGGTGAATGTTTTTACCTTGCTTCTTATAAAAACGCGGTTCTCAGTTTTGATGGCCATTCGGAGATTTCGTTATTTTATTTTGATAGTTCGATGGTGAAAGTGTGACCTCGTGACAGTTTTGAAATTGACAAAATTATATGCAGATTTTGATTGGATTTCTCGTCTAGCACAGGTAAGGGTAATCGCCCTTTATTGTAAATTACGTATATTTGAATTTTTCCTTTTCTTCGACAGTTTTCATCTTCATCAAAATTAAAGCTACTTGTTCGACTTTCCGCCTGGTTTATTGAAAAAATACCAGAATCTTAAACCCCGTACTCTCTCGAAAACGGCTTAGGTCGTTTCGTTACAATACCGAATACCCTCATTCTAGTAACTACACGCCAAGTTTCCATAATAAAACAGAGTTATCAACAAACCACATACAAAAAACATAGTAACTGATAAAACTTATTTGGTTCTTGCTCGGCGAATTGTACTTCCTGTGTTTTTTCATAGGTGCTGTTGAATTTATAGTACCAGTATCAACCTATTACTCCCACTCGCTTCATTACACAACAGACGGACTAGAAGGCGTTAAATGATAGATCAGTTTCAGTATCACCCGAATAATAAGCGAGATGGCAAGTTACTGCTAACGCACGAAGTTGATATTGTCAAATGCGGCCAGAAGATCGTCAGACGATTCAGGCTCTGAAGAATATTTTTATTTGTTACAAAAATGATTTGTGTTTGATACGTACCTATTCATTATTTCAGTTAGTATCTTTGAAAATTGATGAGCGTCCAAACTTCGTACCTTTAAAGTTCGTGACAAGTCTTTACTCTTTAAGTAATGTCGAAACTCTCAATAAATTACAGGGAACTTGTGAATTGTTGAAAAGTTTCTACAAGGAAATGCCCTCTAACAACGATGTTTGTGAATCAAAAGAAGTTGAATTATTGTCTGTTTATAGTACATTTGATGACAGCGATGCAGACCAAAATTATAGACCTAGTGGAAGTGTGAATACAGACGATTCTTATCAAGAAATTTTTTCTCAGAAGAAAACAAACAGAGCATATTCAAGTAATGCAGAAGTTTGTAATTCGCTTGTAAGGGTAAATATAAATTCAAGTTGAATATTTCCATGTAGAGATAACTTTCATTATGTTTAGGCTCCATTGGGAAATATAGCATTATATCAAGGGTTTGTTGATACTGGAACACGGAAACGAAAGAATGAACTCAACGAACGTTCAATCGCAGATCAGAAAAAAAGATAGGTGAAGCATCCGATACGATGTAATTGGATGATGAACCATATCAAATTGGTTGAAATTGAAAAACGAACTGTTACTTCCCTCAAACCAAGTAACGACAGTAGCAGATTTCCATTCTCTCTGGGATATATGGAGGAATTTTTGGATACACTTGGATATACCAACGATTCTGTAATCACATTTTATCGTGATGAAATTTGGAGACTATTTCGGGGTTTATGAAGGATTTCGTGGAACCAGTATCAATTAAAAGTTTCGAAGGGAACTGATAAATTTGGATTCGGTTGACAAATGATGTTCTAGTCTCTTTGTTTATTGTCTAGTCTTCTAGAAAATTTTCAGGTTAATACTCTTCCTGGTATTTGTCGTCACAGTTCTTATATTCAAAGTTCGTATGGTTCTCTCCGCAATTGGGTTGTGTTTGTTCGTCATTATGTTCAGTAATGAACAATTCATCCGATATTAAATGAGGTCGTTGACTATTATTTTGGAAAAAGTTCTTCGACTCTGTATTCAATACTGAGGTGTCGTATTTCAGGTGATATACTCATTAATATCAGTGTGTATTGAGGAACATTATGGGATGGTTTCCATGTTTTCAAAAAACTTGAGCATTTGAAGAAAATCTTTGGGTAGGTGAATTTGGGTGTCTGGGCAAATTTATTGGACCTCTTAGAGTTTGGGGTTATTGTGATGAGGTAATATTAGTTTGTCTGTATTATGGTATTGTAAGTCGCTGAAAAAAATATTTTGATGGTGTCGGTATGAAACTTGAGAACGATTGATTGTTTTTGTCCCAGTCGTATTTGTATGGTTGGTTTGGTCAGATTTTTTAAAGTATTTAATTCTATTTCCTTCGATTATACATGGTAAGGATTGAGCGAGCAAGGTAGGCCTCATAGTACGTATAATTGAAACTAGTGAAGGATTCTCTATTACTTTCACAATCAGCAGCACCCTCTACATTTAGGTCGATATAATTACAAATTGTATTGAATAAATGCAAAACTTTTTCATGGGACTAAAAAGTAGATTCATTTGGCTTCTGCCTTGAGTTAATCGATTCCTGATTTTAAAATATTCATCCCTTTGATCGCCAAAATTTTGGGCAAAGGCTGATTCAATATAGGTCCAACTTTTGATTCCATTGATGGCGACAACTTCTTCAGCTTTTCCTTTCAACGACATCTACTGTGTCCTAATAATGAGTGGGAATTGATTCGAAAGCACTGATAAATCTATGAAGTTCATTTGAGTTTCCATCAAAACTTGGAATTATTGATAGATTCTTGATATCTAATACTGGATGAACCATATTTAATTCTGTATTGGTAGACTTATCTGAAACAATACACTTTTCAACAATTCTCTCAAACTACTTTTAATTTTCTCGAAGTTTTGGGATTAGTTTCCTGACACGCTTGCCTTATTTCAATCTCTCGGCCGAAAAGCATACACATTATTTTTCACGTACAGAAAAAAGTCAGAAAGGATAATATCTGTTGATTTGGAGGGCATGGTTCTAAAGGATTGTTTCTACCTATCTACTTTATACGGAAAGTAGCATTTAAAAGACTTCTAATCATCAGAGAATTATGTGCGTGGGCTTCATCTGATCGAAAGATTAAGTTTTGTCTCTGTTCTGAAAACAATTCGTCACTCACCCAGTTAGGAGTTTCAGCTGCCAAATCTACAATTTTGACTAGATATGTTGCCCCGTCTGTAAGCATCATGTTTTTCGGATAAATTCTGTCGTCAAGCAAACAAAAGTAAAATTTAAAATTTTGGTTTGATGCCCTGATACTGTTTTGTTTCAAATACCTCCTTGCCTCGTTTTTCATTGAGTTCAGTATCCCCGTAACTGCTTTTATAGTACCATTTCGGTTGTTTCAAAATTCTGCTAAGATGCGTCCATCATCTGGATAGCATTTGATTTGAATTTTACTTTAAAACCGCTTCAGTCCTGTCATGCAAACAATCTGTTGATTTTGGAAACGGTATCGTGAGAAATTGGTGATGAATCATGATGCCTTTCATTGAATATTTAATCAACCTGAAGCGTAGATCTTCCGTTATTACCAAATACGAAGATAGTATCTACTTGGTCGGTCGGTGGCTCAGTGGCTAAGGTCAATAGCAGTGAAACTTCTAGCTCGCATCAGAGACATTCGAGGCTCGGGTACGGAATCTTTTTTCTCAAGTACACGGGTCTCTTTAGGGATCACATGCCTTGTTATGAATCAAGTGTGATCTGAGTTGTCTAGATGCCAATCCCGACGTCTGGTGCTAGCTTGAAGGGCGCACCGACCAACCGAGTGGTGCTGTAGGTTTTTCGGGTTTCCCTACAGCTGAAAAGTGAATACACCACCGAAAACATCAGTAAGTCGCCTCGGTGCGCCACGGCAACTAATAATAATAGCCGTCCTCTACCCGAACAGGCTATGCCTTTGGGTACACTCTACGAGTGTTTATGAGGGAGTATCATTATTATCATTATTATTACTTTCTGTTCGAAGGTAAAGACTACTCTTCGGTATCGTGCCACCTCTAACACTTGAGTAACAAGAATTATTGAAAATTCGTATGAATTATTAAATGTTGATCAAAAATTTTTGTTTAAAAGCACTATTTGATCAATTTGCTTCAAAACAACAAAGGTCAGTATGCCAACGGTAACAACGCATGCGTTCTTGAGCAAAATTTCAATAAACCTAAATTCTAGTATGAGGACAGTTGTAGATTTACTGAATTCTAAGAAACGTTATGGAGGTATTCGAATTGCAATAGGATTTTGGGCATTTGGACCGAAATGTTGGAAACGTGATTTTCTAATAAAAAAATATCCAGCGTACGCCAATTGTGAAAAAAAATTATCACTGTTCCAAATGCTTCATTTTTCTAAAATACATCCAACACCAAAAATGCAAAAAAAATCACATTATCAATAACTGATATACTTATTAAAGTATGTTTAATGAAAGCGGGTCAAGTTGTTCATGTAAAACCTGTATAATTTTTTGAATTTTCATGTAAAGGTATCAACCAAAAATTAATATGCTTTTGATCAATTATGGGAAAGTATTTTGCATTAGTGATCCTGCCAAAAATTGTTTCAATGTTTGAAACAGATTCTTATTGTGGAATTATGATTTTATTCAATTCACTGGCATCCAAACATATTCTGAGTTTACCATTTTTTCAACAAGTACATATTTCGGATTTACGTAATTAGTTACTTCTCTTTGTTGTATCATGGCATACCATTTTTTCCATTTCTTCTCTTGCTTGCTGCTTCTAAGGAATAGAATAATTCTTGGACTTGATTTTATCAATTCCTTTTTTACTTTGTGCTCATATTCTTCCGTCCTCTTGATTCAAAAACAGGCCATATTTTACAAGGAGATCGAATTCAAAAGGCAGGTGAAATGGCAAGTGACAGCTGAGTCGGTCATGTTTGATTGGGGATCAGGTGCAGATGACGACGACAACTGACGGAGATGATGGATGACAACTGACGTAGATGTGCGGATGACAGGAGAAGTCTTAGTGTGACCTTGAAATCACCAAAAATTGCCAGAATCAACCTCTCAGAATTATCTTGCAGGTAATTCACTTTCTACAAAAACCGTTCAATTTATATATAGGGTTGTAAGCATAAGCTTCCCTTATTCTTCAAACTCTTGGCGTTGAGAACCAATAGGGGTGCCATTAAAAAAAATTGTCACCTTTCAAACTTTTCAAAAATAATGAAATAACTGAAACCTGGAGCCCTTTAGACATATGACGTTTTAAATAAAGATATAATGAAATTCATCGTAGATTCTTCAATACAGGGTATTCCAGTTGGAAAAGACAAGGTTGGGGTCCACTTTCAATATTACCGTAGACCACTGAAAATATTTGAACTAAAACAAGCTCCTTGAAATATCCCAGAATAGAAATTTTCATAAAAATACTTCAAGTAGTTTTCCATAAACATAACGACAAACTATTCATAAAAACAGTTCATCAAGTGATGACATTAGCGATTTATATTGTTGTATTGTTGTTGCTCAAATGATCGGGTAAATCTTGAACTTTTTGACACATACACTTTATTGATCAATGAAATTAATGAGCAAACGTCTATAACATACTTCCGCAAGAATAAATATTATGAGAATTGATTGCAATCCATAATTTCATTTTCAACAGAAAAACACAATTTTATTAATTGTTCGAAGCCCAAATCTGTTTTGGTTTGATTATCATAGACGTGCTTCAAATGTAACTCATTCTATTGAAAACGTATCATTACGCTGGCATTGTCTTTGATCGAATGTTTTGAAATTCTAATACAACTTTAACACAAATAGAATGGATCAGCTTTGGAGTCTCTGAACATACTGACATAATCTAGAATAACATCTCAATTGTCACAAATCACACGTCAAAACTAATTATCGAATCGGAAAATTTAATTTTTAATATTGGTATATGCTAAATGTATAATATCAATTTCCTTTCAGTTGGTTGCAGTGAATTCTTTTAGTATTCTCGAAATATGTTCGATCTAAATACACAAATAGATATTGAAGAGAATCGCAAAGTAGCTCTTGTAGAAAGCAAAGCTTTGCTAAGAATCTAACAAACATCATTCAATTTTCGACGGGTTTAGAAGTTGTTTCCTGCTGGAGACTTCCCAAACAAATATACTGATTGTAGAGGTTGAGGCGAAAGACTGGATTGTCTAATCCATTTTTATTATTAGTTCAATGGTTTTCTTTTGAAATTATTTGTCCTCGGAAGGAGAGTCGAAATGATTTTTTAGAACCCAGAAATAGCGCTGGGTATATACCTCAGTTTTCAGCTTAGGCGATACAAGCAGAAGCTGAAAACATTTTTCGATTCAATATGTCGACCTTGTGCCTTCGCTGATAATTGGCAAGAACAATCAAATCAGTACCGGGGTATTTCCCCATCTAAATCGAACTATAACTCCAACATTTCAAGCTATGGTATTTAAAGAGCATTGCAAGGTTCTTATGGAAAGCTTCGCCAAGAATCTAACGAATATAATACAACGGTCGTTGAAGGAAGTAGTTGTTTTCTGTTGTTGACTTACCGATAAGTATACCTATGGTATAGGTTGAAGCGGATTACTGAATTATCTAATCAAGGTCGTCTTTATTCTCTGAGCCGTGGTGAGGATATCGGCAACAACGCACGGTAATCAATTTGACGACCTATTCATTTATTTGTTAATGTCAATTTCTCGGCTTGTATGGAATACCATCAAAAAACATAAAAGGATAAGTTTGTAGAAAATGAAAATCGGATTAATGTGGTTGTTTCATTTCCTTCATCACGAACTGGAATAGCTATTTATTCAATTTCTTAGAAACTTTTAGGATCGGTTATTTCATGCCCTAAAATTCACATCTCAAAAGATTTTCTTTTAAATTTTCTTCTGATAAGCACCCAAACCATAAAGATTGTCTCTGAATCTCTTCAGATTTTTCATATGAAGTCTGACGAAAATAATGTTATTAGAAGGTAATTATACTGACTGTGCTAAACTCAGGTAAATTGTTTCAGATATCTGACTTTTGAAACTCTCTTACTAAATCATTATGAACATTCAAACATTTGTGACGTCTGTCATCGGAGAAAGTTGATAGTACTCAATAATATTGCAGATTTCGGAAAATATTTTGGTTGATTCGGAAAATTTGAAAGAACTATAGTTCTTATCATCTTTGGACTAAGAAGCTATTTTTCTAATTGATCCTTCTTGTAGAGGAGAAGTTGCATTTCTGATGATTCAGTATCATGGAAATTAATTGCACATACAAAAGACATTTGAGAGGGGCTACAATTTTTACGAGGTATTGCAGAAATACACTTATTTCGGGAAAGAAAATAGTTTTACACACAACAATGACTACGCATTAACATAAATGAAGTAGAAATTCCCTCCAAGGGCAAAAGATAAAATACGTAGATAACCTCACAATCGCATTTGAGCTCAACACTATCTTTGATTGGCTTTGAACACACTTTCTCTAATAAATCGAACACTAGATTTAGATTTATTACCAATATTTCATAAACAATTTTACATGAATCATACGTTCATTCATCAATCAGAACAGAAATAATTCACCCTAGAATATCTACTCAACTTACTTTCATAGTCATCAGTCCACAATACAATGACTAATGTCGTCGCATGGTCAGGCGCTATTACCGTGTTGTCTTTACATGTCTCGAAGAATTGAGACGGCTGTAATGTAATCCATTTTTCAGTAATAATTTAATGGCCTTTTGAGATATCTCTGCGTATCATATCAATTGAATCTGCTTATTAGAGCTCATACACTTACATGATTATACTATTGAGGCATTTAAAGTATATTCTGGCTTATCTATGGATTTAATCGACTACTTGTCGTTTCAATTTCAACATGACTATGCTGTTATATGTGCTTCTATGAGTTCTTCAATAATACAATTCATTTTGTTCGAATGTCCTGTATGAAATACAGTTTGTAAAGCTAACAACAATCTCAAACTTTCCACTAACTCATTTGGATCATCCCCAATGTACGTGATCTATTTTGTTATTGGCAACTTCCGTAAATATACTTACCTGTCCGGTGGTGATTGATCCAATTGTTTTTATGTATATCTCTCAATTAACTGTGTTAATTTTTTATTTTCGGTTCAATAATATTATCTCCTGTTGGCATTCATCTTTTGGGTGATTTTTTTCGATTCTCTTCATCTTGCTTTGTGAAATATACAATACCTCATATGAACCAGTGCCTTTATACCTTGATTGATTTTCAAGCTGTATACCTTATTTGTGATCGAATTCAGTATTGTTTTGATAAAAAAATATCTCACTGATTTTTTCCAAGTAATGGAACATTCAAATAATCTAACAAGGTTCTTCGGGATTATCATCAAACCGTCATTGTTCAGATTCAGGACCTTCTTTTGTCTCATCATCAACATAATCAGTGGCCTAAAATATACCAATCTGGACTTCAATATTTTCTTAAACTGAGTACCGACCATCTGGGGTGTTGCTATAAGTTTTCTGGGTTTTTCTACTGCTGAAAAGTGAATACACTACCAACAATTAGTATGTCAATCTCTACCCGCACAGACTATGCCTTTGAATACATCGAACGAGAGTTTATAAAGAACTATTATCAGTTCCGATCAAGTAACACAACCTAGATGAGTAACACTCGAATATTACTTAAAGTAACATCTTTTCGTAATGTTATCCCTTTAATCATGACGTTGTTGTCATGTCGCAATTTTTCAAGCACAATAAGCTAGATTTTGATTTCCGTCGGGTTATTCATGGCAATGACAACCAAAAATACTGCCTTGGATGAAATATATAACAATAAGAAGGCAATTGGAACGTTCATTGAAGCTTGTTGGGAGAATGTGAAAACGACAGCATTTCCATCGCCAAACGGAGATTCTTCGTTGTCGATATAGTCTGGTCAGTACGGCAACGCTGCATTTGATATTTGACAGAACAACAACGAAACATATCAGTTTGTTTTCGTCTTCGGCTTATAGTAGTGTTTTTTCGTGAATGAAGGGCAAATTTTTAGTTGTGATTAACTATCGTTAATTTTTATTATCACGCAATGGTGAAGCATTGTGAAATATGTTGAAGACCATTTGAAACCGGAAAACAAAAAATGTCATTTCATAGGTAAGCTAACAGTGTCGTAACTATCGAGAAAACAAAACCGAATTGGAAAAGAGTAAAATGAATGAATTATGGAAAAACATATCAATTAGAGCATCGGCTGTTCTCAAAATCATGTGGAGATTCTTCCAACATAATTTCAGGATTCTATTTCATATTGGGTTTTCATTATTTCTATTTTATTGAACCTCAATATTTCTGTACACAACACTGGTGGTGAGGGAGAAGGATATATCTTCGTCTATAATAGGCCTCTCTCAGAAGATGTCCCTTAAAAACAAAGTTTGAGGCGTGAGCGGTGAGTTACTCACCAAGGTTGTGTTATTTGACCAGAGATTATCATTATCATTTTCATTGGATCACAAATAGATATCCATACTCCCTGTTTTGGAGGATTTATCCTGATGACTTCAGTTTTCAAAAATAATGAGAGCTACATTGAAAAACTCTGAGATTTTGAGGTTTGGTTCTCCAATGTCTTATAATAATTTCTTCAATTAGTCTAATATAGGAATCATTCTGAAGAAACCAAAGTTTTTTTTTACTTAAATGGTTGTTTTCATACGATCTATACTATTTTTTGAACCCTCAGTCTTCAACAGGAGCAAATTAAGTCGTTGGATGCATTGGTGGAATTTCTATGAGTGCCATAACGAAAATTAACATCGTTCTAAATCTACCAAAATAATTCTCTTTGGATTGTTACATAAATCTACATTATTGTATTAAGTTCAAGTGGAATCTCGGATGTATATGCAAATTGCCATCGTGTATCTCATGGTGCGCACTCAGTTCAGAGTGTTTGGTTATCTTTCTATCCATCATGGCTTTCTATTACCATTAATCAGAGGCACAATTGCCGCTTTCCATTATATTCTCTCCTAGCAGCATTCTCTATAAAAAACTTCATTTTCTGGAAAGAATCGATTCATCTCTGTACTATGGTCAGTAAACCACAATCTTGTTCAATTTATAACTTACTGAGTGTGTCATACATAGTAGAATTATGTTGTACTTTTGTTATAGACGTGATGGTAGAGAAATGCTGATTGCTATGACTGTAAGTGATTTTAGAACTCATTCATCTGCAATTCCATTCAAAAGTGAAGATAAAATAATCCAATTTAATTTTATCATAAATCGTATATAAAATTTATTTTTATTAATTTTGATATCTTTCAGTTTTGGATATAATAATTATAATAATATTAATAATGCTCCCTCATAAACACTCATAGAGTGTACCCAAAGGCATAGCTTGTGCGGGTAGAGGACGGCTATTATTATTATTCGCCGTGGTGCTCCGAGGCAACTTACTGATGTTAGCACCAGACCAGGGATTGGCATTTAGGTAACTCACATCACACTTAATTTACAACAAGGTATGTGGCTACCTGAAGAGACCCATGTACTTGAGAAAGAATATTCTCGCGTACCGGAGCCTCGAACGTCTGTCTGATGCGAGCCATAAGTTCCACTTCTAGATACCTTAGCCACTGGTCCACCGACCATCACTAAAATACGATTGACCATTATCAAAAAGGTTGAGTTTAAGATGGTTGGAAACCATTCACTACCAATATAGGTACATGTTAGTAGTGACGGATACTACTTACACCTCTGGATCAGAATTCATACAATTGTATGTATTAGGGACACGAAGTATTACATTGGTTATTAAACGACATGTATTAACGATACTCTTATACTGAAGTACAAAAATACATTAAATAATAATCTGACACAATAATGAAATGTATTCGTTACCACCTCACTGTCGTGTTCCCAATGACGGTATCTAACAGTTCGCTATCCTGGTATTCATTCGTCTTTAAACGGTTATGCTAATTCCTAACCATCAGCTGAACCTGTACCCTTCAACAGAAATTGAGTATTATCATATACCTATGATAGTTTTTGGGGTATTATGACTTTTATCGTCTATTCATATGAGCCTTCATACTCATATGCGTCTCCATTGTCGATGTTGTTACTGAGGCCTTAATACCTAAAGATATTCATCTAAGTCTTTCATACTTGAAAAACATTATGAAGAATCTCAAAAGAGCTTCTAGTTTCTCCGTCAGGCCTTTATATCTGTTTTTTTTTTCATCTTCCATAGCCCTTCATATACATTTGATCATCCATCGGTCTCCAAGACCTGCTTATAATCAGCGTACTTTAACCAGCTTCATGTTGTCCTAAAATACTACTCCTCTATATGCAAAATTGTTTTTGGAACGGCTTGACTCGATAACGTCATTCGGCAGTATCTCAGGGAGATTCAACTTGATTCATTTCACTAACTGCTTACTTACGGCTTTATTCGAAGGGATACTTACGAACATTGAAGAAAACAAAAAAGATATGTGGTAGGTAGCCCCATTGCAAGCGTTCTATCAAAATGTTAATGGTGCCCGCACAGTGATCGCAAGTTCAAACAATGATGTAAAAATAATCACTGATATTTGATTTGATACCGGTTTAATAGAAAACGAAATTGATCAAACCTTATATGAGATTTACAGATATGATAGAAGCCTGCAGACAAGTGCTGAATAAAGGGGTAGGAATAATTTATGAATAATAATTAATTCTGATACAAACAAAATTACAGAGCATTCCTCAGACATAATTTATTCGGGAGTAGCTCAGTTTGTTCCATTAAAAAAAATTGATTCCTGCTATTCTCCGAAATGGTTTACCAGTAAACTGAGAAAGGTAGTTTAGGAAAATACACAAAAATATGAAAACCTCCGGAAATAAAAATAACTCTCTTAAATTTTCTACTATCAGAACAAGATGCAAACTCTAAACAATGTTATTCAGATTACATGTAGAAATGAAACCACTATTATCAAATCATTCTGGAAGTTCATCATCGATAAAAATTTAATTTCAGTGTAAAAAATATGGCTGAAGGTGCGCAAATTATTGCTTATTCATTTGCTGACTATTTCACAGCAGTATATGTCAATTCACGAAATGAATTTGCGAGAATGGTGTCATTCAGCAATAGTTCAGCTGAGCAAAATATAAATAAACTAAATGAATGGTGCAATTCAGATAAACTATTTCTGAACGTAAACAAATGATGCTCAGTTTGTTTAAGAACAATGGACAAGTGGATAACACATATTCATTGAATAATGCAGATCTATAACGGGTTACTTTTGTCAAAGACTTGGGGGTAACATTCAACGAAACTGAATTTCATAAACCATTTAAACTCCGTGTCTGTAAGTTCATCAAAGATCTTAGGTTTTGTTCTCCGCAATTATTAAGATTCATCGGCAATTTCTATCCAAACCATATACGTTTCTCTGGTGAAGTCGAAATTGATTGATTGTTTAGCCTCCATAATATTCATGTTAGAACGTTAGAAAGGGTTCAGAATATATTTCTGAGATATTGGTCATATGAGCCTGGTATAATTTCACAAAAACATAGAATTTCCTAACTGGAAATTTTGTAGAATAGAAGGACACTGAATAACGTAACTTTCATATTCAAACTCTCAAATCAAAGGATTAATTGTCCAGAATTGATGGCATTATTTGATTTAAACGTTCCTAATCGCTTCTTCATGATCTGATATACATTCAACATACCATTTCATTCGATAAATTATGGACCAAACTCACATATTGGTAGATCATTGAAGACAATTAATGAAAAATAAAAAATAAATGAAAATTTGGACATTTTTGGTGGATCAATTGGAATGATCCACTGGCATTACTTGACCAAGCACCATTATCAAATTTCGAGATACTGGTGTAATTGTGACGAACAATAGTCTAACTTACTGATGAAAAAATGTTGCCAAACGCAATCACCTAAATTAAGGAGTTATGAGGTGTTGAGCTAAACGCCAGGTGTCAATACGAAAGGACTAATTTGTAATGGACTGCTAGAGTATTTTCACACTCCTGAAAAAAAGCTTCAACTCTTGGTGCAGTGATCCATAACGCGATCCATTTATGAAATTTAAAAAATTCTGTGAGAATGTTGTATGAGCTGTATTGTATTGTAATGGAGTTTTATCCATGGGTGAATAAAAAATATATAAGAAAAATAAGAATCTTCTGAGAATTACATCCCCTGCTTTAAAAAAGTTGCATTTTTTTCTCATTAAGAGCCACCACCAGCGCGTCACACCAAATCGAACTCGAGATCACTTTTCTCTTAGTTTTTTCAGATGATGCTATACCAGAATATGTAGAGTTTGCCTACTTGGTTTCTATCGGAAATGAATCAAATCAAAAATTCGCTCCTCGTTTCATCGGTTATGCCCAGAAAGATGCTCAGGAGTTTTTACGATTCCTGTTAGAGGGTCTACATTTAGACATCAACAGAGCAATGGGGAAACTGAAACACATTATGACAGAGATAGATGAGAAATTAAGTGACAGTGAGAAGGCTCTAGAGTCATGGTCACGATACCTAATAACGGACAGTTCCAAAATTGTAGATAACTTCGTTGTCCAGTTAAAATCTAAATTGAAATATACTTATTGTGGTCACTGTTTAGTCACTTTCGATCCGTTCTGGGATCTTTCCCTCCCAATACCTCGAAGAACAGGCCAACCTAGATTATCACAATGCTTGGATTCATTCAAAAGAGAAGAATCTTTGGATGGTGATGAGAAGCCGACATGTACGAAGTGTAAAGAGAGAAGGAAGTGCATCAAATCCATATCAATTCATAAGTTCCCGAAAATTTTAGTGATCTATTTGAAACGATTTTCTTCGACAGGAAAATTCCAAAGAAAATTGAACGTTGTCATCGATTTTCCTTTAGAGGGATTGGACATGGGTAATTATGCAGCAGGCAACGTAACCCCTTGTCGCTATAGTTTTTATGCACTCTTTAGTCACAGTGGAACTACCTACAGCGGACACTACATGGCATACTGTAGACATCCATATACGAGCATGTGGCATGAATATAATGATTCACGTGTAACACCAATTTCATCTAGATCCCTCAAGAGCGGACATGCCTATGTTCTATTTTATGAGCAGGAAGACCTTTTAGATTATACTTAGTTTTATTTTATATTTTATTTATATTTTACATTATGTTCTATTTCTACATTTATTAAAGTTAATTCTGAAGGGTATTATGAAAAATGTCTTAAATGAAATAATGATATTTGAATTCAACGATGGACAAAAACGTAACGAAAAAATATTGAAATGCCGTAATTCACAAAAAATTTTCAAACAATCTCCCATTTTGACCTACGTACAAATTGAGTATATCTACAATGACTATTCGAACTTCCGTTAAAGTTGATCTTGTAATAGAGCGAAAAACTTTTCCAATTCTATTTGTCATGTCTCCAACAACACGGATTCTCTTCATAGAGCTCGCCTTCAACATATCCCCAGAGATAGAAATCTAGGAGTGTGAGGTCTCGGGACCTTGCTGGCCACTGAATGGGTCATTGTCTACCTATCCATTTATTTCCTCGCCATCAGTTCAAAAACCCTTTTACCTGATAGTGAAGAAGTGTGCCATCATGTTGATAATAAAACCTGTGTCTGTTGTCAATCGGTTATCCCCCATCAAATCATTTCGAAGAAAATCTCTGTAAACTTCTCCGTTCAGAGATTTATCGAAGAAATATGGTATTATGACCTGATCTCCAATTATGTCCCCTCAAACATTTACCGACTATCTTTTTTGGTTGTCAACTTGTCTAACCCAATGAGAATTATCTGTCGGGTAGTAGTGGTATTTGCGTCTATTCACCATTTCATTACTTTCAAATGTAGATTCGCTACTGAACAAAATGTCTTTCAGAAAACTTAGTTTCTCGCGAATGAAATTCCATATATATCTGCAATAGCGATCTCATGTAATATATTCCCTTTCATAAAATTGTTGAAGTAATTCAATTCAGTATGGATGAAGTTCATTTTTGATCAATAATCTGTTCACGGAAGTATGACTCATAATATCCAACTCTCTTGTCATTTCCCTCGAACCAACATGAGGACTCCCAATTGTTGAAAGCATTACTGCTAATTCTTTTCCATCGTTTGTTGCAATTTTAATCAATACTGGCATTTTCTTGTGCTCAACACTGCCCACTGCCTGCTTCCTCAAAACTTTTTTAAAACCTTCCGGAAACTTTCTGGTTGCATAGATCTTGAATTAAGATATCGAACTGCATACATTCTTCCGGCTGATAAACAATTTCCAGCATAGTTACCCAAAACGTAAAACATATTCTTCATTTCTTCGGTGGATAAATATCATTCTGAAACGAGAAAATATTATTACTCACAAGCCTTTATTTAACTTGCAATGAAACTCTGTTTGGGTGGATCTTGCAACTTAATTTCGAAGCAGATACCTTCAAACGATTGAGCAGAAATTTGTTATACACGTTTAGTTTGGATAACAAAGCATTGTGAGCTGAGTAACGTCATTCTGAATCTAACATGGCGAAACTGGGAATAACTCGAAATATGAAGTGATGTTGAATTATTTTTATTTATTATTTAAGTTCACTACAGAATTGTAATGAAATTCCAAATGGTACATAAAAAAGTTTCAATTGAAACACTGAAATGAAGTTGAAAATAATGATAATAGACACCCAGAGCATGCTGCCATTTCCTCACAAAATCTGAGGGATTATGTATCCCACCTTCGGGTTCGAGGCTACGTAAGAGCCCCCCTCATCCTGTTGACGCAGTGGCAGAAGTGACAGGTATGCCACATGTTGACTTGGCTGTAGAGGAGACCCGCATCATACCACCAATGAAAGGCATCAGAACTCGTAGGGCGCTTCATAACACCAAGCTCCCGAAGCCACAACAACTGGCACAGGAGGATGCGGAGATTCACGATGTCCTTTCAGAAGAGGCTGACATCTGGCAGATCAACTCTGCCGTGTATGACACCGCTCAGACTCTGTCCCAAGGGGAGAGGAGGGATATCATCCCTGTGATTGGGAGGCATGAGCGACGCATTCACAAGATGGAAACTCAGATCAGGTTGGCGAGACAACATGCGTCTCGTATCCAGTATGTGGCGGACTACGTGGCGCCCAATAGGCCCTTCACGCCCGAAGTGCGGCGAATTGCTGCAAATTTAAGACGAACTCACCATACACGTGCTGTTTACCATCAAACAGCACTGTATAAACCTTCTCGCCTATTCCAAGAGCCTCCACGAGTTGTGGATAACCCGCCGGCTTGAACGCATGTTATAAGATGTTCACACGCATCTTATACATGCGAATACTCTCCGCAGTTGAGCCGGTGTATGCAAAGAGGGTCAAAGAAGGGGGTCTGTGGCTGCAAAGAGAACCTGCTGATTGACAGATGCATCACGCAGGACTCCGTGCAGTATAAGCGCAACCTTTCAATGGCCTGGATCCATTATCGCAAGGCATTTGATACAACATCGCATGAGCTCATCATGCATTTGCTCAGATGCCTTGTGGTACCGACTCGCTTTACCATAACATCTGGTCAAGTCAGAGTCCAAACAGAGCAGGTTAGGTTAGGTAACTCTGTCACCGAGTTGGATCCCGTTCAGCAAAAAGCCCACGTCAAATCTGCGGCGTGTGACAGGCTCCTACAGCTACATAAGGATAAGCCATGGGGTCTTCTTCAAGAACATTGAAGACCTTGACTTATCCAGAAACCTGACATTCGCTTTCCTCAGGGCAAGTGGGCTGAAGTCGGAAATAGCCTGCCAGGATGGTGTCTTCAACACCCTCGTCTACCGTAGTCGCGTGATGGGTATAGAGGTCCCTGACACTAGATGCAGAGCGTGTCGTGAGGCAGCTGAGACCATAATGCATATGCTGTCAGCTTATGCGGTCTCAGCCTATATCCACAGTTCATGGGCCGTGATGGTCGTGTGGTAGAGCGCTTGCCTTACACGCATGACGTGGCCCTACGAGTGTTGTACTACTATCTACGAGTGTTGTACTACTATCTACGACACTCGTACGGTGTAGACGAGACACCAGTATTGCCTTATGCTCCGGGGGATATTGAGTCCGTTGTGGAGAATGAGAAGTGCCGAATCTATTGAAACTACTCATTCCCCACCCTCAGGAAAATACAAACCAATAAGCCTGATATAGTCCTCCTCGACCATCAAAGTAGGATGATTTTCGTCATTGAGTTTTCAGCTCCTGGTGAAACGAACATCGTCCGAAAAGAGGAGGAAAAACGGACTAAATATCAGGATCTTCTCTTTGAACTCCGCAGGCTTTATCCAAACCATTCTGTCAAGATGGTGGTTCTGATAATAGGGGTCCTTGGTGGAATGATGGACACGCTGCTCTCAAATCTGAAAATCATACCGGCATGCCGTGATGCGGCAGAAAACCTAGCCGGAAGAATACAGAAGGCCGTAATTCTTGGTTTACTCCGCCTTCTCAGAGAACATGACTCTCAGACCCAGTAATCACTTATCCCACAGAAGTGGGGAGTGCTTACTACTGGGGTCAATGACACACCGGCGCTCCCTCCGGAAGTGTCAGGGAGAAACAGGAAATAAGGAGCTCAAGAGGTCAACAGAACGTGGAATAAAAAGAATGGAAACAAGATATCCTCTACGAAGAATACAACCTCACAACACATTGTAGAATATGTCTCCGCAATTGAAAATAAATTTTATACTCTTAAGCGCAATACTGAATAAAGTTCTGTATGTAAACGTGCCGAAAATAGTGAAATGTATGGCAATATGTGTGAAGTCAAATGATTTCGATAAAATGGATGCAATAGAAAACAATGGAAAACAGTGCGTTTAACATTGGTCAATGAGTGGCAGTTAGCAGTATTTGTCAGTGATGTTCCAAAGAATGTACCATTCAAGTTAAAGCTGAAGCTGATATTTCAAGATGGTTTGCCGATGAGTTGTCTGATATTGCAAAATTTGTCGAATCAGATATGATGAATGGTGAGCTAATGGTGGTGACGCCTCATAATGTGAATAATGCAGTATGTCATATTTGTGAAAATCATTTCACCCCCAAAGAAGATGTTATCGTACACGTTCACGATTATTTTACGTTCATATTTGTAACGTCAATTTCCGTAAATTAGTTGTGGTACCCATCACTTTCCACAATCTTTTAGGATACGACAGTCACATCATTATAAGGGATATCGCATAAAAGGACGTGTGAGCATACTTCCTCAAAATAAAGAAAAATAAAATGAAGAAAAATACTTTTCCTTCACACAGATAGATGTTCAGAAGTGAAAAATGAATATATGGAAACCTTCAAAATATCTTTCTTATTCCGATGTGAATGATTTATATGGCAATGTCAGAATTATTAATTTACGACGGTTTCCAGTTGCTTGAAAATTTCGATGAAGTCGATTTCAAGTATCTTGAGGGATGACATGATTTACATAAAGATTTTTCGTTTTGTCCACCAAATTCGAAACAAAAAAATCATAGAGCACCCTGTATAATAGGGAAAAATATCTTTTGCACTATCGGAATTTGAAGTAAGCTTTAAAAAACGGTTTGGTTCTGACTAAAATTAATCGTGTTCTGAAATTCGAACAATCTGCGTGGCTACATCCTTACATCGAATTGAATACTCGTCTAAGAGCTGCAGCCACCTGCTCTTTTGGAAAAGCTTTCTACAAATTGATGAATAATGCCGTTTCTGTTAAAACAATGGAGAATATCCTGTTACAAAGGGCGGTCAAATTTTTAAACTCATGGAACGGCCGTTATGGCGATGAAAATGTAATATGTAGTCTTCAATTTCAAAGTCGAACTGTTTTCGATACAGACCTTGTCACTATTTAATAGAGAAAAGCTGAACTTATACTCATCAAACCTTCATACATCGGAATGGCAATATTTTATGGTATCCACTGTAGGTATAGAAGACTAGTAAATGATCTGCAAGAGAACTGCCTCATTTCATATGGAAAATAACAAGGGAAATCGTCAAGGTCCATCGTGGTAATTTTTGTCCCCTAAAAGGGATCCTTGCGGCACACCCATTTTCCAGGCCGTGATGCTCGAGCGCCAGCCTCCACCAGCCGCCGTCACACTCATAATTTACTTGCAGTACCGATGATCACCATCCTCCTCTTACCTACCATCATCCCTAGCGTACAGTTGCGATACACCCTCTTATTTGGATCCTTGCGGCACACTTATTACCAGGCTATGTGACTTCACACTACCCAATGCACAGCAAAGCTGGAAGTGAGCGACTGCAGCAACCCCACGTATTATTGAATTTCTCGCTACCGATCATTAGTCATTCCACACTAGCATCTTGCTCTGTAGATATAACATAGTTGGTGTATAAAAATTTGCATCGTCGAGGATTCGAGCTCACGACCCCTGGCACATGAGACTGGCACTCAACCGCCTCGACCACGAAGTTCAACTGCCAAGCAGACGGTTCTTCACCATTACAAGCATCCAACTACCGAAGTGCCGTTATCCACTTGAAGGGTAGTCTCAATTGAAAAAATTAAATCCAGAACCCCGAGCTGGCAAAAAATGTTCTAGCCACTGGAGTATTTTTGTAGAGTAACTTCGTTAAACGCTGACCAGGCATATAGAGAGATATGAAATTGAGCCATGTCCCCGTGATGTAAATACGTAAACAAAATTGAATTATGTGTATGGTGCTGCATAAATCCACACTTACATTCAAAAAATTGTCTGATTCATTATGGTATGAAGGATACCTATTCGGGGCATCAGGAGAGAAATATGTCGTGGTATATGAAATGTCTGAACGGTTGATTATAATATAATTCAATTATCAACCGAGATCACATAATAATAGTAGTAGTAGTAGTACTTTATTATTATCCCAACAAAGAATTTAGGAATATATACAGAGTGTACCTATCCATCATAAAGCGACTTTGAGACTTGTTGCAATATGTACGGAGTGTACTCATTAAGCGGTTAGTTGTAATATATAAGTACAGAGTGTACTTACGTCAAGTGGTGGAAATCGGCAAATCAGCTCTTCGAAGAATACACACAGCTATACACACTATACCCACAAATAAATAATATTATTTTCTTGTTTTTGCTGGCAATGTTTCCAGAGAGTACCTAATCATCAGTATGGCAACGAAAAAGCATTTCAACTTAAGATTTTTCAATACAGTTGAGATATTTAGAGAGAGACACACCTATCACAGTGAGAGACTTCGCAAGAATTATTTGAACTGAATATAGGTGTTTGTCATCGCTTATATTTCGTAAGGAATTCCCACGTAGAGGATTTGTTACATATGTGTGCATCATACAGAGGGTGCCACCTATTGTCCAATAAACGAAACTTTCTACCTGTAGTATTTCATAGTTATAGTAAACTATTGTTGAATAGTGAAGAACTTGTATAATTTTACATATAGACGATGCAGTTGAAATGTGAATAGATGCGAAGTCACGGATACTTTGTGAAGTTTTCCATCGATCTGTCAAACTTAGTACAAGAGCCGTTAATAAGTTTGTTCGCTGTGTCTCCGATAACTACAATTTTGTACACTAGTGTAGATCATGTAACACTGATCCCATTCGGTGATTGCTCGTGTACACTTACACTATGTTCGTTGCTAAAATGTTGTAGCACAATAATTTCAAAAAAGTTACCACCAAATCTAGGTGTTACACTTAATAATTAGGAGGTGTGGAAAGTGTACTGCAGATTGGATAGTGTGAGGTTAGGTGTGTTGGATGTTTTTGGAGTAATCCTAATGAGAAGTTAGCATCAGTACTAAAATAATTTGGATATTTCAATTTGAACTATTGTGGTGAATCTGACTTTTAGTTTACCATCAAGATCATCTGCTGATAATTCAAAAAAAACTTTTGAATTAGCGCTACCAGAAACTTCCAAAATGCTACCATAAATAATCGAGATGAGAATGCTGACCACATTGATTGATCGTCGTCAGACGAACTCGTAATTGATAATTCGTCGTCCGAATGCGTGAAATTTTCTATGACTTCATCATTACTGTCCATTTTGAAGTTTTATTCAAGACAAATAATAATAATCGTAACCTTACCTAAAATCCTAGCATTGGCGCAGCGAACACATGTTAAATTTACTACACTTCTCTCTACTACACTCATCGATGCGGACTGGTGTAATGTGAAAAGATGTAGTGTACAATATAAATTTCATGCAGAAACAACCAACAGACCTAATAACTCGCTGAAATGAAATTATCAAAAAACTTCGTACAGAACAGTTAAAATAGCTGTCTCTCTTTGGATTGTGAGACCGTCATCCGGTAATCAGTAGACGGAGCAGGGTAATTTTTTAGCAATATAAAATTTCGTTTAATATTATGAGAAAAACCGTATTAGGTATTTCAACTTTCGAGAAAAAATGCAAACTTACCTCTGTATATTTTCTTTGCTCACATCAGATCAAATCAAATCTTACGTCTTATATGTTTTCGAGTACATTATTCTACCTATGTTCAACAACAACAGCAGCATTGTCTCATAAAATAATACTTTTGTTTAGCAATACTATATATATATATATATCTATTATTATTTTATTGTAGGAAATTTTTTGTGAAATACTGTATGATATCACAATCAAGATTGTTGAATGAAAAAAAACATGGAATTCAATCCAACATTTATTGTCATGTGAATACAAAATATATACTCAATTTAGGATTCGTAGTTATTTCAGAATGAAAATTAAATCACTAATAATATAAAAACTATATTGAAAAATTGAGGGGTTTTCCTTTGGAGAGTAGCAATTAAATGAAAAATAAATGATTTTTATCCTTCTCTCCACACATAGTGTGGAAAATTATATCTAAAACAACTACTTTCCCTTTCACATTTTGGATTATCTTATATCATACTGTTTGGGTTTAGAAATTAAAGAAATATCAGATGTTTTCATGAAAATATTGCTGAATGTTCATAACTATCGAGTGTATATTTGTGTTGAAGTGATAATAATAAAAATAATAAATAGCTATATTCTCATAAGTATTAATTTTAAGCATAAATTGAGACTGAACTTACCAAAGACTGCATTGTTCATGAGTTTGACAAGTTCTTTTCAAAGTCGGTCCTCGCCCGGGTGCGTAGTTGGGTGTTCAGATCGATGTAGGATTTCAGCCAGGGTGATTGTTTGAATTTCAAAACCCTATGGATTTTAGTTAAAATCAGTCCGTTGTTCAAAGCCATCTTCAATGCTCGGTAATGGATAACATATTTCTCCTTGGAATGTAGAGTAGCCATTAACTTTGTCAATTGTGAGGGACTTGTCGGAGGTTTGCCTGTCTTAGGAATAATGTGTTCAGCACAGAAAGGTAAATCTTTATGGTTGTTGTGGAGGTGTACGGGATATTCCAAGTCGACTTCGAGTATGTAGCCTTCTTCAACATCATCCGGGATGGCGGTTACATCGATGTTGGTGTCAGACCATTCGAAGCCGCCGTAAGGGAGATGTTGACTCATGCTCCACCCATACTGATTATTTACGTCATAGTACATCAAATATGACTCAGGTTTAGTTGAATCGTAGTGAGGCAGATATTTATTATTGGCATGAAAGCGCTTCTTTGCGCAAACTTGTCTCAGTCCACCTCGTATACCTTTCTCTACAAACAGGAACATATCAATATCAGTCAAGACCTCCAATTCTTGTTTGGTGTACTTTAACATAGCGTCCCATGTGAAACCCGGCAGCGTAAAATAGTGACTGGGGTCAAGGTCAAAGGTGTTGTGACAGCTATTTCTGAATTGCTCGAAAACATCAGTCAGTAGAAGTATGTCCGTCTTCATATAGAGGTCGATGTACTCTCCCAAGTTACAGCAGTTGAAATTATTCCAAACCAGTTGTGCACGTTGATATAATCGATTGGGACATGGTTTTTTTTTTCAAATTAGTTGTAGAAATCGTTGATAGGTGGTAAAGAGACTTCATCGAAACGTTCGAAAGAATCCACGTAATTATAAGGCATGACACTTTTCTTCGTTAGCAAGCTGAATCCTTCGTCTGAAACTGCTGCGAATTGCGATTTCATATTGGGAACGTCAGTCAAGTGAGACCCCAGTTTGTCCAGGAATGAGTTCATAAAACGGAAGCTATCGATGAATCGAAACTGTATCCTGTTTTCATTGACATGTTTTGTAAAGGAAATGTATTTTTCCTTCGTGATAGGCAGTAAATCGATAGCACCCTTCATCTTGGCAGCTATGTCGGCAATGACAAAATATGCGTCATAACCGCTGAGATTGTGGAATACAACGGGAACTACGTGACTGTCTTGATACGATAAATTGCAGTCTTCGTGCGCAGGCCCCCGGTAGTTATTGGTGGGAGTAAGGTGCTGATGGTCACGCACCTTCTTATCCATAGGTCCAAGAGGTTTTTCGCATATGTGACAATGAGTGGCTTTTTGGAAATCAGCCTCTTGTGCAGGAGTCATATCGATGTCGAAGGGGCAACAAAAAACTGTTTCCATATCTTCAGCCAACTGCTTAAGCTCCAGTGCAAATATTGCATGCAATCAGGTCCTCGATATGAACGATAGAACGTGAGACTATCATCATAGGAACACTTCATGAAATATCCAACAGCCGCCGGAATATGCTCCTGGTACTTATTATCATCAGTCGTGGGCTTCAAGATACTTTCCATGTCAGCATAAACAACGAAGGGTGCCTTTTCTTTATTCTTGAAGTTGTTGACTATCAAGAAGGCTTTCTCACCATGCGGTATTCTAATAGCAGTGTCATTTGAAACCCTACAACGACGCACTAGCGTAGTTTCTGGATATTTGCGGCTAAGCATCAGTGGAGGTGGGGAGGTCCATTAAGCAATTACTGATTAATCTTGGAGTTTTTGAGAGGGCGCCAGGTAAATCTAATCCCTTCAAATATCCAGCCAAGAGTTCTGTTCAACCCGTCAACTTACCAAAGGGGCTAAAGAAAACACGTCTGTACGACTATAAACAAATTATAATTAGTACTGAAAGTGTGACGTCTTCAAATTATTCATATCCAACTCATATCATCTGATTCGTATCTGCAAAGTAATCCTATATATCAAATTGACCAATTATATACTGAATAATAACAGTTCATAAAAAAAAACAAACTTCAAACAGTAATGCCTAAAAAATATACACAAGCGAGCATATGGCCTAAGAGTAGCAATTTCTAAGGTGAGTCCAAGATGCAAGATGTACTAAAAGTCTACAAGTTCTAAACGTCCTAACTACTAAGCGGTAGCAGACATATGGACAGTTTATACCAATAATAACAAGGTAAATTACAGGGATAAGCGATCGCTTGAGCTCAGGCGTGGCGCATGCGCAATATTCTATTATGAAAGTTAAATAAATATAAGTTTCATCCCAAACTCCGCTTCACAACCAGAAAATAAATAAGCAAACTAATAATAAGCGAATACTCAACTAATAATAATAGTTACTATCAATAATAGCAATTAATAAGGAAAATCAAAATGATTATATTTCTGTAATGTCAGACTTGCGTGTTCCAGGGATAATAATCCAAAAAGCTTCAGGAATGGCTATGCTGCAGCACTCCTTAATGACGAGCCACCCGGTAGAATCAACGTGGTGGGGAAAAGATAATATGGCAACCCTCTGTAGCTAGATCACCCTGCAGCCAGGGAGGGGCGGAACCCTTCTAGGACAATGTTCACCAGTTATCACCCTGTAGGCTCCTTCACTGGACGACCTTGTAAGACTAAGTATTCAACAGGGAAATTAGATCCCAAAAAAAACCTCTGACCGTTACGACGATTATCAGCCTTATCGTTTCTTTCGAATCTGATGTAGAGCGTCCAATGAATTCAAAATGAAGTTTGGCATAGTGTGGAGTTTTACAAATCCTCCGCAGAGTCCAAATACGGATAAATATCAATACTATGCTCATAGCAGTTTATCCAGCATTCGTCAAATTTGGTTCGAAAAAGAATTCCCAATGGAGGATAATTCGAAGATCACCATTTTTCCGGAACCAATTGATACACACCTACACCTACACCTACACCTTTACAGAGCAAAAATGACCGACCGTCAATTTAGCTATTCAAAAAAACTACCCCTTGGTCAACCGACAAGAGTCTTGCTTGACCAATCAGAAGCTCAAACGTCTAACCCAACTTTGCCATCTTGCCTAGAGATGCCGCTAACACAACGATTTGTGTCGTAACTCAAACCACTGGGATTACTTATTACCAGTGCTCAGTTTTTTTTTAATCACTCATAAAGACGTTTTCCTAAGACCAGATCATGAAATTAACAATTTGCGACAGGAAAGAGTAATATTTCTCAAAATATTGACGAACACCATTAACGTTTCCGAGAAAATAACGTTTGGATGCTTGGCAACATCGTACATCACCAGAGACCGAGTAGATTCGACAAAAATCGAATGTCAATTCGGGTTACGAAAAATATAAACACATGAAATAATGGAATTATTATTACATAAAATGATGGACTAGTATGAGATGGTGGCTGTGTGAGGTAGGTGGAATTCATTATTGATATGCTTCGAATATAAGGTGTTGCAACGAGTACTCGCTTAACCTCATTTGAACATCACCGATCTCAATGGAAGAATAAATACAAGTATTATTTTGTTTTATTTGTAGGACTTTCTCCGAGAGCAATGCCCAAGGAATCGAAGACTAGCTAAGAATTAACAAGAAGGCTGATTACATGTCAATATTCACTTATACCCTCACACCAGCTGATGTGAGCTAATCGAAAACCAAAGCACAGTCAGGTATTAATTCATTAACTTTTGAATCTATCAGATCTTCTGTAACGTTCACTTCTTTTCTAGATTTTCCGCGATGCAGTGGATAGTGTGACATGAACAAGAAAGCATTAACACAAGATAAAGTTACCTACAACATCCTTTTTTAAATTGAATGTTATGGTGATAAAAAATAAAGAAATTTTATACAGAGAATAAAGAGTGAAGTTCATTGATTACAGGGTGGAACAATTTAAGTTCAAATATTAACGTAACAAATCCCCCACTTACTTAAAGAAATTTACCCCGTAAATTTCTCCAAATGCTATTTTATTCTTTTGCTATGTGTTCACACCATCGGCATTCTCAGGTCCAGGTTTAAGGTCTTTGGCATGCCATACGCCCTTTGAGTTTCCTTTCTCATCCCTTAACTCATTTGTTCAAGTAGATAACTTTTTGTTGATTTAGAATGGTCCCAGATACCTGAGAGCAAATTTTCTCATGAAAAATTTAGAAGCGTCTGAAAGAATATAATTCTTTTTCCAGACTAATTTATTTGGAAGATATTCGACATGGCGACATCGGAGATTATATCGTTCGCAACTATTTTTGCCAGCCTTTTCTAACCGCTTACGTGTTACGGTTCAAAATCAAATTTTAATATCTATGTGCAGATGTGACTATCTGTTACCTTGTATAGTGTGAAATATCGACCATTGTCTTGAATTGTTCTTCATTTTATTGGTATATTCGCTTATGTATTTGTTCTGAATGTTTTTCATTCTATTTACCTTTCAATATTAGCTTACCTATATTTCGATTCATAATTCTTTCAGTCATTTCATTATTCTTTGTTATTGTTGATTGTTGTGAAGAATTTTTGGAGGTTATCTGAGATCTGACGTTTAATTAATTTCACTTTAGGTCCTTTCGTGTTCTACGAGGTTAAGTGCAGAGCCGTGTAGTGTAATCTGCACCTTGTCTAAAACTGTCGCACTTTCGTGCAAATGAACGCACCTTATGCTGAGAATATCTGTCCTTGTTCTGAGGGTCATATGATTGATTTGATTTATAACCGACCTCTGATTCTCGCAAACAATACATAATCCTCATTGTTTACTAATTTCCATTTTAATAAAAGTATTCGAAAATATTTTCTATCCATGGTTGACATTTGACATTGTCAAAAATGAACTACCGCAAGTGGTTGTTTCCGGCTTCGTCTTCAAGGCTCTCTTCCGTGTGTGGCATTCTTGAGGGCAGGTGTATGACGATACTCATGTAATCAATTTTCGATAATTTATCACTTATTAGAGGATTTAATTGATTCTACATGGTTGAATAATCTTCGATGATTTTTGTGGACTTGAATAGTTAGTATTCCAATATAGCCTCGGATGGGACGAAAGTGCTGGACCTTCCAGTTGTACCAAGGCCATCGGCACTGAGTGACTCAGCATAGACTGGTGTAACTATAACTATTCGACAGTTCAACTTCTCATAACATCTTTTCCAAATTAACATTATCTCTCTAGGCTTAAGTTCAGTTTTAAAACATTATCTATCCACATAATATATCATCATATTGGGTGTAATACTGGGGAAAGCATTGGGAAAGAACACGGAGAGCACATTTTCATATATTTTTGTTTATAATATTCCAGATTTAGGTAACCTCACTCGGCCTAAAGTCTGTTGTAATATTAGATTCCATTTTGGGTGTTATTATTCCCCACATTTCATTTTTTGTGAGTGTACTTCAGGAATACTTTCAACTCATATTTTTATTATTATTATTGGTATTAATGGTATTTGCTACACACCTTCAGTGTGTATATTCATTTTGGTGAAAGGTTTGCCACTTCCTTGAATTGTTTACTTCAAGAAGGTTTTACCTTACTTTGATTTATTTTATTATTCTTACTAAACTTACTTGATACTACCCACCATCTGGTGGAAAATATTTCTGTAACTAATTTAGTAGTTTTCATACCTCATTTTCATTTACTTTATTTCAATATCTGCTTTTCCATCCACTGGACTTTTAGTTCCAACTAATTAGTAATTTCCAGGCTGTTACTTCCTCATTGTCAGTCCCTTTGTGATCACAACGGGAGCTTGGAAGACAACTGGACTACGCTGTACTGGGTACTCACTCTTTGGAATATAAGGTACCTATTTATTGTGCTGTTGCTGTTCACCACATTGCAGATTGCTAATAGAGGTTTGTAAACTAAGCGTTTGGATTTAATTTTCAATCCCAACCCCCAATACTTGAATACGTAAACAAAGTGTGGTCATCATACCACATCCCACCAGTGCTATTTATTGACAATATTTTAGATTCCATTTAGAAATCTCCATCAGAGATCTGGAGCAGTCTGTGCTTGGACTGGCTTTTCCAATCATTGGCACGGTATAAATTTTTGGTAGAACCCATGGCACCCGGATTGAGTTAGTCGGTGACTGCTATGTTGTCAAGTGCTTTCTTGTGCTTTCAGAAATGGCAATTTTCAATGCTGATGGTGATGTTGGCTTCTCGTATTCTCTGGAATACCTCTTCGAGGAAGGATAAATGATGTTCGAGAGTTTGACTGAAAATAGTCACATCGTCAAGGTAAACAAATAGGTTCGGCTCGAGGCCATGTCCAAGGACGTTGTCGATGAGGCGTTGCGAGGTAGCTGGGGCGTTATGCAGTCCGACAGGCATACGCCTAAATTGTGTATTTTTTTGACTCATGCGCTACTGGTAGCTGCCAGTAGGCGGACTTGACGTCTAGACTGGATAAAAACTTGGCATCTCTTAGCTTATCTAGCGTGTCGGAGACTAAAGGAAGCGGATAACTGTCACGTTCTGTGACCGAATTCAGCTTTCGATAGTCCAAACAAAAGCGGAACGTATTCTTTTTAAAGAACAATATAGGAGAAGACTAAGGGCTATTGGAAGGCTCGATAATTCCCAGTCGAAGCATCTCCTCAAGTTCCTGTTCTATTTGCTTTTACACCACTGGATTCACCCTGTAAAACCTTTGTTCAATGGGTGGATTGTTGGTAACAATAACGTGTTCAGCTTCTGTCGTGCACCCCAGTTCTTTTCCTATCAGAGCCACATTACGATCAATCACTGCCTGAAGTCTATTTCTCTCCATTGAAGTTAACACAGTTGGTCCACTCAAGTTTTTTACACTATTAACAACAATTGGTTCATTTGAAAAATGCCATTCGTTATGTCTGAGGTCGGGAACGATTCCCATTATTCTCCAGAAGTCTGCACCCAATATTAACAAATGGAACAGTTCAGGAATAACGACCACTTCGATAAGACGAAGCCGATCCCTCAATAAAATTGGCAGTTCAACTACGCCAATACTTTGGCAACGATTACCATTTGCTACCGTGCAAGTTGTAGTCTCCGCGCTTTTAATAGGTATATTTAGCTTACGAATAACATCCATTCCTTTCCTACCGAGGATGGTGCGAGAAGCACCTGAATCTAGTAACCCTAATAGCGATTTACCTAAAACCTTAATTTTCAAGTATGGACGCTCATCATTAATCGCATGTTCTAATACATAATCCAAGAGTACCTGATATTTCACAACAGAGTTTTTATCTATCGCACCCCTACCTCGATCATCTAGGAATGCGGAACCCCGTTTCCCTGCTTGCTACAGTCTGGGTAACTCCTCACAGTAACTCCTTCTTATTTGCACTTGAAGCAAAATCTATCACGCCTAACAGTACAACCAACTGCTCTATAACCAGGTTTATTGCATCTAAAACAAATAATTTTCCTATCAGGGACCTTGGAGTTGGAGGAAGTTGTGGCCTGACAGCTGTCAATATGCCTCCCCTCGACTACAACATAAGCAAGGTCAGGTTCCAAAGCAGAACGATATCGACATGATGCCAAAAAATTTTCCACTACCTCCTTCTTTATCTCCAAACGCCTACCAAGTTCGCGGAGTTGATTTATTGAAGTGACTTCCACCAAGGTTAGTTGCGTTTGGTAGAATGGTGCAATGTTCCTAATCAAAATCTTTAGTTTAGTTTCTTCCGAAATTGAACAAGTGAGTCTATTAAAATAGCCAGTCATGATCGCTAAATATATACCAATTGACTCATCAGCCCCTTGTGTACGTTTCCGAATCTCTTCAAAGAGTTTGTTTAATGAATTATTGTTTTAATTTAATAAATTATGTTCTATTCACCTTTGTTTAATAATTCGTTTATTTGATTCGTTAAATTATCTCACTTAATACCACTAGAGGTTTTGTTTTCATCGTATAAACTTCAATTTTGTTCCACTCAAACTTGGTAGGTTGTAGTATGACTCGACCTTCGGTGTCGTGATTTTATCATGTTATTTGCTCTCGTCAATTACCAAAGCACCAAGGTTTCGTGCAAAATGAAAGTTTATCTGATAAAATAAAAACCTCTTGTGGTATTACCCTCGATAAAATTGCTTCCCCATAGATAATACCTTGTTTACATTGATACGTCAAAATTCTACTCTAAAATTGCCATTATTGACAGCTAAAGTGCTTCGAAGTTTATTGAAAAATTAACACAAACCGATTCAGTACCATCACCCAAGAGAATATTTAACATTTAATTCAAAATTCCACTCCACAAAACACAATTAAATCAAAAAAATGTATATGGAATCAGTTTGAAGCATTTTGCAGAATCAAAAACTATCAGCTACGAAACGATACGACTATTTAGTCAAGAGATTGCAAAAATTCTGAAAGACTGGGCAGCAAACACGAAAAAATGCAACGATGAAAATTACATAAAGTAAATATTTTTGAATAAAATAATCTTCCCAAATACAACTCGTTCTTCAAATTTTATCAGATAATTTTTTATTTTCATCACTCAAACTTCTTTATTTGAGGCAAAAACATTCAGACAAACCGAATATAGATAAAATCACTCGCCCTAGCGGACTCGTGATTTTATCAATCGATTTGTTTTCATATTTTGTTCAAATAAACAAGTTTTTGTGAAAAAGAAAAAATTATCGATAAAATTTGAAGCACTCGTGGTATTGCCTTTGATAACTTTCAGCAACATCTTTCAGAGAGACTTTGTAGCGACAATGATTAACAACCTCTGAATGAACTGCTCCAAAGAGTGCATGAATTACCTATTTATTCATACCTCATTTCGACTGCAAGATTTTTAGAAATATAAGAACGCTGGAAACCTGTATCGATGATGACCCTCGCAATGCGTGATGTGCCAAACCCACAAATTTTTACAGCTAAAGTCTTCAAAAAAATTCTGTCGAATGAAAAATTGGACAAAGTTTCAACAGTAATAGGTACTTCTAGATTGTTATGAGAATTCGGAGATCATTCATTGGGTTATGGTACCGAATGGCACATTAAAGTAGCATGTTTTTTTCCACATCTATCACATTTCATATTAACATTACATTTGCGAGCAACATGTCCAAATTTCAAATATAAATAACATCGACCACCTTTTATCAAAATTTTCCATTTTTTGTGGTACTATCATCACAATTAGTAGTTGAGGTATGGGATGTTTTCTTACAAAATATATATTTGACTGTTTTAGCTGCAGTCGACAGAGTATATGCTGTTGGTATTGACATTGATGAGCTTGGTGAATTATTATCCAATCTCTTTGATGAATATCAAAACTCGATTTGACAAGAGATATTTTTTGTTCATTTTCCACTTCTCTTCTCGAAAAATTCATCAATTTATCCAATTTCGATTTAAAAGAGTTGAATCAAAATTACAACTACGTTGCCAAACATTTATCAGATGATCTTCCAAGAGATTCTGAAGATCTTAACTGCGATTCAATTTGATTATACAAAAAACTGAGCTTTACTTTAGAATTCATATTTGTCAAAATTGATCTCAAAAGTTCTCGAACGTAAACTTCTATCAGTAGGTCTTCACGACCAAGCCGAGATTTGAGACTTTCTATGACCTTCGGGTAATTCTCAGCTGTTGGTGGGTAGGTTTTCACCAAATGATGGGCACGGGAATTAGGTACAGTGGATTGAATTAAATACTGAAACTTATCTTCAGTGGAAATGGAATCATCAGTATGAATCCTATTGAACTGAGTTCAAAACAGTAATCAATTTTTTATTTCGCTACAAAATTTAATGAGTTTTATCTTGGGTAACAATATTTCATTTAACATGACTTGTGTTGACAGTTGGGGCAGTTAAATGATCAGATGAATTAGTTAATGAATATTGATCAATTTTAGCCTTGAGTCTGTTATATCTACCCAATAGTTCATCCGACTTTGCTACTTCTGTATCCACGTCATCTCCTGATGTATCCTCGACCAACATTTTTTCTAGCAGCTGCTTATCCAATCCTTGAATTACCTTCATTTTCTGGTCGAGTACTCTGTACATTACACATATCAAAATCTGCATTCTCCATCAGTCCCACCGTTTCTAGATAAATTCGCATGAACGAAGTTCGGTGGACATCCAAAGCCTTGATTTTTCCATGGTCCTGTCACGGTCGCCAAATGTTACAATTCGTAATGCAGCACCTAACCGGTAAAGAACACGTCTCAAATAGGTTTCCAATGAAATAATACTTCAGTTACGGTTCAAAATAACTACACCTTTTCCAGTTGTATTTCAGATAGCGTCAACTTCATTTCAGAAAGCATCAGTTGAATTTCAGAGTAGTTACTTATATTTCGGAAAGTATCAATTGTATTTCAGAATAGTGACTTGAATTTCAGAAAGCGTCACTTGATTTTCAGATGGGTGAGTTTATCTTCGGAAAGCGTCAATTGTATTTCAGAATAGTAAGTTTGATTTCAGAAACCATCATTTGAATTTCAGAATAGTCATTGTATTTCAGAAAATATCAAATGTATTTCGGAATTCATCAATATCTATTACCCATTTTTTGAAATTGAAAATTAATTTTTGTAGATACTATCATCAACTGAAGTTTCATTACTTATTAGACAATAACAACAGAATAATATATCAATGGTATATTGAATATCATTTGCCGTAGGTTTTTTCTGTACCGATGATCCTAATCACCAATGATTTGTGGCACATCGAGCGAATTTAATGCCTAACTGGCATATCTTCAATAGCTATTGCAGCCTCATGGTGTCTGGTTGAAGTTGTGCTGCACATTCACAATCACCTCCAATATTTACCAAATCGAGCCACACAAATTCAACTTTGTGAATTATGTATTTTAGAAATCATGCTTTCTGAAATTATTTTTACGTTCTCTGAATTACAAATGACACTTTCCGAAATCCAACTGACTATTCTGAAATTCAAATGATGGTTTCTGAAATCAAGTTGATTATTCTAAAATACAATTGATGCTTTCTGAAATGAAATTGACTTTTCCGAAATTCAAATGATGCTTTCTGAAATCCAACTTACTATTCTGAAATACCATTGACGCTTTCCAAAAATTAACTCACTAATCTGAAATACAATTGATACTTTCCGAAATATAAGTGACTATTCTAAAATTCAGATGACGCTTTCTGAAATACCACTGGAAAAGGTGTAGTAGAAAACAACTATGTTCGTTTTTAAGTATCTGACATGTTACATCAAAATTAATTGACAAAACAAAAACATTCAAAATCATAAACTCAAACACCGAGTGATGAAACAATAAATGAACTGGTGATCTTCTCAAATCTTGACGGTTTTCAACACAGCCTATGCAGAATTTTTTCTGCTTCCAGCTTGTCCTCTCTCATCGGGAACGTAAGTTGTGCAGGCGTAGTTATCGGGTAAGTCATCACACTGTCAGGGTTGCCCCCTGCCAGGGTTTTATGGTTGGGATGACTTCTCCTAGCCAGTCTGCACTAGTGCGGTCCACGCACACAATTATCAGGTAACCTGATTTATGTGTGCATTTTGCGAAACGCACTTGGGGTCTCTCGGTGGGGATTTTATCGAGAGCCTCAGAGATTGAGTCCTGGACTATTGCTAGTCTTTCTGGGCTCAGTTTATTCTCTGGAACCTCCTTTGGTACCACAGCGACCTTGACTGAGGAAAGGGCATTTTTGAAGGTATCTCCTTTTTGCCTTGGTCTTTTCCTCAGCTGTGCCGTTTTTGGCGGTGTTGTGCTGCTAGAGCGAGGACGTTTCACCGCTTTTGTGTCTTCGGGTGCAATGATTTTGCCTCTCCTAGCCTCTTTGGGTATTCTGTCCATCTTAGATCCCGACCTCAAGGGCGGTACGGGATCTTTATTTTTTATGTAGTTTTCCTTGATTACTAGCCTTTTGGCCATTATGTAATCAAGGCCGCTTCTCAGGTGCTTTTTTAGCTTCAATTTGGAGGATCCTCCAAGGTGGACTGTTTTAACCTCTTCGTCTCGTAATAGGTCTAGTTCCTATTATCTTATTTTAAATTTTTTGTGCTTGCCCTGTGTCCTAGGCACCAGTCGTCTCCGCCTCTTGCTCTGGGTTTGGTGAGGTCACCTTCGCCCGTTTGTCTGATTTTTTTGATAGGTCCATATATATTTCCACGAGTAGCTAGGGAAAGTTTGGTCCACTACGGACGAGCCCCGCATGTCGTATTGAGGTCTAAAATACTCTGGAATTTGATCTAGTGTCCCAGAGGCTCCGTTAGTGATAGCATTCTCTGCTACCATTCAGTCTTTAGCACGGATTTCCCACACCTTGACTTGGGGAATTTTTTCGACTTTCCTTGTCTAGATCCACCGTGTTCTGTTAGAATCAAGAGGTTTCTTGCTATCCCTCTGCTACTTCCCTGGGTTCTGTACAAGTGTAGCTGACCCCTTGGTCCCAGTAAAAACCCATATAACGGTATGTTTTTCAGTAACACTCTCACAGAATTTCAATGTAGTAAAAATATATACGATATTTTATTTACAAAAAATAATTTTGATGAGTGACTCATTCATCGGATACCCTGTAGGTTGATACTTTGACAATTTCATTCTAAATATTTTTTCCTATCTTGAATGGGAAAGCAGCTATCGTCGATCCTCGTATCGGTGATACATTCTTTGTAGTCAGCCTCTTCTATATTGATTATTAAAGTCTTCTGGTCGGAAAGCTTGGTATTTCCAGTATCAATATTGTATTGAACCACCTTTGTTCTACCTCCAATGCTGAGTTCGGTATCGAAAATGTGTAACAAATGCTAAAGCACTTGTATTTCCATAATAAAACATTTTTAAAATACCCACGTCGAAATATACTTTGTATAATTATCGATCAAATTCTTGGTTGCGAAAATAATTAATCTTTCTCGAAGTGAATGAACGATTCCTTTCATAGCTGATCTTAACTCATTAAACAACGGAAACACTTTAGGTTGAAATAAATATTTAGTTCCAGACAGACTTAAAAACTGTCAAATCAGCGACTGCAGTTTTGAAAACTCGACAGAAATGGTGTGAATATAACAAAAATTACGACAAAGCTATTTTGGAATGAGCGGTATAAATTTTATTGTTAGTACCAGAAAATAATAAATTACGAAATTGACGAATGAGAGAGGCTTAAAATCGGTGAGTAGGAAGGCTTCTGCTATACGGCCGACGGGGATAGAAAGATCTCTCTTGGACTGGACAAGTTTTTTCAGTTAGTTAGTGTTGTACATCGAAGATGAATTTAACGTAATTTAGGCAATCGCGCAGGCCTCGTATACTTAACTGAGACTTGTGATAAATAATAAAGAATAAAAGAAACGTGGAATCGATAATAAAAGTGTGTTTCCCAGACGAATAACTATGACTAGCTGCTATAAATTAGTCAAGGATGAGTTAGATTTATAATATGACAATTGTTGTAACTAACCACTGAGACTCTGATTTCGACAGCTGCAATTTTAAAAATTATATAAGAATAATAACTGAAATGTTACAAAGCCAAACTTTCCCTGAACACCGCTCAAGAGTGATTATGTAGTAGGATTGTCTCCGCTAGGCTCATTTAGCTAGTAGGAGAATATAGGAGACACCTTTCACAAAGCTCATTTGTATTTTTTTTGACTCTCTGTGAGATACGTTTTGTTTTGTTTATTTTCATCTTACTTGTTTAAAGATTTTGATTTGTTTTTTTTGTTTTTTCTCTTTCCATATTATTTCATTTATTCCATTAACTATTTTATATTGTATTTTTAATCGATGTGTTTGATTTGAAATTCCACCGAACTACACTAATTAATATCAAGATTACTTCAAGACTTCTCCTTCGCGCGAGAAGCACGAACTTTCTATCCTTTTGGAAAAGTAGCTACAGATAGAAAAGCCTCAAGCACTCAGATACCTGGTATCCCCTAGCCAGCACACATTCGGAGTTGTGACAGCATTTTGCCTTTCGTATTTTGTTTCTGTTGCTCCTCAAGCAACCTACAAAGAACCGGTTTCGGGGACTTTATCCTTAGATACAGTAGAGTCAGTGAGTGAATCTGCAGGCCAAAAAGCCAGAGAGGAAAAAGGTAAAACCAAGTTTAATTTTCACTAGAATATGAGGCGTTTCAGAGTGAAAGTAGAAAAGCATCTGATAAATAAACCAAGTCCAGTTCATTAAAATGGTGACAGCGGTGGGATGAAGTAATTTTGATCAGCTTTTGATAAAAGGTTGGAGAATATTGGACTATTTTGTTGTTTGAAAATTGAGCGTTTTTCATTTTTATAGCTGAATAAAATGGATTTATGAGAAAGGAAATTGTTTGATGTTATTTGTTGAAGTACACTAGTGACAGAGCGGTTCTCTGATTTGTTAAAAATGGATATATAGATGCGATTTACAAGCATAGCTCGATTATTATATTTAAGAAAGCTCCTTCCATTCTTACTTGAGTTTGGTGGAAGTAGTAATTGTTTTGCTTTGAAAACAAGGCGTAAAAAGTAATATAATTGTGGGTATTTCAGCTGTTAAAACTGAGATTAAAACTGAGCGTAGTCCTTAAGACCAATAATAATTTTATTCTGCTTTGATTTTTAATATATATAGTGTGTTCTGGGTAAAGTAACAGCATACACAAGCCGATTTGAATCAGAGAAATTGATTTGTATTTTTGTGTTTCCGTCGGAACAAACCGATGGATTATAGCGTTCTGAAGCGTATACTTTGAACCGATCTTGGTAGAATTTTGGTTTTTGATTTAGTGGAGTAAATCTTGCATTTATGATAAAAGAGTAACTTAATTGATATCAATATGAACTGAGGAAATATATATTTGTTATACGAAATGAATAGCAAGGTTTAAATATTAATTTTTAGTGTGGAACATAATAATTCAAAGACTACAACAACTTCGTGTACAGCACTAACATAATTACGGAAAGGTAGATTCGTTTTTCAAATATTTCAAAAATAAATTTGAATGAGAGAGTCTAGAAAAATAAAGGACTTAAAGGGCGCAAGGTGCAAACATTTTACTATGTTCTGGAAAAAAATAAACATATATTATTAAAAGGTTTGAACATTTTTTTCTCTAGATTATTTCAGTTGATCTTTATTATGGTGAAGCTGAATTTTTGGTTCAGTCAACTGTTATCTAGACCAATTGAGTCAAGAGTTTGTTATAATCTTTCAAAGTACAGTTAATGAAAATTTGAGTAAATTTAATTTTCTTGTACTTGGCAAGTAATGGGATGTCATTTTGTTTTACAAAATTGGATTGAGTCCGTGTTAAATCGAATTAAAAGTCTGGTTGAAGATAGTGAGTGGAATTTTGTTACAATTGATTGGAACAAATTGTTTTAACTTGTCTTGGACATTGACAAGAACTCTACAGGGGCAGTACGAAAAAAGTCGTAGTAGAAAGTCAGTGATTTTTCCTGTTCTATAAGTGGGCAGGAGAAACGTATTAGAGTAGAACACTTAGTTGAATTTTCTTGAATTATGTTATACAGGGGCAAAATTATTCATTATCATGTACATAGAGTACTGAAAAAGTTATTTGCTTTCTTAACATCCCATTGATTTTTTTTTCTCTATTTTTCTGTCATTAAAATTTTATACAGGGTAAATTTGAAGAATAGTTGAATTTTGCAGAAGTTTATTTTTGAAAACTTCTTAAACTGATAGTTAAGTTTTGTTGTTTTTATGATATACAGGGTGAATCACAATACACCAGATTAAGAGGTAGCAATTTTTCAGTAACGGTTAACCAAAAAGGTTCGCTTTCGGCCAAAAAAATTTGTGAATTGCCTGAAAGGCTTACGAAAAATAAAAAACGAATCGATATAGTAGCGAGTTAGGGATTTTCAGGGTAGGATTCGTCGGAGAAGAGGCCATCAGGGTTTTGGGTTATGTTTTTCATGTTATGACGACCACCATTTTTTTTACTAACCCTTATTCAATAATAAATTTCAACACCAAGGATGCAAACAGCAGGCATTAGTCTGTAGGAGAGCAGGCATTTTAGCTTGTATACAGCAAGAGATTCAATGGCAAAATTCTGGGGTATTCGAGTAGCCTCGTGTTGGTAAGCTTGCAGGGGAGAAATTGTTTTTTAACAGTTTGAACGATGAGGATAGACTATCACAGATCTAAAAATAGTTATGGTAATGGTCAAATTCTGAAAGTCAAGTCAATTAAAGCAAAAATGTATATAATTCCAGTTGGACCTTAAGTGTTTTTATTATTGTTCCAAGAGAGTCCGTTAGATCGTCTTATATTCCATAAAAGGTGTACAGTAGAACTAAAATATTCAAATTATTGTTATTTTGAGAAATTCCTCTTGGAATACTCTAATCCCATTTAAGAAATCGAGATCGATTCATTGTTTGACAAGTAATAACGTCAAAAATTTTGTTTGTTCAAGTGAGTCGAAATAATTGAATTAAGTACAAGAACGACGTTTGAACCATTGGTCGTTCCGAACCAAATAGGTGTTAGGGACTTTTCACCAAGGAAAGGGAAGTTAAACCTCAGTTGATAATTCTTCCCTGAATGCTAAGCCAACAACATCAAGAGGAAGAATTTCTGAAGAATACAGGGTGATAAAGAAATTATTACAATTATAAAATATTGTTGAAAATGCGTTTTGAGATGGTTTTGGAACATAAATTTTCCCATTGTGTATAAGGTGATTTGGAAAAGCAATGTGAAACTTATGAAAAAACAGTTGAATTATGAAATATTAGTAAAACACGTTTTTGAGATGGTTTTAAAGCGGTTATTTTATTTCGTAAAATGTGATGCGGAACTGGAAAAAATTTAGAACATTTTTATGTTGATTTTTTATGTTGAGTTTAATTTGGACACCATTGAGAGTGTTATGAGGAACTACTTCAATAAATGTTTGTTGGGCGAATGGTTATTCTGGTATATACCGAAGTAGTTTCCAAGTAAGATTGAGTTAAAATAAAAAATTGCTCATAATCGTTTTACATGGTTAACGTAAAAAAAATATATGAACAATGATTTGATTTATACAAGGTGAATCGGAAAAATAGGTTAAATTTGTTGTTGTTTAAGTTTATTTTTGATTTTGAGTGTTGTGGGCTGATTTTTTTGTGTGTTGTGAATGGAATGTATTTTAGTTGTTTCATATATGAGGTGAAGTTGAAGTGCGACTTGAGTTTTGGAAAGTTACATTGATTTCGCTCAATTTATACGGAGTGAGTTAAAAAGACGGGTTGAATCACTTGAATGAGTTTATGTCTGATTTTGAGTATTATACAGTGTAATGGTTTAGGTTTGGTATTCAAACAAGTCGTGTTGGGAACTGTCTTTATTTTCGTGAAGAGTATGGAAGTACGTGAGACATACAAAAGACGGAGATGGATTTCAGTCGGTACATGATAAATAAATAGTATATGGGCTTAAACCCAAAAGCACTCATTACATCCCATTTTTATTACAAAGAGTTACCAAATTTTATTTAACTTAATAATAACACTCCTAATTCATTAAATTTTCACATCTCATGAAATATGTCAATATTTTCATCTATTGGGTTGCTTTACAGTTCTTCCAAACCTTGTATTATATGAACATTGTTCTGAAAGAATTGGTTTATCACATTTCACGGTATTCCCATTGGAGATGGTAGAATTCACGTCTTCTGGAATACAGTGAAATGCTTCAAACTCATTTTTTTTTGTATAATATGTTTATTCATTGAATTTTTTGGAAATAGGTCTTTTCGATTCTACCACTACCAAAATTTTTTATATTATAGGATCTTGGTCGTTTGTGTTATTTCATAATTCTTCCAGGAAGATAATTATATTTTCCTTTCATGTAAACAATATAATTTTTTTGCAAATTTGAAAATTTTCGAGCATGTTTGTTGTAATAATATTTTTGTTTCTGTTGTTTTTTCTTCATAATGTCTCTGAACTGATTATTATTTATGTGTAAAGGTTTCAGATATTTTTCTGGGAGTGGAAGAAAGCTTCTCATTGATCGATTATTCAATAATTGGGATGGTGAATACAAGTTTTCAATAGATCACCTACAGGGGGACTGAACGGAAGTTGCAAAATGATTGTTCGCTGCTTCGCGTGTGACGTAGTTGAGTAGATTGTTCGCTGCTTCGCGTTCATCGTGTGACGTAGTCGAGTAGATCCCTTAGATTGATAACATTTTCTCAATAGAGCGCGCGCACACATATTTTGAATTGAATTTATAAAGAAAAAAGTTTTCAGCAGAAGAGGATTGAACCATCGTCCTTTTGCTTGGTAGCGCTAGCCTTATCTCCACGGAGACTTCGTACGAGTTGATGTACAAATGTGGGTTATATATTTCTCCAGTTACCAGAGCACGCTGTTTGAATATTTTTAAAAAAATAATTATTGTGAGTCTGATACTAATAATGATTTCAGAATGTATAATTTAAGAGAAATGAACGTGACTGCTGCGTGTGTGTGTGTTAAATATCATGTGGGAAATGGGTCATTGCGACAATGGAGGGTAGCAAAGTATCCAGCAAAAATATATATAGGATGTCTCATATATTATTTGAGAGAAAAAACATGGCAACTGCTTGTCAAATTTAGTATACCAGGTGAACCAACATATCATTTAAGAGAAGAAACATGGAGGTTAAAGAAAAAACACATCATTGAACTATTGTACGACATATTAAAGTATATCATCAAAAAAAAATATGAAGAGAAGAAATCAATTGCTGATGGGGTCCGTCATTTTTAACGTGTGATACCCAATATGTGTCAGTTTGATTCTGTTTCTTTTCTGTATTTGTTAATGATGTTCCAAAGAATACAGCATTCAAGTATATGTTGAAGCTGATATTTGAAGTTCTTCGTGAAATAGACACAAAAACCACCGAATTTATTTCAGCAGGGCAGGGAAAAAAGAAGTCGCAAATGGAATATAACGTTTATAGAATTCTAATCATAATATCTATAATATTAGCATGTATTTTAATTTGAACTCTACAAGACAAATAATTTTGGAATTTCACACAATTTGGTTTAAATAAAAATATTCGAAAATTGAATCTTGATAATTTTTTTCACCTATAAATATGTGAGAGAATTACAATTTGTTATCAGTTAACGTTGAAACGCGCCATTAGACGTCATCAATTATGGAAAAACCTCGCAAACAGGAAACTTGGTTATTATGCTGGAGGTAATAATCAGTTGGCATTGAAATGTGTTTATCGGATTAACGGCTATCGAAAAACCCAGGCCAGCAGTTTCGTTATCAAAACCGCAGAGTAACGACTATTGTGTTATCTGCGTCGCGTTCATGGGAAACTGTTGTTCATTCTGGAATATTCTCGAATGTTCTTTTCTTATTACACCAGAGTTATAAAAGTAGTTGGATGCGCGGCGAACGTTAGTTAGTCGTCAACCAGAGAAAAGTCAAGCAACTTAGATATCTTCAGTTATTTTTCGTATTGTGCATCTATCTCTAGATACAAAGTAAGTTTTTCATACATTTTTTTATTATGTGATGAAAGTGTTTTTCAGTTAAATTGAAATCAATGTTTTCATGTTCGGTTTTAGAGTATTTTTAGTTTGAGCTTTTCAGATGAATTCAAATAAATGTTTTTAGATAAAGTTATTTTCACGTTTTTACGTTTGGTTTTTTGTATTTTCGTTTAATTTGTAATTCAAAGCGACTTAATTGTTTTCGAATCACAAAACTCTTTTTCAAAATTTTTGTGTGTTTTCTTTATAGCAAAAGCTTTTTATTCTGGTGGGTTTTTTCAGATGAATCTACAAGAATCAAACGAAAGTTCTGTTGTGGAGAGGAAGCTGATCAAGAAACTAGCAGATCTGCCTGTGGGAGCGCCGCAAGTGATAGCGAAAGCAAAAATTGTTGGAGGGAAATTTGGCGAGGTGGTGCTGTTGGATTTATGAGGGAGCGTCACTTTTTTGCTGACAAGAGTGACGGAGGGATATCGGGAATATATAGAAGAGTTGTCAAGCGGTAAATATTCCATCACATTTAAAGGACTGATGAACACAGGGAAAGCTAATCCGGCTGCTTCATTTGAGATCATAGAAAATTTAGGTAAGTAGTTTTTTCATTTGTCTTCGTTTCTTTGTATGTGCTAAAAGTTCGTTTGAAAATAAAAAAAATTCTTTCTTCATTTTCAGATAGTTATATAACTTTCCTAATCAACATTTTTCTTCAAGATTCCCTTTGGGCATCATCTCCGTAAGAGCATCTAGTCATTTTAACAAGCTTCACTTGGTTCCTGCAGTTCCAGCGAGCCTCACCTTTGCAGCGTTCCTGTAGTTCCAGCAAGCATCCATCTGCTGCTGCTGTCACCTTCATATTACAGTGGCTATGGCGTCGCTTGAGACCACTCCCTCCACTACCACTTTGAGTTGTGAGCGGCCGTCCTAGGCGGGAGACTAAATTTTGAACCTGAAAAGAAAAAAGATTAGCGCTGCGGAGATTCGAACTCGCGCCGGCTGGATTACCAGGCGGAGATAAATAAATAAATAAATAAATAAATATATATTTTCTACAATTGTTCCTGCCATTTCCATAAGTATCTACAAGTCATAACAAGTGCATGCCCTTCTTTCTTCGCCTCACATAGGCTGGGACGTCGGGGAATGAGACTTGGACGCACAGAAAGCCGCCTCCCCCTCCACCCCATTGCTGGGGAGGAGGGCGAGCGCTTGTGCAAAGTGGTGCCTAGGGCCCCCGATCAGGGGGCGCTGACAGCCTCCTCCGCTGGTGTTGACGGTAGGTCGAGCTGTAGAGCCTTGATGGGTCGTAAGTGACATAATAAACACGCCTCCTGCGAAGCTTATGCGTGTCGTTCATTGCATTCCATCGGATACTGCTATTGTCTAAGTTCGTGTGAGGATGGTTATTGCGAGCTTACCCCGGAAAAGGCTATAAGCAAAAAACCGGGTCATAAAAATTGACATGTACTACGTATTTCGGCACCTTACGGCACCGGTTCCTCCCATCTTTCCTCGAAGATGTCCAACGCTTGATAGATGAGCCCGTCGTGTTTGCGGGGCTCATTATCAAATCTTCTCAGTCTGGTGAGATCTCTAGTTAGAGAACTTTTGGGGAGATGATACTTGTAAAACTTGTATGACAAGCTTTTTACATATGTCGGGACCGAGTCGACGCCTGCAAGGGCACGCAGCGCATCCAAGCGAATGTATCGATTACTGTTTGTGATGATACGAAGCACCTTGTTCTGCATCCTATCCAGCCTCATAAAAGGAGTTTTGGGCAGGCTGCAGAACGCTGGGCAAGCGTACAACATCGCTGGCCGAATGATTTGTTTATATATTGCCATTTTTGACTCGAGTTTCATTCTTGAACCTCTGGCTATCAGGGGGTACACGCGTTTTACCGCAGCTGCGGCCCTCTGGATAGCCAGGTTCAGATGTTTGTGCCATGTTGTACGCTTGTCCAACTGCACTCCCAGGTACCTCACATTGATTTTCACCTCCACAGCTTTGCCTTTGACCCTCAACTTCTGTGGGATTTTCGTGAATTTGAATTTCTTCGAGAAGTTGATGGCCTCAGACTTAGCCGGGTTCACCACGATCTTATTATCCTCTAAATACGGTATGATCCTCCTGTCCAGACGGGTCTGGACCTGCATAGCAGCTGCAACGCTTGAGAACGATTGGGCGTATATAGCGGTGTCATCCGCATATATAGCCGTTTTCGTTCTCTTGCACATAGGAAAATCATGCGTATGTAGAGAATACAAGTGTGGGGATAGGCTTGACCCCTGTGGAACACCTGCTTCGATTGCATACTCTGCGGACCTTGTGTTGTTCACTCTCACCGCAAAAGTTCTGTCGACCAGGAATGAGTTCATAAGTCTCACCATGTATAAAGGCATGCGTGCTTGGAGCATTTTGCAGATAAGACCCTCAACCCATACCGACTCGAAGGCTTTTTGCATGTCAAGCAAGACCATGACTGTATTCATCCCTCGATGAGCTGCCTCTTTGACCTCGTGAACAACTCGGACAATTTGTGAGGTCGTACTATGAACTGCACGGAATCCGAATTGTTCAGCGGGGATCATTTTGAGTTCCTCCTCGAGGGATAATAACCGCTTAAGAAGGATCTTTTCCACTGCCTTGGCAACGACACTCAGGAGCGAAATCGGGCGGTAACTATCGAGTTGATGGCCATCCTTACCAGGCGAAGATCTAAACCACTAGACTACGGATGATATTAATTGTAATCGGTTAATAGGATGTAACTATGATAGCGGATGGCGGCAAGAGGGTCATGATAGATTTTTTTTGTGTGTAATGAAATTTGGCGGGCCATCGATTGATTAGTGAATAGGGTAATTGGCTGATAACCGTCTGAATGACTGGTTGTTGGGATATATTGGAAAAGTAAAAATAAAGATGACAGCTCTTGGAATGGTTGTGAGTGAAACGTTTGCAATGAATATTTGTCCTGTCTCAATCCACTTAACTTTACGACGAACATCATCAGACTCACCACTTTCATGCGAGGAAAAACATTTCACAAAAAAAATTGTGTAAAATCTGTAAACTTTTGGTGGTTATTCGAATCGACTTTTCAAGCAAAAATCTAATAACAACTTTTTACTTGCTAATCTAGAATGCGTAATTACTCAGAAATTGCTTACTGTTTGCGATTGACTACATCATCCGGAAATTCCAAAATGATACTCGTTTCAAATCATTGCATATATAATGAATCTTCTTAGAAATTGCATATGAAATGATTACATCTTGCTATTGGATCTCAGACATTGGTGTATGAAAAACACAGAGTGTATTTCTATGTCGAAAAATCAAAACAATATAGGAATAAAAAGGAGTGTGCTTGTTGGTCAGTAAAGTCTGTCCAGGGAAGACCACGAGAAGGTAAGCACTTCTTCCCCGGGATAAAAGGATATCATCGAAGAAATCAACAAAAACTAGGAACTCATATTGCCTCTTTTGAATTTTACATGGTTCCTTTGTATGGGTCTTTTTCTCGTTTATCTCATTGCCTCCTTTCAATAATTTAGTTCATGGGTCTTTTTTTTTTGTATGATACTTATTGCATCTTTCTGATAAATCTGTTCATGTTACATTCATATGGGTCTTTTTTCTCATATATTTCATTGCCTCTTTTTTTATCAATTAGTGAATAGTTCTTTTGTGTGGGTCTTTTTTTTAATAAAGTTCATTGCTATCCTCTGTTGATTTTCTTGGTGATTTGAGGATGGGGTAGGCAGAATGTGTGGATAGACGTAATTTACATCTCAGATAACATAGAGATAGACGTAATTTGCAGCTGATATTAGGTGTTAGTGTAATTTTGATATTTTAAATCCAAAAGGAACAGAACTGTGATCTGGGAGAAACTTTCTTTTCGTAGAATTTGGTCTGTAGTTTTTAGAAATATTTTTGGTTATTGCATCATGCTCCTGTGTTCGCCGGATTTGTTGCGACAGTATACTTATAGGTTCTGAAGGGCGTAAAACCATATCTTTAATTTTTTCAAAATTTATAGTCTCCAGTGTCTGGAGGGTCAGGAAAATACCCTTAACTTTGCAAACCACTTCTTCATTCTGATGTTTTTCATTCCGTAATTTTTTGGACCTCCTGATACGAACTCCGTTATATATGAACCAGAGCCTAATTCATCTGTCATATCACCGATAAATTCTCCAGTAGGAATATTGTAATCTTTAGGTCTGGATATATAAATCACAGAATCCGTATCGTAATACAAAACTCTTTCATTGAGTTTTTCGAGGTGGCTGTAAAGTTTCAGTCGAGCAAGAACTGTGACATAGGAAGCCAATATAACATTTACAGTCGGTAGAGAGGCGAAGCAATCGTCTTTATACTCCCAATTAACGATAGGAGTTTCTTCGTTCACAGGAAGTATGGTGTTGGCGAAAATTGAGGGATCGGAAAGCATAGCAAAGAATTCATGGGGTTGATTGATGATAGCTGTTTTTGACTGGTTTTAACGTTGACCAAATTTACCCCAGAACGAATTGAGCATAACTTTAGCTAGGGATCTCAAACCAGGGTTACTGCAGATTTTAGATAGCTCTAGTTGCATATCTTCTCGTTGTAGAAAATTTTCAATATATTGATCTTTTTCTTTCTTTGTCCGACAATGCGAAGGCCAATCTGATGCCTCTTGCTTGATCTTAAGGAACTTATTCATCATGCTCGTGAATAGGCCCGAGTGCCCTCTGTCAAACTGAATGGAGTCATGACTCCAAATTTCAAAAATTTCCAAGAGTTCATAAACCGCATCCACAGCTTTCACAATCTCCCCTACCACCCATGTCCCTGTATGAGTGCGTTCGTCACCTGAGTGATGACAGTTTCCTGTATTGAATGTTTCACCACAGAAACGTATAATACAAACATCAAATTATCATTATTTTCTGTGGAAGAACTGGATGGAATAGAGATGTAGGGGGCAGAACTTTACATTTAATCACTCCTGTAATCGAAGAAAGATCCAACGATGAACACTCGGAAACAACAAAAACTTCAGGATTACCAAGGAGAAATTTTCCATATTTATATACCCAGGGGTAGAGAGAGCAAATGTCAGTATACTTGATTGTTTCTCCTTCCTGGGTTTTGTAATATTCAAACACATTTCCTGTACGACCACCATAGAAAGTATCACGAGGTTGAAGAGGAAGTTGAGACAAAAAGGTGTGTGATTCGGTGTAGTTCTTCAGTTCGCTATTTTTAGATAGTTTTTTCCGAAATTCGCACTCCCACATTTCGATTACGTCAAATCCCAGTAACCTTAGTCTTTCGAGTTTAGCTTGAGTAGCCTCATAACGGTTATTCAGAGTCTCAGAAGAATTATCTCTGATAGGTGTATCTCTCTGAAATATTAAACACTTACAACCGTGGAAATAACAACCCTGAAACTCGAAGATTTGGTTCGTTTCTTGACAGAAACCATCGACTTTAACGCCACCAACTAAAGCCTCGGACCCTTTGGCAGCATGTTGTATATTAATATTTCTCTCCCTCTCTTCCCATAGTAACCATTGAATAGCAACTTTCGACTGTTTATTTTTGTTCCTGTTCTTCCTTTGGGAATGATGCCAATAGTTTGCGGTTTAAGGAAAATGATTACATGAAGATGCGATAGTGCTGGCCTCCATGAAGGGACAAACATTTGTCTCTTCGAGCATCATACAACGAAATTTGAGACAGGCCTGTGTTATAATATCAACATCGGAAATACAGTAAGCAATTATTTCTTTCTCGAAATCGAACACATAGTTTTCTGCAAGTCTAGCATTATACCACTCATTGAATGCTTCTGAATCTTTATCGTTTTTGAAATTACCTGGCGAATAATATTGAATTGGGGGCATTGGTCCATTATATATTTGATTTTCATGCTTATTGAAAAGATGAGGGAAGTAACCTCTTTTCATTTCGGAAATTCCGAAGGATTTGGGAAGGTCAGAGAGAGCCATTGGGAAATAGTTGAGTGAATCCAAAATTTTAACGTTACCAACAGACATTGGAATCAATTTGGTACCTCTCATAATGAGTTCCGGTTTCAAATCAGTTTTTGTTAAAATATAATTGAGAACAAACTGATGATCGAAGCCGCCGCCATTGTGGGCAATAACTACATTTTTAAACGTTTTACGTATAGTTAAAATATGATGAACGAACGAAGAAATTGGATAGTTACATTTGAGAATTTGTAAACGAAGGCCACATTTCTTACAAATTTGAGAGTCTGAGGATATACAAATATCACAACACTGTCGAAGAACACAAAGATTGGGTTCGTGTAGAAGAGAACCGTCCTCTCTAACCTTTTCCTGCATTGTTTCGAGGTCCTAGAGCACATAAAGGTAATTTTTAGTAGGAGGTTTGCGTGTGTCCGGTTGAATGTAACATAAATGACCAGAAGGCTGATGTTCATTGCAAATTCCACAAAATATTTCTCCACGAGTGTGTCTTCGATCTACCTTGATTATTTTGAAACATTCCTTACAACGGCGCATCTGAGTACAGATACCATGTTGTAGGTGTTTTTCAAAACAGGATTGTCCACGGAATGTTCTATTGCAAGACTGACATTTCACGGATAACTCATCATTAGAACAAGAAGGAGATCGTCTACATGCAGGGCATGTTTTTCCACAATGATGCTTTTGTTTATTTTCATATGGGACACTACATTCTGCACAAAAATAAATGCAACAAAATGCTGCTGTGAGAGATGTTATGACATTGTAATGCCCCTTACTGAAGAGAAGATTCAAATGGATACAAAATTATCACCCTTGAAAATAAGGTCAGGTCCCTTCCTTCATATAGATATAGACCACGATTTTATAATTCAAGAGGTAATTTTGAAACAGCTGAAGCTCAGCTATACCACACCCCTCCGAGGGAACGGATACGCCGGCAGTCTTCGTCAATTCATGAGCTCTTATACTTTGAAGTTTTCCTATATCACGTCGTACCTTCACAACTTCTGGGTCTTTACCGGCGTAGGCTTTGGCAACTACCAGAGCACGCGGTAGACACATATTATCCTTGTTGTCAATAACTACTATGCCTCTCCGTTTGCTGCAGTCTTCAGTGAATGTATTGTACGAACGGCCTCGACCTTTACCCGTAGACATTTTTACCGAGGTAACACCTAAACAGAAAGTTTCAGTATTCAGGCCTGTTGAATTGGATTGATAAATAGATGAAATTTTATCAAAAATATCATCGCTGGTTACTTCAGACGCCAGTCTGAAGCTCGCACACCCCTGTCCTCGCGAAAATTCGTTGGAACAAAAGTTGAAACCGACGTAATCAGTTGATCTCAGACCACTCGTACCTTTCAATACTATCTGAGTTATGGCGTCTCTCACCCAACTCACAGGTTCTGCACCTTTGGGTATTGGTGCGATTCTGAATTCCAAAGTTCTAACTTGAAGTCCAAAATGGCGAATCATTTTGGTTGAGTCTTTGATTTTTAAAAACTTTTCCATTTGAAAAAGTATTCAAATTTAAATTCCAAAATTTTCATTAGAAAACACAAAATTTACGGTCAAAATCAAAAACCTATTAGGAGCTGTTAAAACACGTCTGAACACTTCACGAATTGGCTAGATAATGACGTGTAGCGCGCAGTCGTTACATAGTAGTTTCTCCTATAACTTGAACTATTAAAAAAGGGGGGGAGGTGACCTAATGAAATCCACGAAAACAGCTGTCTTGATAGAGTGTATCTTCGGTGAAATAGAAATTTTACTATTGCAAATATTATTTTCATGAGTTCGACTGTTCATACATTTTATGAATAATTAACAGACAGACTTGGTAAATTCTAGAGCTAGTGAACCATGCAATAGGCAAATGCATGTCGCCAATACTGTCTCCAACAGATGAAGTGTAAAGAATATGATGAATATTCAAGCTCAGCGTCCTGCTTGTTTGAGTTGCTTTTTTTCCCTCATTGGTACTGGCATGAGTATTATTGTGAGAAATGTCAAGATGTGTTACTGAAAAAACAATAAAGGTACCTACTCGATAGTACTAATTGATATTTTCTTGAAACCATTCCCAAGTATAATTTTTATTTGATTTTCTTTTCACTTTGTATTATCTGATATTTTCTTGAATCCATTTCCAAATATTATTTTCAATAAACTATCTAATGAATAAACTCTTCCGGTCTTCAAATCTCATACACATATTTCTTCGTAGGTATCCTAATTATAACAACACCGCCACACCTGTTTCGACAAGAAATTTTGTCGACGTATTCCTTCCATTGCATGAGAGTGTGACAAATAATTATTATTGCCGCGAGGCAAAAGTTATTATGCGGTAATAATTATTATTGCCAGAGAATTTATTAAATTGGAAAAAAGAACATGACCGAACAAAATATTCAGTACATGACTAGAGTCAATTATAAAAATACAAACGACAGCTTTTCAAGAAATATACGGGTGAATTGAAAATGAAGACATCATGATTTCACAGTAAAATGATAAATGAAAGATCTAATTGGGGTTGAAGTGTCATTGATTAAGGTCAAATGCCTATATTGAAAAACTAGACAACTTCTAAGAAATATACGAAGGTTAACTGAAATCAAATGGATTGAAAATGTAGGGTAAATTTGAAGAAATGAAAAACATGTTTTGATCTCTCGCTCGATGAGACATGCATATAGAGGGTCATTTGAAAATCGAAGCCAAAGAAAAATTTTCTTCAATCACAGTGAACTTGCAAATGAAAGGTATAATTGGGGTTGAAGTGAGAACAAAATATATACACTGATTAAGTAAAATATATGGGGAAGTGGTTGTGGTGTTGGAGCGTTTGCCTCTCACCCAGGTGATTTGGGTTCAATCCGTACCGCATGCCACTGAGCTATAGTGGTTCGGAATCCACTTGTTCATTAGCTCTAGGTCCCGGATCTTCCTTGTTCGCACAAGCTCTGCTTTTGAGGAGTTCTCTCCGAAAACATGGTTGATTGGTAAGAACAAATTTTGAACACTTTTATTTTGTTAGCATAATACCTATATTGAAAAATTTGAATACCTGAATGAAAAGTGATAAGGATGTGACAGACAGTGTGGTCCAGCGAAAACTTAACACCTCGATTTTCCGGCTTTAAAATGAAAATGTGGAAAATCGCTCGGACCCGTCAATTTCTAATACGAGGGGGAACAACTTTTCCGCTGTTTTCATCCCCGTAACTTCAACCACCTAACGGGGGTGAGCACAACCCCTTGATTTTGAATAGAGATGCGGGGTGTTGCGATACCTCATTTTGAAGATCTCATCGTGTACTATCTGACCGTAAAATTTCGCTCCAAAATATCCATCGATAACGAAAGGACAGGTAAAGTAGTGGAAGAGTACGTACTTTTGTGATTACTTTATTGAATGCTCGAAATGGGCAGCATCCACTTACATGCAGTAATAGTTTTGCTGAAAACGTTCACGTACATTACTCAAGATTTCTGGTGTAATTTGACGGCATTCATTGATGATCCGAGTTCGCAAATCATCCAGTGACTCAGGCTGGGTAGCGTAAATCTTAGATTTCAGGTGACCCCATAGAAAAAAGTCCAGTGGAGCCAGATCAGGTGATCTGGGTGGCCACTCAATATGTCCCCTCCTTCCAATCCAGGCGTGAGGAAAATTGTCATCTAAGAACTGACGCACCGGTTGAACAAAGTGAGGTGGTGCGCCATCTTGTTGGAAAATGATCGTTTGATGGTCTTCTGCATTCTCCAATACTTGCACGAAGGCTGGATAAATAGCGTTCTCCAATAGATCGAGATAAATTTGGCCTGTGAGATTACCGGGTATAAAAAAAGGGCCGATTATGTGATTTCCATGTATACCCGCCCAAACATTTAATTTTTGGGGGCGCTGTGTATATACCTCACGAGATAATCTTGGATTTTCATCTGACCAATACCGACAGTTATGCCGGTTTACAATGCCGTTAAGGTAAAATGAACACTCGTCCGAAAAACAGATATCGAACATGTAGTTTTGATTGCCGTTAATTATTTCACTGATCACTTCACAGAACTGGAGTCGGCGATCGGGATCATCCTCATTCAGTTCCTGAACCAATCGTATCTTATAAGGATGGAATTTATGTTGTTTCAGGAATCTCATGATTGTTGTGCGTGAAACACCAGATACATCAGACAATTTCCTAGTACTAACGGTCGGATCCATTGCTATATGACCTAAGACAGTCACGTCCCTCGCTTCGTCTCTTTCATGCACCCTCTTTTAGTTTCCAACTGAACCAGTAGCGTCAAATTTGGCAACCAGTTGCACAACGTAAGCAGCGGATACATTTTTCCCAGGATGTCGTTCGTTAAATAAAGCCGCTGTTGTTCGCGCAGAGTCCTTATATCGGAAAAATAATTTTATCATTTCCACCCTTTCTTCTACGGAATACACCATTTTAATTCCACTACCAATTTACAATCGCTTTGACACACTTGTACCGTTCTTAAACATTCACGATAGACTAAGGTACAAAAACAAGGTCCGTCTACTTTTTTGGACAAAAAATTAACGACTCAATACCTTTGAAATGCGTCGGATACGAATACTATTCTCGAGATAAATTCCATATTGCCTCTTTCACTATTTTCGCTGTTATTTCATTATCGATGGATATTTTGAAGTGAAATTTTACGGTCAGATAGTACACGATGATATCTTCAAAATGAGGTATCGCAACACCCCGCATCCCTATTCAAAATCAAGGGGTTGTGCTCACCCCCGTTAGGGGGTTGAAGTTACGGGGATGAAAACAGCGGAAAAGTTGTTCCCCCCGTATTAGAAATTGACGGGTCCGAGCGATTTTCCACATTTTCATTTTAAAGCCGGAAAATCGAGGTGTTAAGTTTTCGTTGGACCACACTGTATGTAAATATATACAAAGGCATGCTTGATTATCGCAAATGTATGGTATAGGGATGTATCAAGTGCATTGTGTCTAACTATGAAATATGCGATCGAAAATTTATTTCAAGCGTTCATGATAGAAAAGTTCTATGCATAGGTGAATCAAATCAAATCAAAATATACTTTATTGTCTGAAGAATGAAATCTCATTGGCAAAGCTTTTATACATATAAAAATAGAGACGTAAAGAAATATAAAAATGGTAAGCGTAAATATGTGTAGATAAAAACACGAGTCGTCAAAAGAAGGAAGAACTGGTTCATCATAGAATATCACCATAAAATATAATAGTATAATGTAAAAGCGTACCTATCATTGAAGAAAATAATGCTACATACATTGCACAATAATGATGAAATAATTAATAAACAATAACATAGGTAACAGTTTTGCTCATGTGTAAAATATTACATGTATTCAAAATTGGATTACGCGAAGAAGCGAATGTCATAAAAAGAGAAGAGAATGAACATATGAGTGTCTGAGATTAAGATAAGTTAGAGCAATTCCAATCTTTGTCTAGATACTCTTGAACACTGTAGTATGGTTCATTGATAAAAAGACTTTTCACAGATCTCCTGAATATAACTGAAGAGATCATTCTTCTGGTAGTAACTGGGAGATGATTAAATAGTATCAAAACATAATAAATAAGAGACTCTTTTGTTAAATTCGATGAGTAGGTAGGTACAGAATGAAGACGTCGTGAACTCTTTGAGAAAACAACAAATCAAATAAAAGGCTTTATGGGTTGATATGAGAAGAAAACATACACACTATTAATTAAATATTCAAACAGATTGAGTAGTGAATCTAAGAAATAGAAGACGGTAGAGTCGATTGAAAATGGGGTATGATAAAAAATTACGTGTACGAAGGTGAAGATGGGGAATCAAACGAGTTTGAAAACATGAAAGTGAATGAAAAATTAAGAATATGATATATGTAGCTATATAAAGAGGCTTAATTACTGAAAATATATAGAATATATTGTGACTTGAAAAACACGACCAAAAAAATTAATTTCTAGTATGAGTAGATGATACAAAAGCTTGAATGTGATTTAGGTGTACTACATGAAGACATACCTAGTATAGTTGCAGAAAAATGCTAAATGAAAGGCCGTAATGGGTTGATATAAGAAAAAACATACACTCACTATCAATTACATAAGTTTTATACAGAGAGAGTTGTAAACCTAAGGAATTGATATATAGTTCATTTGAAATTTAGATTGATAGAAAAAAAGGATATACATCAGGAAGAAAAGTTGAAAACAAGAAAAAATTCAAAACATGAAAGTGACTGAAACAATTGAGGTATGTGAGGAAAACACGGTTAGAAACTCATCGACAACTGATAATAAATTTAAGGTTTTAAACAGAAAACTTGGAAATAATTATACTGGTTTAGAGACAAAAAACTGAAGAAAGATTTATGTGTCTGATGGTTTAGTTCGTGAACGAAACATGGTGGTGATTCAGACTTTGGTGTTATTTCAAGACGACTTGGGTCGATATTTGTTATTTGGTAGTATCAAATAAGGCACTGCGATTAGGCTTATGTACACCTACAGTTGACATAGTATATACACTAACAATAATCAATAATTGGTGCCACGGCAAATAATAATAATAATAGTTGTTCCCCACTTGTAAGGACTTAGTCTCTTGAGGTTTCTCAATATGATCCAATATTTTAGGTTTTCTTACAAACAATAGTGGGGTATTCATTCGGTCCGAAAATTGAATACCCTGAGCAGATTAATTGAGCACCCAGAGAAAATTACCTTTATGGTGATGCGTTAAACAAGAAGAATATACAACTACTGCATATACATAATATACAGATTGTTGTTCCTATCGAGTAGGTACGTTTATTGTTTTTTCAGTAACACATCTTGATATTTCTCACAATAATACTCATGCCAGTACCAATGACGGAAAAAAAGCAACTTAAACAAGCAGGACGCTGAGCTTAAATATTCATCATATTCTTTACACTTCATCTGTTGGAGTCAGTATCGGCGACATGCATTTGCCTATTGCATGGTTCACTAGCTCTAGAATTTACCTAGACCTTGAGTTATTATAAATTTGGTGTGCGTCTGCAAGTCTGTCTGTTAATTATTCATAGAATGTATGAACAGTCGAACTCATAAAAATAATATTTGCAATAGTAAAATTTCTAATTCAAAGTTATAGGAGAAACTACTATGTAACGACTGCGCGCTATTCTATTCTACCCAATTCGTGAAGTGTTCAGACGTGTTTTAACAGCTCCTAATAGGTTTTTGATTTTGACCGTAAATTTTGTGTTTTCTAATGAAAATTTTGGAATTTAAATTTGAATACTTTTTCAAATGGAAAAGTTTTTAAAAATCAAAGACTCAACCAAAATGATTCGCCATTTTGGACTTCAAGTTAGAACTTTGGAATTCAGAATCGCACCAATACCCAAAGGTGCAGAACCTGTGAGTTGGGTGAGAGACGCCATAACTCAGATAGTATTGAAAGGTACGAGTGGTCTGAGATCAACTGATTACGTCGGTTTCAACTTTTGTTCCAACGAATTTTCGCGAGGACAGGGGTGTATGAGCTTCAGACTGGCATCTGAAGTAACCAGCGATGATATTTTTGATAAAATTTCATCTATTTATCAATCCAATTCAACAGGCCTGAATACTGAAACTTTCTGTTTAGGTGTTACCTCGGTAAAAATGCCTACGGGTAAAGATCGAGGCCGTTCGTACAATACATTCACTGAAGACTGCAGCAAACGGAGAGGCATAGTAGTTATTGACAACAAGGATAATATGTGTCTACCGCGTGCTCTGGTAGTTGCCAAAGCCTACGCCGGTAAAGACCCAGAAGTTGTGAAGGTACGACGTGATATAGGAAAACTTCAAAGCTCATTAATTGACGAAGACTGCCGGCGTATCCGTTCCCTCGGAGGGGTGTGGTATAGCTGAGCTTCAGCTGTTTCAAAATTATCTCTTGAATTATAAAATCGTGGTCTATGCATACGGAAGCAAGGGACGTGATCTTATTTTCAAGGGTGATAATTTTGTATCCATTTGAATATTCTCTTCGGTAAGGGGCATTACAATGTCATAACATCTCTCACTGCAGCATTTTGTTGCATTTATTTTTGTGCAGAATGTAGTGTCCCATATGATAATAAACAAAAGCGTCATTGTGGAAAACATGCCCTGCATGTAGACAATCTACTTCTTGCTCTAATGATGAGTTGTCTGTGAAATGTCAGTCTTGCAATAGAACATTCCGTGGACAAGCCTGTTTTGAAAAACACCTACAACATGGTATCTGTAATCAGATGCGCCGTTCTGAGGAATGTTTCAAAATAATCAAGGTAGATCGAAGACACCGTCATACAATTAAAGTAATCTAGTAGGCAAGATCACCACTTACGCTTTTGACAAGTGTCCAAAAGCTGTTAGAATGACAGGGTAGGCTCACGGCTAAGCTCCAGTGAAGAGGGGAGTGGGTAGAACAAAACAAAATGTCATGTGATATTAAAATAGAATACGGGCGCCAGTCATATGAATGCTGAGCCCCCTGTATAGATAATTTTACCAATTCCCAAGTATATATATATATATATATATATATATATATATATATATATATATATATATATATATATATATATATATATATATATATATATATATATATATATATATATATATATATATGAAATATATGAAAACTAAAAGTTCGGGTTGAACCGCGTCTAGAATTTGTTGAAATTCGACGTTTTGGCTCCGATTTTGGAGGCTTGTGGTCAAATGTTTCTACTGCCCTGGTTTCGAAGTCTTTCATCCTATAGAATCCAGAACACCGATATCCTAGTGAGCTTCGATGTTGTCTCCCTCTTCACAAACATTCCCCTAACGGACACGCTAGAAATCCTTAAAACTAAACACAGAATTCCAAAAGACTCCCTGGACCTCATCAGTCACTGTATGAACAACACTTACTTCCTCTTCCAAGGAACTTACTACAAACAAGTGAAAGGTGCTCCCATGGGTTCCCCTCTTTCTCCAGTCCTTGCAAACCTTTTCAATAACTTGAATCGTCCTTTTACAATAAAATTTATACCAATTCTATACACCCTATATCCATCATTCATAAACTTCAAATTGACTTTTCACGTTTCTGTCTTGAAACCATTTATTTTTCTGAATGTTATTTTATCTTATACTCATATACTGTATGTACTTTTATTTGATATGTTCATTAGCAGTTATACCTATTCTTTTAGAATGACTGAAGAAGAAATTAAATAATTTGGAAAGCTCTCACAATAAATTAAAAAAGAGTTTGATTGAAAAGCAGCTGCAACCCCACAAATTAACTATTTTATTTTGAAATAAAATCAGCTACAAACATAAATCGTTATTAACAAACATGGGGTTTTACCAACATATTGTATCAAGATATGGGATCAATTGTATGCGACATCTCAAAAAATGGGCAAATTATAACATCAAATCAGCATCTCAGAATAACAGGAAAATATTTTTACTTCAATGCAGAACTTATGGATTAACACCAAGACATATTCAAGACAGAACTGAAGATCAATTGATATAAATGAAGGCAGAACTTACCAATACGTCAAAAATTTTAGTAAAATGTTGAACAAATAAGTTTTGAATATAGAAATAGATATCACACATAGATATATTAAAAGAATTATTAACGAAAAAAGTAACTTAGAAGAACAAATTATTAGAATTCTTCCACAATATATTTGGAACAATTTTATAAATTCATTAATCAACAAATATAATAAAAAATATAATGATGTTAAGAAAATTAATTTAAAAAAGATCGAAGACTTAAAAATTTCTTCCAGACCTAATATAAAAATAAAAGAAAATTGGTTTGAAAACTTAACCGAAACGGAATTTCCAAAAGAGGTCAAAAATGTGTTATTACTGGGTCCTAAATTCAGTTTACAACCAACTATTAATGACATATCTATAAAACATCTTTTAGCAGATATTGAATACTCACTAAATGAAATAAAAGATTCTGAACAAAAAAATATTTACATTTCTCGAATCACCAATATAGTCACTAACTTTCTACACAATGAACCTTTTCAATTTTCAGAGTTTAATATATGGTTTTACAATACTAGGCATTTTCTGAAAGAACACCCGAAAATTTTCACAACCAACTCTGATAAAGGCAACGTCACAGTAGCTATTAACAACGAAGAATACATTCAATTAACCGAAAAGTGTGTTGAAGATATTTATTACAAAAAAAGGACCCCGCACACCTTATATGGGAAAATGGCTCTCCGTCAAATTTCTTGAATTTTTGATATGTTGTAGAATTGATCATTCCGATGAAATGTTTCAACGGGCGCAATACTAGTTTTCGAGATACAGGGTGTTGAATATGAGAAACATTCACTTTTCTTCACTCTGTATCTGCCAAGTTACGATTTAGTTCGGATTTATCTTTTGTGGGATCATCATCACATCCGTGTATGATGAATTCGTGAGAAATTCATTTCCAAATCTTTTCGTAGTACAGGGCGATTTCACTTGAAAACAATGCTATTTTGAGACTTTCATAATTTAGTTGTTTTATAAAGAGAAAATGCGAGAAAAGGTAGAATTATCACATAATATTTTAAATTCATTTCATCTAGCATCACAGTTGATACAATTCATACAAGGTGATTCACAAATATGGAAACAAAACGAATTTTGGTTTTTGGGACACCTTGTAGTAATAAACCAAACTAAAATGACAAAATTCACTTGAAGAATGTTAAATGATATGTTTCATCGTATACAGAGTTGAATGATATCAATTTAAAAAAAAATTAAAAAATTAGTTATACTTTAATAAATAAAAACCTTGATTTTTTAAATCACCCTATATCTCATAAGGGAGTCCGAAAAGATAGCGATATTTTTTCACGGGAGAACTCGAAATACTTTCATTCATATCGTACAAAATTTTCATCAAATTCCTATGACAGGTTTTTTATATACAAGGCGAACAATTTGTGAAAAAGTCCATATATTTCACTATTTTACGCTAATAAATGACCACTCTACCTATCCATTGAGGTCTCCTGATGTGATTGAGAAGATACTTATTTGATATTTATTCAAAACGTAAAAGTAAGGAATTCAGTGAAGTGAAAACAACATTATTTCAACTCATAACAACTTGTACGGCCTTGCCAGATGGCACACATAATATGTATCCCATGGCTATTGGGAATTCAAGATAATGGATACTCCCTCTGGTGTCGGGTTTTGAATCTATACTTACGTGAAAATGAGGTTGACTATGATTTTGACATTTTGAGCATTTCTACAACAATAGCACAGAGCAACCATAAAGCTATCCTGATGAGTGGGAAACCACGAAACAGCTGTCGACAGATGATGGTGGCTCTCGGAATCAAAACATAAATCAATCTATTTACTTCTATATATATATACCGGGTGACCACGAGGTGAGGTACGCCCCCCAATTTTTCTATAGTTTTGAAGATACAGGTTTCAAATTTGGCACGTCGATATATTACTCAAATACGCATATTATGACTCCATAACCAAAAATTCACCACTTCCGGTTTAACCGGAAGTGACCCCAAACTTTTTTTTCAAATGACACCCTGTACAATTTTTTTCATTATCAGGAAGAACACGCAATTTGTGATAACACTGTTCTCCAAAATTGAAAATCGGTTGAAAAATGGCGGAGATACAGTTGATTGTTCAATCGAACAAAGTTGGCCGTGAACATCAAACTCAAATCATCACAACTGACGAACGGCGTCAGCATTTACGAGAGGAAGGTTCGAGGTAAGATACAGCTGAAAATTGAGCTTCCCATGTAATTGCAGCAACCATATTTCCCATCAATTATCAAACATTTCCTCAAAACGGATTAGTACCCATAAAGAAAGGCTCACAACTGCCATTTCTCAAATATCAACATACTCTTTTCACATTGTTATGTTGAAAGATGATGAATTATCAGATTACTCGAATGAAAAGATTTGAAGAATTCCGAAAGGAATCGAAGATACGGGATGTTTCATTATGAGTGTTCTCAAAATTGACTATTCTTAAACATAGGCGGCTTGAACCTACGAAAGCTAAACAAAAATTCATATTTAAAAAAAATAGTGAAAATTTGCGGTACATTCTGAATAATGGAACATTGTGAGTTGTCGAAAAACATTCTACGGCGATGGAGCGAACTTTTTTCTCATTACTCGTATGCTAATCGTAATTGAAGACACGAGTGGAAGAAGGTGTTAAGTAGCAAAATACAACATTGGAGATAATAGAGGAAACATAAATTTTGATGTATCTTTCATATTGATGATACTATGACAAAACTTTTGTGCTAGAATGACAACCGGGATACAACTACAATTTTTAATGTAGAAATTAACACAAATAAACAGCCAACATGTCTGTTTTTTGACTTTGATTGCAGATGACACCTTCTTCCACTAAGATAACATACGCAAATGAACAGTGTTTATACGAATGAAAGAGTTATATTTGAGAAAATATACATGAAATAACAAATAATAACTAATTTTAGTTCATATTAGGTTGTTCTTCTTCTGTTTATTACAACTTCGTCATTGCCAATAATGCCTTCATAGAACCAACGAAATTCTTGTTTTACAAATTTTAGTTGCTCTTTTAAATTTTGCATTTTTTTTTCACTTATTTCCCCGGTTTTTTCAGTTAACCTCCGCAAATAAACATTTTCTGGATCGGGACGCCTGTTTTTATTCTTAAGGAGAGATACTTGTTGAAATGGTGAATATGGGTCGTAACTGGTTTTATACAAGTAGCTTCCAAATTCATCTACTCGAATCGATTTAACGTTGTCCCTAAACATAATTTTTTCGTTTTGTACGTTTTTTTTGGTTGTACTATTTTCAGTTGAGTCTGCAAAGTGGTCATATCTCGAAAATTATTTGTCATGTCAGTTACATGGTTGTTCTTGGAGGCTGTCCTTATCATGTCGCGATATTGATCTGGCAAAAAAATAGTTTCATGTTTCCTGAGGCGTTTTTTGATCCGCCCAAAATCGCGATCCGAATCGAGAAGGAGTGGCCAACCTCTGGAAATTTATGATCAATCACTGAGAAGAATCCTTTTAGAATAAAATACTGATAGAGACAGATCATTTGAAAGTTTTTGTTTTGACCGCTGCACGAATCACTCCAAACAGTTAGGTGTTTCTTCTGTGAAACCAGTGCCTCATTATTTTCTACAAATGTACATAATGCACTTGTAATTTCGCTGGAACCTCTACGGGCTACATCTTCTGTCCAGGTGAAGAAAAATGACTTTTCGCCATCATTTGTGATGGAATGAACGCCTAGATTATAAAACCACATCTGCTTGAGGTAAAAGGCTTTAGATGTGGTTAGTTTTGGCAGCGGCATCGTTTGTTGCAAGTCGACAGTAACGTACAGCATATTGGAATCTTTTGAAGCGATTTCTCTGTCAATTTGTTGAAGCTGAAAAGCTGCTGCATAGTTTTCTTTATGTTCGCTATCTGTAGTTCCTGCATCACATGTACTGCATGTATCGCTTTGTGGTAATCCAAATGAGTAGTTAAAGTAGGTAGAAAAAACTGAGGAATAAGTATTTTTTTTAATGTAATAACTTTCAGGTTTTTGGTCTTCATTGCATTTGTCTAAGTACAGTCTGTACATTTGAGAAATATTCAGCAGTGGTGAAAGAAATAGTTTATGAGGATTCCTATGCCGCGAATAATGTGACTCTTCTGCCGGAAATGATTTGATATGGCACTTAACATATTCTATCACTGCTTCGTCAATTCTATGCGGTCTAGTTGAATGCCTTCCCCTCGAGTCCGGGGAAGGTGCTGGTTTGCCTTCTTTGATTTGTTTTTGAATTAATTCTACCTTCTTACGGCCAATTCCGTATAGGGCACAAAACGCAGCTTTACATACCTGTAGTTTTCTTGTATTACAAGTTACCCAAAAGGTATATGATAGACCCCTTTTCGTTTGTGCCTTCACAGTTCTTCGCTTAATATCATGTGCGTCAATACTTTTAAACAGCAAAGTATTCTTACAGTTAATGTCTAACTTATAAAATTTAGAATGAATCAAGTTCCGATCTTGTATATTAAAATTTTCTCCACACTTCAGACGGCAATTTTCCTTACACAATACCCCAAGATTGGGTGTTCTCGATGGCATTTCTTTTCCGTTATATGACGTGTAACATTCTCCTCTTTCTCTAGCCAATGCTGCTTTCTTCCTTTTCCATTCCTTCTCATTTCTCTTTCGTTTACGTGTAATTTTTTCCACTATCGGAAATTGTTTTTTTTTTTCCTGTTTCACTACAAGAAATTTCACGGACAGATTCTACACACTCGTCGTCTGCAGTCACATGTGAAACAGGATACAGTACTGGATGGTTGTCAGTTTCCGTTTCAAGTTCATTTTCAGACCCATTATCTCCATCTATGCTGCTTTCATCGCTTGTACTCACTTCATTCTTAGATGGTATGTATTCGTCATGTTCAACTGTAAAAAATATATTATTGAGTCCCAAATCATGAAAGATAATACAAGTATTCAAGTATACTAAAAAATAGAAGATTACCATCTAAAAGTTGTCCACAAATCAAATCTAGATCAAAATGGAGAACTTTTGTCTGGTAGTCATGACAAAATACCACATAAATGTAATTAAGTTTTAAACTTCAAGGTGCCTACTCTATTCAACATACTTATAAATTATATAACTATGCTTACGCATAACGGAGTTAGTTATATTGTCTATTTAAGTATAAAACTTTGGAATACATCTACAAATTTGACCGAAAAAAAGCTCAAATATTTTTAGAATTTAGAAACTTGCTCTTTATTATATTATTGAGTAACCCTGTATGTATTATCACCTTCTATTTTGATGCAAAATATCACATATTGTCACCAATATCTAATTTTAGGCTTACCTGAATCTTCACTATCCGAGTTTTCGAAAAATTGGAGGTTATATTCATCGTTTCCATTCAAATTCTCATTATTTATTCCCTGTAGTGCAGCCAACACCATTCGTTTACCCCGTGATGACATAACGGCACGATATTTTTCGCCTACTAATAGTTTTTACTGTTTACAATCAATGACTACACTAACAACAATTTATTTTATGAACTCAATCAACACAATAATTACAACACTTCTGTAGGTTATATTTTGGGCGACTGCAGTGGGAGAAGGTGTCAAATGTTCTTAACACCTTCTACTGTTGACAGACTGCAAACATTATTTACAGTTAACATCTTCATGCACCAGGATATCTGAAACTACTGGAAAATAGACAAAAGTGTTCAAGTATTCAAAAGAACAGGTAAAAAAAGCACCATTCAGCGGATTATCTAAAAAAGTGTAAAGATGTTAGTTAACACCTTCTTCCACTCGTGTCTTCAATTGATGGTGGATTCATACAGCAGTTTTAAGATCGTTGTTGGAATAAATATTCCATTAACGAACATTCTTATGACTTCTTACTAGTGACTAAAAACTCATGAATTGGAACTGCTGTATAAATCCACCATAAGAATATACCTGCAGAGTAAAAAAAATGTATTAGATATTTGTTCCAATTTCTAACATTTGATACAACTAATTTCTGAACGAAAAAAAAGGTATGAAGTAAATTGTTTATTGGTTCTGGTCACTTACTACACTAACAGAAATCAAAGTAATGAAAAAATGATTTACAAGTACTGTTCAAAATGTTCTCCATTATGTTCTCTGCACAAAATTGCACGTCTCACTATTGCTTCCATAACTCCATTTAACTGAGCTTGAGTAATACTTGCAATTGCTTCTCTAAGGCGATGTTCCAAATCCTCCCTTGATGTAGGACTAGAAGAGTAAAACTTGTTCTTCAGGTAACCCCATATGAAAAAATCCAGTGGCGTGAGGTCCGGTGACCTCGGAGGCCATCTTGTAGGACCATTCGTGCCAATCCATCGATTTGGGAATGTTTCATCTAGGTAACTGGTTACTATTCGGGAATTATGGGGAGGTGCACCATCCTGCTGGAAATACATATTTTGGTAGACGTCGAGAGGTAAATTCTCCATGAATCCTTCTATTTCGTTTCGTAGAAATCCCAAATAGCGTTGCCCATTCAACATACCATCAAATATTATGGGCCCAATGATTCGAGTTCCTATCAGACCTATCCACACGTTGAATCCAAAGCGTTCCTGAAAATTCTCTTGTCTTATGAGCCTGGGGTTTTCAGTTGCCCAGTATCTGGTGTTGTTTCTATTGAACATACCAAGATTCGTAAATCTTGATTCGTCGGAAAATATAATGTTTCTCGTCATATTCGGGTTCCTTATGTGGTTCTCAAGTAGCCAATTGCAATATTGGACCCTTCTTTGATGATCATTTTCGTAAAGGCGCTGATGTATCTGATATTTATACGGCTTAAACCCATGTTTTTTTAGAATTTTTCGAGCTGATTCTCGTCCAACTGGTAATTCATGTTCGATTTGTCGAAGTGATATGGTGGGATCTACATAAACAACAGCCAAATCATTAGTTTCCGTCTCTGCATCAATAATAAAACTATCCTGATCATGTACATTGTCATCTGGTTCTATCCTGAATTGCCTTTCCAAACGTGCGAAATAGTTTCTACTTGGTTGGCGTTGTCTGAGAGAGAATCGTTCACTGTAAAGAATGCAAGCCGCAGTTGCATTTTTTCTACACTCGCCATAAATTAGCAGTAAATCTACTTTTTCATTTCTAGTAAATTTTCGCTCCATCGGAATGTTTTTCAACAAGTGACAATTCTCTTGTATTGAATGAGTAGAACAAATTGTCACTTTGTTGACAAAATATGCTTTTTTGTTTAGCTTTCTTATGTTCAAAGCCGCCTTCGTTGAAGAACATTCAATTTTGGGAACACTTATATTGTATTTCTGGTTCCTTTCGGAATTCTTCAAATCTTTTCATTCGAGTAATCTGATAATTCATCATCTTTCAACATAACAATGTGAAAAGAGTATGTTGATATTTGAGAAATGGAGGTTGTGAGCCTTTCTTAATGGGTACTAATCCGTTTTGAGGAAATGTTTGATAATTGATGGGAAATATGGTTGCTGCAATTACATGGGAAGCTCAATTTTCAGCTGTATCTTACCTCGAACCTTCCTCTCGTAAATGCTGACGCCGTTCGTCAGTTGTGATGATTTGAGTTTGATGTTCACGGCCAACTTTGTTCGATTGAACAATCAACTGTATCTCCGCCATTTTTCAATCGATTTTCAATTTTGGAGAACAGTGTTATCACAAATTGCGTGTTCTTCCTGATAATGAAAAAAATTGTACAGGGTGTCATTTGAAAAAAAAAGTTGTCACTTCCGGTTAAACCGGAAGTGGTGAATTTTCGGTTATGGAGTCAAAATATGCGTATTTGAGTAATATATCGACGTGCCAAATTTGAAACCTGTATCTTCAAAACTGTAGAAAAATTGGGGGGCGTACCTCACCTCGTGGTCATCCGGTATATATATATATATATATATATATATATATATATATATATATATATATATATATATATATATATATATATATATATATATATATATAATCTATACATAAATTGATAGAAGTTCAACGGGATGTGATATATCTTTCGGATATTGGGTTGGCACGAGCATGTGCATGACAATACAACAAGGAAAATACATGATGAATTTTGTACAATATGGATGAAAGTATTTCGAGTTCTCCCATGAAAAAATATCGCTATCTTTTCGGACTCCCTTATGAGATATAGGGTGATTTAAAAAATCAAGGATTTTATTTATTAAAGTATAACTAATTTTTCAAATTGATATCATTCGACTCTGTATACGATGGAACATATCATTTAACATTCTTCAAGTGAATTTTGTCATTTTAGGTTGGTTTATTACTACAAGGTGTCCCAAAAAACAAAATTCGTTATGTTTCCATATTTGTGAATCACCTTGTATGAATTGTATCAACTGTGATGCTAGATGAAATGAATTTATAATATTATGTGATAATTCTACCTTTTCTCGCATTTTCTCTTTATAAAACAACTAAATTATGAAAGTCTCAAAATAGCATTGTTTTCAAGTGAAATCGCCCTGTACTACGAAAAGATTTGGAAATGAATTTCTCATGAATTCATCATACACGAATGTGATGATGATCCCACAAAAGATAAATCCGAACTAAATCGTAACTTGGCAGATACAGAGTGATGAAAAGTGAATGTTTCTCATATTCAACACCCTGTATCTCGAAAACTAGTCATAGGATCGTGTTGCGCCCGTTGAAACATTTCATCGGAATGATCAATTCTACAACATATCAAAAATTCAAGAAATTTGACGGAGAGCCATTTTCCCATATAAGGTGTGCGGGGTCCTTTCCAAAGATCCAACTTCAGGTACTCAACAGAGAACGAATAAATTGGTACGTCAGTTGAAAAAAGATAAATATATTGAAGATAATGTTGCAAAATCTTTAACAATCTACAACTCTGTATGTCCAAAATTCTATGGATTACCAAAGATTCTTAAACCCGTTCTATCACTTAGACCTATTATTGCATCTGTTGATGCACCCACAAGTAAATTAACATCTTTCATTACAGATATATTCACTGAGGCTTATAATGGTGATAATGAGTATTATATTGAAGATTGTTTCAAGTTTTCAGAATTCATCAATAATTTTCAATTACCACCAAATTATATTATCATAAGTCTAGATGTAGTTTCACTCTTTACCAACATTTCGAAAGAGTCAGTCATTAAAAGTATCACAAAAAACTGAAATTCAATCAAAAATCATTGTTCTTTGAATAAAGAGACATTCATAAAAATAATAAACTTCATCTTGGACAATACTTTTTTCTCACTTAATGATCAGTTTTATCAACAAATATTTGGAACACCTATGGGATCAAAAATTTCACCAATTCTGGCTCAATATGTTATGGATGATTTATTGTACTGTTGTATACCTAAATTATCTTTTGAATTTTTTTTTTTAAATATGTCGACGATATTATTTGAACCATACCTGAAGGAAAAGAAAACAAAATTTTCGATATTTTTAATAATTATGATAACCATATCAAATTCACGATTGAAACAGAAACCGACAGAGGTGATCCATTTTTAGACACTAAACTCATACGAACCCACGATAACACAATTATATTAGACTGGTATGTTAAACCAACCAATTCTGGGAAATACATGAATTATTTCTCCTATCATAGTGAAAAAACCAAAATAAATTTAGTACTTGGAATGAAAAATAGAATAGACAAAATATGTCATCCTACTTTGAAGATGAAAAATTTTAAAAATTTATTCGGTTTTCTTTCAGACAATTCTTATCCTAAACGACTCCTCAATAAATTAATATTTTTCTCTAATAATTTTCCAATTCAAATTAGCAACAATACCGATTTCGCTAATAACGACAATCCAGTAACAAACATTAAAAAATTTCAATCCTTTCGTTATATAAAAGAACTCACTTCCAAAATTAATGATGTTCTGAAAGAAGAAACTAATATTATCTTATCTAATAAACCAGTTAAAACTGTCAATAAATTATTTACCAAATTGAAAAATAAAACTCCTATACTGGATCAAAATTAACTGTCGTGAATGTGAAAAAAACTATAATGGTGAGACATCAAGAAATTTGAAATCAAGGATTGTTTCCCACAAAAGTGATATATGTTTAAGACCCAATGCTTGCGCTTTATCACAACATGTATATGTTACAGGACATTCCATTGATTTCAAAAATATTTCAATTCTAACTAAAGAAAATAATTTGTTCAAAAGATGTTTTTTAGAAATGGTTTACATAAAGAATGAAAAAGATTCAATGAATAAGAAGACCGATTTTCAAAATTTAAATATAATTTATTCTAATATTTTAGATATTGAAATAAAATTGAGCAACAATAAAAATCATAGAGTATCTATTTCATCAATAACTTGAATCGTCCTTTTACAATAAAATTTATACCAATTCTATACACCCTATATCCATCATTCATAAACTTCAAATTGACTTTTCACGTTTCTGTCTTGAAACCATTTATTTTTCTGAATGTTATTTTATCTTATACTCATATACTGTAAGTACCTTTATTTGATATGTTCATTAGCAGTTATACCTATTCTTTTAGAGTGACTGAAAAAGAAATTTAATAATTTCGAAAGCTCTCACAATAAAGTAAAAAAGAGTCTGATTGAAAAGCAGCTGCAACCCCACAAAATAACTACTTTATATATATATATATGTATGTATATATATATGTATATATATATATGTATATATATATATATATATATGTATATATATATATATATATAGAATTGGAAAAATCTTGAGGTTGCAGTCTTATGTTGGTCTCAAAGAAAACTCTTTGTTATCTTGTCAAGCTTTCGGAAAAGTTTATTTCCTTCCTCAGGACAACTATAACAGGACAAAATTAAAAGTGGAGAAATATATCGAATCTACTAACATACATAACTTGAGTAAATATTTAAATTAGCATCAGTAAAGTAAAAAATATTGTATAAAAATTAAAATGCGGACTGACAGTATTTGAATTTGAAAATAAATGTCAATGTATTTGAATTGATATTATACAATCAAGTGACTCTACTAGGTGTATTAGAATTACTATAATTTTGAAAATAGAGTGTCTAAAAGAACTGAGAGATATTCTAATAGAGAATTCATATCCAAGAAACTTGATAAACAAATTGCTTTTCTATTACACCTGAGGCAATATCAGATGTTTCTCCAGAAAGGTCTGACTCAATTATGAAATACCGATCTTTTCCGCATATCAGAGAATTAACACCTAAATTGATCAATGTCTTAAAAGGAACCAATATTAAAATAGCACAAAAAGACATTAAGACCATCAGTCAACTTTTTTCAAAATTAAAAACTCCTCTCGAAACAACCCAGAATTATAATGTTGTTTACAAAATTCCTTGCAACGATTGTAATAAAGTATACATCGGGCAAACTTCTAGACTCTTGAAAGGTAGGATTACTTCACATACAAGTGATTGTAGAAGAAAAGTTAATTCCTGTGCATTAGCTGAACATGTAAATCGTTTTGACCATAGAATGGGTTTCGATAATGTTAGTGTGCTTGAAATAGAAAACAACATTTTCAAAAGGACATTTTTAGAAATGTTACAAATTAATGAAGAGAGTAACAGCTTAAACAAGAAAACTGATTTGAATAATTTAAGTAAAATTTACACCTATATTTTAAAACTGAACAGAGATAAATCGAAAAATTATAGTAATGCTAATACACCTAGTAGAGTCACTTGATTGTATAATATCAATTCAAATACATTGACATTAATTTTCAAATTCAAATACTGTCAGTCCGCATTTTAATTTTTATACAATATTTTTTACTTTACTGATGCTAATTTAAATTTTTACTCAAGTTATGTATGTTAGTAGATTTGATATATTTCTCCATTTTTAATTTTGTCCTGTTATAGTTGTCCTGAGGAAGGAAATAAACTTTTCCGAAAGCTTGACAAGATAACAAAGGGTTTTCTTTAAGACCAACATAAGACTGCAACCTCAAGATTTTTCCAATTCTACAAGTATTGTCAGTCACGATTTACCCAACTTTCATATATATATATTAGATTATTATGCGATATATATATATATATATATATATATATATATATATATATATATATATATATATATATGTATATATATATATATATATATATATATATATATATATATATATATATATATATATATATATATACCGGGTGTCCCACATTTTATGTGACAGGCAATATCTGATTTGTCGGAGGAGATATACAAAAATGTTTTATACAAAAGTTTCATGAGTTCATGAGAGCTATATTTTGATATAATTTTCAAACATACAGGGTGTTTGGTGTAGGTGCTACAGACCAAAATGCCATTTTGTAAAATAGAACGCACTGTATATCATTACATATTCAGATTCTACGCTTGATTCTGATATTATTAAGTTTTTGAAATTCGGTTACGGCGTTGTTGAGTTATTGCACTTAAAACAAGGTTTAATATAAGGTATCAAAAAATCTTTAACGCGTACACGAATCCTGTCTATATCTTTTATTAAATTGAACTAGAATCCTACTGAATAATAGCTATTAATGTAACGAGATTATTATGCGATTTATGATAATCGAGGACGTGCAACTTCCGAGATTTATTCAAATTGCATAATAATCAAGTTACATTCACAGCTTTATCATATCATTGACAACGATGATGTGAAAATAAAAACAACAACTTTGGTTATTGTCACATAATTGTTATTTTAGCGTGCCATTTGGTACGATTTGATCCAGTTGATGGAAGATATTCCCATAGCAGAACGACAAGGAATTTGGTGGCAACAAGATGGTGCTCCTCCTCGCAATTCACAGGTTGTTACTGAATATCTGGATAGAACGCACCCAAATAGTTGGATTGGTAATATGGGTCCAATTCGGTGGCCGGCTAGTTCCCCAGATTTATCACCGCTTGAAATTTTCCTATGGGGTTATTTAAAAGATATTATTTTCACCACTCCCCCTTTGAATGTGGATGATCTGAAAATGAAAATTCGACTAGCGTGCAGTGATATTACGCCTGATATAAGAGCGACTTGTTCGAGAGAAGTGATTCGACGTTTCGAAGCCTGCATAATATCTAATGGGCGTCACTTTGAACATTTTTTATTACATATCTAGGTACTATTCTTATGAAATGATTCATCAAGTTATATTACATTGTTATTGACGATTTGTTCCTGAATACACCTCTTTCAATTTCGCAATTGTTTCATATTCAAAATGATTCCTGACTGAATTCCACAACTCAAAATTGAAACCATAACACCCATAATTTTGACTAATGTTAATGTGATCTGAAGCAAAGAGAATAGTTATTGTATGAGATATTTTAAAAAATAATAGTCGTTCTCAAGACTTTACATTTTAAGCAATAACTCAACAACGTCGTAACCGAATTTCAAAAACTAAACATGAAATGATATTAGAATTAAGCGTAGAATAGAACTAAGTAGGAATTCTCGGGTAGCGGTCTGTTGAACAATGAAACTCATTCGATTTAAATCTTCAATATTTCGTCAACCTTTATTGACTTCTTCAGGAAGAGCTACAATTAAAAAGGAATATAAGTTGTTGAAGGACTACATAAAAATAACATGATAACTTACAAAATTCTAACCTATGGAACATTTGGGAGGACAATTGTTATTCTCCGCTGCAGACTAATCGCTTAATTTACCTGACTGGAGTGTTACTATGGTTTGAATAAGGATTCGTTTAAATACAATGGTGTTAATTAGTGTAGGTATTCCATTGGTACCAACTGTCAAACTACACACAACGTTGAATGGAATTTAAAATATTACAATATATACTACTAAGTTGTCCTGTATCGGTTTTGTAGTTAACTGTATTAGGATTTTTGTTGATATGGACCATCTCAAGGAATAACCTGTTTTTTTGATTGCTGACTTTGTCTAGAATTTTTGGATTTGAATAATTAAACCGGTGGCCTGTTTTCTGGGTGTGGTCGACTGCTGCACAGGAGTTTTTTCCCAATTGGGAATTACTCTTGTGCAAAGCTAGCCGTTGTTTTAACCACTGTGAGGTCTGTCCGACATAACTACCTTCACAACCTTGGCATGGTAGTTCATAAATTACATTGCTAAGGAGTGGAGTTGGTGTTTTGTCTTTGATTTTGGAGAACAAGTTGGATAGTTTTGTATTATTACGCTTGGCTATTTTGATTTGTGGAAAGTCTTTGAAATTTTTTATTATGCGGTCGGATACTTTGTCGATGAATGGGATTGATTTGTACTTATATTGTATTGTAACGTCATCAGTTTGTCCGTCATAAAAGTTGGAGTTATAGATTAGTTTTTTTAAGATGTGTTTTGGGTAACCGTTGTGTGTAAAAATGTCGAATAACTTTCTCAGATTCGCTTTCAAAAACGTTTCATGGCAGATGTGGGTGACTCTGTTTTTTATAGCAATGACGGTGTTGTATTTCTGATTTAAGGGATGATGAGAGGCAAAGTTGATGAAACGTCCTGATGCTGTTTCTTTTTGGTACCAATCCAACAAAATACTGTTGTCTTCAGTAACTTCAATAACTTGCAACACCATCTCAAAGATTAACAAAAACATTTCAAAGATAAATCGAAGTCTAAGACAATTACTCCCGAATATCATAATCAGTGAGTTGCTATGGGAAGAGAGGGAGAGAAATATTAATATACAACATGCTGCCAAAGGGTCCGAGGCTTTAGTTGGTGGCGTAAAGTCGATGGTTTCTGTCAAGAAACGAACCAAACCTTCAGGGTTGTTATTTCCACGGTTGTAAGTGTTTAATATTTCAGAGAGATACACCTATCAAAGATAATCCTTCTGAGACTCTGAATAACCGTTATGAGGCTACTCAAGCTAATCTCGAAAGACTAAGGTTACTAGGATTTGACGTAATCGAAATGTGGGAGTGCGATTTTCGGAAAAAAACTATCTAAAAATAGCGAACTGAAGAACTACACCGAATCACACACCTTTTTGTCTCAACTCCCACTTCAACCTCGTGATACTTTCTATGGTGGTCGTATAGGAAATGTGTTTGGATATTACAAAACCAAGGAAGGAGAAACAATCAAGTATACTGACATTTGCTCCCTCTACCCCTGGGTATGTAGATATGGAAAATTTCTCCTTGGTCATCCTAAAGTTTTTGTTGGTTCCGAGTGTTCATCGTTGGATCTTTCTTCGATTACAGGAGTGATTAAATGTAAAGTTCTGCTTCCTACATCTCTATTCCATCCAGTTCTTCCACAGAAAATTAATGATAATTTGATGTTTGTATTATGCCGTTTCTGTGGTGAAACATTCAACACAGGAAACTGTCATCACTCAGATGACGAACGCGCTCTTACAGGCACATGAGTGGTAGAGGAGATTGTGAAAGCTGTGGATGCGGGTTATGAACTCTTGGGAATTTTTGAAATTTGGAGCTATGACTCCATTCAGTTTGACAGAGGGCACTCGGACCTATTCACGAGCATGAAGAATAAGTTCCTTGAGATCAAGCAAGAGGCATCAGATTGGCCTTCGCATTGTCGGACACAGAAAGAATAAGATCAATATATTGAAAATTTTCTACAACGAGAAGATATACAACTAGAGCTTTCTAAAATCTGCAGTAATCCAGGTTTGAGATCCCTAGTTAAACTTATGCTCAATTCGTTTTGGGGTAAATTTGGTCAACGTAAAAACCAGTCAAAAACAGCTATCATCAATCAACCCCGTGAATTCTTTGCTATGCTTTCCGATCCCTCAATTTTCGACAACACCATACTTCCTGTGAACGAAAAAACTCTAATCGTTAATTGGGAGTATAAAGACGATTGTTTCGCCCCTTTACCGACTTTAAATGTTATATTGGCTTCCTATGTCACAGCTCTTGCTCGACTGAAACTTTACAGCTACCTCGAAAAAGTCAATGAAAGAGTTTTGTATTACGATACGGATTCTGTGATCTATATATCCTGACCTGAAGATTACAATATTCCTACTGGAGAATTTATCGGTAATATGACAGATGAATTAGGCTCAGGTTCATATATAACGGAGTTCGTATCAGGAGGTCCAAAAAATTACGCTTATAAATTTTGGAATGAAAAACATCAGAATAAAGAAGTGGCAAAGTTAAGGGTATTTCCCTGACCCTCCAGACACTGGAGACTATAAATTTTGAAAAAATTAAAGAAATGGTTTTACATCCTTCAGAACCTATAAGTATACTGTCGCAACAAATCCGGTGAACACAGGAGCATGATGTAATAACCAAAAATATTTCTAAAAACTACAGACCAAATTCTACGAAAAGAAAGTTTCTCCCAGATCACAGTTCTGTTCCTTTTGGATTTAAAATATCAAAATTACACTAACACCTAATATCAGATGCAAATTACGTTTATCTCAATGTCATCTGAGATGTAAATTACGTCTATCCTCACATCCTGCCTACCCCATCCTCAAATCATCAAGAAAATCGACAGAAGATAGCGATGAACTTTATCAAAAAAAAAAGACCCACACAAAGAACTATTCACTAATTAATTAAAAAAGAGGCAATGAAATATACGAGGAAAAAGACCCATATTGTTACGAGATTGATGAAAGCCCCCTAGCTGCGCCTCTGAGTCCATTCCGCGGACGCCTCATCCATAATTAGTTCCAAGAAGTGTTTATTTGGATGGATCGTTTTCTGTAATGCATGAATAGACTAGATAACGGAGCTGCCGCGTCATCGCTCAATTCCTGGAAATGTGTAGAAGTTCTCCGTTTTGAGTATTCTCGAATCTTCGCGTTTGTTCCAGTCTACTCGATGAGCACCTATATAAATGGAGACGTTTGACTGGGAAGGAAGTTTTTATGAAGAGAATTATTTAAGGAGATTAGAAAGTGATAATAAACAGAAGTGTTTGGAATATTTAGCTAGTTGTATTGTTGTATAGATAGATCTAAGTGTTTTATTAGTCAGTGAAGTGTTGTTTATTTATTTATAGTGAAATTGGAAAATAAACAGTTTAGTAGTGTGCTCGGCCTATTATTTAGCAAAACGGAACAGTGGTGTCCGAAGCGGGATATTAGTGGAAAACAGAAACTCTTTATAAACTATTTATGGTGAATACGAGGAGTACATCGTACGATACGATGGAGGACATTGTGAAATTTATCCAAAATCAATTTGCGGATTTGGAAAGAAGGCGCCAGGAGGAAAAACAAGAAGAGGAAAAGCGGCGCCAGGAGGAAAAACAAGAAGAGGAAAAGCGGCGCCAGGAGGAAAAACAAGAAGAGGAAAAGCGGCGCCAGGAGGAAAAGAAAGAACGAGAAGAGGCACTCCAGAAAATTCTCGAAGAACAGAGAAATGAACGAGAAGATGAAAAACAAGAACGAGAAAAGGAAAAACAGGAAGAGGAAGTGCGACGATTGGATGAAAAGAAAGAACGAGAAGAGGCCCTCCAGAAACTTCTCGAACAACAAAAGAATGAATTGGAACGAATAGAAAAACAAAGGAAAACAGACTTCCAGAAGGTTCTAGAACATCAAGACAAGTTCTTCCAACATGTATTACAGAAAACCGAAGTACAAATGGAGGAACTGAAAAAAGAACTGAAGGAAGACGTCAAGAAAATCGACGATGAGCTTAATAAGAAAGTGGATACAGTGCGAGAGGAGATGAAAGGACAAGAAAATCAGATAGCACTCCTCAAGAAGCAAGATCATCGAGACAGGGTTGCCACATCAGGAATTTCCGTGAAACCACCGACTTTTGATGGACAGTCCTCTTGGTCCATGTATCGCCGACAATTTGAAGCTGCAGCAGTGGCTAATGGACGGGGCGAAGAAGAAAAAGCTACTGCCCTTATAGTAGCTTTGAGAGGGCCAGCTTTGGGTATGTTACAGACGATACCAATCGAACAGCAAAATAAATATGAAGACCTGATTACTGCATTAGAGTTGCGGTATGGCGATCAACATCGAGAACAACTGTATCGGGCTCAAATGAAAACGCGCACTTAAAAATCAGGTGAGAGTTTACAAGAATTTGAAGTGGATGTGAGACGCCTAATTCAGCTGGCTTAACCAGAAGCACCGGGAGAATTCAAGGAACAGCTGGCGGTGCAGTTATTTATAGATGGACTGAGAGACACCGAAATCCAGAGGACTTTGCGATTGACACACTTCGAGAGGAGTAGTGATGCCTTGGTACGTTCTCTAGAAGTTGAGGCGGCCCTCAACTCCTTGAGTCCGAAATTACGAGCGGTTTCAATAAAAGAACCCGAACAACGAGCAAGCACAGTTACTAGTTTATTGGAGAAGGTTCTGGATGCGCTCAGATCTTTGAAAAGCGGAATAACCACTCAGGATAACAGGGCTTGCTATCAATGTGGAAAATTGGGACATTTTATTAGAGACTGCAGGGTAAGAATATCACCTGTGTGGACAAGGTCTTCCGGCGAGTCCTCAAATTGGCGGCAGGAAAAATTTGAATCAGACAACATTTCGGGGCGCATACCGGCTAGCAAAGATGGAGCCCCCAGGATCATCCCTGTTAAGAGGCTACAAACAACCGAATTGATATCGGGGCGCACACCGGCTAACAATGATATAGCCCCCAGGGTCATACCAGTGAAGAGAATGAGAACCGAATTGATATCGGGGCACATGCCGACTAACAATGATAAAGCCCCCGAGGCCATCCCAGATAAGAGGCTAAGAATAACTGAATTGCCCAACAACACAGATACCTTGTCCAGAAGACCTGATTCGGATAATTGTGAGCGAATTGAACGTCGCGAAGGAATCAACCAAGTGAGAGTAATGGTTGACGACAATTGGACCACAGCGAAAATGAGGCAGGACCAAGAAAGTGATCCAAATATTGCAGATTTTCTACGATGGAAGGAAAGCGGAGCAGAAAGACCCACCTGGAAGGAAATCTCCTTACGATCACCAGGTTTCAAGGCATTGTGGGCACAATGGGATTCCCTTATTGTTGAGAATGGTCTATTGGAGAGAGATTAGGAATCAGCCGACGGCAGAAAAGCGATTTCTCAATTGGTTGTGCCTAGGTCGAGGATAAGTGATGTCTTGGAGGAGATCCATGGCAGCAAATCAGGTAGACATTTTGGAGTGAATAAGACCATGGATAAAATACGGCAGAGATTTTACTGGGTCCAATGTCGTGAAGATGTAGAGAGATGGTGCCGAATATGTGTGAAGCAAGCAAAGGTCCCAAGACAAGATCGAGAGGAGAAATGAAACAATACAATGTAGGTGCTCCCTTCGAACGAATCGCCATCGATGTAGCAGGACCGTTTCCTATGACGAATGATGGCAACAAATACATCCTCGTTGCTATGGATTACTTTAGCAAATGGGTTGAAGATTATGCCTTGCCTAATCAAGAAGCATCCACAGTTGCAAGAGCTCTGGTGGATAACATGTTTTCAAGGTTTGGAGTCCCAATGGAGCTACATTCCGATCAAGGAAGAAATTTTGAATCAAATTTATTCAAGGAAGTTTGTGAATTGATGGGAATTAGCAAGACCAGAACAACGGCCCTCCACCCACAGTCTGATGGCATGGTTGAAAGGTTCAACAGGACTATGGAAGAACATCTTTCCAAAGTAGTAGAGGAGCACCAAAAGACATGGGATCGACATCTTCCACTATTCTTGATGGCTTACAGGGCCTCTGTGCACGAATCCACAAAGCTCACTCCAGCCAGCATCATCTTCGGGAGAGAACTTCGGTTGCCCTGTGACTTGGTGTTCGGATCACTAAGTTCTGAAGAAAAAGAGGTACAGGATTATGCAGACGAACAGCGAGATAGCTTGAATTGGATTCACGAATTTGCAAGAAAAAGATTGAAGATAACTAGTGATAGAATGAAGGCTCGATACGATCTTAAGGCCAATACTGGTGGATTCAAAGAAGGAGATCGAGTGTGACTGTACAATCCTCGTCGTAAGAAAGGATTTTCTCCTAAATTAACACAATCTTGGGAAGGACCATATACGATAGTGGAAAGAATAAACGACGTGGTCTATAGAATTCAATGCAGCCCGAGAGCGAAAATGAAGGTCGTTCACCTAGAGAGACTCAAACGTTATAATGGAGACAACGACACATTGTTTGATCGGGACGATCAAAATTGAGAGGGGGATATTGTTACGAGATTGATAAAAGCCCCCTAGCTGCGCCGCTGAGTCCATTCCGCGGACGCCTCATCCACAATTAGTTCCAAGAAGTGTTTATTTGGATGGATCGTTTTCTGTTATGCATGAATAGACTAGGTAACGGAGCTGCCTCGTCATCGCTCAATTCCTGGGAATGTGTAGAAGTTCTCCGTTTTGAGTATTCTCGAATCTTCGCGTTTAATCCAGTCTACTCGATGAGCACCTATATAAATGGAGACGTTTGACTGGGAAGGAAGTTTTTATGAAGAGAATTATTTAAGGAGATTAGAAAGTGATAATAAGCAGAAGTGTTTGGAATATTCAGCTAGTTGTATTGTTGTATAGATAGATCCAAGTGTTTTATTAGTCAGTGAAGTGTTGAATGTTTATTTATAGTGAAGTTGGAAAATAAAGTTTAGTAGTGTGCTCGGCCTATTATTTAGCAAAACGGAACAGTATGAATGTAACATGAACAGATTTATCAGAAAGAGGCAATAAGTATCATACAAAAAAAAAGACTCATGAACAAAATTATTGAAAAGAGGCAATGAGATATACGAAGAACCATAGAGATATAGAAGAACCATGTAAAATTCAAAAGAGGCACTATGAGTTCCTAGTTTCTGTTGATTTCTTCGATGATATCCTTTTATCCCGGGGAAGAAGTGCTTACCTTCTCGTGGTCTTCCCTTGACAGACTTTACTGACCAAAAGCACACTCCTTTTTATTCCTATATTGTTTTGATTTTTTGACATAGAAATACACCCTGTGATTTTCAGACACCAATGTATAAGATCCAATAGCAAGATGTATGCATTTCATATGCAATTTCTAAGAAGATTCATTATGTATGCAACGGTTTGAAACGAGTATCATTCTGGAATTTCCGGATGATGTACTCAATCTCAAACGGTGAGCAATTACTGAGTAATTACGCATTCTAGATTAGCAAGTGAAAAGTTGTTATTAGATTTTTGCTTGAAAAGTCGATTCGAATAACCACCAAAAGTTTACAGATTTTACATAATTTGTTTTTGTAAAATGTTTTTCCTCGCATAAAAGTGGTGAGTCTGATGATGTTCGTCGTAAAGTTAAGTGGATTGAGACAGGACAAATATTCATTGCAAACGTTTTACTCACAACCATTCCAAGAGCTGTCATCTTTATTTTTACTTTTCCAATATATCCCAACAACCAGTCATTCAGACGGTTATCAGCCAATTACCCTATTCACTAATCAATCGATGGCCCGCCAAATTTCATTACACACAAAAAAAATCTATCATGACCCTCTTGCCGCCATCCGCTATCATAGTTACATCCTATTAACCGATTATAATCAATATCATCCGTAGTCTAGTGTTGTCCGAACTGCCGTCGTGAGCGGACGCACTAATCGAAACAGACGCTAGAGCGCAGGTGCCTATTACTGCTAGCGTGCTGAGCAATTTTCATCCTTATAGTGTTAGCCGTCATAAGTGATACTAGAGAGTTCTTCGAAAGTTACCCCGCCTCTCCCTCTTGAGCAGCAGCTCAGAGGGAGGAAGATCTCAGAACAACCCCCTTGGTCGTGCCAGGGCAGCTTTATCAAGACTTCTAAACAGACCTGGCAGAGATGTTATCACAACAACAACATCAGCGACTTCGGGCAGCGAGTCCGACAGAAGAACCATGAAACGGAAACAACCCCCGAAGTCAGCCAAGACCAAGATAATCCTGCACCAGGACCTAGAAATCGTCCCTCTAAAGAGTGATACTGACATAAACACAAAGCCCACCCGCGACAGAGACGCTATAGTGAAAGATGACAGTGATAACAAAAGTGAAGAAAACTTAGATATCAGTGTGCAAAAGACCTCCTCGAACTCTTTCTCTGGCAGCCCGACAGAGAAAAAGAATAAAGCTGCACCCCTTACAACATCCCCTATCGAAGAGGATGGAGTGGAGGCGGGAAAAACTACGGGTAAATGTCGAAGTGCCCCAGGACCCACACCCCCTCGACGATGACGTTCCAAAAATGGAAAGTGTAGTGCACGCTGAAAATCAAACAGACAAAGTCGGCAGAAGGAGGTCATCGAGGATCGTGGCGGTAACACCACAACAACAACAAGACATCAACATCTGAGGGCCTACCCCGGAGGAAATTTTAATGGCCGAAGTCGACTCCACCACCGAGGATAGCGCAAACGCTAAGAAACCAACCATGGCGAGCACGCCTAATAACTCGGACTCTACCATGGATGGCATCAGCACCAGCCCCATTCTCCATAGCGCAGGTAATCTGGAGACACACCAGGAGCCCCAAAATCCGAAATCACCTCCGCTGAGCGCGTCACACCACTTGGAGGAGAGCCCGCAGCAGCAACGGAGATGTTCATCCCCCCCCCCCCCCACCAAGAAGTCAATAAGGTAGAACAACAACCCTACCCCCACCAAGATCACCTAAGCCTAAGCGACTTGGAATCGTCTAGCAATACTTCGAGCAACAAAGAAGTACAGCAGAACCCAAGTCCAGTGGAAACTGTCGAGAAAGATATTCACAACACTTTCCAAAAGACTTCAACTCAATCAACTGACGAACAGCAAAGGCAATTGGAAACGGTGGAAGAACGTCGTTCGCCACACTTTCGATAACCCTTCAACCTCTCACTCAGACCAAGTAAGTCGATTAGAAACTGTAGAGAGTAACGTTCGCCACACTTCCGAAAAGCCTTTAACGCCAAAACCAAACTCTACATTTCAAACTGAAATGGAAAGGCAGGCGAATGAAACGGAAAGGGTGGCGAACGTAGATAGAATCCGCAACACTTCCCATTTGGACTTCACAAGTCAAATGGAAAGTGAGGAGAAGGCCGACCAACTAGCAACTATAATGGAAAGTAAGGTGAACGCCCAAGCACCAAGTAAAATAGAAAGTGTGGCGAACCAAAATACTCAAAGGAAAATTGAAAGGGTGGTGAACACCTAATTTCCAAGTAAAATGGAAAGTGAGGTGAACATGAACCGACCAAGTCTAATGGAAAGTGTGGCGAACACCAACTTACAACTATAATGGAAACTGTGGCGAACGAAGAATCCATCACAACAGAAATGGAAAGTGTGGTGAACAAGCCGAAACAGACCACGACCACACCCTCACCCCAGAAACCGCCTCCCCCTCAGCTAGTTGGTTTCCAGCGAGCAATTCTTCGGATGAGAACGAAGAAGGAGGAAGCTGCGAAACTTAAACGGGAAAGAGAAGAACTGCTCGCAAAAAAGCGGTTAGAAGACGAAAAGCGCAGACTTGAGTTGGAGGCAAAAATGGCAGACAACAAAAGACTATTGGAAGCAAAGGCGAGAGAATCGCCGAAGAAAATTCAATTCTCCAGCTCGGACTCTGACTCTTCGGACTCTGGGGAAAGGAGAAAACTCAGAAAACGACGGTCAAGGGAAGACACTCCGCCCCTAAACACGACCGAAGCTATAGATAAGCGAATCGGAGATCTACAAAAACTGATCGCCGACAGAGTTGATGAAAAACTTAAAGTCTTCCATCAGACCGTAATGGAAAAACCCCAGGAACTACAAGAACTCCCGGACAAGCTGATAAAGGATGCCATGACCACCCAAATAAGGAATTTCTACACAAAGAAGTACGAGGAACACTACTATCTGGAGATTCCTTCCATCCTCTCCCCGAAAAATCGAATACGGACCCGGAGGGTTTCGTCAAGCTTAAAATAACGGCAAAAGCGAAAACCACGACGGGTCAGGAAGCCGTGCCTACGAGGAACCCTTATGAGTCCTTAAATGAGGACGAATCCCTTTCTGAGGACTCAGAGAGAGCATCGAAGCCAGCAGAACGTCGATCAAAAAGGCCTCCCAAGAAGGAGGCAACTAAGCCTAAAACAGGCAAAATGTTGCCCCCTATTGTTATTCAGGGGAGGCTGAATTCAGACAAGTCGCTCACGACTCAGCTGAAAACAGAACTGAAGGGAGACTTCAATTTAAAACACACGGGTAAGGAAACCCAAGTGTTCACTGAAATCGAGGATGATCGGTCTAAAATGATCGATATTCTGAAGGCTACAGGTACGGAATTCCATACGTACACGCTCCCCAAGGACAGGACACACGCATTCGTTCTTAGGGGCCTCGACTCTGATGTCAATCAGCAAAATCTGATTGACGAAATGCTGGACAAATATGGCATCAAAGTCGAAAAAATGATGAGGATGAATACGCGGCATCGAACGCTCTACCTCATCACGGCCCCGAAAAATGTAACTTTCTCCCAGTTACAAAAATCAGTACGAGTTCTTCAACACATCAGGATTACCTGGGAGATGAGGAGAAACGAACGTGCCATCGTCCAGTGCCATCGCTTCCAGCGATGGGGGCACGCACCTTCGAACTGCCATCGCCAATCGAGGTGCCTCAAGTGTGCGTAGGAACATCCCACGCACACTTGTAAGCTAAATCGAGAGGTGCAGGCGGTTTGTGCAAACTGCGAAGGCCCCCATACCGCAAGCAGCGTGGAGTGCCCTGTCTACAGGGAGCGAATTCGATTCCTCGAGAAGAGGGGGGAGAAATCTAAGAAACCGGAACCTGTTAGGTAGGTGCCAGCTCCTCCTCCGAAGGTCAATGCTTGGCTGAAGAGAAACCAGGAGCAGAGCGCTCCTCCGACAAACACTGAAGAGGTCGGAAGAAGAATTCAGCAAACGCCGGGAAATCCACCCATTCCATTCACTCCACCAATGCAGTCGCCGGCACATAGGCACGTCCGGCCTGAGGGTGCTCAGAATAACTACAACCAGATAGCAGGTTTGGTGAGTAAGATACAGCAGGTTGGCTCGATGCTAAATATCGCAGAACTGTGCCGCGCCATTGATCGTCAGGCTGGCACAGGCAAAATCCCCGCTTGAAAAGGCGATGGCTGCCCTAGAAATTCTGGGGGACAGTCAGAGGTACAATTTTTGAGCAAAGAATGAAGGCATGCATGTTTAACGCCAGTTCAGTCAATAATAAGCTTCCGCTTATTACTGACTTTATTGGCAGGCACAAGTTAGACCTGATGTTCATCTCGGAGACATGGCTTCGACAGGACCATAGATTTAAACTGAAGGGCTTCTCTACTGTCAGGTCGGACCGCCCTCAGGCAGTGAGGGGGGGAGGCGTGGCCATCCTTGTCAAGGATGGCATCGCGTTCACGCGGCTCTCGCCACAGCAGAGCTCGATTATGCACGTGGGCATACAACTCGCTGACGGGACTTGCATGTTCGCGGTGTACAATCAGCCAAGAGATAGGTTTACACAGTACGACTTGGACAATCTGTGTAACACTGGACACAAAGTATTGCTGATCGGGGATTTGAACACCAGGCATCCTGAGTGGAGCGGCGGCTCCCAGCCTAACGCCAACGGCAAAACACTGTGGGAATACTCACTCAGCAGTGACGTGGTAGTGGTACACTCAGACGAGCCTACTCACTACCCCTGGAACGGATCCACTCCGACCATAATTGACTTGATAGTCAACAAGAATGTAACGAATTTGAGCGAACTCAAGACCGTCCACGAGATGACCTAGGATCACGACCCGGTCCTGTTCAGTATGAAATATCGGGAAGAGAATATACCACCTGTCCTCCGATATGATTACAGGAATGTGGACTGGGCCGAGTTTCGGAGGATCATGAATGTCCGGACTTGCTCTAATTCATGACATTCAGATCGCTCGCGATCGGGCTGTCAAGAAAATTATGATCAGGAGTAACTGGAACGTGATTCCACCCGAAGTTCGGTCGTTAATCACTCTGAAAAACTCTTTCCGAAAGAAATGGCAAGCCACAAAACATCCGGAGCATAAAAATGATATGCTCCGGCTAGGAAGAGAGATATCCGAACTGATTAACGACCACAACGACACGGTGTGGAAAACAAACTGGAGAAGCTGGACGTGCGGGACAACTCTCTGTGGCGGATGACGAAGCGCCTCTCTGAGCGCTTCGAACCCGTCCCAGCCATAGTGAGGGGTGACGTGCGTGCAGTGACGGATCCTCAGAAGGCGAAACTGTTTGATGAACATTTCGCCAGTGTTCATAGAAAGGCGCCGGACGTTAGTGACGGGCAGAGACAAAAGTCTAAGATGACAGACGACTTTAGACAGTCGATGCCAGACCCTATCGGCCCTCATAGGTTTGCCAAAATCATGACAATCTATGAGGAGCTGACGGAAGTCATAAAACGGCTTCCGACGAACAAGGCGCCTGGGCCGGATGGGCTGGACGCAGTTCTGCTCAAGAAACTGCCGCGAAAGTTCCTAATCCAATTCATCCACCTCATAAATGCAATACTCAAGAGGCAGTATTACCTGGATTGCCTGAAGAAGGCACTGGTAATACGTATCTTGAAGCCAGGCAAGGATAGTCACCAACTCGATAGCTACCGTCCCATATCACTACTGAGCGTTGTCGCCAAGGTAGTAGAGAAGATTCTCTTGAAACGGGTAATCTCCCTCGAGGAGAAACTCAAAATGATCCCTGCTGAACAATTCGGCTTTCGTGCAGGTCATTCCACAACCTCGCAGATTGTCCGGGTTGTTCACGAGGTGAAAGAGGCAGCTCACCGAGGGATGAACACAGTCATGGTCCTGCTGGACATGCAAAAAGCCTTCGACTCCGTATAGATTGAGGGTCAGATTTGCAAAATGCTGGAGGCACGCATGCCTTCATACTTGGTAAGGATTGTGAATTCTTATCTCACGAATCGTACTTTTGTGGTGAGGGTCAACAGCACAAGATCCGCAGAGTACCCGATCGAAGCGGGTGTCCCGCAGTGGTCTAGCCTATCCCCGCATCTGTACTCTCTACATACGCATGATTTCCCTATGTGCGAAAGAACGAAGACGGCTATATACGCGGATGACACCACGATATATGCCCAATCATTCTCCAGCATTGCAGCTGCTATGCAGGTCCAGACCCGTCTGGACAGGGAGATCATTCCGTATTTGGAGAGAAACAAGATCGTGGTAAATCCGGCCAAGTCCGAAGCCATCAATTTCTCGAGGAAATTTAGGTTTTCTAAAATTCCTCAGAAGTTGAGGGTCAAGGACAAGGCCCTGGAGCTCAAGATCAATGTGCGATACCTGGGAGTACAGCTCGACAAGCGCACAACATGGCAGAAACACATTAACCTGAGGGCCGCGGCTGCGGTAAAACGCACTTACCCCCTGATAGCCAGAGGTTCTCACATGTCTCTTGAGGCAAAAATGTCCATTTACAAACAGCCATGTTGTACGCATGCCCAGTGTTCTGCAGCCTGCCCAAAACTCCTTTTATGAGATTGGACAGGATGCAGAACAAAGTACTTTGTATCATCACCAAGAGTGACAGATACATTCGACTGGATGCGCTGCGCGACCTTGCTGGCGTTGACTCCATCCCGACACATGTAAGAAGCCTGTCGGAGAAATTCTACAGGTTTCACCTCCCCAAAAGTGCGCTAACGAGAGACCTTACCAGGATCCAAATTCACGATAATCAGCCCCGCAAACACGGTGGGCTGATTTATCAATCTCTGACCATCTTTCAGGATAGATGGGAAGAACCGGTTCCGTAGGGAACCAAGCCGCCTTCATATAGTGCGCGAAGTACCTTGACCCGGTTTTTTGCCTCAGCCTTTTCCGGGATTAGCTCGAAATAACCACCTTTGAACAAAGTTTAGACGCCAATGCAGTATCTACATCGAATGCTACCGAACGACGACATGCGTAAGCTCTGCAGGAGGCATGTATAACACGAACCACAACCGCTATCAGTTGGAATTTTCGACCCACCGCCTCCATCAGCGGGGGAGGTCACTAGCGCCCCTTTGCCGGGACCCTAATGTGCCCTTTGACACAAACGCTACCCCATCCCTCACCCAGAAATGGTTGGAGGATGGGAAGGCGGCTCTCAGTGCGTCCTCCCGACCCTTTATCTCTCCTGGACCCTCTTGGGCGAAGAATTGAGCTAGGACGGAGTTTTGAATATATCAAATGAAGTGTAGAATAATCGGAAACTGTGTAGAAATAAACCTTTATTTATTTATTTATCCGCCTGGTAATCCAGCCGGCGCGAGTTCGAATCTCCGCAGCGCTAATCTTTTTTCTTTTCAGGTTCAAAATTTAGTCTCCCGCCTAGGACGGAAGCTCACAACTCAAAGTGGTAGTGGAAGGGGTGGTCTCAAGCGACGCCATAGCTACTTATTACCATCCATATAAGTTCGCGTTAGTTGAAATATTAGTTAAAAATGACGTTTTCAAAAACTTTATCGCAAATTGATACATTACTTGAGGTGATCAAACAAAATTAATCTAAGTTCCATTGAACGAACATCTTTGAATTTGATTAGTAAACATATTAGAAAATGCGAGTTGGCAATGGAAGAAATTAAATTTCCAGCTGGGGAAAAAAAGAAAATCGTTAGTTAATTTGGGGAATTGAAACGAATTAGATGCATGATAAACGTTATGAAAAATACATTGGATCGGGGTTGAAACGAAGCAGTAGAGTTAAATGGGAAAATGTTAATGCAATTTTCAATAATAGAGTGAGGACAGGTGTAATTATAAATTTGGCGCACAAAGAAGTGCGAAAATTTTTGAGTGATGCATATTTCCTTTTTAAATAAAAAATTTCCAAAATTTTGAAAGAGATGCAATGTCTTAAGGTGAACATGGTACTGTTGGGGGATTTCATCAAAAAGTCGAATGACTAAGAAATTATCGATCGGAAATATTTCAATACTAGTAATGCAATCATTGATTTCGGCACGGACTTGGCTGCTTGGTAAAATAAACATGTTGTGGATGTTATTTTGAACAAATTAGAAGAATTTCAAGAAAAAGACTCAGGGTGGGCATTGAGTGAAATTCTTTTGCAAAAAAAAGCATTTTACGAAGTAGTACTTGCACGATTGACCAAAAATAAATTGAATTAACACGTTAATTTGTTAATAATTCAAAATATATATTTTCCTAAATTAAACGAGTACGAAGCTGTACTTTTGGATAGAGATGATTCGGAAATCAAATATCATTATTGTTATATTAAAAATATGTCTAGATTGTTGGCGAGTCAAGTGAGTAAGTTTAAAGTAAGAAATTTTTTTTGCGACAGGTGTTTGAATTATTTTCATAGCGAACAAAAATTAAATGAATACATCTGGTTGTGTGAGAATATTAACGAGTGTGAAATTTCATTTCCAAAATTTGATTATGTAGAATTTCGAAATTATGTATATAAACAAAAATGTCCATTCGTTTTATATGCTGATTGTGAATCTGCCCTCGAAAATTGTGAGGAAAAAATTTCAGATAAATCTACAAAATATCAAAAGCATAAAGCGTTCAGTGCAGGTTACTACTTGAAATGCTCTTATGATGATAGCTTGTCCAAGTTTAATTGCCGTAGGGGTGACGATTGCATACAATGGTTTACCGATGAAATGGCTAGAATTGCCAAATTTGTTGAATCTAAAATCAAAAATATCGTACCAATAATATGTAGCCCTGATATTGTTGATGCTAGAGTGTTCCATATTTGCGAGAAGCCATTTTCCAAGCAGAATATCATCGTTAGAGACCACTGTCACTTTTCGGGGTTGTTTAGGGGGTAAGGTCATAAATTTTGTAATCTCGCGATTAAGAAGCTTTTTATGCTACCCATTACATTCCATAATCTTTCGGGTTATGATAGCCATTTTATTATTAAAAATGTAGCAAAAAGAGGGCGTATAAGCATACTTCTCATCAATAAAGAAAAATACATTTCATTCACACAATACGATAGTAAAACTAGCATAAAATTTAGATTTATCGATTCTTATCGTTTTATGGGAGCCAGTCTCGATGAGTTGGTTTCAACATTGAATGTAAAAAATTTGAAAATTTTGAAAAAGGAATTTGCACAATTAGATGATGAAAAATTCAAACTTCTCACTAAGAAAGTGGTATTCCCTTACGGTTATGTTAATAATACGGAAAAACTCCTCGATACTGAGCTACCGTCCAAAAAACACTTTTACAATAAACTCATAGATGTTGAAATTGATGATGCGAAGTATTTTCATGCTCAAAATGTTTGGCATCAATTTGATATTAAAACTTTGGGGGAATACAGTGATTTATACATGAAAACAGATATATTGCTTTTGGCAGACATTTTTGAAAATTTTCGTGAAATTGACTTGAAAACTTATGGGTTGGATCCCAGCTGGTATTATACCACACCAGGCTACACGTGGGATTGTATGTTGAAATATATCGGGTGCAAATTAAAAATTTTAAAAGACGTTGATATGGTTATGTTTGTAGAAAAGGGTATATGGGGCGGAATTTCAGTTTGTTGTAACAGATACTCAGAAGCAAATAAGTATATGGCAATATACAATCCAACGAAACCTTCCATATTTATCATGTATTTCGATGTAAATAATTTATATGGGTGGGCAATGTCAGAGTGTTTACCATATGGAGGTTTCGAATGGGATGATACGAATATTGATGTGACTCAATTTCCTGATGACAATCCCGAAGGTTATATTTTACAAGTTGATTTGGAGTACCCTAAGGATCCTCATGATTTACACAAATATTTTCCATTTTGCTTCGACTACCGCACACCGCTAAATTCTAAATTGAAAAAATTAATGACGACTCTTCATAATAAGTTTTGAAATTTAAACAATTTGCGTGGTTGCGTCCTTATATCGAGCTGAATATTCGATTGAGGACTGCAGCCACTAATTATTTTGAAAAAAATCAGATTAAGTTGGCCAATAATGCGATTTTTGGTAAAACCACGGAGAACATCTGGTTGCACCGAATAGCAAAATTAGTTTCTTCCTACGAGGATAGATATGGAGCAAAAAAATCTCATTTCCAGCCCTCGATTTCATAATCGTACCGTTTTCGATTCAAACTTGATGGCTATTGAACTGAAAAAAGCCGAACTTGTGTTCAATAAACCAATGTATGTTGGGATAGCAATTTTAGATTTGTCAAAAACTTTCATGTTCAAAGGACCCCGCACACCTTATATCGGAAAATTGCTCTTCGTCAAATTTCTTGAATTTTTGATATGTTGTAGAATTGATCATTCCGATGAAATGTTTCAACGGGCGCAACACGATCCTATGACTAGTTTTCGAGTTACAGGGTGTTGAATATGAGAAACATTCACTTTTCATCACTCTGTATCTGCCAAGTTACGATTTAGTTCGGATTTATCTTTTGTGGGATCATCATCACATCCGTATATGATGAATTCATGAGAAATTCATTTCCAAATCTTTTCGTAGTACACTTGAAAACAATGCTATTTTGAGACTTTCATAATTTAGTTGTGTTATAAAGAGAAAATACGAGAAAAGGTAGAATTATCACATAATATTATAAATTCATTACATCTAGCATCACAGTTGATACAATTCATACAAGGTGATTCACAAATATGGAAACATAACGAATTTTATTTTTTGGGACACCTTGTAGTAATAAACCAACCTAAAATGACAAAATCCACTTGAAGAATGTTAAATGATATGTTCCATCGTATACAGAGTCGAATGATATCAATTTGAAAAATTAGTTATACTTTAATAAATAAAAACCTTGATTTTTTAAATCACCCTATATCTCATAAGGGAGTCCGAAAAGATAGCGATATTTTTTCACGGGAGAACTCGAAATACTTTCATTCATATCGTACAAAATTTTCATCAAATTCCTATGACAGGTTTTTTATATACAAGGCGAACAATTTGTGAAAAAGTCCATATATTTCACTATTTTACGCAATTAAATGACCACTCTACCTATCCATTGAAGTCTCCTGATGTGATTGAAAAGATAGTTATTTGATATTTATTCAAAACGTAAAAGTAAGGAATTCAGTGAAGTGAAATCAACATTATTTCAACTCATAACAACTTGTACGGCCTTGCCAGATGGCACACATAATATGTATCCCATGGCTATTGGGAATTCAAGATAAGGGATACTCCCTCTGGTGTCGGGTTTTGAATCTATACTTACGTAAAAATAAAATGAGGTTGACTTTGATTTGGACATTTTGAGCATTTCTACAACAATAGCACAGAGCAACCATAAAGCTGTCCTGATGAGTGGGAAACCACGAAACAGCTGTCGACAGATGATGGTGGCTCTCGGAATCAAAACATAAATCACTCTATTGACTTCTATATATATATATATATATATATATATATATATATATATATATATATATATATATATATATATATATATATATATCTATATATATATATATATATATATATATATATATATATATATATATATATATATATATATATATATATATATATATATATATATATATATATATATGTTCAGATAGGTTTCCGCGGTCACATACTTGAAAACTGAAAGTTCGGGTTGAACCGCGTCTGGAATTTGTTGAAATGAACAGAGTTGGCGCTAGATTAGCTGTGTGCCGGAACTTGGTTGGCGCTAAGTTAGCTGTGTGCGGGAACTGGGTTGGTGGGAAATGAGTTGATGCGTGCAATGAGTGGCCTCCAGGTATTGGGAAGTCTACGTCCGTCGTCGCGAGTGTTGAGGCAATTGGGGCGCTTCTCTATCTCAAGGGCTTCTCGGATGATCCTGGTTTGCAGAGTTTTCTCGGTGGAAATTGTTTTTGTGTTTTTGAAGTCTATTTTGTGACCTGTGTCTTCTCGATGTTTATAAAGTGCGGAAGTGGAAGATGCCTGACGCACAGCAAGTTCGTGTTCGTAGACTCTGGAAGTTACTCGTCTGTTAGTCTGGCGAATATAACTTCTCGGGCAGTCTGCACATGGTATTTCATATATACGTTGAGAATCGTTTGGTATTGTGTCCTTGGGAGATCTGAGAAATTTGGATATTTGGTTGTTGGCCGTGAATATTGTTTTTATGTCGTGTTTTCTCAAGATATTACTGATTTTTTCTGTCACACCTTTGATGTATGGTAGGAAAGCTTTGTGTGGCTGAATACTCTCTAGTGTATCGAGACCCGACAACCTACCTCGAAAAGAAGACCAAAAATCTGATCAATAATTCTAAACTACCAGCCGAAACCAAGAAAGCCACTATCCCTAGAGAGAAGTCATCATGCACCCCTCGTATCTACGGACTACCAAAAATACACTACGACCTATCGTCAGTGCCTTTGGATCACCAACCCGGAACCTCGCCAAGTATCTAGCGAGTTCTCTTCAGCCACGAGCAGAAGAAGCTTCATCCTACGTGAAAAATTCATTCCACTTCATAGACCTTCTCAAATCCTATAGAATCCAGAACACAGATATCCTAGTGAGCTTCGATGTTGTCTCCCTCTTCACAAATATTCCCCTAACGGACACGTTAGAAATCCTTTAAACGAAACACAGAATTCCAAAAGACACCCTGGACCTCATCAGTCACTGTATGAACAACACGTACTTCCTCTTCCAAGGAACTTACTACAAACAAGTGAAAGGTGCTCCCATGGGTTCCCCCCTTTCTCCAGACCTTGCAAACCTTTTCATGGAAGACTTCGAAACCAGGGCTGTAGAAGCATTTGACCACAAGCCTACTTGCTGGTTCAGATACGTTGACGACATTTTCTTCATATGGCCTCATGGTTACGAAATCTTTAACACGTTCTTAGATCACCTAAACGATATCCATCCCAACATGAAATTTACAATGGAGACCGAAATGAACAACTCCCTAGCTTTCCTGGACGTTCTCATCACGAAATCCAATAACTCTTTCACCCACACAGTACACAGGAAACAGACCCACACCAATCGATACCTACACGCAAACTCTCATCACCATCCAGCACAAATAAACTCCGTATTGAACTCCCTGATATTCAGATCAATTCAGCTTACCGACAACCAGAATAGACCACAAGAGCTGGACAAACTGAAATTAGCCTTACTTCAAAATGGTTACAACAATTCGCTAATCGACAAGTCTATCCGCCATCAACTGACCCGTCCTCCAAAAACAAATGATCCACTAGAGAGTATTCAGCCACACAAAGCTTTCCTACCATACATCAAAGGTGTAACAGACAAAATCAGTAATATCTTGAGACAACACGAGATAAAAACAATATTCACGGCCAACAACCAAACATCCAAATTTCTCAGATCTCCCAAGGACACAATACCAAACGATTCTTAAGGTATATATGAAATACCATGTGCAGACTGCCCGAAAAGTTATATTGACCAGACTAACAGACGAGTAACTTCCAGAGTCTACGAACACGAACTTGCTGTGCGTCAGGCATCTTCCACTTCCGCACTTTATAAACATCGAGAAGACACAGGTCACAAAATAGACTTCAAAAACACAAAAACAATTTCCACCGAGAAAACTCTGCAAACCAGGATCATCCGAGAAGCCCTTGAGATAGAGAAGCGCCCCAATTGCCTCAACACTCGCGACGACGAACGTAGACTTCCCAATACCTGGAAGCCACTCATTGCACGCATCAACTCATTTCCCACCAACCCAGTTCCCGCACACAGCTCACTTCGAAGGAGTAGGCAGATTGAGACCCCAATGTCAAGTCACAAAAACCTAACGTAATTATACCTGAGGAGTAGGCAGATTGGGAACATTTTTACTAGAGGGCTTAGTCCAATAAAATGTTCCTTCTTATATATATATATATATATATATATATATATATATATATATATATATATATATATATATATATATATATATATATATATATATATATTATATATATATAAGGAGAGAGGTAGTCGTTGCTGACTAGTTAAGATCAAGCTAGGGAACTTGTTGGGTAAGCAGCATGCAGGAAAGTATACGCTTATAACACTATATTCCAATATTTCGACAAGTTTTATTGTCATCATCAGGGAAAGCTACAAATCATGATCAAAATATAGTGAAAACAATTGAACAACATGGATTCTAAACCACTTACGTGTTGTTGAGATTGATTGCAATGGATGAAGTAAAAGGACGTGTACAGTTATTGAACATATTTAGAAACAGTTTGTGAGATATACATGAAGACAATCGTCACACATTAAAACATTATTTTGTTATGGATAAAAACTAATTATATTTGAATTTATGTAAAATGGATACCATACCAGTGTCCGTAACGGCCGGCGTGAAGAAGAGAAACAATTATATTATTTAAAATTAAGTTGACATGTGAAGTTAGTTTGGGTACGTTCCTGCATGGAACTGTATTGGAATGTAGATTTAGACAGATTGAACCTACTCAGAACTGGAAAAGTGTAACACGAGCTTGGAACAATAGATTAGACATTGTTTCATGATTATGACACATGACAGTTGTAAATTTATCAGTTTATGATTCAAATAAATTTGGAGAAAAGAATTTTGAAAAGTTACTGTTTTATACCTGTTTACGGTGGTCAGCCGTTATTTAAAAATTGTATTTATTAAAAAGGATTTAGTTCAATTATAATATGGATTGAGAGTTAAGCTCTCTGACATTGTATTTCTGTTAATCCAAGTGCAATAAAAATTAATATATTTCGCTTAAATGTTTTATATCCGTTTTTTTGTTTAAACATGAGGATGACTGTGATATGAAAGCCATCTCCAGAAAGATTCTTTTGTAATTGTTTGATTCTCTGGCTAAGATTTTTGCTGCCTCAAAGTTCATATTGTGGCCCTCATGATGTACATGGACACTTAGTGCACATCTTTCTGGGTGCAATCGACATTCACTCTTATGTGAACAAATTCTGTCTGTCTTCACGAGTGTTAAAGACAAAACTCCAGTAACTTTTCAATCACATGTTGTCTATTGTATTCCTTGCTCCAATTGTTCGAATGAATATATAGGTCAAACTAACAGGTTGTTAAAAAACAGAATTTGTTCACATAAGAGTGACTGTCGATTGCACCCAGAAAGATGTGCACTAAGTGTCCATGTACATCATGAGGGCCACAATATGAACTTTGAGGCAGCAAAAATCTTAGCCAGAGAATCAAACAATTACAAAAGAATCTTTCTGGAGATGGCTTTCATATCACAGTCATCCTCATGTTTAAACAAAAAAACGGATATAAAACATTTAAGCGAAAAATATTCATTTTTATTGCACTTGGATAAACAGAAATACAATGTCAGAGAGCTTAACTCTCAATCCATATTATAATTGAACTAAATCCTTTTTAATAAATACAATTTTTAAATAACGGCTGACCACCGTAAACAGGTATAAAACAGTAACTTTTCAAAATTCATTTCTCCAAATTCATTTGAATCATAAACTGATAAATTTACAACTGTCATGTGTCATAATCATGAAAAAATGTCTAATCTATTGTTCCAAGCTCGTGTTACACTTTTCCAGTTCTGAGTAGGTTCAATCTGTCTAAATCTACATTCTAATACAGTTCCATGCAGGAACGTACCCAAACTAACTTCACATGTCTACTTAATTTTAAATAATATAATTGTTTCTATTCTTCACGCCGGCCGTTACGGACACCGGTATGGTATCCATTTTACATAAATACAAATATAATTAGTTTTTATCCATAACAAAATAATGTTTTAATGTGTGACGATTGTCTTTATGTATATCTCACAAACTGTTTCTAAATATGTTCAATAACTGTACACGTCCTTTTACTTCATCCATTGCAAACAATCTCAACAACACGTAAGTGGTTTAGAATCCATGTTGTTCAATTGTTTTCACTATATTTTGATCATGATTTGTAGCTTTCCCTGATGATGACAATAAAACTTGTCGAAATATTGGAATAAAGTGTTATAAGAGTATACTTTCCTGCATGCTGCTTACCCAACAAGTTCCCTAGCTTGATATATATATATATATATATATATATATATATATATATATATATATATATATATATATATATATATATATATATATATATATATATATATATAATTAAGTAGGAATTCTCGGGTAGCGGTCTGTTGAACAATGAAACTCATTCGATTTAAATCTTCAATATTTCGTCAACCTTTATTGACTTCTTCAGGAAGAGCTACAATTAAAAAGGAATATGAGTTGTTGAAGGACTACATAAAAATAACATGATAACTTACAAAATTCACAGAGTTAGTTCTAACCTATGGAACATTTGGGAGGAAAATTGTTATTCTCCGCTGCAGACTAAACGCTGTGCAAAATAAGCACAACCTCCTGATAAAACAACTCCTAAACAGCAATGAAATATCCAAACAAGATGCAAAACAGCTCACAATTTACAACTCTGCTTTTCCTAAATTATATTGCTTACCAAAAATACACAAACCAAATACCCCACTACGTCCAATTGTTAGTTCTATTGGTGCCACTACATATAATATCTCTAAATATTTAGCAAACATTCTCAAGCTCTCTTTCGAGGATAATTCTGATTATAACATAAAAGACACTTTCACCTTTGTAAATTTAATCTCCAATGGCAAAATACCCGAAGGCTATGTACTCATTTCTTTAGATGTAGTTTCACTTTTCACCAATATCCCCGTAGAACTTATCAACACTATTCTAGAACAAAAATGGCACTTAGTGCAAAATCACACTTCTATCTCAAAAAATCATTTTTTGAACCTCATTAACTTCATTTTCGACAATACCTACTTCAGTTTCGATGGAAAATTTTACAAGCAAATTTTCGGCACTCCTATGGGTTCACCAATAAGTCCAATTTTAGCAGAGATTGTATTAGACCACTTACTTGACTCCGTTATTCCATTGTTACCCTTCCAATTGCCCTTCATCTACAAATATGTAGATGACATCATTTGTGCAGTACCGGCAGACACTATACAGATGACGCTTGATACTTTCAATTCGTTCAATAAACATTTACAGTTTACTGTCGAAAAAGAAACAGATAACAGTGTCCCCTTCTTAGATACAAGGTTGATACGTACTGAAGACAACAGTATTTTGTTGGATTGGTACCAAAAAGAAACAGCATCAGGACGTTTCATCAACTTTGCCTCTCACCATCCCTTAAATCAGAAATACAACACCGTCATTGCTATGAAAAATAGAGTCACCCACATCTGCCATGAAACGTTTTTGAAAGCGAATCTGAGAAAGTTATTTGACATTTTTACACACAACGGTTACCCAAAACACATCTTAAAGAAACTAATCTATAACTCCAACTTTTATGACGGACCAACTGATGACGTTACAATACAATATAAGTATAAATCAATCCCATTCATCGACAAAGTATCCAACCGCATAATAAAAATTTTCAAAGACTTTCCACAAATCAAAATAGCCAAGCGTAATAATACAAAACTTTCCAACTTGTTCTCCAAAATCAAAGACAAAACACCAACTCCACTCCTTAGCAATGTAATTTATGAACTACCATGCCAAGGTTGTGAAGGTAGTTATGTCGGACAGACCTCACAGTGGTTAAAACAACGGCTAGCCTTGCACAAGAGTGATGCCCAATTGGGAAAAAACTCCTGTGCAGCAGTCGACCACACCCAGAAAACAGGCCACCGGTTTGATTATTCAAATCCAAAAATTCTAGACAAAGTCAGCAATCAAAAAAACAGGTTATTCCTTGAGATGGTCCATATCAACAAAAATCCTAACACAGTTAACTACAAAACCGATACAGGACAACTTAGTAGTATATATTGTAATATTTTAAATTCCATTCAACGTTGTGTGTAGTTTGACAGTTGGTACCAATGGAATACCTACACTAATTAACACCATTGTATTTAAACGATCCCTTATTCAAACCATAGTAACACTCCAGTCAGGTAAATTAAGCGTTTAGTCTGCAGCGGAGAATAACAATTTTCCTCCCAAATGTTCCATAGGTTAGAACTAACTCTGTGAATTTTGTAAGTTATCATGTTATTTTTATGTAGTCCTTCAACAACTCATATTCCTTTTTAATTGTAGCTCTTCCTGAAGAAGTCAATAAAGGTTGACGAAATATTGAAGATTTAAATCGAATGAGTTTCATTGTTCAACAGACCGCTACCCGAGAATTCCTACTTAATTAATAGAGTTCGGTCGAGAATACTTTGTTATTATATATATATATATATATATATATATATATATATATATATATATATATATATATATATATATATATATATATATATATATATATATATATATATATATATATATATATATGAAAACTAATCTATATTCTATACATAAATTGATAGAAGTTCAACGGGATGTGATATATCTATGGGATATTGGGTTGGCATGAGCATGTGCATGACAATACAACAAGGAAAATACTTGATGGATAACTGAATTTTTCCCTAATCAAATAACATTATAAAATACGAGTTAGAAGGAGATTCTTACCAATAACCAATAAAATTTAACTATTTCTGGACCGATATCCATGTCCTCTGGAAGCATTCTATTTGCAGCATCTACTATGGAATCTAAAAGACGATTGGATGGAAAATGTATGTTTTCTTGATATCTAGCGTACCCCAAAAACCATATCACGCTAGCAACTTGCGCACAAGTTCCTAAAGTCCTAGCACCGGACTTACAAGTACAATAATACCCCGTAATGGGGAGAGCAGGATCTTCTAGATTTTCGTCACCTCTTTCAGTGAAAACAACCCAAAGCAAGTGTTTAGCAGCATTCCTGAACCGAGAAAATATTCTGAATCTTAGAAAATTGGGTTCCCCATGTAACTCATCGACTAAAATGTTGTCTACTTCACCATCTCTACGAGTTGTATCTTGGATATATGACGCAGCCAAGTGTAAATGATATGTTCCAGTAAGTAATTTTAAATATTCAATATCAAGGCGAGGAAACGATTGTATATGATATTGATTTAAACGAATCCATCGACCATTCCTAGTTCGGAGGTTTTCAGCTTCAACTCGTGCCTGAACAATGTTGACATCATCGGAATCAATCAACATTTGTGTGGCCGTATCCAACGTTCCAGGCATATTTATTATTATTATTATTATTTAGAGCACCAGCAATCAAGTAATAGTCATGTAGCTTCGCAGCATGTATTGCTTTTATGGGTTGGCGAAAAAATTTGAAAATTGACTTAAAATGTCCATTTCTAGCTTCAACAATCCATCTAGTAGTGGTTATTAAACGTGCCTGATTGGCTTCATTTGTCTTTAATTGCCTTTGATTCGGCGGTAGAAATGGTGGCATATAGTAATGCAAGCCAAGTTCTTGTAGACTATTGATTGAATCTCTATAGCCTCTATCGACTATCACAATATCTCCTTCTTGAAACCTTGTTTTCATTCCATTCAAATCAACATGTAATTCGTGATTTAGAACACTTGCATCATTATTCCTAGCATCTGCGAAGTACGGCCCGTTGATTGCTAAGATATATCCATCGGGGGCAACTATGATCTCTCGTTTGACCAAGTGTTCATTCTTGTGGAAACAGTATGATTGCCTCAATACCCGGAAGTTACTGCTCTTTTCTATTTTATTGTAGGTACAATCTATATAAACTATTGCTTTGGGAATATCTGATGTGGGATTGTACAGTTGATTCGTATAAGGGGATACATGACTGTTAATATAATTTTCTCTTGTCATTGAATTAAATCCAATATTGTTCGGTACGAACCTTCGTAAAAGAGATAATCTCACATTAGAAATAATGAAGCTTGCTGTTTGTCGAGAAGGATAACTGAACAATATTTTCAAAAACTCATCTGAAACTCCATGTTTCATTTTGATCAAAAATGTCAGCAAATGTTTTCTTTCGACATTTCTTCTCTTGCCACCTTGTTCAACAATATCACAAAATTCTAGTAATTGTCGAAAATGATTTTTTGAGATTGATGTCAGATACTTAAATTCGTCTCCAGTGAAACAATTGATATCCTCCCAGTTACGGAGTGGCCTGTTTCTATTAGCAAATGTCCTAATTCTTTGAAAAAAATTTTGAAGATTGGAAATTATGTATGGTTTATTCAAAAAATTCAAACCTCCATGCAAGTAATTTGGAAGGAAACCTTGATAATCAAGATGGTGACCACAAATTCTCAAGAAATCTGGGACATAGATATCAGAAGCAACAAAAATATCCACTCTACATTCTAAAGAAAGTCTTTGAATATTTTGACGAGCATTACAAATACTGCACGCACGACTTGATACGCGGGACAACACATTGAGACGAAGGCAATTCGGGTTATTTTCCATAGCAATAATGTCATTCATTACTGTGTTATTACAATTGAAACATATTTTTGTATCATCCTGAATACAAATAGGTGGATTTCCCGCAGTTTGTCTTCGATATGTTGCAATTTGCAAAACATCAATATTATCTCCTCTATTCAAACGCATTGAGAGTCTAGGAATAACATTTCGGTCACAAACATAACAACTCACTCTATTTGCGAAGGCCATATTGTTCAGCAAAGTTCAACAAACACTGAAAATCACATAAACTTGAACAGTAAAAAAGAAACTTCAATTAGTCCAATAACCCAAAAAGAGTTCTCGGGCTTTATGACAACAAGAAAACGACTATTGACATAAGAATTTTGTTGATTTTATCCTCTTTGAATTATTCTCCATGCCTACTACGAAATAAGAGGAATATATTAATAAGTAGGTATTCGAAGATGATTCAGATGATGTTTCAAATACAAGAAAAAGAAAGAGAAACGTTCTCTGAAAGGGGGTATATACTATATACAAACATATATACGATTCGAAGATACAAGAACATTATTGAAACATAAAACGTTAATTTGGTGTAAAAATATGCCGAGAATTTGATTTAATATATGTATCTATATAAGCCGATAGAAATAATTACATACAAATTATGATTTTTTCTGATTTATCCTATGTGGTATTTTCGTTATGTGACAAATTCATGAGATATTCATGTCCAAATCTTTTTGCAGTACAGGGCGATTTCCTTTGATAATAATGCTATTTTGAGACTTTCACTATTTTATTGTTTTATAGAGTGAAAATTCGAAAAAACGAACTTCTGCGGATGTAATAAGTATAATATAACTTCTGAGAAACACTAAGCATGAAAAAATAACTTTTCCATTGAATCGCCTACTAGACGATGCTGATGCAGATAATAATTCGAGTTATGGCTTTTTTTCGAGGGATACGGTACGCTATTGTACGGTATAATAACTGATCACTATTTTATTGAAATATTTTTATTTCGTGTAAAAGCGGCCGGACGAGGAAGAACCACAGCAAACCCGCCGAAAACTGGAGTGAAAATACATTTTTCGCCTTGTATATGAAAAACCCGTCATAGGATTCCGCTGAAAATTTTGTACAATATGGATGAAAGTATTTCGAGTTCTCCCATGAAAAAATATCGCTATCTTTTCGGACTCCCTTATGAGATATAGGGTGATTTAAAAAATCAAGGTTTTTATTTATTTAAGTATAACTAATTTTTCAAATTGACATCATTCGACTCTGTATACGATGGAACATATCATTTAACATTCTTCAAGTGAATTTTGTCATTTTAGGTTGGTTTATTACTACAAGGTGTCCCAAAAAAAAAATTCGTTATGTTTCCATATTTGTGAATCACCTTATATGAATTGTATCAACTGTGATGCTAGATGAAATGAATTTATAATATTATGTGATAATTCTACCTTTTCTCGCATTTTCTCTTTATAAAACAACTAAATTATGAAAGTCTCAAAATAGCATTGTTTTCAAGTGTACTCCGAAAAGATTTGGAAATGAATTTCTCATGAATTCATCATACACGGATGTGATGATGATCCCACAAAAGATAAATCCGAACTAAATCGTAACTTGGCAGATACAGAGTGATGAAAAGTGAATGTTTCTCATATTCAACACCCTGCATCTCGAAAACTAGTCATAAGATCGTGTTGCGCCCGTTGAAACATTTCATCGGAATGATCAATTCTACAACAAATCAAAAATTCAAGAAATTTGACGGAGAGCCATTTTCCGATATAAGGTGTGCGGGGTCCTTTCATTATGAATTTATGCTTCCCACTATAGGTGTGAAAAAATCCAAGTCAATGTATACGGACAACGATAGTTTCATTTATGAGCTAACGTGTAACGATGTATACGGAGAAATTATTAAACAGCACATATCAAAATTCGATAAGTCTGATTATCCAAAAGATAATGAGTTTAACATTCCACTTGTGAATGAAAAAGTACCTGGGGTAATGAGGGATGAAGCAAATGGCAAATTTATCACACACTTTGCAGGGTTGCGTTCAAAAATGTATACTTATAAAGTGCAGGGTGGTGAAGTATGTAAAAAGGCAAAAGGAGTGAAATATAATGTTGTGAAAAATAAATTACCCTTTGAGGATTACGTGGATTGTCTGAAGAATTCCAAGCAAAAGAATATTACACAATGCACAATCAGATTATTTGCTCATAATGTTCTTAGTATAGAGCAGGCAAAAGTGGCCTTTAGTCATCTTATCCCCAACTACATTACCGTGGGGGCATTATAGTCTAAATTAATTTTTTATCAATCGTTTTTTCTAAAATTTTCTCTCGTTTACAGGTAGTAAAATAAATTTGCAACAATTGTGCATCAAAACGATCTCTGAAAATATACGGTCTACAGGAAGGTTCCTCATCCGCTCACCTTTACCTCAATCATTAACAAAAGAAATTATTCAAAATTATTCACGTTTCAAATGGCCGTATATCATCCATTATCAACGTCATGAAGATAACAGTGATGATGATAATCATGATGAGGATTAGTACGATATTCTAATAAATTTCAAATATGTTATTCAATGTTTATGACTTGGAGCCATATTGTGATAATGATTCGTACTGTATTTGAATGAAATATTACGAACTTGTTGATTTTAATTTAGTTATGGTAAATTAAATTTTAAAATTCATCATGTACATGAAATTTTCACCAGTTCTGAACTATATAATGCATTCCAACAGAAGGTTTATTGGTATCAACATAACTTTACACATGTTCTTTTTGAACTGCAAACTCAAGATGAATGCCGAGATAATTTACATAATCAGAAAAAAGTCAAATTTTGTTGATAGTACACACACACACACCTAAGAGCACCATTTTCAAATGTGAGTATGCATGGATGTAGGTATGTTTTTAGGCAAATCGCTACCTTTTGCTGCAGGGTTGGATGTTTTAGGTAAACCGGTACGTGTCGATATTTTGCGTTGATTTTGTATAGGAAACATCGGTTTAATTATGTCGGTATACTTGTATCTTTTACTACCTTTCGGATAGCCTAGGGAGTTTTTGTGAATGTTCGACAAATCTACAATTGATTTATATGCCTGCATATCTTCATTATTATAGTTTTCAGGTGTATTTTAAAATATGAGTTCATATATACCGAGTGTAGCTTTCCACTGATATTCACCCATTTTAATATATCCGCTGCTTTTGTCGAAATCTATTTCTTTGTTATCTTGAGACCATTTTGAAGATACACTATCATATACAGGGCCGTATACTTTATCTATTTCTTTGTCATTACTCCAAAGTTGTATAATGCACTTGTTCATTCATGTCTGACGCAAAGCTCTTATCTTGTTCCTCTTGTGTGCCTATGCTAAAGATATCCTCATCATCACCATCATTATCATCTGTACCTGCAACATGTTCGAGGGATTTGAATGGAGTCGTTTCGTTGGAATCAAATGGAGACGTTTCACGCTCTTCCACTTTCTCTTATTTGAGTTCATATTTTGCCTCACTTTTCATTGGGGTACTAGGAGATTGCGGCGGCGGCATTGCTGTTATTTTCCTCAATGGGACAGATACAGGTTTAAAGAATTTTTGCAACGACTCATCTTCTTCAAATCTACCCAATTTCATAGCAAAATATTTTTTTCGAATAGTTTTTGAAATTTCATTGATTTTAGTCTTTCGAATAACATCAACTTCTTTGCTCAACGGTTTCATGATGATAACTGTGGGATACATTAATCACTCTGTATACTTATATATTTATCGAATCCTTGACGATAACGTCCAGCATTTATATCAAAATCTTTTATAATCACAACGGTTCCATATCGATGCTGTCGCCAGCATTCTGCACACATTGTCTTGAATTCATCGAACGTCATGTCTGAGGAAACGTGTTCATCGAATACATGTTTCAAATTCATTTCATCCTGCTTGAAAAGCACAATCATATTACAATTGTCTCGTATCAATTGTTTCGGAATTTTTGAATATGTCTGACAAAGGTAGGCAGAATCAATATTTCGGTGTCTGCAAAAGGAGTAATATTCTCGAAATTTTCTGTAGACCATCGCATGCATCATCATCGAAAATGAATATGGAATTTGATTTGGCTTCGTGAGGGCTTATGATTTCCCCATTTTTCCTGAACGGATAATATCCCAATCCCTTGACTTTCCCCAAAATTTCTCGAACCACCTGATATTTGCGTTGGTACAAAGATTTTGAATATACGTAGATATTTTCGAATTTTGCTCCATTCGGGTGGAATAACAGTGTTAAGTTAGCATTTGTCTTTCCACAACCACTTGGCCCACAAATAATTGCACGTAACGAATTCGGTAATAATTTACCATGCTTCCCAATCATACTGCTATAGAGGCCTTTATTCAAAAAATCTAAATTTTCAATAGGTGCTTGTCTTGTTGAACGACTTCCATGATGTGATGAAAAAACATGAGCGCGTCACAGTTATAAATAAGCACATTGAAGGTATCTTTCATCATCATCAATGTTGACTTCCTCTGGTGCAGGTGTTGTCAATTCAATCATCAATAAGCTCCCGTTCGAATTGCATCTACCAGGTTATTCGTTTTGCGGACCTGGCGCCAAATTGAGACAGAGATTACAACGAAGAGAAACTGGCATGAATCCTTTGGATGAAAGCTGCCAAGACCACGATATTGCATTCTCTCAATCCGACTCTCTAGAAGACCGCCATAAAGCAGATCAAGTGTTGGAAAATAGAGCTTGGGAACGAGTTTAATCTAAAGACGCTAAATTTGGGAAACGGGCTGCAGCTTGGCTTATTACTTCCACCATGAAAGCCAAACGTAAGCTAGGTATTGGCGTGTTCTTTCGACGTAACTTGCTTCAAAAAATTATTAAAAATTGGAAACACAATCCTACTAATATTAAGAAATCTAGTGCTTCGGCTTTGCGAGCTGCTGAAATGGCATTGAGTCAAGCTGGAGGACGTAAGAAAATACGAGTGCCTAGTATAATTCCATTCGATGCAAAATCTGGAGGAACCTTACCCCTCATACCTATATTTGCTGCTCTTTCGGCTTTGGGTGCGTTGGCAGGTCGAGCTAGCTCCATAGCAAAAACCGTAAAAGACGCAAAAAAATGCTAAAAATAATTTCACAATAAATCCATGGAGCATTTGGGTTCGGGTATGTACCTGCGGAAAACCCTCGAGGATTTGGCCTGTTCCTAAAAAAACAACATCAAGGCAAAGGACGAGGTCTTTACCCGAAAGAGCAAAAAAACTGCTAAATAAGCTACCCCATAGAGAATTAAACGATTCGGAAATTCAGGAGTGTGCTCGTCAGATAAAAATACCACATTTTCGTGGAGTCTTTATGCGTGATACGTTACCAACTTGCGGTCCTTGGCAGCGAGAATGCGCTGTATTGAACTTGGATTCCCACTTGAACGCAGGCACTCATTGGGTAGCTCACAATAAAAATGGTAATGTCGCACAATATTTCGACAGTTTTGGCAATCTCAAACCTCCAATGGAATTGGCAAGATATTTTGGGTGAAAGAATTACATATAATAATAGTCAATATCAAAATTACAATCAGAGTAACTGCGGACATCTCTGCCTAAAGTTTCTACTTCATAATGTCCACCGCTGAGATGCATAAATCGTTGGCTGAAATGCATAAATATAAATCATTGCGAGACTTCACTGAAACTCAACTGCGAGCTTTGTCAATTGAATATTTGATTGGGAACGCAGGACCTTGGGAGTTGCTGGATGTATGGCATAGGTTACCAAAGGACTACAAAAATCGATTCGCTTTGCAGATTCGTCTACCATGTTTCATTCATTATCAAAATGAGTTACCAGTCATTTTTGCTTAGAAAAGTTCCATCAGTTTTCAATGTAATAGAAATAGACCTTAGGTACTATAATTCACCAATAATTCATTCAAACTACTGATTTATTCGAATAAAATACAGTAGTGGTTTGTTACGCCCATGAATAAATCAAGGGTTGATAACTTGAAATGAGCTAGTGAGAGATAAATACACTGTATGAGGAATACATAAAAAATTATCTAGCAGTCTAGCAGTCCTGTCCGTTTTCGGGGAGTCCTTAGTCGGCCGACTGTTGTAGGTTGTAGATAAAAGAGCTATCTTTACTTCACTTTTTTAATGTTCACAGTGTTCACACACAAATTGGTTTTCGCGATGATAAAAAGACTTGTATGGCTTGTGTCGATGATCTCGTCATTGTTCTGTTCGACGTATTGGCTCGATCTGGCTATGGGTTTTTTTGGCTGAAAATAAAATAATGATATCGGAGAAAAGGAGCGGTCGTTAATAATCAATAAATGAAAGATAAAATATAAAGGTATTCAGTCTGATCGTGAATAAATAATGGTTTATAAAAAAAATCAATAAAAACATAACAATAATAGCGGGACGAGACATAATAGTTATTTATGTACCAAGGACGAAAAACTGTCTATTACAGACGAGCATGCGAATTGATCGCTGAGGCGCAGCCGAGGCTAGCAAGCAGGCGAGACAATAGACAGTTTTTAGCCGGGGTGCATATTGAATTTTTTTGTCGACATCTACAAACCTTTATGAAAGTAGGCACTCACCTGTTTGCTGGCCTCAGCTACGTCCAACTTTTTGAACTGCAGACTCGATCATAATTTTAATAAATATAAACAAAATGTATTCAAAGTGTAGCAACTCTGTATTTCAATTATACATTATACTACAAAATTAAATCAATCTCGAAGTTGAATATTGACGGTACAGTTTGTGCAATTATTGATATTAATTCCTGCTGTTGAATAAGATGCAAGAGACAAGTTTTGATTTTGGGTACTTGTTGATGCAACTTCAGATGCAGGTGCTCCAACAGCACCATTTCCAAAACTTCTTTCTTGGAGTGCTTTACTAGTTAAAATGCTTTTTGATACGTTTATTTTTCTGGGAATGTTATCCTCAATGTATCCCTAGGCGACTATTGAGGATTTCCATCATCCGTGCGGTTTTAATGACAGAATATCTGCGTCGGCATTTACCAAAAGTGTTGCAGATGTGCGCCGATAACAATGCCCAGTGTACTCTAGTTCGTTTGGCAATTTTAAGAATTTTACGATCAAGCTAAGTATCTTCGCAAATGTATGCACACCTACCACTTGCACTGTACACTTTCCTAATTTATAAAAAATATATAATGATTACAATGCTTCGGTCTTAAGTCGGTGTATTGTCGAAATATTTCTAAAGGATTCACTCCGTCGCAAAGTTCGTCTGTAACTGTAAAAACTCGCCTTTTCCCAATTTTTGAGTCTGGAATGGTTATTACAAGCATGTCGCCTTGATCAGCAATATCGTTTGTCGTTATTTTACGGAGTTCGTCTCTTCGACAAGCCCCAGCAATTCCAATAATTAAACGGAGCTGTAATAATATAGCAATAAATACAGCAGCAAAATAAATATTTACCTTGTGCAAAAGATAAGTTTCATCAGGGGCATCATGAAGAAATCTGTTTATTCGGCTACATATTCTAGATTTTTTTCGCTTTGTACCCAACGCTTTGTTTTTTCAAAAATGCAAGAAGTTTCGGATATTTGGATATGTTAACGTTTTCTTTAATGGCTAATGTGGATTTCAGCATAGAGTATATTGACCATAGCATTGATGACTTATAATTATTATTGCCAGCTTCACTAGAAAAATAGGCCAGAAGAACATTTTCTGAGAGATTCTCGACATTATGGTCCTGACGCCAGTTTTTGAATGTGTTGTATTGTTTTTCGTATAAAATTCGTGATTTCTGGAGTAGCAAATCCAACGTGGCCGTAGTTGCCAATTCCCGCAGCTCCGGAGGAGTGTTACTGATATCCATATCACTATCACTATCCATTATGGATTATTTTGAACACTAATATTCACAACACTGTCTTATTCCCACGTAAAATCTAGCGTATTTCGTAAATAATTAACTTGACAACATCAAATGGCAGTTATTGTCACAGGCGCCTATGTATTAATTAAAACGTGAATTTACGAAAATGCCGTATCATAACAACCACAGCGGACGAAAAGTGTTTGCGGACTAAAAGTACTTGCCTTCAAAAATAGTTGATTTTTCGTCCGGAAATTATTCCGTAAAATGAAATTTTTTATTGAGGTCAACGAAAAAGTAATTTATATCACTACCACTGAGCCAATTCTGTATTTTCTACTTGCAAATTCTTGAACTCAGACTTTCTGTAAGTAACTAATTGCGTAATATTTATATGGATGCATAGTTCTTCTCGAAGATTCTCGTTTATACCTTCACCTAGAAGCTTTATTGTTCTACTTCCAGATGGACCCATCTAGAACAATTTCAAACTCTTGGGTATTGAAATGTGTTGGTGACTCATACATTGCTTACCGGAGTGGCTTAGTCAGGTTCGGCTCTAGAATGGGAAGTGAACAAATAGAATGAATAGTATTCTAACTGCCTTCCTGACTCATCCTCGATGACAGTATTCAAAACAAGATGGAACGTTGAATATATTTTCAGATAGAAATCGAACCCACAATATGGTGAGCACAATTACTATTGATAAATGTATGATGTAATAGTGAAATTGGGTGCAGGTCCAATGGGAGTCCAGTTTATGGTGGTAACATTTAAATTATTCATATTCCAGATTTCATTATTCCATATTTCTTTCATCGTTGACATGTTTGTGAAACAGGTCAACAGTATGACAAATCGACTGTAATTTTAGCTCCCCATTAACATGATCTGCTTAGGGACTTCAAGGAGTTGGTTAAAAAAAGGTTTCCAGTTGAGCTTTTTCAGTGCTGACAGTTTCAAAGTGTCTGGTCACCAAATACGGGCTGTTGATTACGTACATTATCGACTTCTGCTTTCTCAACAGGTGGAAAAAAAATTCAATCAGTTTCATTTGTTAACTCTTCACCTGGCCTACTTTCCGTTTCTATCGAAAGTATTTCGCAAACGATTCATGCTGAAAATTTGTGAGTGAAAACAATTAAATTCACGCGATGAAAGTATCGATCCAGAATTATACCACGAAACGTTAGAATCAACGCATGAAACGCCTGAGGTGCGGTTAAAAATAGCAGTTCCGCGTATGAGACTCGAAAGTTCTTCATCATATACCAGATATGATCATTATATTGGCAGTAATTCTTTCTTCGTATTTAATTTAATGAAATGCTCTCCGTTTATTGAAATCATAGTGTACATAAGATATTCATTTCAAAGAAGAGTAGGAAAAGTACTTCAAAAGATTCAACAATGCTACCTCCAAAAAACACATGAGGGCACTAAATCATCTGTCGATTATAATCAAAGACAGATGGGCATTTGCGGCTAGGCTGAACAGTGGAGATGGGGTGGGATAACCAAATAGGCAAATTCAAGAGAATATTCAATGGGCGACAGGTAAATTTCTGCTATCACCCTAAGTGACTAGCAACATTACGAACTTACCAACTAATGTTGAAATAAAATAATATAAAGTACCCAAAATTATTGATTCAATGGTCTCGCAAAAAAATAACAGTGAAATGCAGATATTTATATAACTTATAATAGCAACAACGTATTCTTAGCTCCTATGAAACGGTTGATTAATTATATCTCGTTCAAGCAATTGATAGCTCCAGTAAATGCATATTCATTAGCAGGCATAATCACCAAGCAAGCAAGTTTGAAAAAAAGAAAAATTACCCGTAATTAAATTCAATAGCAAACACAATAATCACGAATCAAAATGTTGCAAGCAGAATAATACTAATTAAAATTACTAATCCAGTCACCAACTAGTAGTAGTAGGAAAAAGGTGGGATGCTTTCCGATATAATAATAATAATAAATCGGCTTTATTCATCATCATCATTAACAAGAACAACAAACATACAAACTAGGAAAAAAGACAGATGAGTGATGAAATGGCGGAGTATCAGCATGAGCTCTTTTTCAACTCAACTGCAACTAAATTGAATAGGGCAATAAAAATAGCAACTAAAAATTATAAAAAATGTATAAAAATAAAAATGAAGAGAAAGCCAAGAAAACTAAATATAGAATAAACAGATAACAATATTCGAATCATAATCATTTGAAATTCGTGATTCCTATAAGTACAATACCATTCAATTTCATATTTGTATTCAGTTCTTCCCCACTTTATTATAGTAAATCTTCAATCTTTTTTTTTTAAATTTGGAAGAATGTTTGATCTGAATCCATTGGGTAACTGATTTTATAGTTTAGGAACATTGTATGAAAAGCTGCGGGTGAAAATAGCAGAGCGGTGTCTAGGTATTACTAGTAAATTACTATTTCGAGTATTCGATCTATTTACACTGGAAAAAGTCGTTAGTTTGCGAACGTGGTACTCCGGTTTTTTGGAAGTTAGAATCTTACGTGTATTTATTAATATGTGCAATGTTCTGAGAGTTTCTAATCTCAACCATCCAGAGTGTTCCATTTTCGACGTAATGTGGTCATATTTACTAATTCCATAATATAGTCTCAAACACGAATTTTGAATACGTTGTTAGCGATAGGCGTCATATTGCAATAATGCAGGTCCGTAAATACTATCACAATATGAAATTTTAGAAATAATCAGAGCCTCACAAAGCTTCATTTTCAGTTTTGTGGAGAGTATATCACGATTCGGATATAATTGCCTCAGGGTGTTATATGAGGTTTGGCACAGATAACATGTCTCATGAATCTTGGATCGGATTCAAAGTAAAGCCCCAGATCCTTATTTTCCTTAAGTATTGGTAGTTTATTGTTGTCTATGCATATTTAAAATGTTCGAAGTAATACTTCTCTTACTATTTTGGATCCGAAAAGCATGACTACAGACTTACTCGCATTAAGTTTGAGCAACTTGGCAGAAGAGATGTCAAATATAGATTGGAGATCACTGTTAATATTGATTCGGGCTTCTTGTAGATTGTCACTATGAAAAAAGAAATATATTTTAGTATCATCTGCATAGTGATGTATCGTACTTTTGTTTATCAACTTATGAAAGTCAGAAATATATAGATTGAATAGTAGAGGCCCCAGAATGGATCCTTGTGGTACACCTTTTGATACAAGTAAGGTGTTTGAAACATCTCCGTCTATAATAACACGTTGTCTTCGGTTACGCAGATAGTCCTCAATTAAATGAGCAACCATGCTAGAGGAACCAAAAAGCGAAGTTTTTTGCAGAGTATTTTGTGATCTAGATTATCGAAGGCCTTACTGTATTCCAACAATACTAAGCATGTCAGTTTGAATTCATCTGTAGCTTTGAATATATCGTCAATGATAGATAAAAAGGCTGTTGTGGTACTATGATCTTGTCTGAAACCAGACTGTACTGATGTACAGCTTGGCAAATCTATCTCTGAATGTGAAATCGCCACGACTGCCGATGCGCAGTATCAGAAGGGTTCAGTACAGTCTGTTAAACGAGTATTAGTTAATGTACTGGTCAGTTCTACTATCTGTCGCAACGCGAAGTGCACTGTCAAGTGATTTATTGACTATAAAATGGAATTCCAGTCCAAAGTGAATAGAAAAGTTTTGAGTGGACAGAGTCGAGAAATTTTGGCAAATGTGATTCATTTTATGCGACGCGAAGCATCACAAAATGAACCTGTGATAAATATTAAAAAAAGTTCAGGAACGTGTTGCTACTGCCGCAGGTGTCAGTGTACATACTATTTCAAACATTGAACAGGAGATACGGAAAATAGAAAATGGGGAATCTTCATTATTTTCTACTCCAAACAAAAGAAGAAAAGTAGCACATAAAAAGACAGACTTGGATAATTTCGATAAAGGAGTTCTGAGACGATATATTTTTAATTACCAAGTGACCAATAGGAAAGTACCAACTCTGCGAAATATACATAAAATATTTCACGATGACTATGGCTACACGGGTTCAAGAGAAAGTTTAAGAAAAATCATTCACAGCATGGGATTTCGATGGAAGAAAACTAAAACAAATAGAAAACTGTTGATGGACTGTTGATGGAGAAACCCGATATCAGGCAAAAAAGAGTAAACTTTTTGAGACGCATAAAAAAATTTCGGGAAGAAAATCGGCCAATAATTTACATGGATGAAACATATATTCATTCATCACATACACACAAAAAGTCTTGGAGTGACGATTCCAATGAAGGTCTGCGTCAGCCGGTGTCGAAAGCTAAACGATTAATCATAGTGCATGCAGGTAGTGCAAGCGGTTTTGTTCCTAATGCTTGCCTAATATTCCAGTCACAAACCAAATCGGGTGATTATCACGGGGAAATGAATTACATTAACTATAAAAAATGGCTGGTGAAAAAACTTATACCTAACTTACCACCAAAAAGTGTAGTTGTGATTACGCACCTTACCATAATGTAGAAATTGAAAAATGTCCAAACTACAATACTAGAAAAGCAGAAATGCAAGAATGGCTAAGACAACGAAACATTCCGTTCACAACTGATATGCTCAAAGTTGATTTATACTATTTAATTAAACTACATAAGCCACTCTTCAAAACCTATGAAATCGACCAACTTCTAAAAACCCATGGTCACGAAGCTCTAAGGCTTCCGCCTTATCACCCTGATCTCAATCCAATTGAACTGGTATGGGCATCATTGAAACAATATGTAGCAGACAGAAACGTGAATTTTAACCTAACAGACGTAAAAAACTATTCTGCCGAATTTTTTAATACTTTCAATGAAGATGAGTGGAAATCGCGGTGTAACCATGCAGAAAAGTATGAAAAACTTTATATGGACCAAGAACCTTGCCTTGATTCAGCAATAGACCAAATTATAATTAATCTACAGGACAACGACAGTGACGTTTCAGATTTAGAAAATGATGGGAGTGACACAAACGATAATGACAGTGACATATGAAGAGTTCATCCAGTATATTGAATAATAAATGCATATGTAGTACTGCAATGAATGTTTTTTGTTCAAACTAATTTATTTCTATACGACATGTCATTTTTACTTTTACTCCCAATACTTCTCCCTCAATAAAAAATGAAAATACAATAAGACAAAAAATGATGACATCAGTTGGTCAAATTTCAATTTATATTAAAATACACTACAATACTTTTTGAAAGTTCTAACTAGGTAGTAGATTTCTAATACAGGTACATTAAATTCTCATTGCAAACTACAATAGAAATACCACAACCATTTACACTTTTACTTTTATTACTGAATGTACAATTTAGAAATATTTTACCGGAGCGTATACTACCCTCTTTGTCGTTCGACTACTTTCTCATTCTAACTTCGCGCATCTCGTACGTTTCTCGACATTCACAGCTAGATTTGCCAAGCTGTAATGATCTTTTTTTCATATACATAGGAGGTTATTTGATCTTTCATTATCTTTTCTGCAACTTTAGACAAAGACGGTAAAATACTAATGGGTCGAAGGTCAGATAAAACTAATGGCGTATAATATTTGGGAAGGGAAATAACTAAAGCATGTTTCCAGGCCTGAGGAAATGCAGCACCCATTAAAATAGTATTAATTATATGAGTGATATGTTTCAGTGAGTAATAATCTATTGAATGGAGCATACGAAGTGAAATTTAGTCAGTACCTGTCGCGTTGCTTTTTATATCGTTATGTACTTTTTTACCATACTTTTGGTAGTACGAGAGAAGATGAATAAGTCTTCAGTGTTTGGTAATATTTCATATTTATCAAGAAGTAACAGCTGGTCTTTTGAAGGTATGAACTGAGGAATACTATTGAAACGGTTAATGATAAAATCCGTATTTTTTAGATTGGAGGGTATTTCGGTATTATTTTTTTCTCGCAATAAATCAAGCGATCGAAGTGCGTTCCAAGTAGATTTCGAACTTTTTTGAAGGAGAACATGATCCAGATATGCTTCTTTTTCTCGACGTATCGCTCCTGTGATATAATTTCTCAGTTCTTATAAAAATCTCCAATCTATAATAGAACGAGATCTTTTACACTTAATGAAAGCTTATTTTCTACATGATATCATTTCTTTTATGTTGGATGTGAGCCATGGGGCTGGAGGTTTTGTTACCTTTTTTTTTTCGAAGAGGTGCTTGCCTTTCGAAAAGATCCATCAAATTTCGATGAAAAAAAGGAAAGCATGTCGTTAATATCATTCAAGTCATAAATACCGTGTTACCTTTATTTATCTCTGTTATGGAGAGAGCTAAAGTGGGGTAACAAAAAGATGTTGGACGGGAAAAATGTCCGGTTAGTTCAGGGGTAGATTGGGCCTGGAATAATACAGCCAAATCAGGTGAAGCTGGTGATATAATTGTTTCTATGAGGAAAGAGTATCTAAATACAGAACAGGTATCACTATCTTTTGGACAATACTCACAGAAGCAGTTGGTCAGTTAGGCGCTCAAGCTTAGCTACGATACAGTATACTTTCATCTGCCCAAATGTTTATATACGTAAGAGTTCACAACTTTCTATCAAGGTAAGCATTAATTAATATTTCTACATTCATGCACTAGTGCAATAAAGTTTTCATTGCACTCATCTGTCATTCTACTTCAACGTGCCGTCATCATGATAAACATAAACGTTCAAATCCACTACATATTTAGCAGATATTTTGTGAGATTCGCCATACGTTTTAAACAGCTACATATTTCATATTATTTTGTATTAATGTTAGCAAAGTTGAACAAACAATGCCTTCTCGAGAATAACTCCATAATCAAAACCGATCCGCTATGTTATCAACCGTCTATTTGCATAGAGCAAACTGTCTGTACTATGACCACACCTCGTGATAACATACGCGCTCATGGCTACTATGATTTTGATTTTTATAATGCAACTGTGGTTATATAAACATCAGTCAAAATTTCATTCTGACAATTACAGAACTGAAAGTTTCAAAATGAGTAATATTAATGGAAAACTAGATGATGGTGATGAAATCGGTAATAATAATTATTTATTTAAATTGCGTATATCATTTTCCTTCACCTAGTGCCGCACCTAAATAAGTAATTTTTTGCTTTTTGTACGAACGTAGAAAAAATGTATGCAACTCGGGGTGCAAAAAATGTTTATTGCACTCGACGTGTTGTCCAACTCGGCCTAACGGTCTTGTCGGACAATTTCACGTCGAGTGCAATAAACACTTACTTTTTGCACTTGTTGCATAAATAACTATTAAATTCATATATAGGTCTCAAGATTGATTTCTTTTCCAGTACCCTACAATTATCCTACTACTAGTTGAGCTAGGATATAAAAGCGTTAGCTCTAAGCGCTACTTGTTATCAAGTCTGCTACTAGCCAGTGAAATAATGAGAAATAAATTGTAAAAAGTAGGGTAGCATTGAATGTAAATTATCTAAGATAGCATATAAGCAAGTAAATGGAAAGAGATTGCTGGCAAGACTCTGCATCACCTACACGGAGCCCTCAATATGTATATTACAGCGTAAAAGCGAGTAAGCATGCAGCATCAACCTTCGACTTTAATCAGATACATAAGGTTGGTCGTCAATGGTCCAGCGACATACCAGGAAATCGATAAGTAAAAGAATGCCTGAAATAGGGTTTTTCTTACACGAGCAAATTCTACGACAACCTCTAGAGTAATCAAAAGGTAATGAGAAATGACTTAAAAATCAATAATTATAAACATATATTTTAGGATAGTAACAAGACCTACCTGCAGATGGTGTGTGGCCTGAAGTGAGGTCTCGGAATAAAGTACCGTTTAGAGAAAAGAACAATATTGAATCCGCAAAGTGTATCTCCTAACCTGCTTGATTACAGGAGAACTTACTCATTCAGTTACAATTAATCGATATTGGCAAATCCACCAAAGGTGAGAGTACTTCTATCTTTCAAGAGCTACTCTAGCCATGTGCCTCTCCAAGATTGAATAGAACCTCACAAAAAGGCTCCCTTCATTTTTTGTAGAAGTTTGTCCTTTGTTACTGGCCCTTTTGATATTCTTTTGCTAATGAGATTATTTGGATCAATGATTATAGATCAGTTTCAATCATGATTGAGTAGTTTGATATTCTTTTGCTGATGAGATTACTTGAATCAATGATTAGGGATCAATTCCAATCATGATTAAGTAGTTCACTTTCTATTGTGATTGGTCTATGTTGAGGATCATTGTTGACCCTAATGTTGACATATAGGTTAGAATAATCGAATTGAATAAATGACTCAATGTTTACATTCTTAAATAAATCATGGAAATTCGGAAATTGCTCATATATCGTACTCAGCTATTTCTTAAATTGTCTAAATGTAATAATGATAATAATGAAGATAATTAAGCTCTACAATTGTCTGTTTTCTAGTATTCTTATGGAAACTGAAAAAATAATACACCTAAGAGGCTACTTCTTTCGAGCATCATATATTACTTGTAAATCAACTGAAACTTCATAGAGTGTGTTTGTTTTATTTTCAAAGTCAAGGAAAAGGCTAAAGCTAGTATGAAGAAATTAAATGGCAGATGCATATTATTTATTGTTTTGGATGAATACATTCTATATTATTTAGTTGAATTATTTGAACTATTGAACTGTATATTTTGACTGTTAATGACCGTCCCAGTGTATCTTACGCAAGTCACTATTGAATGATTCCCTATTCAACTTGTGAAAATTACGATATGTTACTTTTTTTACTTTATTTTCAAGTTTGCAGTTTGAAATCAAACAATTCACAGCTAAATGATCAGATATACCAATATCAAAGACATTTACTGTTGATATTTTTTCTTCATCTGATACAATAAGAACATTTAAAAGAGTTTGAATGTTATGGGTTATACGAGTTGTTTAACGAACTAGTTGCTCCAAATTATAAGACTCAATAATAATGCACGCCGATCATTCTTCAAGAGATCTATGTTCAAATCTTCAGATACCAGAAGGTAATCATATATAGGCAATAAATTAGAAATAGTCTCAACTTCATTCAAGCTATCAGGAATGTTACTATTTGGTGGATGATATACGATTACAACTCATAAAGGTTTTAATGTTCTGTATGGCTTTTGGGTTTTTCGGTCGTGTATCTATTTTTCTTGGCTTTTGACGTTTTGCTTACACGTGCGGTAGGCTTCTTCAGAAAATTACGAGTGTAAGTATTCTACTATACCTGAAATGGTACTCTTGGTCTCAGATTATATGTACCCGATTTTTCACTAACAGAAGAAGGAATTTTGTCCACAATTACGTTTCCAGGTACCGTAAGTATATGTTGAATATTGTTCCCAGGTACGTTTATTTTCGTAATTAAGTTTGACTGGCCAGGTAAACATCTCGTATTTTCTAAGGTTGGGATCCAGGTATTGTTCAATTTTATTTAGTCTTCAATTTTGTTAAAATTGTTTTTATGCTTTCTGATGTCGATTGCCTCGATTGACGAATCGTGCATGGTAAGAGAAAGTAGTTGCTAAGAGTTCTGTTAGTGAAAAATCGGGTACATATAATCTGAGACCATGAGTACCACTTCAGTGATAGAATACTTACAGTCGTAATTTTCTGATGAAACCTACCGCACGTGTAGGCAAAACGTCAAAAGTCAAGAAAAATAGATACACGACTGAAAACTCAAAAGCCATACAGAACATTAAGCAAGGGTCGTGAAAGCCTTAATCATTATATAAAGGTTTACTTGGTATGTTCACAGCGATCCATAACTATTCCAGATAAGTAGTTATTTTTGAGGAAATAGTTTTGTAAGACACTCTTTTATATAAATAAAAAGCAACACCCCCACCCCTACTCAATCTGTCAGCCCTTATCAAACTGTAAGAATTAATACCTTTTGCATTGTGTTGGAAATCAGAGGTTCCAGTATACCAAAGTTACATGAAGTTTTGTTTTTATTTTTGATGTTGATGTTGAATTTATTTTTTTGACAGTTCGAACATATATTGTCAATCTTTACTGAAATATAAAACTCGTTGCACTTGAATTATTAGTATCTCCAAGTCCTTGAAGTAACTGAGATTTCTCCTGGTAGGTGATCTTTTCATTACATTATTTTTGGCGACCGTGACAGGACACCAAATGAAGAAGACACAGCGAATTTTGACGATCCATCGAATATCATTCGAGCGAGTGTATCATGCCATTCTTCGGGCATTAGAATCCCCTGAACCTGATTTCGCTGATATACAAGGAAACCTCCGTCTTCTTGATGATAAAATGGAGGAAATTCGTATTTTGGATAAGCAGATCCTCGATTTACTATTAGATGAAGATGGGTGTGATGAAGACATCGACACTGAAGTTTTAAAAGCAGACGAGTTCATTAGCAAATACAATAAGCTCAAATATAAAGTTGAACAGAGATTCGTCAAGGAGTCAAACCATAGTTCTTGTCATCCACCAAGTGTATCAAGTCATTCTTCTGCCCAAAAGTCAAAATTGCACCTTCCCCGGATTGAATTTAAAAAATTTGGTGGCGATTTCAAGGACTGGATACCATTCTGGAGCCAGTTCAAGAGAATTGACGGTGACGAAAATATTGAAAACGAAGATAAGTTTCAATACCTGATTCAAGCTACAATTCCGAAAACTCGTGCCCGACAGTTGGTTGAAAGCTTTCCTCCTAGTGCGGACAACTATGTGAAAGTGGTTGAAAGTTTGAAATCGAGGTTTGGAAAGGTAGAGTTACTGATAGAATTCTATGTTCGAGAGCTTTTAAAACTAATTTTGACCAATCTAAAAGTCAAATCGAGTATAGGTGCACTTCATGACAAGCTTGAATGTCAATTGCAGTCTTTAGAAACTTTGGGAGTAACTTCCGACAAGTATATATATATATATATATATATATATATATATATATATATATATATATATATATATATATATATGAAAGTTGGGTAAATCGTGACTGACAATACTTGCAACCTCAAGATTTATATATATATATATATATATATATATATATATATATATATATATATATGTATTCTCGACCGAACTTTACAAAATCAGCTGGGGACTTCTCGGGTTTGCGGTCTGTATACCAATAAAACTCATTCGTTCTATATCTCAATATTTCGCTAATCTTTATTAGCTTCTTCAGGAGAGAAAAGCTGCAAAAACATGTTAGTAATTTTGAAAAATCAAACCAAAAATTATACAACTGTTCCACTTACAATCATAGAGTCGGTATTCCTATTGTGTTCATTAGTGTTCTGGGGAGCAGCGAAATATTCATCAACACCAACTAGGTAATATCCATTACTAACTGAAACTTTGGCTCTGGGGCACCGGCTTATATATCACGCAGGTAACCAAAAATCTAATGACCAGTAGGTAACAATGGAAAAAAAAAGTAAATATATAAAAAAATAAAATTCTTAGAAACTATCATAGGTACACCACATGTTTACCAATAACAAAAATTAAATTGTGTTTAAAATGTTACTGTATATGTTGTTTAACTGATTCGTGTCGGTCTTGTAATTTACTGTGTTGGGTTTTTTGTTTATATGGTACATCTCAAGGAAGAGTCTAGTTTTTTGATTATTAATTTTTTCCAGGATTTTGACATTAGAGTAGTCAAATTGGTGGCCGGTTTTTTGTGAGTGATCAACAGCTGCACACGAGTTTTTGCAAATTGCAAATATTTTTTCAAAGGTCAAGGATAGGACTCCAACTTCGCTTAACAGCAACGTAATATACGAAATTCCGTGTGGTGCATGTGATCAGTGTTATGTGGGTCAGACTTCGCAATGGTTGAAACAAAGAATAGCTTTACACAAGAGCGATGTCCGGTTAGGCAAAAACTCGTGTGCAGCTGTTGATGACTCACAAAAAACCGGCCACCAATTTGACTACTCTAATGTCAAAATCCTGGAAAAAATTAATAATCAAAGAACTAGACTCTTCCTTGAGATGTACCATATAAACAAAAAACCCAACACAGTAAATTGCAGTTCATATGACCACGGTGAGAGTATTTTAGAAATTTGAAAAGGGCTTTAAATGCTAACTTAATTTTTTTTTTTTTATATAATCAAAATTTGTTTTGAAATTTATTGCCTTTCGTCAAGTACTCTAGTTCCACATGAGAAATTTTTAAATATTTTTCATGATGAAAATTTAGATATTCGACTCAAAGTCGTGATACTGGTCGGAATCTTTCTGTGGTTTCTACAGATGGCTCTGTTGCTCACTTTCTTAGTGGGTGCTGGAGATATCGTAGTGCCTGTTAACAAAACCGATTGGACATCAATTACATATTGTGGCCGAGTCTGTACTGATGAGCGAGTTGAATCGCGAAACCGGTCTGCAGATGTCACATGTTTTCGATTACCAGTTGGTGGTTGTTACAGGAAGATTGCAAAGTATATCCTTGTAGGAAATCTTTGACAGGCGTTGAATAGACGTGATTCGGCGGTCGTATGGGGCTTTTGAATTATTTCTGTTCGACGTTTGCCGACAATCCTATTGTATAGGAAAATTTGCGAATGGCTGGATTATTTTTATAATCAAATTTTGATTTGAAAGCTAACTTAGAAGTTATACGTCTAGCGGCATAGAAAAAGGTATAATTTTTTTGCCAAACTTTCTGGTTCAATGTGAACCTTTCATCCCTCCTTTGTTAATTATAGCTTGTCTTACTACGCTCATAGGCTTGTAGTTAACGCTTAGACACGTCTTCAAAAACTTTTTTTAAAGCTTCTGATCGAGCCTCGGCCTTAAATTCTCCTGTACTCGTCATAGGATGCTGGTCTTATCCTGATAGTTGTGATCTCATCGCACATGCAACTTTCGGCAAGTATCGCTCCCAGGCGCGGTGATTGTCTGAGACGTAGACAGTAAACATTGTTTTTAATACGCTACCCATCGCGGTTTAGCCTGCGCGTGAAAGTTGGCCATGAATCCAGATGGAACCTAATACTCTTCCAGTAAATTCTGGAATAAGTGGCTGCGAAATTGCACACCATTATCGACTATAACTTTTCGGGGAGTATCATACACCAGGAACACCTGCTCTTCCAAGATTTGTGTTACCATTTTGGCTGTAGGCTAACGAAAGGAAAAAAATAAAACGAATTGACCAAAAACATCTAGCAATGAAGATATATAGGAGAATCCTGACGCTGATCGGGGTAACGGACCTACCAAGTCCACGCTTAGGACTTCAAAGGGTCTGGTGGTTTGGGGTGCGGATTTCAATAAATGTCCAGCAGGTGCTCTGCTCAGGTTTTGTACTTATACACATCGTGCATTGTGTAAGGAAACGTGCTACGTCCTGCTTCATCTTCGGCCAGTAGTACCGACTGCTGATCGAGACCGGCTACCGGCTACCGGCTACAGAAGTATACTTCTGCTTGAAGAAGCCATTGTATTGGCGATGTCGCAGTTTTGTAAACTCAAATAGTGAAAATCAAAATTAAAGTTTTATCCAAACAGTACATGTTTGTGTTCAGTTTTTGTATTGTTGTAAGATGTTCAAGGAGTTGGGTTCTGGGTAATTTTCATGGATCAGTTACAAATCGATCCTGTTGGACTGATAATGTTGGCATGTAAACATTTGTATAAAATTTTTACTCAATAACTCTCAGACTGATGATTAGAACAAGCAATTGGATTTGAATTTTTCGAAAAACAAAATTTGTAGATTTGTCCTTATGCATGTCTTCGATTAAATTTACTCATTTCATTCACACTTCATTTCCACGGGTTAACAACCCTAGAAATGCTGAAAACTGAACCAAATTTGTCATTGCTTTAAATCTAATACATCAAAAGACTGATGATTGTGTTTACTTACTTAATTTTATATGAAATAATTCCCACTTCAAAAATACCCTTCCCTCCACACATTTCCAAAAAGTGGGAAAATAAGGCGAATATCTGACAGAAAACTTCATTTTAGATTAACTCATGTTTCATAATCTTAATGGCAATGATGTATGCGTATTACATTGTGGCAATGACTTCAGAATTACAGATATAATTCAAACCAGTTTTTGTGACTCACTCTGTATACAAAACAGAAAAAAAGTTGGAGGGCCACACTGACGACCTTGAATCATGAATATGTGAAAACATTTATTCAAATCGGTAGAATAAATAGAGTTTTCCGATCTTATTTCCAAAGATATAAAAAATAAAATATCAAGATAATATCCGGAATATGAAAATTGACAATGTGTATGTGAAAATTATGGTAGCAGTAAGACATACATTTTGAGAATTATTCTTCATTAACCTCTACTAATACCATAATATTTTGCTGAAACCGGGTCTGTTAGAAACTAAACTGATGATGCAAATGCGCATTGCTGAAGACTCTGAACTTTTTACAGCACTTTAGACCTATGGTATTAGCATTCTAGAGTAAGTATATAATATATATTTCTATGAACTCAATCCTGAGAAAGACAATGATTATTCAAACATTATTCCAAAGTCACAATTGAGAAAAATCAATCAAATAACAAAGAATTATGGAATACAATAGGGAAAATTGGTGGAATAAAACGAAACAGGATTAAAATAAATCATAAACATCACAGGGAAAAAATAATGTGTTGTGCAAAATTGTTGTAGCTCTCAACGAATATTACCTGAATATTGGTCAAAAACTAGCTATCAATTGTTAACTTAAAAAATATTAAATCTGCCCTTCAGCTGCAATCTGTCGAACTTACCATATACTATTCTGCCTGAAACTAAATTGAAGTATTTGGGACTTATTTCAAATGTGATGCTTATACTAATTTTATATGCAATAAGTTATGGATGATCCTTCACAAATTCGAATACCTTGATGATGAATTGTATTTTCTTCAGCTATAGCCATCTAGGATATGCTATTATTCTGGGGAGAAACCCTGAAGATCCAAAACAAGACACACATCTATTGGATAACGGACTTATAACTATCGATCCATTCTGGTATATTTCTCTAACGATTCTGCAAAGAACAGGTCAACTAACACTGTTACATTGTCTAGATTATTTTACCAAAGAAGAAACTTTGGATGGTGACGAGTAACCTACCTGTTCGAAATGTCGAGAAAGTCGAGAAGTGCACGAAATCCTTATCGTTTCAAAAATTTCCACAAATTCTGGTGATCTATTTCAAACGTTTTTCTCTAAGAGAAAGTTTTGGAGATGAAAATTAATGTAACCTTTGATTTTCCTGTAGACGGTTTGGATATGAACAGATATGCAACAGAAGATGTAACTTTTTCTCGGTACAACCTTAGTAGATCACCTATAGGGGGACTGAGGCGGAAGTGGCAAAATTATTGTTCGCTGCTTCGCGTGTGACGTAGTTGACTAGATTGTTCGCTGCTTCGCGTTCATCGTGTGACGTAGTCAAGTAGATCCCTTATATTGATAACATTTTATCAATAGAGCGCGCACACATATTTTGAATTGAATTTATAAAGAAACAAGATTTAAGCAGCAGAACCATCGTCCTTTTGCTTGGTAGCGAGTAACGCTAGCCTTGCCTCCTCGGAGACCTAGTACAAGTTGTTGTACAAATGTGGTATATATATTTTTCCAGCTACCAGAGCATGCTGTTCGAATATTAAAAAAAAACAATGATTGTGAGTCTGATAATAATAATGATGATGAGGAATAAATGTGAAAAACTGCGGGTGTAACGTTTGAAGGTGCGATTCCAATGAGGAAAGTATATAAGGTGTTTCAGAATGTATAATTCAAGAGAAATGAACGTGACTGCTACGTGTGTGTGTGTGTGTGTCAAAAATCATGTGGGAAATGGGTCATTGGGGTAATGGAGGGTAGCAAAGTATTCAGCAAAAATATATATAGGATGTCTTATATAATGTTTAAGAGAAAAAATATGGCGACTGCTTGTCAAATTTAATATACCAGGTGTACCAACATATCATTCAAGAGGAGAAACATGGAGGTTGAAGAAAAAACACATCATTGAGGGTATGAGGTGGAGATTTTTCAAAACGCTGATTTCATCATCAGGTGACGTTAGATAAAAAAAACAATTTAAATAGAAAAATTTATTATACACTTTTATTTTGTTTTATTTCGGTAACATATCACAAAGCCATTTGTATAGAATACCTACGTTTCGGAGACTGCAATTATAGTGGGGTTGGTTATCAATGTGATGCATACAAGGTGAGATACCATCGTTGTTTCCGAATGCTGGAACCATCCATGACGTATTATCATAGTCCTCCAAATTCACAACACGTGTAGGTAGGTCCAATTGATGAAATTTCTCAGTAAGATAGTCACGTTTTTGAAGTCCTCGAACATAGATGATATCAACATTCTGTAAATTTCTCTTGAGGATGGAATCTAATTGATGATATTCCACAAAGCCAGAGGAATACCTCAATCCATGAAAGTTCCTCTCCAAGAAACAGGCGGTACGTTTATCTGCTCTACTCAAAGAGGAAAATGGAATGGTTGGCAGCAGCAGAAAATTACTACATTTAATTCCAGTCCCAATGGCCATCTCCTTAGGATGGAATTGTTGTTCGATGGTAAAGCCTTGAATATCTACAACAGCTATTCTCATGTTGACTCTGTGATGAATACTGAAGTGAAAAGCATATGTTCAGTTTAATTTGTTAATGATTTCGCTGAGTGGGAGGTGCTCAATAACAGTGTCGTGCACAATGATGCAATATGCTCTAGTACTTTGGAGAAATCCTTCAGATGCCTCGATTTCGAGTTTCACATCAACAGTTGATTTTTTTATGCTCTCATCCCTTCTGGAACAATCGATGACAAAGAGAGTCTTGCCAACAAATTCAGTGGAGCTCAGCAGAGGATTATGTTGATTAGTAATCTTGTAGCTAAGATCGAATTGTGCATAGTTGAAATAGGTTTGCGAAAACTTCTCCTTTGCAGAATTCAGATGCATATTCTCTTTGGGATAATTCTCACAGTTCAGAGTGAGCGTTATATTGGTGATATTGGAATGAGCGAATATTGTTGGATCGTTGTTGAATGTGGTGTAATCACGGTCTTTTTGGAAACATACAATCACATAGCGAGAACTTTCGAGAAACGAGGAAGTCTTGACGGCCCATATTTCACTTTTTGCACCTTGTATGAGAGCAGGCAACATATGAAGTTTCCATTTCCTGAACGGCATAAGAATAGCAGTATCAGCTTGGATGGCCTTCAAGTGTTGCAATTTAATTTGATCATGCGGAAAGATTCGCTTAACTTTGAGTTCAATATTTTCAATTTCCAACTTGACTGCTGTCGTACCAGCCGGCGATCCAGCGGTCGCCTCTATTTTGAAGCAGTTGCTATCATCTGCAGCTCGTACTAATCGTTGAAAATATTCAAAAAATGCTTGATGGGTATGAGCATATTGAATGAAAGATCAGTGGTGCTAATAACCCCGGCATTGTTGGGAAAAGTCCAGCTGGAATTGGCCAAGTGCTTGATATCTTCGTCGATGTAGGTGAGAAAGCCTCTGACAGTACTAACAATTCCAACTTCACGAACCGTCTCAAATTCCTTACCGCTTTGTTCATAACTAGCAGATTGAAACATGAAAGCGCCAGTATTATTTACGAATGTTACACGATTACTCCTTTGGTTTTCACAACTTTTCCACTGATGAATAGCAGGCTATCATACAAAGCATAGAGAGCGTCAGATTGATTGATGTTGATTTCAATGACATCATTGTTGTGAAAGAACTTGACATATGGGTAGTTAGTCCGCCATTCCACCTTTTGTATGGATTCATCATTGTTTGGTTTTCGGAAAATTTTGAACACTTGATTGGAAAACATGATAACCAAGAGATTCCAAAAACAGTTCATTCTCCGGTGACAGTAGTTGACGCACGTTGAAGGTCTTGGTAAAGACTGAGGTGGGGTATGGTGGTAAGGTATTCTTTTGAATAGTTAGCACCATACTTTCGCTTCAATTCCAAATGAACGATTATTTCTTCGTTTCGAAAATCAACGAGTTGAGAATGCTGGTCCAGCACTCGCAGCGTAATATTGTTTATTTCGTCTCTATGAGCAATGTGTAGATAAATGAGTTGGTTGGGTGTTTCGTCAATTGCGTAACCAGGATCAACACCAACAGCAAATTCGTATATTGTATGAGACGGTGCGTCGTTGTAAAATGCTCCGAACGTAATGTTGCCATGTATGTGTATGGTACGTACTTTAATGATATCTACAGGTAGATCTGATGCGTAATGCGAGTTGAGCTTGAGAAGAGTAGAAGAAAACCCTAAAATGCGGGCTAAACTGTTTCCAGGTCGGAAATCAATTGAGTGTTTGAGGCAGAATATTTCGCTTTTCAGCGTATTATTATTCGGTTTGAGGTAGAAAAATTCCTCGGGGTTTTCTTTGTACGTTTTGGGTGTGATGTGTTTGCTGATCAAAGCCTCAATATCACCAATTTAGTAAGAGCCAGTAGAAATATTGATACTCTGTTTAGTTTTGCCACCGATTTCAAAGTAGAACAATTTTGTACCTTCTTCAATGTTGGGTATACTGTAGTACGAATGGAAGCTGAGCAAAGCCAAACTGTATTCTGAATCAGAATCCAACTGAATGAGCAGATTGAAATCGATGGAAAGCGTTGAAGAACGACTCGTAACGTTAATATAATAGACATGACTGATGAAGTGTCGGAAGCGACCCACCTTAAATAATGAACAACAACCTGAATGAAAAATAATTTATTATTACAATAATAACATTGAAATTGTGCGCTAACTGGTCCATGATACTCTGCTTGTTTTAGTGATGTCGTTGACAGTCCAAACTCATTTTGATTATGAATGAAACATGGTAGACGAATCTGCAAAGCAGATCAATTTATGTAGTCCTTTGGTAACCTATGCCATACATCCAGCAACTCACAAGGTCCTGCGTTCCCAATCAAATATTCGATTGACAAAGCTCGCAGTTGAGTATCAGTGAAATCTCGCAAGGATTTATATTCATGCATCTCAGCGGTGGACATTATGAAGTAGAAACTTTAGGCAGAGATGTCCGCAGTTACTCTGATTATAATTTTGATATTGACTATTATTATATGTAATTCTTACACCCCTCCTAAAATATCTTGCCAATTCCATTGGAGGTTTGAGATTGCCAAAACTATCGAAATATTGTGCGACATTTGCCGTTTTTATTATGAGCTATCAAATGAGTGCCCGCATTCAAGTGGGAATCCAAGTTCAATACAGCGCATTCTCGCAGCCAAGGATCACAAGTTGGTGACATATCACGCATAAAGACTCCACGAAAATGTGGCATTTTTATCGTATGATGCTCTATGGGTTAGCTTATCTAGCAGTTTTTTTGCTTTTTCAGGTAAAGACCTCGTCCTTTGCGTTGATGTTGTTTTTTCAGGAACAGTCCAAATCCTCGAGGGGTTTTCTGCAGGTACAAACCCGAACCCAAATGCTTCATGGATTTATTGTGACGCTGATATTCTTCAAGTTTCTTTTTAGCATTATTTGCGTCTATTACGGTTTTTGCTATGGAGCTCGCTCCACCTGCCAACGCACCCAAAGCCGAAAGTGCAGCAAATATAGGTATGAGGGGTAGGATTCCTCCAGATTTAGCATCGAATGTAATTATTCTAGGCACTCGTATTTTCTTACGTCCTCCAGCTTGACCCAATGCCATTTTAGCAGCTCGCAAAGCTGAGGCACTATATTTCTTAATAATAGTAGGATTGTGTTTCGAATTTTCAATAATATTTTGAAGCAAGTTACGACGAAAGGACACGCCCATACCTAGCTTACGTTTGGCGTTCATGGTGGAAGTAACAAGTCAAGCAGCAGCCCGTTCCCCAAATTTAGCGTCTTTAGATTTAACTCGTTCCCAAGCTCTATTTTCCAACATTTGATCTGCTTTATGGCGGTCTTCTAGAGAGTTGGATTGAGAGTATGCAATATCGTGGTCTTTGCAGCTTTCGTCCGAAGGATTCACGCCAGTTTCTCCGCGTTGTAATCTCTGTCTCAATTTGGTGCCAGGTCCGCAAAACGAATAACATGGTAGATGCAATTCGAACGGGAGCTTATTGATGATTGAATTGACAACACCTGCACCAGAGTAAGTCAACATTGATAATGATGAGAGATGCCTTCAATGCGTTTATTAATAACCGTGGCGCGCTCATGTTTTTTCATCACATCATCACATCAACAGAACAAGAGACTGCCTATTGAATATTTAGATTTTTTGAATGGAAAGACAAATGCCATCTTAACACTGTTATTCCATCCGAATGGAGCAAAATTCGAAAACGTCTTCGTATACTCTAAATCTTTTTACCAACCCAAATATCAGGTGGTTCAAGAAATTTTGGGGAAAGCCAAGAGATTGGGATATTATCCGTTCAGGTTAAATGAGGAAATTATAAGCCCTCACGAGGCCAAATCAAAATCCATATTAATTTTCGATGATGTTGCATGCGATGGTCAACAGAAAATTCGACAATATTACTCCTTTTGCAGACACCGAAATACTGATGCTGCACACCTTTGTCAGACATTCAAAAATTCCCAAACCATTGATACGAGACAATTGTTATATGATTGTGCTTTTCAAGAAGGATGAAATGAATTTGAAACATGTATTCGATGAACACGTTTCCCCATACATGACGTTCGATGAATTCGAAGCAATGTGTGTAGAATGCTGGCGACAGCATCGATATGGAACCGTTGTGATTATGAAAGATTTTGATATGAATGCTGGACGGTATCGTCAAGGATTCGATAAATATATAAGTAAACAGACAGATTGATGTATCCCACAGTTATCATCATGAAACCGTTGAGCAAAGAAGTTGATGTTATTCGAAAGACTAAAATCAATGAAATTGCAAAAGCTATTCGAAAAAAATATTTGGCTTTGAAATTGGGTAGATCTGAAGAAGATGAGTCGATGCAAAAATTCTTTAACCCTGTATCTGTCCCATTGAGGAAAATAGCAGCAATGCCGCCGCCGCAATCTCATACTACCCCAATGAAAAGTGAGGCAAAATCTGAACTCTGAAGAGAAAGTGGAAAAGCGTGAAACGTCTCCATTCGAATCCATCGAAACGACTCCATTTCAATCCCTCGAACATGTTGCAGGTACAGATGATAATGATGGTGATAATGAGGATATCTTTAGCGTAGGCACACAATAGGAACAAGATAAGAGCTTTGCGTCAGACATGAATGAACAAGTTTTACAGGAATATATCGAGCAATATCCGATAATGGCTCAAATGTACATTATAAAACATTGGAGTAATGACAAAGAAATAGATAAAGTATACGTTCCTGTATATGATGGTGTATCTTCAAAATGGTTCCTAGGTAACAAAGAAATTGATTTCAACAAATGCAGCTGATACATTAAAATGGGTGGATATCAGTGGAAAGAAACACCCAGTATATATGAACTCCTTTATGTTTTCCAATCACGGAACTTAGTTTTAAAAAAAAATTATTTAACTCAAAAACTTTAATTAACAACAAATAATACAATTAGATGTTTATTGCTCGAAGTCTATGTCTATTCTAAATATTTCTTCGTTCCCATGAACCGAAGTTGAATACAACACCGTCTCGACGTGTTCCTGGAAATCTGCATAGGCAGCAATGCTTAGTTCAGCTATTCCCACGGGAAGGCATACATAACTCCTCCATCCCTTAGAAGGAACTCGAGGGTGGAACCACTTGAGTTTCGTTGATGGCCTGGTTGTTTGGTGGTTTGTTGGGGCTGAGTAGGCGAAGGATATCTTGTTTTCGGGTCACCACAAGATATACCACGACGAAGGCGGTTAGCGTCGCGACGCTCCATAGGGACCATCTGGAGTAATCCGGGCGAAGATTGATGAGGTCCAATGGGTCTTCCCGAATTTCGTCTGGTTGGAGCTCGTGCAGTTTGTCAAGGGAAACTTTCTCCAAGTTGAGTTTCTCGACTTGCAGGATTGGAATATGAATGTCTTTGATTTCTTCCAATGTGAGGGGGTGTCCTACAGTTGATCCTTTCTCGTTCCGGTAGGTGTATTTGGAAGTCCTCATGGAGCATTTTGGTGGAACAATAAAGAGGTATACACCTTTCAGCACAGCGACATCGTTTTCCACACAGTTTGTCTGGAATTTTCTCTTGTTCGGAAAGATGCCTATGTAGTGGGCATCATCGATTTCCTCGATTATTTCCTGATTGATTTTGACTGGAATTTGATGGCATTTATCAGCAAAGGCATTGGAGGAAAGTAGTGACGTCACACAGTCTGGGTTGTCCTGGATGGGCAGAAGGTGATTCTTCTCGCACAGGAAATTTGGTTGTAGGTCAACGCACTCTTCGTTCTGGTACTGGTACATTTCGTTGCTTAGTGTTAGGTAGGAGGCAGGTGGAATAATAATTGATTGGTTTTGATTTGGAATTGAATAAAGGTGATAAGGATCGAAAGTTTCAGTGTGAACCAATGGAAAATCTAATGAAAATATAATTTTGTCCTCGATGGCGAAAACTTTGGTTTCAACAACACTTTAATATTTGAGGTATTCCTTATTATCAAAAAGTAATTGAGAATGACTATGTGATAAGTAGAGTTCATCTATTATTGTTTTTAGATCGTCTGGAGAGGCGATACTGCGATGTAATGTTTTCAAGTTCGCAAATCCCATAGCATTTTCTGTTTCTGTTAGAAAATCTAGTAGAGAATCGAGATTGATTTTTATTTGATTCAATATTTCATGAATTTCCAAAAAATGTGCATAATTGAATTTTGTCTCGTTAAGTGCAATTCTCAACTCATTGATTTTATCTCCTATCAGTTTTTGATTATCTGAAACTGAAGTCATTGTTTCGTTAATATTTTCCATCAATTTTGAAGTAATTGAAATTTGTTTATTGGTTTTTTTGATAATTAGATTTTGGTTTGATTCGAGTTCGGCTAGGCTGTGATATATTTCTTTCGCATCTTGCTCGTCTAGATTTCCGCTTATGAATTTTACGAGGGAGCCAAGAGAAGCAATGAGGGCTCGTTTTGTGCGTTTATGGGGAAACAAGGATCTGAATTTGTGGTTAACATTTTTGACTTCGTATTCGAGGTGTTTATATGCGTTAAATAGGGCAATTCTATTGAAAGGGGTTGTATTATTTATTGTGGCTTCTAATAGCTTATATTGATTGGTTATTGAGTTTATTTGGTTTTCTAATGGACTAAGTTGAATATAATGTAGGAAAGTATGGGAAGCTACTTTGATTCGTGCGGTTCCCAGTTTAAAGGGAAGGATCCCTGGATTCGTCTGGAGGTTCTGGATTTGAACCTTCTGAGTCGCTGTCTGATGAAGTTTCATCGACCTGTACCAGATTTTGGTCTGTCATTTTTCTTGGTGGTTTAAAAGATTGTTTGTGGTATGTATTTTGTGGGGTTGTCACAGTTAGGTCAGTGCTTTTGAGAATGTGTTCGGGTTTGTAGAGGGGAGCCGTTTTCGACTGTCTTTCGGGTGTTTTCATATATCCAATAGTTCCAGGTTCAAAATTTGGAGGGTCTTCTCGATTTTCGTTACGTTTTGAAATTATTTTTGATTTTTGTTTTGACGTGTCTTCGTGAATTTTTCTATATATTTGGGAAATAGATTATTTGTGTTCGTTCAATGTGGTATTGATTGGTTCGAATTCGGAATCAATATCGATTGGATCTTTTAGTTCTAGATGTCCAAACACTAGATCTATTGGTTTTAATTTTGTTGTTGAATGAAGACTATTATTATATGCAAGGACGGCGAAAGTCAATTTTTCAAAGGGGTTCAGATTTGGTTTCGGGAGGTTGAGTGTTCTCATGTGTTCTATGAGAGTGGAGTGGAATTTTTCTACAATGGCATTGGAATTTGGATTATATGGAAGTGTATAATGCCAATTGATTCTATGCAGTTTCGCGAATTCTTTTAGATGGTTTTGGGAGAATTCGGTACCATTATCAGAGACGATATTTTCGGAGATTTTGAAAGTTGAAACGAACTGCAAAAGTGATTGATATACGTGAAGTGCGGAAAGACTGGGAATGATGTACGCTTGTCCAAATCTGGTAAAGCTGTCACAGATTGTTAAAGATATAGTACTGCCAAATTTGAAGGTATCAACGTGTATAGTTTTGAATGGTTTTTTGGGAGTGGGCGTTAACTGTAGTTTGATCAAAGGTGGGTGACGTTCGTACTTAGATTGTTGACATATTGGACAATTATTGATAAATGTTCTTACGTCATCGTGTAACTTGGGCCAATAATATTTGGTTTTGAGTTCGGCAATGGTTTCGTGAATGCCTCGATGGTTGGTAACACCTTCATGTTGGGATTTGATGAGATTTTGTTGGCGATCTTCGTTCGTCACATCGAAGAGGAGTTTATTGGATTTGAAAAGCTTAAAGGAGGAATTTTTGAATGTTTGTGGTATGAACCTGCACATATCTTTATAGAGTACGTCTTCGGTATCATTTTGGAAGTAAAAGACGTAGGTGCGTTTTGGAACACCAAATTTGGGCTTGAAATGATTCGTTGGTAACATATAGATACCATCGGGTACGACATACTGAATTCCTAAATAGTTTTTTGGTTTCCGTTCGAGGGTTTCGATCAACTTTAATTATCATTAATTGGCACAAAAAGTTATTGATTGGTTTGTCTGTGATGTGGATGTTCAATATTGGGTCTTCTGCACTTGTGTGAACAGTTTCATTTTCGTCATTGTCATTGGGTCAATTTGTCTTGCGTTCGATTCGTTATCCTGATTTTGAATATTTTCAGGTGTGTTATTTTCTGGGTCTCTGCTTGTGGATGGTCTTTCATTGTCTAGGACAGGGTTTTCGTTAAATTCCTGCATATGTCTCAATATGGGGAGTTCATTAGTCTGTCTGACAGTTTCATTAGGGTAGAGTTCGATTCTAGAAAGGGCATCAGCGTTCGTATTGATTTTCCCTTTTTTGTAAATAATTTGGTAATCAAACTCTTCAAGTTTCAGTCTCCAGCGAACCAATCGTGAATTGGGTTCTTTTAAAGACAGAAAAGATAGGGCCTAAAATATTTGGTTGCCCAGACGATTGCAAAAAGTTCCTTCTCGATAGTCGAATAATTTTGTTCGGCATTGGAGAGGGTTCGTGATGCGTAGGCGATTGGTTTATCATGTCCTGGGGGGCCCTGGGACAATATAGCACCTAACGCTACGTTACTGGCGTCCGTGGTCAAATTGAACTCTTTTGTAAAATCGGGGTACTGCAAAATCGGGTCGTTCGATAGTAAGGTTTTGCAGTCCTCAAATGTCTTGATGTAGGTGGGGTCAGTTATATCGATTTTTGCTCCTTTCTTCAGTCGACTTGTAAAGGGTTTGGTGATTTTGGCAAAGTTATTTATGAATTTTCGATAGTAGCCCAGAAGACCAAGAAATCCTTTTATTTCTTTTGTCGTTTTGGGTATCGGATAATTCATGATGGCCTTGACCTTATCGGGATTTGGTTTTATTCCCTCTGTTGTTATCAGATGTCCCAGAAAGGAAACTTCCTTTTTCAGGAATTCTGATTTGTCGAGTTGGACTTTCAGATTGCTCTCGCGCAGTTTCTGAAAAACTCTTTTAAGGTTGACCATGTGCTCTTGTAGCGAAGTGGAAAAAACGATGATGTCGTCCATGTAGACGAAACAGATTTTGTTTTGTAGATCTTTCAAGACGTTGTCCATTACTCTCTGGAAAGTTGCTGGAGCTCCTTTCAAACCAAACGGCATGCGAAGGTACTCGTAGTGGCCGTTCTCTACGTTGAAAGCTGTTTTCTTTACATCATCAGGGTACATCTCGATCTGATGGAACCCACTTGCCAAATCAAGGGTAGAAAAGTACATACATCTACCCAATTTGTCAAGGATGTCCGATATATTTGGAATCGGATATCGATCATCGATGGTTTTCTCGTTGATTTTTCTGTACTACTATACGCCATTTCTTCTTGCCAGAGGCATCCGCCTTCTTTGGAACTATCCAAATTGGCGAGGACCAAGGTGAATCGCTTGGTCGAATAATGCCTTGACGAAGCATATCGTCAATTTGTTTTTCGACTTCCGGTTTATGAATAAACGGATAGCGATAAGATTTTGTAAAAATTGGGATTTCATCGGTGGTCCTAATTTTGTGTTTCACTTGGTTCGTGAAAGTCAGATGTGAATTTTCGCGGTGAAATATGTCTGAAAATGATAGGCACAATTTCTCAACGTGGTGTCTTTCTTCAGAATTCATGTGTTGAGTTCGTCTAAGTTGTGTGATGTCTGATTTGAATATATTCGAAGGGGTGTTATGATCGATTGAAGCATGGTACAATTCGAATTGGTCGGGATGAAAAGTTTTCACAGGGACAGGTTCATAAAGGTAAATCTCTTGTATTTCACCTGTATCATTCCGAATTTCGACAGGGGCATAGCCATTTCGAGAGGTTGTCAAACCTTCGCGAATTCGGCATTCAAATAATTTTGTTTCGATAATCGTGATGTCACCGTTTGGTATTGTTACAGGAATTTTGATTGATTCGATTGTAAATGGTTCTATACGAGCATAAAAGAGTAATTTCTTTTTGCTTTCATAGTGCGCCAGAGGAAGCTCTGATTCAGGTGTTTTTAAACTTGAATTTTTCAAATCTAATTGAACATCTAAGTTTTTCAATGTATCATAACCAATCAATCCATCAAAGAAGTGATGGAATTTAAACAAATGAAATTTTATAGTTTTCTCAGTGTGGAATTCCTGAAAGGCTGGTATTTCAGCGCAAAAATCTTTCGAAGTGGTCTGAAATATTGAGCTGATTGTAAACGGTTCTTTTCTGATAAAATCGGGAAAATAATTTTCGGCAATTTCGGGATTCAAAAAGCTTTTAGTCGTTCCTGTGTCAATCAAAAGTTTCAGGAGTGGATCTGAAATTTGAATGTATGGGAGGTCCTTTCGATCGTAAATAGAATGTATTTCTATGAAATTTTTTCGTGATGGTCGATTTCCTGAAAATTTTGGTCCTGTGAGGAACTTTGATCGATTTGGGTATCGATTGGATATTGATTATCGACATATTCAGGTTGGATTTGGTCATAGTTCATATTTTCGTAAAAATCAAATTCATTGGAGGAACAGGGTTGATTTTGGTAGCAAAAATCATTTTGGGAGTAATATTCATTTTGGAAGGGTATTGATTCTTCCTGATAATGGGGATTATCAAAATTGTAAAGTTCTTCTGCAATGAAATTTGGTCGATTGGGGTTTTGGTATGGTCTAGTATTGGGTTGACGAGAAGTGGTGGCTTGTGAAATGCCACTCATAGGTGTTGGCTTGGGGCGATTGAAATTGTTTTGGTTATTTGGTCTCCAAACGTTGGTTGAGCCTCTTGGATTGCCAAATACTTGACGATTTGTGAAGAATTTTTGGGGTTCTGCCGGTCTCGGCTGAATATTTATTGGGCCGCGTGGAAATGAGGGATTATGCATTTGGGGTTTGAAATTTTGAAAATTGGGGTTAGGAGTTGCGTATTGGCGAAAATTGGACAATTGATTTGGGTGATTGGGTCTTTGAGGTGGCCTAATTTTCGATTGATCACTGTTATTCGGTTTTTGGAGATGCCGAATATTATTTTCGGAAATAATATATTGCCTAGCTTCTGCGATAGTTGATGGTTTTATAGCACGAATAGTTGATCCTAAAGGTTCTTTCAGTCCAGCTAAGAATATTTTAAGAGCATGAGTATTGTAAAAAGTTTTCTTCACCGTTTTAGTCGCAACTACATTTTCATGTGTATCTACATAGTTATGAAGAGCACTTAAATTTGACATAACCCTTGTATAAAATTGTAATGATGGTTCATTGAAATTTTGTCTCAATTGATCTAAATCAAATAATAATCCATTTTTGTCTCTTTGGTCGCCAAAATGTGCGATTAGAGCATTTTTGACTGATAGCCAATCTTTATCAATGCAAATGCTATAAACTTCGCGAGCTTGGCCTATCAATTTTGAATAAATTCCATAAATTATTGTAATATTTTGGACACAACTGATATTTTCGGGTGTTGGGTCCCAGTATGTAGTAATAATTGAATTAGCTGTTTCTAAAAATGATGAAAGTTCCAAAGGATTGCCGTCAAATTTTGGAACAATTTCCAAAAGTTTTGATTCAAATTTTGGAACTGGCATTTTGATATTTCTACTTATTGATAGCTTCGAAAGAAGTGCTTCTAATTCTATTGATTCGCGAGAACTATTTTCGAAAATTGAATTAGGTTTCGGCGAATTTTGTTCACTAAAAATTAAATCACAGTCACTGTTTTCGGGAGATGAATCAGGACTAGAGGAGAATGACATAGACAAGATACAAGGAAAAGCAACTTACATTAGTACAACTGAGATGGCTGTTCTCATTTCTTTTCTTCTTTACTTCTTTGGCTTCTGCTTGATCTGCTACCCAGAGGGACTGTCCAGAAACGGAGGTTCTCTTGAATTAACAGTTGGAACTGACGGATTATTCACAACGAATATCCGTTCAAAATCCTACAACGACTGCGCCACTTTATGTTTTCCGATCACGGAACTTAGTTTTTAAAAAAAATTATTTAACTCAAAAACTTTAATTAACAACAAATAATACAATTAGATGTTTATTGCTCGAAGTCTATTCTAAATGTTTCTTCGTTCCCATGAACCGAAGTTGAATACAACACCGTCTCGACGTGTTCCTGGATATCTGCATAGGCAGCAATGCTTAGATCAGCTATTCCCAAGGGAAGGCATACATAACCACTCATATTTTTTAAACACACCTGAAAACTATAATAATGAAGATATGCAGGCATACAAATCAATTGTAGATTTGTAGAACATTCACAAAAACTCCCTAGGCTATCCGAATGGTAGTAAAACATACAAGTATACCGACATAATTAAACCGATGTTTTTTATACGAAATCAACGTAAAATATCGACACGTACCGGTTTACCTAAAACATCCAACCCTGCAGCAAAAGGTAGCGGTTTGCCTAAAAACATACTTATTGCAATGACATTCAATACCAAACCTATGGAGTTTGTTTATTGGGATGACCCAAACGAACTATGCGAACGCCTCAAATTATTGATAGCCTCTCGGGATGCCGGAAATACTTCGCATGACAATGAGATTATTGCCATTTTGAGTGAACTCTATAATTCTATAACATGACATGCATCCATGCATACATTCACATTTTCAAAATGGTTATCGATAAGTTTGGACGTAGCGACAGCACCGCTGGTGGCAGTGGTGATAGAAAGCGAAAATTACCTACGCCCTCTGGAGGCGGCGGCTTGCTGCACACTCCAGATGGTAACATCGATTTGGATAATTTGAAATTGAGTAATGTAAAGAGGCCACCAATAATATTGATGCTGCCAATAAACAATATGTGGATGAAATTACGGATAAAGTTGGTACTAGTTTAGATGAGAACACCGATGCATTGGAAATATTGGTTGAGGAACTGATGAAGACGAATAGGAAAGTGAGTGGTATGAGGAATCAGTTTAAAAAAAAATTCAAACGCTAGATACTAATTTTATTGAAATGTCGCAAAGAAATGTGAAACGTTATAACGAGGGGGTTTCGTTTCACAAAAAATTCAATGAACAATATAGAACTGATATTGAAAAAATCTCGGAAATAACCGATATGATTCGTTCACACATCAACACTTTGAAGCAAAATGAAACGGTGGTAAAAAATGAAGTGACTCAATTTCGATCCGATATCTCGAAGCAAATCACCAAAATAAAATCATATATAGCGAATGTAAAATCTGTCTATAACGAGGACTTGAAAAAAATGTCGGAAATAACCGATCTGATTCGTTCGTACAACAATACTTTGAAGCAAAAAATGATGTGTATCAACTTCGAGTTGATATCTCACAACAAATCACCAGAATGAATTCAGATATAGCGAGTGTAAAATCTGCTGTCGAGGAGATTAGTGAAAGACAAAATGTAGTGTATGCATCACCATAATAAAATAGTAGGTTTTACAGTTCCGCGATCACATATGTGTGATGGCTTCCAAAGACAAGATTCAGCATCAGGAGAGAAATATGTCGCGGTATATGAAATGTCTGAACGCTTGATTATACAGGGTGTTCCTTAAAGACATGCTAATATTTGAGGGGGTGATTCTTTGACTTATTTTAAGGAAAAAACTTTCTATAAACGTATGTCTCAAAAGTCCTAACTTTTGAGATACAGGGTGATAAAATTTTGAAAAAAAATCAGTTTTTTTAATAATAACTGAGATAATATTGTAGACGTTTTTATAAAATTTGGTACATGTCTTCTATGCATCAAGGTGCATTTTTAAATGTAGAAACATTTTCATTTTCTCAACCAGTGGCGTCCGTACGGGTTTTGCATTGAATATTTTTGGAGAAAAAATACTACGCCACTGCTTTCCTCTAAAAAAAAAATACTTTTGAGATCCTCATTAATTTTTAAGCAAATTTGATCTCTTGAGTTTTCTTTGTCCGCCGCATGGTTTTTGCTTAAAAAAATTAAAATCGTTTCATTTCAGGATCAATTCGTCAAAAATCTGATGCGGTGTGGAAATGTTTGTGCATCGACTGAAAGCAAATTGAGGGATCAGATTTGTTCCAAAATGAATGAGAATCCAAAAAAATGTGTAATTCTTGTCAGATGCTCGGTTCTTGATTAAAATAATTAAATTGAAATTGCTTCATATCGCAGAAGGTACCTAACATTTTGTTGACAATAAATCGTCCGATAGTAATTTAGCTACCTATTTATAATTGAAATTTCTTTTTACCACTTCTTAATCTTTTCACTTATAATCCCCCAAGTGCTTGAATTATTGCCGGAAATTTACTTTACACTTATTGGGAAAGCTACCTAGGTAGGTTTTTATCAGTGTAATCGACCGTTGATTGGTCGATTCTAAGAAATTGAAGTAAATTCATTGACTGTCAGAATAGGCGTGTATTAATCATAATAAATGCATACCTGAATGGATTTACGATATTAATTCAGCTACCTATCTGTAATTAATAGCATTTTGTTCTTCAAATCACTAAAAATATTGTGTTTTCACTGGTTATGAATACCATTTTGTGTTTGAAAAAGCTATAGGAATAGCGACGCGCAAAATTATTTACTTGATTTTTAAGTGTGTTATTGAAGTTATTTTGGTTGTCCGCCGTTTTTCTGAATATCGGTAAATATGGTGAATTACACGAATGCAGAAATGGCGGCAGATCATTTACTTACTAACATTACCATTCAGATTAATTTAACTCTCATCGCTGAAACAAATGTTTAACAGAAGATTAGGAATGGTATTGACTCGATGAGTCATGGTTTCACAAAACTCTATTCTTCTATCATAGTCATCCTCGTGGAGATTCTTGAAGAATCTGCTTTTTATATGGATGAAATTTATGCATTTTCAATGCTTTTTTTACAGTCTTGCGTGACATTTCCGTCTGTTCTGATATTGATCGTAAGGAGCTCGTGAGCTCTGAAGTAAATGTTTCCAAAACTTCAATTCGAGCTTCTTCATTTAGTACTCTGGGGTTATTTCTTTTTCACCAAATCAATCACAAACTAGTGACTTACATTACAATTTGAATACCCTTCGTGCGCACTTTGCAACTTCTCAATATAAATTACAATCATTGCAATTCTTTCTTGAAGAATGTGAACCATTTCACACATTTAAACACTTATTAAAGTAATGACTGAACAGCTCAACAGGTAAAACTGCATTCACAATACTACTACATCGTTCAAATTTGCTAAACAAAATTTGCCTGAAAACAGACACTTTTTACAGCAGAAGTAGCAAGAATAAATTGCTACATGTAATGAACACAACTTTACTAACATCTACTTTATACTATTAGACTACTTTTTGTTGTAAATTTTTTGGGGCTAATGGGTAATGTTATCTCTACTAAAAGGGTTGGAACGGTACCACCTGATATTCTAACCAGTTCTGGTCAAATCATGCATCTCAATGTAATAGGCAAGTTCTAATAATTACTTCTGTTAGTTCAGAACGCCATTTTTGGGAAAATAATAATAATAATACCCCCCATGGAGTGTACCCAAAGGCATAGCCTGTGTGGGTAGAGGACGATGATTATTATTATTTCCCGTGGCGCTCATCAAAAAATAATACCATTGGAAAAGGAAGTGAATGCCAATCAAAATGATGTGTCCCATTTAAAATTCTAATGGTAACATCTACACCTCCTAGGGGGTTGAACCACGAAGGCTACAAATATTTCTTGAAAGTGTCTCCCTTGAAAATAAAATTGACATGTTTTTTTCCCATATTGTTTACTGAAAGGAAGATATTAAAGGTGGGAAGTTTTCAAACTGACACCCTGTATTATGTCCTTATTTAATAACTCTTTTATGGGAATCTAGCATGGGAGTCGAGAAGTAAAATGAAACAAACAAAAACTAAATTTCAGTAACTCGTAAACGCTTCTTGAAAATCTTTTGAAACCAAAAAAGTAATCCACTTGTTGAATGATATTAATTACATAAAAATAAGTGCATGTTGAATAGGTAATAAATATCAAACGAGAAGTAGAGAACCAAATAAATTGATTGAACAAAGAAGCCACAGATATCATAGTACAACAATCTACTAGACAGCTTGAGAAACGTCAAAAACATGAATGCATTTGAAAATCAACTGAAGAGATATATTTTCTCTCAGCACGGTACTGAGATACACACATATTTTATTCATGAGTTTATTAATAATTTCACTCTCGCTGAATAAAGATGATATTAAAATAATATCAAGGTATTAAAACGGTCTGTAACACACAAACGTTGATGTTGTGACATTTAACGTTTATGTGTTACCCATTCAATTACTTTTATATATAGTGTTTGCAGATTATTGAAAGTCAACGTTACATGTCAGGCCATGTCTCCGAAGCTCCGATACTCCCGTAGGATGCATTGGATCATTTACCCAACAACCACTTCCCATGCCGTGGAGTGAGTGACTATTGGGTTCGAGAATCATGTGACCTGAGAAGGCGGAGTGAGCCAAGGATGATGGCCTTATGCATTCATTCGGCTAAGATTTCTGCCATATTACGGCCAGTCGGTTTGATTTATGACTTCGAGAGCAGTGTGTCCATCATTCCACCAAGAATTCTTATTAACAGAAACACCATTTTAACAGAATGTTTCAGGTAAAGTATGCGGAGTTCAAAGAGTAGATCTTGATATTCAGTCAGATTTTCCTTCTCTTTCCGGACGATGTTCGTTTCGCCAGGAGCCAAAAACTCAATAACGGAAATTGTCTGAGTCTGATGGTCGAGGATGACTACTTCAGGCTTAGTGGCTTGTATTTGCCTGTGGGTGGGAATGAGTATTTTCAATAGATTTGACAACGGACTCGATATCCCTCGCAGCATGAGGCAACATCGATTTATCGTCTATACCGTACGAGTGTCGTAGATAGTATTATAACACTCTTAGCGCAGCGTTATGCATGTGGACAGCCTGACAGCAAATGCATTATGGTCTCAGCTGGCCCACGTCGCGCTCTGCATATATAATTTCAGTATTCTCTATACCCATCACGCGTCAACGGTAGACGAGGGTGACGAAGTCTCCATACTGGCAGGCCATTATGAATCCCTCGGTTTTCGACTTCTGCCCACTTGACCTGAGGTATGCGAATGGTAGGTTTCTGGATAAAACGATGAATTCAAGATTCTATGAATTGGCTTATCGTTATGCAGCTGTAGGAGACCTTCACTTTCCACAGCTTTGAAGTGGGCCTTCTGCTGAACGGGTTCTAACTCAGTGACAGTGTTAGAGTTCGTCCATTCAATGTCGAATACGAAACCGAGTTCAAGGTATACTTGGGTTACTGCCTTAAAAAGAATTGCTCCAGTCCCTATTTTTTTGTCGCATACTAAGCAGAGAAAGAGATCTGAACTCCTAATGACATTACAGGCTCCATCCTGTACCATTCCGTTATGTAGAAGTCCAAGATCAAATGTCCATGGCCTCCCTGTAGTCTGGGAAATTATAATCGTGGAACAGACAGTTTAGGATGTTAGCTCCAATGAAGATGCATCATTTTATGAGTTTTTACAGCTCTTCTTAAATCCATCTTGTCACTCAGAAGGAGTAGAGTAGAATTGGAACAGCAAGCATATAAGTTGCAGCAACTTTGTTCTTTCCCGACAGTTCTGGGTTCTGATGACCACATCTGTAGGAGTTTATGCTAATACTTGTCGCGGAAATAGTTTTCAACAGTGGTTACTCACCTCATGGGAGCGGCGTTGTTCCACTCCTATGTAAGTACACTTCTATCTGGAATCAAGATGAGGGATGCAGAGGGCAGAGGGAGTCGACAAAAATTGCATGTGTTATATACAATAACGTAAAAGACAATAGAATGGTTGGGGTTTTTGCCAATATTTCAAAAACTATTTGGGAATAAAAAAATTATATAAACAAATGCACTAAACCACTGGTCTTATGGGGTTGTCTTGTTTGTGTGTTTTGATAAGGCCATATAGTTTGGAACAGGAAGTGTTACAAGTTAAAGTTGTATAAAAACATAGAATTTTTTTTTTCTTTTTCTTATGATGATCTCCTACCACGTAGTAACGGCTACATCCATCAATTCATTATTGTCTTAGAAAAAATTCTTAACTTAACTTTAACAATTATACGTCTTTTTAATTTTCCAATAATCAGTGAATTGAGTTAACAACCAAAGCTCTACCTCAATTGGTAAATAATTTTGTTATTATTTTCCATATAATTCCTTCGAAATATTTTTTTTTCACTCTTCAGTTCAAATATCTTATAACTCGAGACATTTTCATTCTCAGTTCATTGACAAATTAAGATTCTATACGGAGTTCTAACGGGGATCGTTTCTGAACCCTTCTAAGAGTAGCTCCAAACAAAAAAACTAATTAACAAAAGCATAATTAATAAAATTTTTGTTGACGAATTATTATTTATTATGAGTGTTTAGATTAGATTAGTACTACAATATTTTTTTTGATATTTTTTTTATCAAGCTTCTGGTTCGGTCGCAATCCGTTTTTAGCTCAGTTTTCACCTCTCATTTAAAATTATAAATATTGTCAGTACAGTTCGGGGAGGTAGGACTTATTTTAGTAAATTTTCTGCCCTTTTCGTATCTCTTATCAAATTTTGGTAATCTCAAATAGTTTTTGAAATATTTGTAAAAAAGCAAACCATTCTATTGTCTTTCACGTTATGTTTATAACGTATGCAATTTTTGTCGGCCGCAATTTTCCTTCTCAAAATTTTTTCAGATATCATTTCGAATCGAATGAGATCAACATCATAATTTTCGGTGGTCCAGCCTAGGTTTTTGACGAAATGGAACTTGTGACGGCATCAGCTGTCCAATGCAACTCACTGTTTGATCTGATACCGCAAGGCATCAGAGAAAATGAATTTTGTATCAAATACCTTGCGGTCATTTTTTATTCATTCATTCAGCTAAAATTTATGTATTTAGTTACTTATTATTTGTGAGAGAAATATTATGATACGTTTTCATTCGACGATATATGAAGTTGAATTGTTATGTAAGAACAAATCTTTGATCGACTGGAACAGAAACTTCCTCAAGACTTCGTAAAAATAAATATGCTACCTACCAAATGGTGAATTTTTACTTTAGGAAGTATTCCAAATTAATGAAACTCCAAACTTCCAGAAGTAACTTCATTTCACTAATTCGGAATTTTCATTGAAATTATTTCTTTATTAATTAGAGATATCCTCTTCATATTCCCTTTTCTTCAACTTCATAAGCGCCCATTTCATTTCTTGTTTTTCTCGACGTTTCCTCGAAAATCAGATAAGATATTCAAATGAAAAGAGTTTAGTTCTTACCATATCAAAATATGATGTTCGAGTAGTGAAAGAACGGCAGTTGATGCAAAATGTATGTGTCATCTTCACTGAAATATTCAATAGACCTAAAATTTCAGGCATAATTACAGTTTCGCGTGGTCTACCAATGTACAACACATACAGAATGATATAAAACAAATGTCTGAATCAAAGATATTGTTAGTGATACCTACATAGATTAGCTTCTCGTCTCAGAAAAAAGAACAATAATCCCCAATCCCGATCCTAATTCATCCCTCACGTTCTACTACGTTCCATACGTGCTCCAGCAGAGAAGAATTCTTTTGCTACTCCGCAGGTAGTTTACGGAGAACATAAAGTACACAACAACTTCGTATCTTTTAAAGGTCTAATCCCCAATTTTGAATTCAGAGAGAACCAGTCGGTGTTGGAGTACGGGCGAACACAAAAGAAATACTTTCCTACGGTCGGACAATGGTCTGCTTCAAGGTTACTATTCTAACACCTTTTTTCATTTCCATTCACGTTCCACTCCAAAACCAATTCAATGCGGCTTCTATTTACGGAGAGACGTTATTCCAATTTATTTATTATTTCTCAATGGAACGGTTGAATCTTTTGTGGTCGGCAGGTAATTTTTGTGAACAGTGGCGTACTATAGATATAATTATTTTGTGAGATGGTGAATTTGAAGAAATGCAATATTTTTTTGTAAATATAGTTATAAATAAAATGCTACATATTGTCCTACGGTATACAGATGTGTATGACCCACTACCCGGAATAATAACTTTTATTCGATTCTTCGATATTATTGAGAACTGATCTAGGTAGGAAGAACCAATCGAGATGGGATGTCCGAATTACAAAACTTTAAAGAGTAAGATGTTGTACAGAAAATGCATTTGTAAAGTTATTTGGTGCAAAATCATTTCGAAAAACATCAAAATCATTCAATTGATTGGCACCCCTTTTTAAATCAGGCAAAGTCCTGCGATTTGCTCTCTAATGGTTTTTGGTCTCGTTCATGCGTACATCCATTCTCTGTTTGCTTATCTGTCCGATGTATGTTATTCACTCCATATTCAAGATATCTATGAAGTGAACATATAAACAAAATGTAAAAGGATGGACATAAAAAAAATCAAGCAAGAAAATGGTGGATTATCTTAAAGAATATGGAAAGCGAATAGTTTCAGAACAAAAGTTCTATAGAAATAAGAACAGATATTGGAATCATAGAGGATCCTGAAGAAGTTGCCAGACACCACCACTTTATTCACAAAACAATATTTGGTGAGTACAAAGGTAGCTCGCAATAATATCATTATTTCTCTAGATCCAGTCGCAACATTTGAAATCTACACTAACCAAATCTGCAAGTGAGATAGATTCTGTTCCACCGATCATCTTGAAATAAGTTGGTTGCTTGTATTTTGATCTTCCAAAGGTCTTCGATATGTGAACCACCATATCTTATTGAGTAAACTATAAGAAACAGTATATCAACCTCATACAGTCATATCTTTCAGGACGATCACAAAAAATTATTATCTCGCAAAAACCTATACTGATTTTTTCAGAGAAAAATCAAACACTAGGGGCTATTCTAGGATGAATCCTAAAAAATCGACGATAATATATAAATGCACTACTTACAAAAATTTATTCATAATTACCCCCATTGGAACGATGGCTTGAAGATTTAATCGGATGAAACTTCCACAAAATAATTTATATTTTATCAAAAATACTCAGCAATCATAACACAAGATCTTCTGACAATCAATAATTTTACGGAAAAAACTTTTATGAAAAATTGCGAGACCTTAGGTCGATCAATTTTGTCTATTGGTCAAACTGGTAGAATAAGTAGGAATCGTACTCATGAACATCATATAAGTTATGTGAACAAGAAACCTGTTTCAACATATTCAAATCATCCAATTATTAGAAAGAAAACCTCCTATTGATGAAGAATCAATCTGTAATCATTAGAATTAAAATAAAAACATATAGTTCAACGACCATATTGATTTGAATAACTCAACATTGTTGAATTTATTTTCTGAAAGTAGATATAACGAGAAATTTCATTTCAATAATGGTTGCCGTTATATTTATGTTGGCGATAGGGGTTATTCTCTCGGCAGTTTCTATTAGTACCTGAAAACGTAGTTCACATTAATTATTACAAATGATAAATGAATATTTGAGTTGGGCTTTTGATATATTCAATTGAAAAAGCTACTGTGTTAACAACACATGTCCTGATATTCAAAATAAAGTATGTGAAGATCGAATCGTTTTTCTTGTAGTTTGTACTATAATTACTATGAAAATTTAACAAGTAATGGCCGAGTCAATTATATAATATAAATCTATATAACTAGTGAATTTGATGATGGTTCAGACATTTTTCCATTATTGATTATTATAGTCCTCAGTATTCCATGTGGACTGGAAGATTAAATTGCGAATTTAACAGTAATCTGTTTTCCTTCATCATCCGCTCTTTTATACACATTTACTGATTTCTATACCGATTTTTCATTCTGCAATAAATTGGTGTTAAATAAGGAATACATTTCTCGAAAAATAATAACACGGTAGAACTCAATATCAACAAAATTCATACATATTTGTTTTTCCAGGAAAAGAATAAGTATAGCATTATTATATAAATCATTACCGAACAAATAATACACTTTATTTAGAGTGACCAATAATTCAGAATTACTCAGTATTAACAAAATTTATGCATGTTTTTTCTCCAGGAAAAGAATAGCGACATTATATCAAGTTTTATCATACTACTTATTATAATAATATACAAGTTCACTCTACTCAAACGATACAACTTTTTTCAAATGTAATTCAGAAAGTGTAACGTGAAATTCAGATTAGTAAAATGATATTCAGAAAATATGACATGTTATTCAGAATTGTTAATTGGATTTCAGAAACCGGTAACATGTAATTCAGATTAGTGAATTGTTATTTAGCAAGCGTCAGTTATAATTCAGAAACCATTACTTGTAATTCAGAAACCGCCAAGGACTCAATCAAGGAGTATGGTTTTGTGGCTTTGGGGCCGTGGTCGGTTCATCTCCGTGAAGGCGGTTTCTATGGACGTTTCGCTCACAACTGCGGTGAGCATCAGCGTGAATTTTGTCTTCTCGAAGAGCGACATAATACTCATCAGTATACGACAAAATCCACGCTGAAGATGCTCACCTCAGTTGTGAGCGAAACGTCAATGGAAACAACCTCAATGGAGGTGAACCAAAGCTCGGAAACCATACTACTTGATTATACTTCCAGCCGTGAAAGCCTTCATTCTATGCTCGTCAAGGACTTGATAAGTAAGAATTGGAAATGGGAGAACAATAAACTACAGCTGGTACTCTCTGGATAACAATTTACGCTTACTGAATTACAAGTTACACTTTCTGATTATCAATTCACTAATCTGAATTACAAATTACACATTCTGAAATACAATTCACTAATCTGAATTACAAGTTACAGTTTCAGAATTTCATTTCACCAATCTGATTTTCAATTAATGTTTTCTGAATTACAATTTATTATTCTGAATTACAAATTATACTTTCTGAAATACATGAAATGAAAGATATTGCGGAAGATTGGATTACGTAATCCACCATATTTCATTATTAGTTTTATGGTCTTCCGTCAAGTGGTGTCGCCCCTCTTTCATGATGTTTCTGGCTTCATATTGAAGTCGACACGTAGTCGGAGTGCATTTTAAACTGGAACCCAGAGATGGCGCTGAATTCATACCTCAGTGTTTATATCAGGGATTTCCAATTAGGATGAAAGGATTTTTCGATTCAATTGGGTCGAACTAGCCTTCGCTGATGATTGGCAATGACCATGAAACCGGTACGGAGGTGTTCCCCCAATTAAATCGAAAAATAATTTCAGCTTTGATATTTGAAATGCATTGCAAAGTGGTTCTTGTAGAAAACTTTGCCAAGTATTAAACAAATATAATTCAATGGTCGTAGGGGGCAGTAGTTGTTTTTTGTTGAATACTTGCCGACGACTTTACCTATTGTATAGGTTTTAGTGCGGAAGATTGGATTACGTAATCCACCATATTTCATTATTAGTTTTATGGTCTTCCGTCAAGTGCTGTCGCCCCTCTTTCATGATGTTTCTGGCTTCATGTTGAAGTCGACACGTAGTCGGAGTGCATTTTAAACTGGAACCCAGAGATGGCGCTGAATTCATACCTCAGTGTTTGTCTCAGGGATTTCCAATTAGGATGAAAGGATATTTCGATTCAATTGGGTCGAACTAGCCTTCGCTGATGATTGGCAATGAGCATGAAACCGGTACGGAGGTGTTCCCCCAATTAAATCGAAAAATAATTTCAGCTTTGATATTTGAAATGCATTGCAAAGTGGTTCTTGTAGAAAACTTTGCCAAGTATTAAACAAATATAATTCAATGGTCGTAGGGGGCAGTAGTTGTTTTTTGTTGAATACTTGCCGACGACTTTACCTATTGTATAGGTTTTATTGCGGAAGATTGGACTACTTAATCCACCATATTTCATTATTAGTTTTATGGTCTTCCGTCAAGTGGTGTCGCCCCTCTTTCAATATGTTTCTGGCTTCATGTTGAAGTCGACACATAGTCGGAGTGCATTTTAAACTAGAACCCAGAGATGGCGCTTAATTCATACCTCAGTGTTTGTCTCGGGGATTTCCAATTAGGATGAAAGGATTTTTCGATTCAATTGGGTCGAACTAGCCTTCGCTGATGATTGGCAATGACCATGAAACCGGTACGGAGGTGTTCCCCCAATTAAATCGAAAAATAATTTCAGCTTTGATATTTGAAATGCATTGTAAAGTGGTTCTTGTAGAAAACTTTGCCAAGTATTAAACAAATATAATTCAATGGTCGTAGGAGGCAATAGTTGTTTTTTGTTGAATACTTGCCGACGACTTTACCTATTGTATAGGTTTTATTGCGGAAGATTGGATTACGTAATCCACCATATTTCATTATTAGTTTTATGGTCTTCCGTCAAGTGGTGTCGCCCCTCTTTCATGCTGTTTCTAGCTTCATGTTGAAGTCGACACGTAGTCAGAGTGCATTTTAAACTGGAACCCAGAGATGGCGCTGAATTCATACCTCAGTGTTTGTCTCAGGGATTTCCAATTAGGATGAAAGGATTTTTCGATTCAATTGGGTCGAACTAGCCTTCGCTGATGATTGGCAATGACCATGAAACCGGTACGGAGGTGTTCCCCCAATTAAATCGAAAAATAATTTCAGCTTTGATATTTGAAATGCATTGCAAAGTGGTTTCTTGTAGAAAACTTTGCCAAGTATTAAACAAATATAATTCAATGGTCGTAGGGTGCAGTAGTTATTTTTTGTTGAATACTTGCCGACGACTTTACCTATTGTATAGGTTTTATTGCGGAAGATTGGATTACGTAATCCACCATATTTCATTATTAGTTTTATGGTCTTCCGTCAAGTGGTGTCGCCCCTCTTTCATGATGTTGGTATTTCATGACAACAGGCACAGGTACTACAATATTTCCAACTTGTGTAAAAAATGTCACTTTCCGCACTCATGTAATAACTATATTTTTTCTATGAAAATCAAAGTTTGGAATGTATTGCCTATTGTTTCGTGAGTCAGGGGCACTGTATAAATTCAAGGAAGACGCGAATCTACATCTATTCTTCCAAAACTGTTTCCTGTCAAGTATCTTCAGTAAGAAATATATTTCATATTATTAAGTTTTCCTGAATTTTGCCTCTGCATATTTTGCCCCTGTATATCCAATGACATCTAACATTATAAAAATAATATACAAGATTCATCTGATATGTTTGGTTGGAGTTACATCATTGGTTATAAGTTGAAAATATGATTTACTCACGTGCCTCTCTGAAGCAAAAGTTTTACATTCCAAATTAAAAAGAATACTAAAAAATTAATAAAACAAATAAAATATAATAAAAAAAAATAACTGAACTTCTTCATTTGGATAAAAAAATAATGGACATAAAACAATTATACTTTGTGGGCCTGACAACAAATCATTCCATAAATAAACAGGAATTGACTAAACAAATTATCAACAATATACCAGAGGCCGTAATTATTATCAAATTCTTTTTGTTATAAATCAATATGCCAGAGGAGTTACCCAAAACCAAAAGTTTTCAGTGCGCTACCAGAAAGACTGAAAAACGAAAATAAAATGAGAAGATTTAAATAATAATAAAAAAATATGTTCTTGAAAAATCCACACAAAGAACTCATGAAATAATAGATAGATAAAAAAAATTCAAATTGAAACGAAAATACTCTATTCACTTTAGATTCTGCTTGCGTTCCTCATAACGCACGAGAAACTTGATTGAGTCTTGGGTTGGCCAGAACAAATAAACATTTGTCTGTCTGTCAAAGTTGTAGGTAAACATCTACCTTTGGATTCCATGACTCGTGTCGAATTGAGTTTTAAACTAGTGACTGTAGATGTCACAAGTTACTTTTCATTTAAAAAATGATGTATGATTTTCCCTTACCTCTATAACTTTAAATACATCTACATATACATTTTACAAATTTACATTTCACATTTTGATATTTCAACATTTTTCATTTTTACACACATTTTATAATTTTGAACTTTTTTTTTAAATTTTGTATTATTTATATCTACACATACCTTGTTTTTATACCCAATAACAGTAGAACCTAGACCAGTACTTGAGTATATGTAATTTTTTTCCCGTCACTTTTATATTATACCTCACATTCTGAAATTCTTATATATTTATATTTTTATTTCCTATATTGTATATAACATCATATATGTATGTTAAATCAGTCTTCTTTGGTTTGAGTTTTTAAAAACAGACTTTATTCACATTTATTACAATATGGAAATATTGAACTTTACATGCGAAATTATAATGGTTTAAAACTCGTTTTGATTCAAATCTACTAAACTACTTGGTTTGAAGACTGGAAAGACTTGAACGACTTGAATTCGGTCTCCTCGACTTTTATAGGTTCGGGAATGCTGACTGGATACTGCGTAGTTTCTATTATTCCACGAAGACCTTCAAATGTGCTGAGGAATATCCTCTATCTTCTGCGTAGTAGATGATGCAATGTTTATAGTGTATGACGCAATTCCGGGACAAAGGGCTCATTCAGGAATCGGATATAACAACTCCCCCCCTGAAAGTAAGTTGATGCGGTGCTGCAAGTTTCACATCAAGCTAATGATTTATTGGAGTTCAATTCTATACTTTCTTCTTCTCTTTCATCTAAGTGGATACTTGGTCTTCTTTTTGAAGGTAACAATCTTCGAAGGGATGCAAGAGTTCTTCCTATTCTTGGAGGTGGTGGAGGTGGATCATTTCCTGATGTCATAATTCCAATTTTCACTGAACGTCTATTTTTGCATTTACAAAATATGTAAAGTAAAATTACAAAGACAATTATTACAATTGTGAGAATCGTAAACCATGAAACATGTTTCCTCACAAAGGGTTCATTAATAATTTGATCAAGTTGGTCAGAATATTGATTTAATTTATGTTGAGCAATGTTTAAATTATCAACATTTAATTTGCTCAATTTCAAAGGCTTTAATTTTGGAAGATTTTCTTTATTTGGTACATCACTGCAGCATTGATATGGAATCAAAATTGGATAACTTTTATAAGTAATATTCTTTTCTTGGGTAACAAAGTATTTTGCATATACTCTTGTATTTCCAATAAAAGAATTACAATTAGGTTCCAGTTTCAAAATTGAATTCGTTTCAATTATTTTTGTGGCAATATCTTGTTTTTGACAATTAATTGTAACAGCCAAAAGATCTGATACAGTTATTAACCAAGTATTCTCTTGAATTTCAAAAACATTATAATCTTTTGCAAAAAGTAAGGAAGTTGAACACATTCTAGGAAGTTCTAGTAATGGTCTCAAAATTTGAGCTTCACAAATTGCATTGCTATCAGTTGGATAAGATAATGTTACTCTTCTTCGGGTTTGTTGGCCGTCGTGATATGGAATTGCTTCCTAACGTTTCGCCCGCACGAGTGGCTGGCTTCTTCTGAGGTTCCATCTTGAAAGATTTCCGATGACTGGTTGGTTCGGGATCTAAGCGCATATTTATATGTCCGGCTGGTACCTGCAATTATTACGTTCTTATCGTCCGTTCCTGGAATTAAATTATCTCTCAGTATTGGGGTTGCAGGTATATTCCTTTCGGCTGTTCTTTTCCTAGCTTGACTAAGTAATGGATTCCAAATTCGGTTGAGGGTCAGTGTCTCTTCTTTTCTATTGAAATTATCCGTATGTTTATGGATTTCAATTGCTTCTCGTATAAGCCGATTGTGATATCCCTGGTCAGGAGCAAGAAGTTTAACGTCTTCAAACAGTATCTTGTGGTCCCCTTCACTCAGCGCGTGTTCTGCAACAGCTGACTTGTCCGTCTGACCTAATCTACAGTTTCTCCTGTGTTCATGTAGTCTTGTTCCCATGGATCTTTTCGTGGTTCCGATATAGACTTTCCCGCAAGTGCACGGTATACGATATACCCCAGCAGCTGACAGCGGGTCCCTCTTATCTTTTCCTGATCTAAGGCTTTGTTGTATTTTCCTGGTGGGCCTAAATACTGTTTTAATATTGTGCTTTCCAAGGAGTTTTCCTATTCTGTCCGTAACCTTAGGGATGTACGGTAGATAAGCGCGCGCGACTGTTTGAGCTTCCTCTCTATTTTGGGACGTTGACTTCTTTGGTTTCATGGCTCTGTTGATCTCGGTATCACTATATCCATTCGATCTGAAGGCCACTTGAAGGTGTTTTAATTCTTCTTGTAGATGTTCTGGCTCACATATTCTTCGAGCACGTTCTGTCAGTGTGGAGATGACGCCTCGCTTTTGACTCGGGTGGTGGTTTGATAGTGCATGAAGATATCTATCCGTATGTGTCGGTTTTCGGTATACTTTGTGGGTTAGATTTGTGCCACATCTTTCTATGAGTACGTCTAAGAAGGCTATCTGTTGTTCTTGTTCGGTTTCCATGGTAAATTTGATGCTAGGATATTGAGAATTGAGGTGATCCAGGAAAAGATTCAGTCTCGCTCTCCCATGTCTCCAAATGACAAAGGTGTCATCTACGTATCGTAACCACATGGTCGGTTTAAACTCGAAAGATTCGATTGCCTTCTTTTCAAATTGTTCCATGAAAAAATTGGCTATTACTGGGCTAAGCGGGCTTCCCATCGCCACACCATCTAATTGCTCATAGAAGTCTCCCTTCCATTGAAAGTAACTTCCGGTGAGACACGCCTTGAAAAGTCCGACAATGTCATTTGGGAACATATTGGCTATTTCCCTCAGGGAATCTTCTAGTGGGACGTTGGTGAACAAGGATACAACGTCGAAACTGACAAGAATGTCACTTGCCTCCAAGGTTACGTTCTTGATTTTTCTCACGAAGTCTGTCGAGTCTTTGACGAAAGAGGGAGTTTTTCCCACATGGGGCTGGAGCAGCGAGGCTAAATGTTTTGCCAGATGATACGTTGGCGAACCTGGGGCACTAACTATCGGTCTTAGTGGGACATCTGGTTTGTGAATTTTTGGAAGACCGTAAAGCCTTGGTGGAACGGCTTCCGTTCTGAGAATTACCTTCTTAACGGTTTCGGGTAGTGACGATGATTTAATTAGACCGTTTGTGGTTCGCAACCTTGATTGCGTCGGGTCTCTTTTTAGCTTGCGATAGCTGGACGGATCGAGGAGTTCATCAATCTTGCTGATATATTCTTCCGTTTTTAGGAGAACCGTAGCATTCCCTTTGTCAGCTGGTAGAATCGTAATCCCCTCATCTGAGTTCAGGGTCCTCAAAGCTGCAATTTCTCTCCTTGGAATATTGCATTTTTGGAGGTCGTGCCTTACGTAGAATATTTGCTGCTTCGATCCGGATTTCTTCCGCTTCATCAGCCGGTAGACTTCTAATTGCCGCTTCCGTGTTTGCTATGATTTCCTCATTTGGTACCCACCGCGGCATGATCGCAAAGTTACCCCCTCTTGCTAGTACTGCTTTCTCGTCTTCCGTGAGGACACGGTCTGTTCGGTTTACGACTACTCTGGACATGTCTAAGCAGGGTGGTTCTGGTTTTTGGATCTTATGAAATTTCTCATATTTATCTTTGTGGTTCTTTCTTACTTTGTCCCGGTCATTTCTCATCTTAGAGAAGGATATGCCGTCTAACTTGCTCCAGTCTTCCGGTTCCATTCTGTTGCTGAGTTCCAGGTGTATTTTGTATAAGGTAGTGTCCACTTCCGCTAGCTGGCTCCGTGTGTTGTGGATTCGTTCGCGAAGGAGGGCTCTTTCACTTCTCGAAAATATCCGATTTGCCTGAGCTGATTTGAAGATACGTCTCAGCTTCAAAAATGCTGGTATGATGTTAGTGTCACGGCAGCGACATAGGAATGTTAATGTTTCCAGTAAATGCGCTTTTCGTTTCCTAATTTTATCCAACTGATGGTATTGTTTTAGTGTTTCCTCCCCGTAGAGGCGTTTGATATATTGATTGAGGCTTTCGCGGCCGGGATTTTTGATAATGTTACTCTTCTTCGGGTTTGTTGGCCGTCGTGATATGGAATTGCTTCCTAACGTTTCGCCCGCACGAGTGGCTGGCTTCTTCTGAGGTTCCATCTTGAAAGATTTCCGATGACTGGTTGGTTCGGGATCTAAGCGCATATTTATATGTCCGGCTGGTACCTGCAATTATTACGTTCTTATCGTCCGTTCCTGGAATTAAATTATCTCTCAGTATTGGGGTTGCAGGTATATTCCTTTCGGCTGTTCTTTTCCTAGCTTGACTAAGTAATGGATTCCAAATTCGGTTGAGGGTCAGTGTCTCTTCTTTTCTATTGAAATTATCCGTATGTTTATGGATTTCAATTGCTTCTCGTATAAGCCGATTGTGATATCCCTGGTCAGGAGCAAGAAGTTTAACGTCTTCAAACAGTATCTTGTGGTCCCCTTCACTCAGCGCGTGTTCTGCAACAGCTGACTTGTCCGTCTGACCTAATCTACAGTTTCTCCTGTGTTCATGTAGTCTTGTTCCCATGGATCTTTTCGTGGTTCCGATATAGACTTTCCCGCAAGTGCACGGTATACGATATACCCCAGCAGCTGACAGCGGGTCCCTCTTATCTTTTCCTGATCTAAGGCTTTGTTGTATTTTCCTGGTGGGCCTAAATACTGTTTTAATATTGTGCTTTCCAAGGAGTTTTCCTATTCTGTCCGTAACCTTAGGGATGTACGGTAGATAAGCGCGCGCGACTGTTTGAGCTTCCTCTCTATTTTGGGACGTTGACTTCTTTGGTTTCATGGCTCTGTTGATCTCGGTATCACTATATCCATTCGATCTGAAGGCCACTTGAAGGTGTTTTAATTCTTCTTGTAGATGTTCTGGCTCACATATTCTTCGAGCACGTTCTGTCAGTGTGGAGATGACGCCTCGCTTTTGACTCGGGTGGTGGTTTGATAGTGCATGAAGATATCTATCCGTATGTGTCGGTTTTCGGTATACTTTGTGGGTTAGATTTGTGCCACATCTTTCTATGAGTACGTCTAAGAAGGCTATCTGTTGTTCTTGTTCGGTTTCCATGGTAAATTTGATGCTAGGATATTGAGAATTGAGGTGATCCAGGAAAAGATTCAGTCTCGCTCTCCCATGTCTCCAAATGACAAAGGTGTCATCTACGTATCGTAACCACATGGTCGGTTTAAACTCGAAAGATTCGATTGCCTTCTTTTCAAATTGTTCCATGAAAAAATTGGCTATTACTGGGCTAAGCGGGCTTCCCATCGCCACACCATCTAATTGCTCATAGAAGTCTCCCTTCCATTGAAAGTAACTTCCGGTGAGACACGCCTTGAAAAGTCCGACAATGTCATTTGGGAACATATTGGCTATTTCCCTCAGGGAATCTTCTAGTGGGACGTTGGTGAACAAGGATACAACGTCGAAACTGACAAGAATGTCACTTGCCTCCAAGGTTACGTTCTTGATTTTTCTCACGAAGTCTGTCGAGTCTTTGACGAAAGAGGGAGTTTTTCCCACATGGGGCTGGAGCAGCGAGGCTAAATGTTTTGCCAGATGATACGTTGGCGAACCTGGGGCACTAACTATCGGTCTTAGTGGGACATCTGGTTTGTGAATTTTTGGAAGACCGTAAAGCCTTGGTGGAACGGCTTCCGTTCTGAGAATTACCTTCTTAACGGTTTCGGGTAGTGACGATGATTTAATTAGACCGTTTGTGGTTCGCAACCTTGATTGCGTCGGGTCTCTTTTTAGCTTGCGATAGCTGGACGGATCGAGGAGTTCATCAATCTTGCTGATATATTCTTCCGTTTTTAGGAGAACCGTAGCATTCCCTTTGTCAGCTGGTAGAATCGTAATCCCCTCATCTGAGTTCAGGGTCCTCAAAGCTGCAATTTCTCTCCTTGGAATATTGCATTTTGGAGGTCGTGCCTTACGTAGAATATTTGCTGCTTCGATCCGGATTTCTTCCGCTTCATCAGCCGGTAGACTTCTAATTGCCGCTTCAGGAAATCATAGCAAACACGGAAGCGGCAATTAGAAGTCTACCGGCTGATGAAGCGGAAGAAATCCGGATCGAAGCAGCAAATATTCTACGTAAGGCACGACCTCCAAAATGCAATATTCCAAGGAGAGAAATTGCAGCTTTGAGGACCCTGAACTCAGATGAGGGGATTACGATTCTACCAGCTGACAAAGGGAATGCTACGGTTCTCCTAAAAACGGAAGAATATATCAGCAAGATTGATGAACTCCTCGATCCGTCCAGCTATCGCAAGCTAAAAAGAGACCCGACGCAATCAAGGTTGCGAACCACAAACGGTCTAATTAAATCATCGTCACTACCCGAAACCGTTAAGAAGGTAATTCTCAGAACGGAAGCCGTTCCACCAAGGCTTTACGGTCTTCCAAAAATTCACAAACCAGATGTCCCACTAAGACCGATAGTTAGTGCCCCAGGTTCGCCAACGTATCATCTGGCAAAACATTTAGCCTCGCTGCTCCAGCCCCATGTGGGAAAAACTCCCTCTTTCGTCAAAGACTCGACAGACTTCGTGAGAAAAATCAAGAACGTAACCTTGGAGGCAAGTGACATTCTTGTCAGTTTCGACGTTGTATCCTTGTTCACCAACGTCCCACTAGAAGATTCCCTGAGGGAAATAGCCAATATGTTCCCAAATGACATTGTCGGACTTTTCAAGGCGTGTCTCACCGGAAGTTACTTTCAATGGAAGGGAGACTTCTATGAGCAATTAGATGGTGTGGCGATGGGAAGCCCGCTTAGCCCAGTAATAGCCAATTTTTTCATGGAACAATTTGAAAAGAAGGCAATCGAATCTTTCGAGTTTAGACCGACCATGTGGTTACGATACGTAGATGACACCTTTGTCATTTGGAGACATGGGAGAGCGAGACTGAATCTTTTCCTGGATCACCTCAATTCTCAATATCCTAGCATCAAATTTACCATGGAAACCGAACAAGAACAACAGATAGCCTTCTTAGACGTACTCATAGAAAGATGTGGCACAAATCTAACCCACAAAGTATACCGAAAACCGACACATACGGATAGATATCTTCATGCACTATCAAACCACCACCCGAGTCAAAAGCGAGGCGTCATCTCCACACTGACAGAACGTGCTCGAAGAATATGTGAGCCAGAACATCTACAAGAAGAATTAAAACACCTTCAAGTGGCCTTCAGATCGAATGGATATAGTGATACCGAGATCAACAGAGCCATGAAACCAAAGAAGTCAACGTCCCAAAATAGAGAGGAAGCTCAAACAGTCGCGCGCGCTTATCTACCGTACATCCCTAAGGTTACGGACAGAATAGGAAAACTCCTTGGAAAGCACAATATTAAAACAGTATTTAGGCCCACCAGGAAAATACAACAAAGCCTTAGATCAGGAAAAGATAAGAGGGACCCGCTGTCAGCTGCTGGGGTATATCGTATACCGTGCACTTGCGGGAAAGTCTATATCGGAACCACGAAAAGATCCATGGGAACAAGACTACATGAACACAGGAGAAACTGTAGATTAGGTCAGACGGACAAGTCAGCTGTTGCAGAACACGCGCTGAGTGAAGGGGACCACAAGATACTGTTTGAAGACGTTAAACTTCTTGCTCCTGACCAGGGATATCACAATCGGCTTATACGAGAAGCAATTGAAATCCATAAACATACGGATAATTTCAATAGAAAAGAAGAGACACTGACCCTCAACCGAATTTGGAATCCATTACTTAGTCAAGCTAGGAAAAGAACAGCCGAAAGGAATATACCTGCAACCCCAATACTGAGAGATAATTTAATTCCAGGAACGGACGATAAGAACGTAATAATTGCAGATACCAGCCGGACATATAAATATGCGCTTAGATCCCGAACCAACCAGTCATCGGAAATCTTTCAAGATGGAACCTCAGAAGAAGCCAGCCACTCGTGCGGGCGAAACGTTAGGAAGCAATTCCATATCACGACGGCCAACAAACCCGAAGAAGAGTAACATTATCAAAAATCCCGGCCGCGAAAGCCTCAATCAATATATCAGTTGGATAAGAAATAACATTTTCACATATATGAAAATTATAAAAAAGTAACTTACACTGATCTAAATTTTGAAAAGCAGTGTACATCATAGAATCATCATCTTTTGCACTATAATTTTTATTTGTTGGTAAAATATGATGTAACCCTGTTCTGTTATCTAGGATAGGAATGGGGTACAATCGGTAAACAGTATAGATTTCAGGTTCAACTAAGAGAATTTTCAATACAAAAATTATCCTTGAATCTGCTTGAAAAGCTTGTAATTCAATAATATCTAAGTATTTAGATACTGATGAAAGTTTCGCGGGTAAAGGTAAATAATTCTTTTGAATTGTTTGTGTTATTTCTTGAAGAGATGATACTAAGTCATTGGGTTTAATTATTGAAGTATGGATAATATGTAGTCTAGCAAACGTAATTGCATTGAGAATGTCATTCAAATAATTTTCAAAAAATGTATAACTTTCCAATAGTTGTTCACAGATTTCGATGGTTTTCAACTTTGCATCAACCATTGCTAAATGGTCTGAAAGATCATAAATTGAAGTTTCAATTTGTTTTATATCTTCATTAAATGTTTCTTCATCTACTTGCAATTGTTGAATGGTACTATTAAATTCTTTTATTACAGAAGTTGTAACTGAAATTTGGTTTTTGAGTAAATTTTCAATTTGGTGTTCATCCCTTTATATTTTGTTAATACAATTGTTAAAGTATTCACCGTCACTGGCATCTAAATTTCCGGTAAGGGCTTTCCAAATTGATCCAGCGCCATTAATTAAACCTCTTTTATATCTTTTGTTATAATCATTCGAATCAACTTGAGATTCGTAATACTTTTCCTCTACTTGGTAAGCAATTTTATTCAACAGACTAATATGCGTACTGATTTCTCCATTAAAATATTTCATTCTCGGGTTGTTGGTTTCTATAAGTTCAATCAAGTCATTTAATATTCTTGCATTATGATCAATGGCTTCTTTTACTTGTGCCATATCTTTTACTACTAATAAAGTCCATTTTTCATTTGAAATTTTAATATCACCTTGTTCATGGTAATATACTCCTACTGAGTTATTAATAGGTGTTAACTTATACTGAGCGTTAACAATGTGGATGACTGCTAACAGGAGAAGAATCATTCTTGATCTGAATTTTTTTTTTTCTAGATTTTCCTGATATGAAACAAAACATAGTTTCAGTCTATCAAAATTTACTTTTGAATTTTGATTTGTTTCATGATTCTTAAGCATGGCTGAATTTTGAAACACTTCGATAATTTCGTAAGGTCCATTAAATTTATTTTCTAATTTATTCTTTATTTGAGATTCTTTAACAAAGACTTTATCTCCAATTTTAAAAGATCGAGTTTCGTGATGGATATTTTCATCAAATCGTTTTTTCGCATTTTGTTTTCTCCTTTCAGTATTTTCACCAGCTACTTTATAATAATATTCCATTCTATTATTAAGATCTCTTATATATTTGGTTAAAAGATCTTTTTGATTATATGTAGTTTCAGGGGGTCTACCTGAAGTGTGTCCAAATATCAACTCATAAGGACTGAATCCATGAGTTTTATTTTTACTGTTGTTATAAGCAATAACAGCAAGGAGTAAGATTGACAGGGGATGTTCATTAGGATTTTCTATCTTATGAACTCGTAACATTTCGACAAGGGTGGCATGAAATCTCTCTAGTGAACCATTTGATTGTGGATGGTCTACACTAGAAATTGTAATCTTTATGTCGTATAGTGTACAGAGGTCTTTTACGATGTGATTATTAAACTCTTTACCTGAATCTACGTGGATTCTAAGTGGAGTTCCATAATGTTGGAAAAATACAAGTAAAGTGCTAGCGACTGATTTTGCGGTTTTGTCAGGTATTGGATATGCTTGGTTGAATTTAGTTATTTCGCATCTCAGTGTGAGAATATAATTTTGTACTGGAATTTCTAAAATATCAACATTTACTCTTTCAAAAGCTGTTTTGGGAGTTTCTGTTATAACAAGAGGATTCTGTAAATTTTGTCGACAAATTTCACAAGCTTTTATGAAATTTTCAACATCTTTTGTGATGCCTGTCCAATTATATTTTTCTCTTATTCTTCTCAAAGTTTCATTTATTCCACGATGCAAATTCTTTTTACCATTGTGGTATTGATCTAATATTATTGGTATTTCATTTTCGTTGGGGGTTCGAACTACGTCTTGACATATTTCGAATTTAATATTCTCTTTATCTGCTAAGATATATGAAAGCATTTCTTGAATAGGTAGATCGACATTATTTTCGACATAATACGATTTTGAGGGTTGAAATGTGTCTTGGCATCGATATAAGGAACTGAACATGTATTCAATTGCATCTTCAGGTTCAAAAGGTACTAATATCAAATAATATTTCCGATCTTCTACAGTTCTACTGGAAACAATATTTATTTTATTTGGATAAAAATCTATATCTTCTTCAAATATATCGTCAAGTATTTTATCATGTAATGGTGTTAATTTTCTGTTTTGTGGAAAAATAACAATGTCTTTATGACTTTTGTCTAGTAATTGATCATTGATGAATTTAAATTTTGAGTAATCAATTAATGATTTGATTTTAAAAAGTCTAGAAAAGTTTGTTAATTCTTCTAATACAGTTTCTTGAGCTACTTCAGTCTCTGTATCTGAAATATCATGTTCTTCAAGATTATCATTTGCCATTAAAATATTTGATAAGACTTTGCTACAATCATCAAAAGGATTCATTCTGATTCTAGATAAAGCGCCTGCGTTCTTATGAATTTTTCCGGGTCGATAAATAACTTCGAATTGGTATTCCTCTAATTTCAAACGCCATCTGGCTAGTCTACTACCAGGGTCTTTTATTGAAAATAACCATGTTAGTGGTCGATGGTCTACTATAAATTTAAATTTTCTACCATAAAGATAGGGTCTAAAATGTTTAACTGACCATACCATGGATAAAAGTTCTCGTTCGATAGTTGAATATTTTGTTTCAGCGGGACATAATGTTCTAGATGCATAGGCAACAGGTAAGTCTTTTCCTATTGGTCCTTGAGATAATACGGATCCAATTGCAAATGAGCTTGCATCGGTTGTCAAGATAAAAGGTTCATCAAAATTTGGATAAATCAAAATAGGGGTTGAAGTCAAGGCTTTTTTCAATTCTTGGAAGAATTTTTTGCATTCTTCATCAAAATGGAAAGATACATCTTTCTGTAATAATCTTGCCATGGGTTTAGAAATTTTTGAAAAATTTTGAATAAATTTTCTATAATAACCTGCAAGTCCTAGAAATTGTTTAATTTCTTTTGGGTTGGCTGGTTCTGGGAAATTAATTATACAATCAACTTTTGCTGGGTTTAGTTTCACTCCATCTTTAGTAATAACATGTCCTAGATAGGCGACTTCTTGTCTCAAAAATTCACATTTGTCAGGTTGTATTTTCAAATTTGCACTTCTTAATCTCTTAAAAACAAGTTTTTAGTTAAATATGTGTTCATCTATAGTCGGGGAATAAATAATTATATCATCCATATATACCAAACATCTCTCGTTTCTAAGTCCGGTTAGAATATGATTTAAAATTCTTTGGAGAGTACTAGGAGAGTTTTTCATTCCGAAAGGCATTCTGAGAAATTCGTATAAACTAGTTTCAACAGAAAAAGCGGTTTTTTCTATGTCGTTAGGATGCATTTCAATTTGATGAAAACCTAAGGCTAGATCAAGGGTGGTAAAATATTGACATTTTCCGAGTTGGTTTAATAAATCTGATATATTGGGCAAAGGATATTTATCATCAATAGTTAGTTCATTTAATTTCCGATAGTCAATTACTACACGCCATTTTTGTTTTCCTGATGCGTCAAGTTTTTTCGGTACGACCCAAACTGGGGCTGACCATGGCGAAATTGAGGGTCTAATTATATTTTGTTCTAATAACTTTGAAATTTGTGACTTCACTTCTTCTTTATGTACGTGTGGATATCTATAAGATTTTGTTGAAACGGGTTGTGCACCATCTTTCAGTTTCACTGTATGTTTAATTTCACTTGTGAAAGTTAAAGGATCACCTTCTAAATAAAATATGTCTGTGAATTCTAAACATAAGGTCTCAATTAGTTCTTTCTCTTCTTCATTAAGATGTTTTAGACGAAGTAAATTCTTTATTTTCTCTGGACGACTTGTTTGTATGTTTTCTGTTTCAATGTCAACTTTATTTCCATAATATTCTTCAAATTGTAAGTCATTAAAATCAATAGATTTTTCAATTGCATTTACATTTACAACGGTTGCTAAAAATTCTCCTTTTTCGTTAATTTTGACTAGGGCATTTGGAAGTTTAACTTTCTCTTTTTCAGTAGCTAACAGTATAGCTTCTGTATTTCTTAATTTGGATTTTAATTTAAAAACTTTTTCAACTCTTGGTTCGATTGTTATTTTATTTTCGAGATTTTGTGTACTGAACTTTTCCTGTAAGTTTCCTTGAATTTTTTGTTCATTATTTATTTTTACTGATGTTCCAGCAAGTGTTTTCCGGGCTGAATATAAAGGGAAGGTTTTATAATTCAAAATTAAAACTTGATTACCAATATCTACTACTCCATCAAATCCTTTCAAAAAATCGGTACCTAAAATTCCGTCAAATTCGATATCTAAATCGTGTACGTAAACTTTATGCCAATCTGGTTTTTCTTTTGTGCCAAATGGTATTAAAACTGACTCTTTCACCATTACTTTTCCATCTGTAACTCCTGTAACTGGTATATTTTCTGTAAATCTTTTTGTATAATTTTCAGTTGATTTCCTTTTAAAAATCGAGATACCTGCACCTGTGTCAATTAATATTTTAAAATTAGCTGGGCTCATTAAATAATACAAATCGCTACAATTGGATGTCATAGAAATTGCTGATCTGTCTTGAGGTCGTTCATAGTGGGTATTGTTTTCTCTGGCTTGAATTCGCGAGTTTTGATAAGCGCTGCGAGATTCGCTTTCATTTCGATTGCAGGAGGAATCTGTTGAGTTGGACATTGTTGTTCTATAATTAGATTGTCTGCATATAGGGTTTGTCGAGATTGGGGATTGGTATTCATTAATTGTGTCGTACATGGATTGGTAGTTGTACTGATAGGTGGGTTGTCTAGTGACAGAAAATTGTGAAAATCCGTTTGAAGTTGTTCTACTTCATAGTCAAAATTTTCATTTGGTATTTGTTGTTCCCGGAAATAATCTTTCTCATCATAGAATGACTCGTTTCCTTGGTCTGAATATTCATAAATATTTTCGTTTTGATACTCAAAATCTGTATTTGAGCATAATGAATCGTACTCATGATCTAATAAATGGGTTTTATTCGCATTTAAATACCATTGAGGGTTATTCTTGATTACTGTGGGTCTATTTGTTTGAAAATATTGTCCGCGTTGTTGCATTTGAGGATTTGCTTGTCTTTGAGAATTTTGATTTCGGAAATTTCGATTTGGATTTTGATTTTGGAACATATTTGGTCTCATTTGAGGTTGACTCATTTGGGGTTGACTCGTTTGAGGTTGTTACATTTGGGGTTGATTCATTTGGGGTTGGAAATAATTCCTTTGGAAATTATTTGGTCGATTTGTTTGTGGTCTTGTATTATGATTTGTTCTTGAACTTTGAGGTTGTGATGAACGATTGATTGATTTTTGATTTTCAAAGTATGAGAGCTGTATCTCACGCTTTATTCTAACTGAAGCTTCTAGCATACTGTTTGCATTGCTAGCTCGAATAATTTGACCGATTTTGGGTTCGAGGCCTGTTAATAAGGTATTTAAAACCATATTTTCAATTAGTTGAGACTGTGCGTTTTTCTGTGCGTTTGTTAACATAGATGTTTGTATACACGAATACATTTTCGCGCTATGACTTTGAAGTCTTGAGAAAAACGTCAGTGCATTTTCTCCATTTGCTTGCCTTATTCTTTGTAAATCCTGTATCAAAGATGTTAAGTCACGGGAATCACCAAAGTGAGAATTTAATAAAATTTTGATCTCTTGATAATTTTCTGGATTTCTGGAATTTATCAATTGAGCAGCTTCTCCTCTGAGTTTGTTTATAACGTGAATAGTTAAAAGCAATTTTTGTTGGTCTACTGCCATAGCTTGCGCATGGTCACAGGCATTAAGAAAATTTCCAAGCGAAATTGAATCACCATCATGTTCTGGAATTATCGAGAATATTTCGGAAAGTTTATACGGTTCTAATGGTACTTCGCGTTCATTATGTAAGCTTTCATTTGAACTATGATGTGACATTTTGGGTAAATTTTGGGATAACAAAGTTATATCAAATTTAGAAAAATATCAAAATACAACAAAATGATTAATGATTCGATGTGGTACTTACAATGAGTTTCCTACGTCTAATGCTGGTTGGTTGAGCTTCCTAAGCTCTTGGTGGCTTGCTTCTTCTTTCTTGTTTCTTTCTTCATTTTCTTGTTGTCTCCGGGGGTTGTAGAAAGATGAAGTCCTACTTCATAAAGCTCTAGCTCCAACAGGATGAGCAGCGTTCGACGACTTACGCGGGTTCCAAGAGGTGATTTCTTCACGACGAGGTGAGCAGCGTTAGAGGACTTATGCGGGTTTCTTGTTGTTGAAGAGACCGTCTTGTCCACTGGGTTCTGCTTTGCGGTTCTTGGACTCGTTGGAAGTCTGGAGACTACCGCTGGTTCTTCGTTGGATCACAGCGTTTTCGAGATCCGCACGACTGCGTCAATTTGTTAAATCAGTCTTCTTTGGTTTGAGTTTTTAAAAACAGACTTTATTCACATTTATTACAATATGGAAATATTGAACTTTACATGCGAAATTATAATGGTTTAAAACTCGTTTTGATTCAAATCTACTAAACTACTTGGTTTGAAGACTGGAAAGACTTGAACGACTTGAATCCGGTCTCCTCGACTTTTATAGGTTCGGGAATGCTGACTGGATACTGCGTAGTTTCTATTATTCCACGAAGACCTTCAAATGTGCTGAGGAATATCCTCTATCTTCTGCGTAGTAGATGATGCAATGTTTATAGTGTATGACGCAATTCCGAGACAAAGGGCTCATTCAGGAATCGGATATAACATGTATATTCGTATATTATTGAGTAAATGTGAATGTATCATAATTTTTTAATGAACCATTGTTGAATACAAGCATTGTTAACTGCTTCGTGGTATAGTCTTAATTCATAATTATGCTGTGTACGTGTATTCCATCTCTGTAAATAATCTTTTGTGAATAATTTTTTTTTGTATAAAGAATGTACCAGTCACGCCCTGTCTTCGGAACTCCGATACAAATGGAAGGCGCGCTGGTGTGTCATTAACCCCAGTAAACACTCTCAACGTTCGTGGGGTGAGTGATTACTGGATCCGAGAGTCATGGGCCCTGAGAAGGCGGAGTGAATCAAGAATTGCGGCCTTCTACGTTCTTTCGGCTGTTTTCTGCCGCATCAAGGCAAGCCGGTATGATTCTCAAGTTTTAGAGCAGTGTGTCCATCATTCCACCAATAACCCCTATTATCAGAACCCCCATCTTGACAGAATGGTTTGGGATTAAAGAGTAGATCGCAATAATTACTCCGTTTTTCCTCCTGTTTTCGGACGATGTTTGTTTTGCAAGGAGCTGAAAACTAAATGACGAAAATCGACATACTTTGATGGCAAAGGACGATCACATCAGGTTTATTGGCTTGTAGTTGACTGAGGGTGGGGAATGAGTAGTTCCCATAGATTCGGCACTTCTCATTCTCCACAATGGACTCAATATCCCTCGTAGCATAAGGCAACACTGGTGTCTCGTCTATACCGTATGAGTGTCTTATATGGTAGTAAAACACTCGTAGCGCCGCGTCATGCCTGCGGGTATAAGCTGGGACCGCATAAGGTCGACAAGCTGACAGCAAACGCATTATGGTCTCTGCTGCCCCACGACATGCTCTGCATCTAGTGTCAGGGATCCCTATACCCATCACGCGACTATGGTAGACGAGGGTTTTGAAGACACCATCCTGTCAGGCCATTATGAATACCTCGGTTTCCGACCTCAGCCCACCTTACCTGAGAAAAGCAAATGTCAGGTTTCTGGATAAGCCAAGGCCTTCAATGTTCTTGAAGAATACCCAAGCATTGGCTTATCCTCATGCTGTAGGGGCCTCTCACACTCCGCAGCTTTGACGTGGACCTTTTGTTGAACGGGTTCCAACTCGGTGATAGAGTTTGGATTCGTCCGTTCAGAGTTAAATACGAGACCGAGTTCATCGGCTGCACGGGTTGCTGCCTTGAAAAGAAATGCTCCAATCCCTGCTTTTTCATGATCACATACTAAGCAGAGAAAGGGATCTGAACTCCTGATGACTTTACAGGCTCCACCCAGTATCATTCTGTTATGTAGACACTCCAAATTCAAATGTCCATGGCCTCCCCGTTGTCTGGGGAAGTATAACCGTGGAACAGACGATTAAGGATGCAAGCTCCTATGAAGATGCATCGAGTTGTCGCAGCTCTTGCTGAGTCCATTACATTACTCCAAAGGAGTAAAGTAGAATCGAAACGGCAAGCATATTAGTTGCAGCAACTTTGTACTTCCCCGGCAGTTCTGATGACCAGATCTCTCGGATCTTATGTCGATACCTGCCGCGAAGAGAGTATTCGAGAGTTAAAAAAAAATCATTTTTTCCGTTAACCAGCTGTTATCCTCCTACGAACAACAGCCCTCAGAAGTCGAAACTTGTGCGAGCTAAGGATCAACGAGGTCTTACCTTTTAACGTGCGATTCCTAGCACGAGACCAGTGACCATGCTGGGAATCGAACCCACGTCCCTCTGATTGATAGACTAGCGCTTTACCATCATGACCAAAGTGGTGAACTATTGGATGTAGTGTTGTTACGCCGCTATCTAGGTATACGTCTCTCCGGCATCCAGATGATGTAGGATGCTTCCCTTGAGGACTGATGAAGATCCTTTTCTCCAGAGGCATATAATTTGAGATCATCCATAAATTGTTATTAAAGTTAAGTATAGTAGAAATACGAATGCTAAATTCCAGCAAGTTTTTACTTGTTTACTTCTCTGGAAATTTTCAATTTTGTCTTCTTTTTGCGGGAAAATCATACACGGATACTTTCAGCACATACATTTTTGCAAACTTGCCTGAAGTTCACTTACTTTTTTTGTGAATTCACAGTATAGTAACAAATGCTAACGGCTAGTAAATAGATATTCAGAAACTTCAGTTACAAATTATTCCTAAAATATAGGAGCCATTTGAAAGCTTCTGACAACTTTCATTATATTAAAGTAATAGCTTTACATGAATCACAATTAACTCAATAAACAAAATAATATTGAATAATACCACCAAAATCCGAATTCAAAAGATACCTCTCTGGCACAATATATTGGAACTAATTCGAATGTTTTCAAAAGATCGTTGTTGAATATTATAATAAATAAGAACAGCAATGTTCTTTAGATAATTATTTATTTCCTATATTACGGTTATAGGAACGCTTTGACATGTTTACACAAAATCACGAGATATTTAATTCAGTCTCATTGTATTGAAAATAACTCAAAATTTCATTTTTAGTTCCAAAACATTAGAGAAGGCATAGTAAAAGCATTCCTATCTTTTAACTTTAACTGAGTTTTTGTAAGTTTTCCAAAATGACAGGGTCCAACATTCAAGGATTCAAGTTAAAAAATAGCCAATTGTGCTGAGTATTTCAACAACATATACCGGGTGGCTACGGAAGTATTGCCCACGGAATATCTCAGTTATTGTATGAAGTAGGTTTGTGAAATTTGGAGCGTCGATATAATGACATAAGAGCTAGAATTTGAGCATATTGACATGTCGAAGTTAACTTCCGGTCTGACCGGAAGTAACATTAACTTTCTTATTTTAAATGGAAACCCTATTTTTTTTTCTTTTCGCTTTATTCAGCATTCAATCCCCTTTTTAATGACATATCACAAGTTGGTATCTAACCAGAAACTAGATCAGAAAAAAATTATTATTGAAATTCACCGAGTACGCCGTGGAAGCAAAATGAAAGCCAAAAATTGAAAAGTTGGCTATGGAAACCATACGTCACTTGATAACAGTTGCTACTACTGTGATATTTTATTTTCATTCGTCGGCGTTATAAAAAGCCGCCAAAAATAATATTGGAATAATTGGGAAAAAAACAATACTCTGTAGGTCCATAACTTGAATAGGAACATACAACTTTTTCTTGCCTGTACTATTCAGCATAACCATTCCTTTCTAATGATATAATAGAAAGTAATTTTTTGAAATGAAATACTAAAAAATCCAATTATTATTCTTCAAATAACAAAACAGATTTGACTATAATAAATTAAAAACACTTATCGCTGCGGAGTCTTGGGATGACTTTCTCCAGAACGAAGATGCCGATACCTTGGCTGATAATTTAACACAAAAAATACCAATATGTGTCCAGAAATCTATAGTTAAAATAAAATCTGTAAGAAAAAGAAAACTTGGATTAGTAGCGGTATAGTAACATCCATCAAAAAAAGAAATAAATTAAATAAAGAGAGACATAAAGATTGGGAAAACGTTGAACTTCAAAACAAATATAGATCGAATAGGAATAACCTCAATCTTATTATAAAGAAAACAAAAGCAAATATTTTCAAAGACCAAATTGAGAAAAATAAAAACAATTCTGAAAAATTATGGGAAACACTAAGGGAATCTACAAATCAAAATAATTAAAAAACTGAAATAAAAGAAATTCGCTTAGAAAATGATACAATTTTAAATAATCATTTGGAAATAGCAAATAATTTTGTGGATAGTTACACCAACGTAGGAGAATTTCTAGCACAGCAAATTATAGAACCAAAAAGGTTAAAGAAACTAGAAAACGCATTTCAAACACCATATACTTAGAAGAATGTACTGAAGATGAAATAAAACAAATAGTTCATAAACCTAAAAAAAATAAGGCACCTGGATTAGACTCAATAAGCTCAGATACGATAAAAATTATAGGTGATAGTCTATGCAAACCAATATGTCATCTTTCGAATATAATCTTGAAAAGTGGTACGTTTTCTAGATCATTCAAAAAAACGAAAATTGGATCGATTTATAAGAAAGGTGACAAGCTGGAATGCCTGAACTATAGGCCCATATCCTTAATCTCCTACCTGGCAAAGATAATCGAAACAGTCATCAAATTACGCATGTGCAAATTCCTCGAAAAATATTATATCATATTTCCCCTTCAGTTCGGTTTCAGAGAAGCTAGGTCCACTCAAGATGCAATAGCCTCTCTCACCTCAAAAATATATAAATCTCTTGATGAAGGAAAACCATCAATTTGCATCTTCGTGGACCTGGCTAAAGCTTTCGATACAGTAAGCCATGAGAAACTGATTGAGACACTAGAGGATCTGGGAATGAGAGGGCCTTGTCTGGAGTTATTGAAAAGTTATTTTGAGGAACGAAGCCAATGTGTCGATATCCAAGGTAGTCTTAGTGAATTCAAAACGATAAAGTATGGTGTACCACAAGGCACTGTTCTAGGTCCCTGTCTTTTCAATATTTACCTGAATAATATATTTTACCTTGACATCGAAGGCCAGATTGTAAGTTTTGCATATGACACCGCGGTCTTCTATAGCGCGAATGATTGGAACCTAACCTAACCTAACCATCAACTTTGATAAAACGTATTACGTGCCGTTCAGTATACAGAAAATAGATTTTGAGAACTTTTCCCCAATAGCGCAGAAAAAACCAGCTACAAACTTTTCGATACAACCGGCCACTACAACCAACTATCTGGGACTGACTATCGACTGCAATCTAAAATGGGATCACCATATAAAAAAACTGGCAGGAAAATTACGTAGTTTGCTCTACTTATTCAGGCACTTCAAAACGATGGTGAATACTGAACAGTTGAAGTCTATCTACCACGTCTTAGTTGCATCTCAACTCACATATGGACTTATAGGATGGGGTGGTGCATATAGTCACCATATATCTCTAATCATAATTTTGCAAAAATGGATCTTGAAGATTATTTATCGAAAAGACAAAAAATTTCCCACTGTGGAACTGTTAAACTTGTCGCAAGTCCTCAACATCAAAGAACTCTACTTTCAGTGTGTGATAAATAAAGAAAGATTTACAAATAACAAAAACTCTACAAGGAATAAGTACTTGACAAGAAATCAACCGCTCACTTTATACATTCCTAAAGTGAATAAACCTATCACCTTGAGAAGTCATATCTTTCTCGGTCCAAGATTATACAACAAAGTCCCCTTAGAAATCCGCGAAATAAACTTATCTGCAATGTTCAAAAAAAAATTAAACCTTGGCTGCAAGCAAATAAAAATGTTTCGCAGACCTTCTTAATATAGAAAGTCATCATTTGAGGAATCTTACCGTATACATTCTATTCCTCAGTTATGCTTCAAAACATCTGAATCTCTCAATAGTTCAGGAAACTGAAATCTAACATTTTTAAATTCGTATTATTAAATTTCGTCCCTCTTTGAAACTGCTATACTAGATGTAGATATTACTCCATTTCTTCAATTTTAAACAAACATCAAAATGTGTATGTTATATCTAGTTGTATTCTGTATGATTGTATTTACTTTTTCAATATTTTGACTGTCTGAATAGGACTTATTGATTCAGTCCATAAAGGATATTTTATATGTTTTAAATATTGTTGTACATTTTCAGCCAGGACCAAATAGACGTACAAAGCCTCTTGAATATAAAGAGCCTTCACCCAAGCACAAGTCGAAAGACTTAAGTGGGTTTTCCTACTTTATGTCATCTTGCTTTCATTACAAATGAACTTTTAAACTATTATATATATTATAAACTATTTGTATATAAATTTTTTTTGAAATAAATATTATTATTATTTTATTATTTCTAATTTGGTGGTAAAATAATAAAGTTAATCTTTCTAGTTCAGTTCGCGGAAATAGCATGCCTTTTCATGATTGAACCATGCCATAACTATAGTTCCAGAGGTATGGTCACTGGTTAAACGGAATGTCACTTTTATTGCATATGAAGGAAGAACAAAATATAAGTAAAACAATTTTTTTAATTTTAATTTTGTTTAAGTTTCATGTAAACAATTTCAATTATCTCTTGTTGAAACAAACTGAACATATAGAAAACTATCACGATATTCTTAAAATGTTTCTTTGAAGATATAGCGTAAGTAAGGTTTTTATATTGATAAATATAAGGTCTTTGAAATTATGTGTAAAAAACCCTCTTCTACTTGTTATACATAGGGAGTTGTATCGAATAAATTAGGATTTTCAGCTTCCAAACCTGTGAACTATTCTTTTATTGAATCACATCGGAGGCATGGAATAGCATTTTGGAAAGTTACAGAAATTATTTTTCAATAAAGTTCTTCTGAAGTGTTCTTTTCTTTAACACCTCTATGTTCACGGATCAAGGGACATACTATATATGGAGGGGCCTAACGTAATAGACAAAAAGTATACATATTTTCTGAAATTAAATGAATCATATCTCATATCATCGCTTTATAGCTCGAAGTGATCGAAAATATTCCGGCTACGCCAGTGGAATTGATTTTTCACAGCTCAACCTACACAACATGAATATTCTCTTCTCGCTTCACAGGAAACTGTTGGTCATTATATTGAGGAAATGATCGGTTATTTTTTATCTGATGGGCGTCTGAGAGTCGTTGGGACCAGTATTTGAACTAACACTTAAGCCTTCCTCATTCATTGATATATAGGTTGCTCATCTCTTTGAATGAATTATTCAAACCAAATAAACATTTAAGTGTAGTTGAATATACATGCATCGAGTATACATGTGGGTGTAGGATCAATACCCAGTGTATATCCAACAACAAAATTTGTTCTTTCCGTCAACCGGATGCACCCTATCGAGCAACCCTCAGAAGTCTTCAAGAGACTTGTGTTAGCTGGGGAAGAAGAGGACCTCACTTATCAACGTGTGATACCATGAACGAGTTCAAGAGGCTTTTGTCAATTTTGAGCAACAACAATAACTTTTTTTCAATAATTAGTGCAGAATGCAGACATACTTGATGAGACTATAAGTCTGTTGATAAGGCCGAACCAATAGCAATAACATTTCTTAACTTGACAAAGGCACTTGACACTATGAACCAGATTTCAGATTCAGATTCAGATTTCAGATTTCAGATTTCAGATTTCAGATTTATTTATTCTCATCTTTCGTGTACAGTTATACATAATATGCTTATTATTATTACTCCTTGTGTGAGGATGGATGCACCTAAGTAATTACTTGTGTTGTGCTTTCCATCCTCCACTCAGAGTATATACACATGACAGTATGAATCAACGATAGCAGTTCATATTCTAATAATGTTATAATACCCTCTACTTAAAAATACAGAATAGACACACACTTACGATACTCAAAAGATACACGATATAAAAATGTATCCAAATGGAGGAGTTTGTTGCACACAAGAGGAAGATATGGGTTCCTACATATCGGCCGGAATCCCCAATAGAAACAATTTCTTGGTAAGCCGGTTGAACATCATTTTTAATCAACTGAATAAGTCAAGAAGTTCGGTATTAAGCATAATGAGTGTGATTATTGATTTTTTTAATTTATTGAGATTGGAGATATTTCTTATGTTGGTTGGTAGGAGATTATATAATTTAGGTCCATGATAGAAAATACATCTCTGCGTATGACCTTTTTTAAATGCTGGTATGTTAATGGATGAACTTGTAACAAATCTTGTTTGTTTTCCTTTGTCGATTGGAGTGTGGATTTATTTATGAACACCCACGTTAAACATTGTTGGATGTAAAGTTCCCGTGTTTTCAGTAATTGAGTTTCCTTATACAGTTGTTCAGTAGAGAACAATTTAGGTTTTTTAAATACTATTTTCAAGATTGTATTTTGTGTTGTTTGAAGGATATTCAGGGAATTGTTGAAAGAACCGCCCCAAGCTGCAATACAATATTTCATTACAGATTCTGCTAGTGAATGGTATATAGTGATTAAGGTTTTGTACCCTAAAATATTTCTCAATTCATAAATTTTTTTTGTTAATTGTCTGAGACGTTTTACAACATAGTTTATACGGTCATCCCATCTCATATACTGATCCACAATAACTCCCAAGTACTTCATCTTTTTTGTTCTTTCTATAACGGCAGAGATGCAGTTTGTTGTATTAGTACAGTCTTTACCATGGATATGGATAATATTTTGGCCCGGTTGTTCGTTCTGCAGTAGGCTGAATGTAATGAATTTTATTTTTTTCACATTGAGACTCAGAAGGTTGTGGTTAAGCCATATCTGGATATCCCTCAGTCCCTTTTCCGAGTTTTCAAATACCTCCAACCAGCTATTACCTATGAAAATGTGCTGTCTCGTCCGCATATGAGATGAGATGGCCTTCGAAGTTGTTGATGAAGCTTATACTGTTGATATAAACGAGAAATAATATAGGCCCCAAAACTGTTCCCTGTGGTACTCCTGTTCGAACTTCCATTGCTTCACTCAGGTTATTGTCAACTTTCAAATTTTGTGTCCTATGTGACAGATAGTCTTCTAGTATATCGAAAGTTGGGCCACGTATACCATATCCATGAAGTTTTGTTAATAGCATGTCGTGCTCTACAGTGTCGAATGCCTTGGCTAGTTCTAGAAATATGGCCAAGCATTTTTCTGATCTATCCAGGGCTTCAACAGTTTTTTTAACAAAATCAAGCACAGCATTTTCGGTGCTGGAATTACTAATGAAGCCGAATTGTCTGTCTGTCAGTATTTTTTTAGCGTTGAGGTAATTTGTAAGTCTGCTTTTTAGGGACTGTTCAAAGATTTTGGCAAAATTGTTTATGACAGATATTGGTCTATTATTCCCAATGCCGTCGCGCTTACCTGATGTATATATGGGGGTGATGATTGACTCTTTCCATTGGCGTGGTAGTTTACCATGTTTATAGACCATATTTATGATGTGAGCTAATGGAGATATAATGTATGAATGAATATTCTTAATGAGTTTCGAGGAAACGCCATCGGGACCCGATGAGCAGTTGGTTTTTAGTTTGGATATAATTTCTATCAGCTCATTTTGGGTTACGGGTTGTAGAAACATTGATTCCTGTTGCAGGTTATCTTTAAGGAAATGTTCTGGTAAGTTTTTGTTTTTTTTTAATGTTTTTTGCCATTTCAGTTCCAATATTAGTAAAGTAGTTGTTGAAATTATTAGGGTTATTATTTTTATCTAAGATTGGTTCTCCATTTTCATTTTTGAATGTTATGTTACTGATTTTAATTTTTGCTGAAGTATTTTTTTCAGTTATATCATTTATGATTTCCCACGTTTTCTTGCAATTTCCTTTCACTGTATCTAATTTTTCTTTGTAATATTGGTTTTTTGTTTGCTTGATTATATTATTCAATTGATTTCGGTATGATTTATATTCATTTTCTCTTTCTTGAGTGTTTTTAACTAATAATTTCTTTTTCAGTTGGTCCCGTTGCCGTATTGAGGTTATCAGACCAGTAGTGATCCATGGTTTGATTTTTTGATATTTTTTATATTGGACGTTATACGATTTGGATGCTGTGTTCAAATGGAGTTCTAGTTTTTCAATAAATTTGTTATAACAAAGCTGTATTTCATTTATATTCATTATTTCTTCCCATTTCACGCCTCTTAGTAATGTGTGTAATTTATTAAAATTTATAATTTTCCTCGTAGATGATTTGAGTTCATTTTCGGAAGATGATCCCATTATTCCCGATATTTCCAAGTATACTGGGTAGTGGTCAGTGATCTCGGTTTGAAATAATACAGGCGTCAGTAGAATGTTTTGATTATCATTATATTTACGAATGAATATATATGGTCTATTGTACTTTATGTGCCAGTTGTAATTCTGGTAGGCTTGTTAATATAGGAAAAGTATCCATTTTCAGCTAGGATATTAATGTATTCATTAGCAGAACAGGAAAATTCGTCCATTGAATTAATGTTTATGTCACCCATAAATATGTCTATATTATTTTTTTTCATTTGAGATATGTACAGTTTCCTATGTCTTTCAGATAAATTGGGGTATCAATAGAGGGTAGTTTATAGGATGCTGTTATTCCAATCTCCATATCTTCAACAATCATTGAAATTTGTATTAATTTAGTTTCTGTTCATGAAATTATTTCAACATTAGCAATAATATGATCCCCGATGTACGCCATAAGACCATCATTTTGATTTACATTTGAATTGTTGAAGTATGCTGAGTAACCTGGTATTGAATAATCACTTACCGACTCGACCTTTCATGTCTCTGATAAAATTATTATGTCTATATTGTTACGAACCTAGTAGTAGACAGAAAAATCATGAATCCTTCTGTTTGCCTTCTAGAAAACCATTAGAATGTACTAGAATCATTAAAGTTTATTCGAGGACTTAGTATGGAATGTTCTGTTGAAAGTTCTATAGCTTCTAGAATAATGTTATCCTATAAATACGATCAGATTTGCCAAGTTTGGGAAGTTTTTGAGTTTTGTTTACTTTTTAACATTTGACTGTTGTAACGTTAACAAGTGAAGTTTGAAGTATTTATTTGAACTGCAAAGTGTCAAACAGTGTTGTCAGTTGTATTATTTGTTCTGTGACAATAAAGGCGAGTTTATAAGTAAGTGTACCACTTATTGAACCTGAAAAACGCAACATTCGGTGGCAGCGGTGGGATAAGTGGTACTGAAGAAAGAAGAGTGGAGCAGATTTACAGTATTTGATGGTGAATACTAGAGCACAGAATTACGACGAGATGGCGACGTTAGACATAATCCAGTTTTTGAAGGAACAAGAAGCGAAAATAAAACTGGAACAAGAAGAGCTTCTCAAACAATTTGAAATACACAGAAAAAAAGATCAAAACAAACAAGAAGGGCTTTTACAACAATTTGAACTGCGCAGAAAACAAGAACAAGATGAACAAGAAGCTAGAAGAAGACAAGAACAAAAGGACTAAGAAGCTAGAAGAAGACAACATCAAGAGGAGCAAGAGGCGCGGTTAGTCCAACGGTTACAACAGCAGCATGTCGATCTCCTGCAACAGTTTAGTCACAGCCAACAGTGCTTTCAGAATGAAATCACCGAAAGAGTCCAGGAAGTCAGAGGTCGAAATTGAACTATCCAAAATGAATGAAGAAGTAAACAAGAAATTCAACGAAGAAGTGGATAGGATCAAGGAGAGGATAGAAACAATACACCTTCCACACAAGCGGGCACCCTCTGAGGAAATTTCTTCCACCAGTAAAAGGCAATTTTCACTGACATATCCAAGGCCTGCTCAAGCAAAAATTTTGAAGCCTCCAACATTTGATGGGCAATCTTCGTGGTCTATGTATCGACGTCAATTTGAGGCGGCAGCAAACGCAAACGGCTGGTCCGAGGAAGAAAAGGCCACTTCACTAGTTCTGTGTCTGCGAGGTCAAGCGTTAGAGATATTGCAGAATATCCCCGATAATAAGCAGAAGGAGTATTCTAGAATCGTGAAAGCTTTAGAGATAAGATATGGGCAGCAGTATCTTAAACAAGTGTTCCAGAGTCAGCTAAAAGTCACTGCAGGAATATGGAGCAGATGTGGAGCGACTCATTAATTTGGCCTATCCACAAGCACCGAAAGAGTTCATAGAACAAATTGGAGTGCAAACCTTCATCGACGGCCTAAGAGATCCTGACATGCAGCAAGCCCTTCGACTAGGACGTCTTCAGACCATAAGCGGGGTACTAATAGCATCATTGGAGTTCGAAGCGGCTAAAAATGCATCAAGAAATACGAGATCCAAGTTACGAGAAGTCAAATTCGTCGAAGATTCTTCTACGAGCGAGGCGCTGTTGAATAACTTATTAGACTCCATATCGGCATTGGATAAACAAATGACTTCTGAAGAAAATAAAAGGAGGCGCTGCTATAGCTGCGGAAAAACTGGTCATCTACAAAGAATCTACTGGGAAAGATCAAGGTCCAGAAGTCCATTGAGGGTAAAGACGACATCTACAAGCAATGAAGCGAGATCGAGATCCCCAAGCCCAAGAAAGGAACAACGTGGTCGTTTTATCAGAGGAGGATACAGGAGGTCACTCACGCCAGAAGGGAGACCTCGAACGCCTGAGAGAAGACTCTCTTCCAACCAGGAAAAACGAGAATTAGTTGGCACTAGGGGGCGTGTGTCGACTTTCAGTGTTCAAAGCCCCAAGATTCCTATCTCGACGTTGAAGAGAAATGCACAAAGTCTACTAGTCCAAGGCCAATTAGAAGATCGAAGATGAACCTTCACTATAGATACAGGAGCTTCCAGAACAGTTGTTCGTCCAGACCTCATACAAAAATCTGTAAAGCCGATAAAGAGGAATATGGTTTTGGAAACAGCTACGGGACAAACCTCACCAATCATTGGAGAGACGCTTGTACGCATCCAGATAGGCCCCATTACCATGGAACATTTGATGTTGGTTGCAGACATAAAGGATGAATGTGTTTTGGGTCTAGATATTATGGAGAAGAACGACTTTATCCTTAATGTCAGAAAGAAAATATTGCGGATCGGCAATGAAGAAATCTTCCTGAGCAGATACGAAGAAAAACTCCAACCAATGAAGATTTATGTTGAGGAAGACATCCATATTCCGAAAAACTCCGAAACCATTGTTATGGCTAGACTGGAAGGTGAACCTGGGGATTTGAGCACTGGAATAATTGAAAACGATGAATACCGTAACGATGGACTTCTAATTGCCCGATGTCTTGTGAACACGGAACAACAAATTCCTGTCAGGGTTGCCAATACTACAGATATCAAAGTTTTCCTGAGGAAAAACGACCAATTGGGCATCTGCAAACCCGTCACTCGAGTCATCAATTGTGAAAACCAAACTCGAACACTTCGAAGAAAAACTACCAACATCGATCAGAGAACAATCGAGAAAATGATGGAATCCACGGAACACCTATCTCTGGAAGAAAAACAGAAGGTCAAAGAGTTTCACGATAGTCATGGAGACATCTTCTCGACAGAAACTTCAACGGGACGTACCAATCTATTCCAACACCAAATCAACACCTGCGACGCCCAACCAATCCGACAAGCACCAAGGAGACTACCATTTGCCAAACAGAGAGAGGTAGTCAACATCATCAACGACATGCTGAGGGATGACGTAATTGAAGAATCCACAAGCCCGTGGTCCTCATCGGTAGTCTTAGTAATTAAAAAGGATGGATCAACCCGATTTTGCGTGGACTATCGACGATTGAATGACGTCACCATGAAGGACAGCTATCCATTGCCAAGAATCGATGACACGCTTAACTCACTATCTGGTTCAAAATGGTTTTCAACGTTGGATTTGAAAAGCGGTTACTGGCAAGTGGAAGTCCATCCCGATGACAGAGACAAGACAGCATTCTCTGCCGGACACGGGCTGTACCAATTCAAAGTTCTTCCGTTTGGATTATGTAACGCTCCTGCCACCTTTGAACGACTTATGGAACTAGTAATTAGGGGTTTGACATGGAAAACCAGCCTTGTCTACTTGGATGACGTAATGGAAATGGGAAAGACGTTTGACGAACATTTGAAAAATTTGGAAGAAGTATTTTTGAGGTTAGAAAACGCCAACCTACAGCTCAATCCAAAAAAATGCTGTTTATATAAAAAGGAAGTTAATTTCTTAGGCCATGTCATCTCGGCCGAAGGAATCAAGACCGATCCTGCGAAAATCGAGGCTGTTAGGAGTTGGCCACGTCCCAGAGACAAACACGAAGTAAGAAGTTTCTTGGGACTATGCACTTACTATCGAAAATTAGTACAGGATTTTGGAAAAATCGCCAAGCTACTCCATCGCTTGACTGAGAACAATGTTCAGTTTGATTGGAGTTCTGATTGTCGGCAGTCATTCACTGAACTGAAGAAGAAATTAACAACTGCACCTATTTTAACTTATCCACAAGAGAAAGGCACTTTCATTTTGGACTGTGATGCGTCTCAGCATGGTATTGAATCTGTTTTATCTCAGGAACAGGATGGCGAAGAGAAAGTTATAGGCTACTATAGTAAAACTCTGGGCAAAGCCGAAAAGAACTACTGTGTTACGAGAAAGGAACTTTTATCGATAGTCAAAGCCATTGAACATATTCACACCTACCTCTATGGCAGATGTTTTCTCGTGAGGACTGATCACAGCGCTCTGCAGTGGATAATGAACTTCAAGGAGCCTGAGGGTCAGGTTGCCAGATGGATAGAAATACTCCAACAATATGACTTCAAAATAATTCATCGTAGGGGCAGGAAACACAGCAATGCAGACACCTTATCAAGACGTCCATGCTTGGAGCAGGAATGCCGGTATTGTCAGAAACTTGAAAACAAAGAGGCCAACTTCTACAATGAAGAGCAGTGCAAGGAAATTTTGCAAGCCACTACCGTGAGAGTCGAGTCCGAAGAATATAATTTATGGACAACAGAAGAAATGAGGAAAAGTCAGAAGAAAGATAACAATCTGAAGTTAGTCCTAAGCTGGCTAAAAAATGGAGTAAGACCCGAGTGGCAGGAAGTATCCAAGTTTGGTGCAGTTGCCAAAGGATATTGGGCTCAGTGGGATTCCCTATGTCTTCGTGATGGCCTATTGCATCGCAGATGGGAGAGCCCAAATGGAGCAATCGTGGTGTACCAACTGGTGCTGCCAAAGGTTCATGTCAAAGATGTGCTTGAACAACTTCATAGTAGTCGTGCAGGTGGGCACTTCGGAATCAAGAGGACCCTAGCTAGAGTTCGAGATCGATTCTATTGGGTGAATTGCCGTCGAGATGTTGAAGAATGGTGTAAGAGATGTGATCTATGTTCTTCAAAGAAGGGACCGAAAGCCAGAAGTCGAGGAAAAATGGTCCAGTATCTTTCTGGTGAACCATTCGATCAGATACGATCAGATTTGCCAAGTTTGGGAAGTTTTTGAGTTTTGTTTACTTTTTAACATTTGACTGTTGTAACGTTACCAAGTAAAGTTTGAAGTATTTATTTGAACTGCAAAGTGTCAAACAGTATTGTCAGTTGTATTATTTGTTCTGTGACAATAAAGACGAGTTTATAAGTAAGTGTACCACTTATTGAACCTGAAAAACGCAACAATATGCTTATTTACTTCTTCTAAATAAATTCATTCATCAAAATTTTTGTTGATGCTTCTGATATTAAAATGGATAACGGCTAAGGTACTCCTCACATTATCCTTTTTATCAAAATATGATCGAAGATCACAATATTCCTGAGTTTCGATTTCCTTCTGATTATCTAACAGATCCAAAAATTCAATCATTCTGTATTGCAAGTGGGTGTGTGCTGGAAATCAAACTGAAAAGAGGTATTCGAGAAAATGTATATATGTATAATATAAGTAAACAGGATTTTTTGAGGATCCAAATTTGATCTAAATGATAAGAGATAATATTATGGATAAGTATAAAGAAACTATGATATGTTTTCTTGATGTGTAACAGGGTAACAGAGATTTCCCTAGTTCATAGTAATGAAATGTAAATATCATATTATCATCTATTAAGAAAGTTGAGTTATCATTAAGGCATCATTTAGTCTTCTACACCGAATAATTTATCAAAATCGTCAGTGGATTCCAAAATACAAATTATAATTGACAAAAATTTTTCCTTCGTTGGTCCAAACGTTTTGTAATGATGTTTTTTCTATAGCTTTATTAAGAATATTCAACCTAATACTTGTTAAATCTTTCCTTATAACTACCCCGGTCCCTTTCAATAACTTTATCTTGCTGTAGATTATTTGCTTCATTTCATAGGTTCCAAGTTTCATGAAAATTCCTCTTGTTTTTCCCCGGAATTCTGTACTCTTTCCAACTCTGTAGCATAATTCTATATCAGCACTTTTTAAGTTGATCGCCATTTTCACATTCAGGAATTTGATTATGTCATCTCTTAAATTTTCTCCCACACTTTCCTTGTAATTGAAGATTCTTAGTTTACTTTTCTTTAAACCTTGTTCCATATTGTCGTATTTCTTCTGCATCACGGTATTTTCATTCATTATTGTTTTTGTAATGCTCTCAAGATTGTTTATATGTTTCTCGTAATGTTGTTTCATATTCCTTATCTCCGTTTTTAGTTCGGTGACTGTTTCTTCTAACCATGACAGTTTTTTGTCAATAGATACCTTGACTGCCTCGGCCACACTATCAGTAATCGTTTTTAAGAATGTCTGGTCTCTCAGAAATTTGGACATAGCAGTGTTCACTGCAGATTTTATTTCATCTGTTATATCTCGTGTTAAAACCATTTTCCATCGATTTCACTTTTCACCAAACTATGATGATAGTTCCCTTTACAAGTACACAACTTTCCAGATATTTAGATCGTAATTTACACGTAGTTTATACTGTTTTCGAGGGAGCGTTTGAACACACGTCTACTCACAGGTTGCCATCGACTTCCAATACCATTCACAGTTGTTGGATGTCTTGGACGACGCTGGTATACGAGGGTTTCCACATAAATTCTTTGAAAGTTACTTGTCTCGTAGAAAACAGGTGTTGGGAATAGAGGGGAAATTTAGTACTGAAAATCCAGTGTTGATTGGGGTGCCTCAAGGAACTGTTTTGGAGCCAATAATATTTAATTCATATGTGATCTCACAACTCTACAGGTAAACTTATAGGATTCGCAGACGACACGTCCATAATATTAAAACATGGAAAGATTTGAAAAATTAAGTTGAGGGTGATTTGAAAGTTATATTTGACATTTTTAGTCAAAATATATTAATAGTTAGTCGTAATAAAACATACTTTGTTTCCTTCACTAGTTATAAAAATAATATACCTACTTTTAAGCAAATAACTGTCAAGAACATCGATATCTCCCTGAAAAAAGAAATTAAATATCTTGGGCTGAAACTAGATTTGAGATAGATTTCTCACTTGTCAGACGTTGCAAGGCATTGTGATTTTTAATACATAAATTTAAACATTTGGGAAAAATACTATATTTGCCAAATCTCAACACAGTATACTACGCCCTTGTTGTATCTCATCTAAGATATGGAATTCTTAGCTAGGGAGGAACAATGCCGAGTCATTTGGAAGAGGTTGAAATAGTAGAAAAAAACATTGAAAACTATTCATTTCAAAAAACTGAAATACAGCACGGAGCTTTTGTTTAAAGAAGCAAATGTAATGAGTCAGAGGCAACTGTATATCTTAGGTTTGGTAATTTATCACTTCCACTGACTTGCAAACAATTGACCATCATTATCAAACCAGAAATAAATGTAAAGACTTTATGCAAACAAATAGAGCTGAAAAACTATAAGAACCATGTACTTTCAATTCATGGAACCACGTTTATTTAAGTTTCATACCGAAATGTATGAAACCTATATCAGCAGTCTAAATTCACCATTCCTACTGAAAACCATATTCAAAAGGATCATAAAAAATGTCGATTCTAAAAATATTGATAAAATTCTTGAAATGAGAAAGACAAAATAACGTAAACACTGGAAAATTCACATATACATGATAAATATAAAAATGAAAAATTCTCAACCTTGATGGTCTTAATAGGGTGTACTGATCAAATTATATGTATCAGTAAATGATCTGCAAGAGATCTGCCTCACTTCATATGGAAAATAACATGGGAAATCGTCAAGGTCCATCGTGGTCATTTTTGATCCCTAAAAGGGATCCTTGCGGCACACCCATTTTCCAGGCCGTGACGCTCGAGCGCCATCCTCCACCAGCCGTCACACTTATGAAATTAGCCCACTATACATTTGTATTGCATTATGGTTAACAGTCCTCTCCAGGCTATGACGTCACACTACCCAATGCACAGCGACGCTGAGAGTGAGCAGCAACCCCCCGTATTTTGAATTTCCCGCCACCGATCATTAGTCATTCCACACTAGCATCGTGACAGTAGATATCTACTATATAGTTGAGGTATAAAAATTTGCGACGTCGAGACTGGCACTCAACCGCCTCGACCACGGAGTTCAACTTCCAAGAAGACGGATCTCAACCATTACAAGCATCCAACTACCGAAGTACCGTTATCCACTCGAAGGGTAGTCGACTTGTGAAAAAATATATATATTATCTTGTTAAACGCTGACCAGGCAGAGATATAGATATGTACCTACATCAAGTGGTGGAAATCGGCAAATCCCGCAAATCCGCTCTTAGAAGAATATACACACATACACACACACACACACAAATAAATACTATTATTCTCATGTTTTTTTTTGCTGGCCAATGTTTCTAAAGTAACCATCAGTGTGGCAACGAAAAAGGATTTCAACTTAAGATTTTTCAATACAGTTGAGATATTTAGAGAGAGACATTCTTATCACAGTGAGAGACTTCGCAAGATTTATATTTGAACTGAATATAGGTGTTTGCCATTGCTTATATTTCGTAAGGGATTCCCTCAGAAGATCTATTGAATATGTACGTGCCATAGAGAGGGTGACAGCTATCGTTCAATAGCCGAAACTTTACATCTGAAGTATTTCATAGTTTTAGTAAACTGTTGTTGAAATAAAAAAGAACATGCATAATTTTACATAGATGACGTGCAGAAAAAAAGAAACGCCACGAGAGCTTACCAATAGTTATGAAGAGACTTGTACAGTTATATCAAAAACTTTCGTGTAATATTATGAGAAAAAGACGCATTAGGTATTTCAACTTTCGAGAAAAAATGCAAACTTACCTGTATATTTTCTTTGTTCACATCAACATTTGTAAATCAGATTTTACGTCTGTGCTAGAATAATTCTAACAGTATCACTTCCATCCATGTTCTAACAACAGCTGATTTATAGGTATTGAAAAATAAAACATTTATTAGGTAATGTAGAATACCATCGGCTATATTTCATTGTAGGAAATTTTTTGTGAAATACTGTGTGATATCAAAATCAAGTTTGTTGAATAAAAAAAAATCACGGAATTGAATGAAAAAACATTTATAATAATGTAATATAAAAAATATACCAAATATATAATATATCATTTAAAAACATTAAAAAAAAACAAACATAAATTTTAAATGAATAAATATATACTAAGCAAACCCCTCCACTTCACAACTGAAAAAAAAAATAATAAGTGAATAGAAAAAAATTTTAAAATAAATCCGTTTTCAACGTTCATGAAAGTTTGTTTGCTTACCTAACATTGCACAAGGGTGGGGGTGTACCCGAGGCGGACCCTCCATCATATTATTATCTGCAAAAAATATGAAATTATAATTCCCTTGTACTTAGTAGTAAATCAAATCCAGAAGAATGCTCAGTTTCATAATAAGAAACACTAAACCCTTTAGAAACAGTAAAGTTATTATAATATTATCCAATTGATATGTGCTGAGTAAACTTAGTTTTGACTCATCAATTTGGAATCCTCAATATGCAGTTCACTTTAGTCGCATAGAAATTGTTCAGAATAAGTTCTTAAGATATCTATCATGCAAAACTAAGACCCCAATTATTGATAGTAATTATAAGTACATCCGAAATGAATTTAGGATTCTGAGCTTGACTGGTCGAAAGACAAAGAGCTATATTTAATTTAGTATTCATAATTACTAAAAATTCGCGCACCCTTTGATAATATCAGGTGTTCAACATTCCTTTTAGAAGAACTGCAGCAGGGTATAACTCTCCTCTAATAAGAGCTCAAAGAAATTACAACCAATACATAGACAGGGAAATAGAAATCATGAGTCAAGTATCTTTTGAAAAAAAAATAAAAAATTTAAACCAAGTTCTTAATCTTGTTCAATTAGGATAATTTTCTGAGTTTATAAGTTTTTTGGTATCAATATTATTGTGAGTTCACAAATTTAGATAGTTATCATAATATTATTATTTTCACATTATATTGATTTCTGAAATTATCACTAAGAGCGATTACATTGTGTATTTATCATAGTTATTAATTATATGTATTTCTATAATTAATATTTGCATTATGCTATATTATTTTATACTTATATAACATTATGTCTAGGTATATATGTATGGTCGTAGGTAATGGTACGTGGATACTGTTCTGGAATATTTATTCTGTTTGTATCACTCATTTCTGAATGAGTGTATAAATAAATAAATAATGATAACAATACTTTTTCAAACCTGCACTTTCCACTCATAACTGTATAGGTATTATTCAAAAAATACTTGTTTTTATGAGTTCAACTGGTGGCTCTTCCCGCAGCCACACCGGTTTTATAAGAAAACGCGTTCCTATCGGGGCAAATTTAAATTCGTCCGATTGGACTAAGTGAGTTACATTATTTTTTAGTTATTTATGTATATAATAACAATAAATTATTTTCTACCATAACAGCACCACATATTTTATTGATGAATTGAATGAATGAATGAATGGAAAATCATATTTTTACGATTTATGAAACCGCCCCCACTTCGTAAGGGCACATTTGTTTATTTATGTATCTTTCAATGAAGGATATACCGCCTCTCATTTCATTGTTTATGAATGATAAATTACTATGAATTCAGCGGATTATTATCTTGAACGCCTATTTGAAAAAATAGCTGCTACAATAATGAGAACGGCGGTAAAATTAAGATGGTTCGGAAGAAACCAATTTCTTAGCCTCAGGAAGACGGGCTATGTATCTCACTTTAACTCAAGGTTTTCTTCTATATCTGTCTTTATTGTCGATTCGATTCGTTCAAGGTTTAATCACATATTATATATAGACATTTGGAGGGTAAAGTAACGCATTTCTCAGTAATGGTGTTCCTCGTGGATAAGGTTTTTGGATAGTAAAAATGTATGATTAATTTTATTGTGAGCAGCTGACCAAGTGTGTCTACATGGCTTGATACATAGAGCTCATTCAAGTGTACTTTTTTACCCCAAAAAAAAGTATACTTTTTTTGTGGTAAAAAGTGGTACGTTTTTGCTCGAAGAGAGATACCTAAATTTGACATGGTACACGTATTGCATAAAAGTTGAGTGAAATTTCAGTAACACTGAAATTTTCCACTCAGCCACTCAGAAATTTCACTCAATTTCAATTTCCCATGCTTTTCTTATGGGTCGTAAAAATTCAGTGAAAATTCAGTGAAAGCTGAGTGAATGAATTCAGTCCCACTGAATCACTCAGCCACTGAAAAATTACCACTTCACCATGTCAATTTTGGACTATTTTTTCAGACCAAAAAAAGAGCATAATTTTCGTGCAATTTTTTTTACAAAAAAAGTGAATTGCAGATAAATGACTGATGCAAACATTCGGATTTTGACTGGGGTGGAATATGAATTAAACTCGAATTCAAGGATCATAAGAATTCTATCATTATAGAATGGCGATGGGTAAATTCGTCTTAGTTTGTCAATCAGTTCGATTCGGTAAATCATATCATTCAGACTAGAAACATCAGACGAATCACTCGAATCTGTGGAATACTGAGTGTCCTTATCAGCAAAGTCATCGACAGATGAGATAGCCTTGGAGTCATTTGTCAGGAATTTTGGCAAGTCTTCAACCTGATCGTTTTCATCATATGTTTCCATGTTTTCAATGTCTGACCGTGTTTCACCGATGTTCGATACGTTCCCTGAACTGAACACCTGATTTCTCATATTCGATGACTCATTTTGGTTAGTTTTTTGCCGACGTTTTCTCAATTTGTTACTGTTTTTTACTATCAATTCTGATTGATCATGTTCATCCGGTGTTTCCTTGTGTTTGATAGTAGGTTCATCATCAGACTGCTTATATATTTTATATTGGTAGAATTAAATTTTTTTCTTTCTAATGACTGCAGCTATTTTCATGATTTTTTGAGTTCTGTGATCGAACATATGGTTCCGGGAAATGTCTGACTCTACCAAATTGGTGCAGGTGTTGGGTTCATTCCGTGATTTGGTCAGTAGATGTTCCGTGCTTGACTCATTTTGAATTTTGATGAGTTTTCCATGTTTTCTCAGATTATGTTTTCTGACACTATCTGATCTTGTAAAGTTTCGTATACAGTGTGGACAACTGAAAAATATATCAACATGAGTATTCATGTGACGTTTCAAACTGTTCTGCCACTTGAACTCAGAGAAACAATACTGGCAAGTATACATCTTCATGAGATGAATAGTACGATGTTTACAGTAGGACGACTGGATGACAACTGAGTTTTCTTCATACATCACTTCTATTTATAACCTGCTTCATTTTGATTATCAAAAATAAAGAAACCCCTTCCCCCTCCACTTTTCGAATTCTACAGCTTAGTAAAATAAAATGACCGCTACCAAAACATCATACTGAAACCGACAAACTTCACACGAGATAACTAAAGCTAACTTCATACAGGTTTGCCAACTACTTCGTACACAGCTGCCAAGCCAGAACCGCCAGAGTGTTGTCAGTTTGTATAGAGCCGATCGAGCCGCCATAGAGTTGTCAGAGTTCGTATAGAGCCGCCAGAGCCGCCATAGAGTTGACAGAGTTCGTATAGAGCCGCCAGAGCCGCCATAGAGTTGCCAGAGTTCGTATAGAGCCGCCAGAGCCGCATTAAGGTTGCCAGAGTTCGTATAGAACCGCCAGAGCCGCCAGTGACTGTTTGAGTCGCCATATTAGTCATCTGAGTCACCAAAGTCGTCATTAAAGCCGCCGCCCTAGCCACCTGATCCGTCAATATATCCCCTAGAACTGCCGAGAACCAACCAGAGAGAGCTGTCATCGATGACAGAGTCCTTCACTGAGTGAAGGACTCTGCCATCTGCGTGCGTCTGCCAGCGAAAATTCACACTGCAAAAGTCCTTATCAAGAATATTTAAGGGTATGTTGTGTATTTCTGTCATCGACTCCATTACAGCCTTGAATGTTCGAGTGACAAAATACATTACAGATTCTTTGAAGAACCATAAAGTCTCGAAAAAGAATAATGACGTTTGAATGGCTAACAGATGGTGCTGCTTTCCCCACCAGAACGGAGAGTGTTAGGGGACATTAGTAGGTTGACAGATGGCGCTGATATTCCCACCAGAACGGAGAGTGACAGGTGGCATCAAGCAACTGACAGATGATGCTGATGTTCCTCCAGAACCAAGAGCGTCAGGCGTCTTTAGCGGAGTGAGATATGACACCTCACCAGCAGTTTGGCTGTCATCACTACCACCGACAGATGGCGCTGATGTTCCTTCACAAGGATGAGTGGGCAGATGAAACTCCGCCTACAGTTTGGGTATCATCATCACCACCACCGACAGTTGGCGCTGATGTTGCTCCAGAAGAACGACAAGTGAAAGGTGACATGAGCAGCAAAGTGACCACAAATGCCATAAACATAGACTCACAGAATGAACTGAGTGTATTGTTTATGCCATGTGGACACTTGGTGTGCTGCTCACAGTGCGCTATCAGGTGCGATACATGCGTAGTTTGTAGATCGTCCATCAATACTTTTATGAAAATATATATATCTTAGAATATTTTTGATTTTAATTTTGTTACTCGAAAATACCCTTCCCCATTTTTTTTGCTTAAAAAAACATGTAAATTTTTATGCAAAAAAGTATCACATTTTTGATTGAATTATTCATCATATTTTGCTTCAAAAAACATGCTCATTTTTTATGCAAAAAAGCAGCACATTTTTTATTGAGTCATTCTTCCAATTTTGGTGCAAAAACGTGCTCGTTTTTGATGCAAAAAAGTGACACTTTTTTCTATAAAAAAAAAACACCCAAAATTGACATGGTGGAAGGATTTCAGTAAAGTATTTTCAGTGAATTTTGAGTCACTCAGCATTCACTCAGCTGTCACTCGGCATTTACTCAGCTTTTTCCACCATGTCAATTTTCGGTCATTTTTTTTATAAAAAAAATTGCCATTTTCCCATAAGAATACATGTATTTTTGAATGAAAAAAGTGACACCATTATTGACATGGTGGTAAAAGCTCAGTGAAGCATTTTCAGTGAAAGCTGAGTGGCTGAGTGATTCATTCAGCTTTCACTCAGCTTTTTCCACCATGTCAATAAAAGTGTTACTTTTTAGGGCAAAATCAGGCACTTTTTTTGCATAAAAAAGTGCCAGTTTTTTGCATTATAAAAGTTAAATTTTTTGCATAGAAAAAGTGACAGTTTTTGCATAAAAAAAGTTACAGTTTTTGCACAAAAAAGTGACAGTTTTTGCATAAAAAAAAGTGACAGTATTTGCATAAAAAATTACACTTTCTTAAATAAAAAAGTGGTACTTTTTCACCTAAAAAAAGAGGCACTTTCTTGCACTAATTTTTTTTTTGCCGCCAGTGACTGTTTGAGTCGCCATATTAGTCATCTGGGTCACCAAAGTCGTCATTAAAGCCGCCGCCAGAGCCACCTGATCCGTCTGAGCTATCGATATATCCCCTAGAACTGTCGATAACCAACCAGAGAGAGCTGTCACCGTCTCCAAGACTCATCGAGAGCTGTCGAGCACCGCCAAGAGTAGTATAGGTATGTGTATCAAATGAGCATTATATTTCAAAAAATGTTTGCGTGAATTCTATGACGCAAAGTGTTTATAGAACAATTAGTGATACATAACAGGATGATAGATGATGATGATAGATGGCGACACCATTTCAACTTAAGAAAGACTCATAACATATTTTTATTTTTAAAATATTCACACTGGATGGCGCTGTGAGGTTATGTGAGGAATTCAAATGCATGCATATTCGATTTCATTAGATTTCTCATGCTATAATTAAGTATTCACGAGGGGTGAAAAATTCACATATTTTCCGCTATTATTCTGTGGAGCGGATACCCTGAGTAACAGTTTTCCCTTCCCCCACTCCTTCTCTCATTACCCTTTCCTCACTCCTCCCCCTCATCACCCCTCCCCCCACTACTTTACCCCCACTCCTAAAATCCTACGACCGTGATGACCCGAGGTTATAAATAGAGGCGCTCTACTGAATTTTTTCATTCTGTAACAGTTCGTCGAAGTGTGCAGACGTGTCTACAGAGTTCCTGCAGCGATACACACATTTTCAAGATTTTGATCCTGATCATCATGCCTTTGATCAGCGAACTGTTAAAGCATGTAGCAGCTCTCCTGGGCATCAAATCTGCCACGTACGATGAGGATATAGCCAAAGAGGGGTGCCAAAAGACTCCATAAGGAAAAAATGCCAAGTCCGTAGGGGAGAAACAAAAACTCATTGCCTGTCTCAATATCATCAAGTCTTTGAGAGCTTTGAGAGTGATGCAGAAGAAGGGTGCCGGGCTGAAGGTAAGAAAAGAAACAGCAAAAATGAGGGTTCATTGGGATGATTCCATGGCAGCTTTCGATTCTCGAATCCGCACTGGAATCATCACCAACCTCAAGCATAAGGACCCGTCAGCTTTCATGACAGACTGTAGAGCATTATTTAAGAGAAGAATCCAGAACGCGCTCAAGAAGGAAAAGTCTGTTAAAGTGAACGCAGTATTTGGTGGAGAGTTTGAAGTTATCAAGGGAGCTAGTGTACTGAAGGAGTATAAGTATTTCACTACCGCTAACTCCCCGATTTACCAGGATACCGATATCAATGAATGGTTTGATGAAAAAGTCTTGAAGCCAATATTGTCGAATTGGAGGACTTCCAACAGCAGGACAGTGGATGGACGCTGAAACAGATCATCAACCTAGGCATCAACATCAATAAATTCACCGCACAACTTGGTTCTTCATACATAGAGCTACCAAGTTTCATTGCCAAAAAGAAAGCTTGCATCAACATCAAAAATCAAGATGATGCTTATTTTGCTTGGGCGGTCGTTTCGGCTCTATACCCAGTTAAATCAGGAAAAAATAAAGACAGAACATCATCATACCCCCACTATTCCGAGGTGCTTAAATTGAAAGGAGTTCATTTTCCAATGATCATGAGACAAATTCCTCACTTCGAGAAGCAGAACGACATCTACATCAACGTATACATTCTTGAAAAGAGGAATAAATCATTTGTGACACTTCCTACGTTTCTTAGTAAAGACAAGAAAGCTCGCCACGTCAACCTTCTTCTCCTCCAAGATGACTATGATGATACTCCTCGTCGTTACCACTTCTGCTACATCAAAGATCTCTCCCGCTTAGTGTCACGTCAATTAAGCAGAGAACATGGTAAAAAATTCTTCTGCGATCGGTGTCTTCACTACTTTAGATCTCAGGAAAAGTTAAATATCCATATAGAGGATTGCGGGAAATAAAATGACACTGCAATTAGGATGCCGCATGGTGAGAAAGCCTTCTTGAAATTCAAAAACTTCAAGAATAAAGAGAAGGTACCCTTCGTTGTTTATGCTGACATGGAAAGTATCTTGAAGCGCACAACTGATGATAATAAGTACCAGGAGCATATTCCGGCAGCTGTTGGATATTTCATGAAGTGTTCCTATAATGACAGTCTCTCGTTCTATCGTTCATATCGAGGACCTGATTGCATGCAATGGTTTGCACTGGAGCTCAAGCAGTTGGCTGAAGATATGGAAACAGTTTTTTGGTGCCCCTTCGACATCGATATGACTCCTGCACAAGAGGCTGATTTCCATAAAGCCACCCACTGCCACATATGCGAAAAACCGTTTGGATCTACAGACAAAAAGGTACGTGACCACCGGCACCTTATCCCCACCAATAACTACAGGGGGGCTGCGCACGAAGACTGCAATTTATCGTATCAAGACAGTCACGTAGTTCCCGTTGTATTCCACAACCTCAGCGGTTATGACGCTCATTTTGTCATTGCCGACATAGCTGCCAAGATGAAGGGTGCTATCGATATACTGCCTATCACCAAGGAAAACTACATTTCCTTCACCAAACACGTAGATGAAAACACGATACAGTTTCGATTCATTGACAGCGTCCGTTTCATGAACTCATCCCTGGACAAATTGGTGTCTCACTTGACAGACGAAGACTTCAGCTTGCTAACGAAGAAAGATGTCATGCCTTGTGATTACGTGGATTCTTTCAAACGTTTCGATGAAGTCACTTTGCCACCTATCAACGAGTTTTACAATATATTGGAAGAAAAACCATGTCCCAATCGTTTGTATCAACGTGCACAACTAGTCTGGAATAAATTCGAATGCTGTAACTTGGGAGTTTACATCGATCTCTATATGAAGACGGACATACTTCTATTGGCTGATGTTTTTGAGCAATTCAGAAACAGCTGTCACAACACCTATGAACATGACCCAAGTCATTATTTTACGCTGCCAGGTTTCACGTGGGACGCTATGTTGAAGTACACCAAACAAGAATTGGAGCTCTTGACTGATATTGATATGTTCCTGTTTGTGGAGAAAGGCATACGAGGTGGATTGAGTCAAGTTTGTGCAAAGAAGCGCTCTCATGTAAATAATAAATACCTGTATAACTACGATTCAACTAAACCAGAGACCTATTTGATGTATTATGACATCAATAACCAGTATGGGTGGAGCATGAGTCAACATCTCCCTAACGGTGGCTTTGAATGGTCTGACACCAACATCGATGTAACCGCCATCCCGGATGATGCTGAAGAAGGCTACATACTCGAAGTCGACTTGGAATATCCCGTACACCTCCACGACAAACACAAAGATTTGCCTTTCTATGCTGAACACATTAATCCCAAGACAGGCAAACCTCCGACAAGTCCCTCACAATTAACAAAGTTAATGGCTACTCTACATTCCAAGGAGAAATATGTTATCCATTACCGAGCATTGAAGATGTCTTCGAACAACGGAGTGGTTTTAACTAAAATCCATAGGGTTTTGAAATTCAAACAATCACCCTGGCTGAAATCCTACATCGATCTGAACACCCAACTACGCACCCGGGCGAGGACCGACTTTGAGAAGAACTTGTTCAAACTCATGAACAATGCAGTCTTTGGTGGGTTCAGTCTTAATTCATATTAAAAATTAATACTTATGATATTATGGATAGTAATTATTGATATTATTATCATTTCAACACACATACACACTCGATAGTTATGAACATTCAGCTATATTTTCATAAAAAAAACATCTGATATTTCTTTAATTTCTAAACCCAAACATTGTGTTATAAATTACACCTATTTCAACGATTCATAATATGAATAGTAATAATAATAATTGTTCAAATTTGCTTGTGGATCTACTTAACTCACATATATTTTCATATTAAAATATCAATGACCTGTTTCATGACTATTACTAAGAAACAAATATTACATTTTTTTGCTGTTTGATTGACTGCTGCCTTTGTTCTTTATAGAATTTTTTCAATCCAATAATAATAATTATTATTATTATGAAATACTCAAAACGGTTTTGTTCCAGGAGAAACGATGGAAAACATCAGGAAGCGGCTCAACGTTCGTCTCCTAACTGAGTGGACTGGCAGGTATGGTGCTGAATCCTATATTTCCAAGCCGGAGTTCAAAAACTGTACCATTTTCAATGAAAACTTGGTTGCTTGAGGTAGCTGGAGGTTGTGCTGAACAAACCAATCTATGTGGGAATGTCTATTCTGGATTTGGCCAAGACTACACTCTACGACTTCCATTATGGATATATGACTGAAACATACGGTGAAGGATGCAGCATTCTTTATACGGATACTGATAGCTCGATCTATGAACTTGCTCAAGATCCGTATGAAGTTATGAAGAGAGACTGTCATACTCGTTTCGATACTTTCGATTATCCAAGCGATTACCAATATGGAATACCTCGAGTCAACAAAAAAATTATTGGACTGATGAACGATGAAATTAATGGGGTGCCAATGACTGATTTCGTGGGCCTGCGCTCGAAGTAATACACCTTCAAAGTTTTAACGACGGAGGACAAAACTAGCGCTCTAGAGAAAAGGCTCAGAAACGAAGAATACGATGACGTGGAGATCCAGAACATTTTGAAAAATTACGGAGTGACGAAAAAAGCTAAGTGATTGAAGAAATGTGCAGTGGACAATCATATAACATTTGAGGATTTTATTGACTGCCTGGAATCCACTGTAGTGAAAACTGTCCCACAAAACCTCATTCGATCTGCTAAACATCAGGTGTTTTCAATCACCCAAGAGAAAATAGCTCTCAGCTTCCTGGATGATAAAAGACATTCTCTCGCCAATACCTTCTAAACTCTTCCTTTGGGGCATTATTCCATCATGGATATAGATGTGTGAATATTTGATTTTTTTTGTATGAATGTACATAATTTAGTACATATAATATGCATAATTTAGTTTGAAATAGTGTTGAGTGTATTTAAATAACCATTCTTGAATGTATATATTTGCAGTATGATATGATATAATCTAATATCTGTAAGGGAAAGTAGTTGTTTTAGATATAATTTTCCACAGTGTATGTGGAGAGATGGGTAAAAATTATTTTCATTTAATTGCTACTCTCCAAATGAACACCTCTCAATTTTTTATATTAATAGTGATTCAATTTTCATTCTGAAATAACTACGTATCCCAAATTGAGTACATCTTTTGTATTTACATGACAATAAATGTTGTTTTATTAAATTCTGTGTTTTATTTCTATTCAACAAACTTGATTGTGATATCATACAGTATTTCACAAAAAATTTCCTACAATGAAATATATCGTATTCTACATTACCTAATAAATGTTTTATTTTTTAATACGTATAAATCAGCTGTTGTTAGAACATGGACGGAAGTGATACTGTTAGAATTATCCTAGCCCGGAAGTAAAATCTGATTTACAAATGTTGATGTAAACAAAGAAAATATACAGGTAAGTTTCCCTATTTTCTCGAAAGTTGAAATACCTAATGCGGCTTTTTCTCATAATATTAAACGCCATTTTTTGATATAACTGTAAGTCTCTTCATAACCATTTACAGTTTACTAAAACTACGAAATAATTCAGATGTAAAGTTTCGGCTATTGAACGATAGGTGTCACCCCCTGTATGGCACATACATATTCAATAAATCTTCTGTGGGAATCCCTTACGAAATATAAGCAATAGCAAACACCTATATTCAGTTCAAATATAATTCTTGCGAAGTCTCTCACTGTGATAAGAATGTCTCTCTTTAAATATCTCAACTGTATTGAAAAATCTTAAGTTGAAATCATTTTTCGTTGCCACACTGATGGTTACTTTAGAAACATTGGCCAGCAAAAAAAAAAACATGAGAATAATAGTATTTATTTGTGTGTGTGTGTGTGTGTGTGTGTGTGTATGTGTGTATATTCTTCTAAGAGCGGAATTGCGGGATTTGCCGATTTCCACCACTTGATGTAGGTACATATTCCTAAATTGTTTCTTAGGATAATAATAAAGTACTACTACTACTACTATTATTATGTGAGCTCGGTTGGTAATTGAATTATATAATCAAGCGTTCAGACATTTCATATACCGCGACATATTTCTCTCCTGATGCCCTGAATAGGTATCCTTCGTACCATAATTAATCAGATCTTTTTGTTAAGTGTTAAACACATAATTCAATTTTGTTTACGTATTTCCATCACGGAGACGGCTCATCATAAGTTCATATCTATATCTCTGCCTGGTCAGCGTTTAACAAGATAATATATATATTTTTTCACAAGTAGACTACCCTTCGAGTGGATAACGGTACTTCGGTAGTTGGATGCTTGTAATGGTTGAGATCCGTCTTCTTGGCAGTTGAACTCCGTGGTCGAGGCGGTTGAGTGCCAGTCTCGTGTGCCAGGGGTCGTGAGCTTGAATCCTCGACGTCGCAAATTTTTATACCTCAACTATATAGTAGATATCTACTGTCACTATGCTTGTGTGGAATGACTAATGATCGGTGGCGGGAAATTCAAAATACGGGAGGTTGCTGCTCACTCTCAGCGTCGCTGTGCATTTTGTAGTGTGACGTCATAGCCTGGAGAGGACTGTTAACCATAATGCAATACAAATGTGTTAATGGGTTAATTTCATAAGTGTGACGGCTGGTGGAGGATGGCGCTCGAGCGTCACGGCCTGGAAAATGAGTGTGCCGCAAGGATCCCTTTTAGGGATCAAAAATGACCACGATGGACCTTGACGATTTCCCATGTTATTTTCCATATGAAATGAGGCAGATCTCTTGCAGATCATTTACTTGTATCTACATTCAAATGTTTAATGTAACCCTATCCATACTGTTTGTTTAGTTGAGTAACTCTTTTTATCGTGCTGTCCTATATATTTCTGTATTGTTCAAACTGAATAAACGTTATTATTATTATTTATCATTATTATACTTTATGTGGATTTTTTTTCAAGTATTTCTATTATGTAATGCAATCATTCAACATTTTGTAATAGGCCTTCAATTTTCTGATCAAAATGATTGCTAGGTAAGTATGACCCAGGACTTCATTCAATTTAATTCCATTTTTAAGGGAATATCTTATTGTAATCAATAGGGAAACTAATACAAAGTACAAAAACTTTCCTGCTCAATATCAACACGGACATTGCAACACATTTGTAAGATATTCGTGAAACGGTTCACAAGAAGAACACTATTGCTAATCATTACAGACAGTTTGTGTGTCACCAATATGTGGACTGAAGGATTGTGAAAGAAATGACCATTTCATTTTTGTTATAAACTGTATGACGTAAACGATGTTCATTTCTTTTCTTTTCAATTCAGATATGTGACGACCATATTCAGTAAAAACTACAGTCTTCTGATTTTTTTTAAATGAGCATATAATGAAGGCTTTCACGGCCGGAAGTAGAATCCTGAGGTATGGTTTCCAGGCTTTGAGGCCGTGGTCGGTTCACCTCCGTGGAGGTGGTTCCAGTGGAAAATTAGAATGGAAATTAATATACTGACCATTTTTGCGAAATATTTAAAAATTTACCCCACCCGCCATTGATCAATTTCCTGGCCAACCCGCACATTGTAAAAGAATGAAAATTTATTAATATTTCAAATGAAACACTTAGTTAATCATATTTTAGTAAAGCTATTTTTTTGTAGTAAAACTGCACTGAACTAATTTTTCCAATTTATTTAAAACACTACTTAAACAATTATTCATTAAAACATTGACTTCACTAACTTTAAATTTATTTCTACTGTGGCTATCTGCGAACTCTAGAACTGAATTTATAAATCTCTGTGACTGTCTCTGACTATGACTATCCTGCCATCTAATACCCAGTGGCTTATATACTAGTATTTACAGTTCTCGGCCATTCGAGCCTTTTGGGCGACTTTTTAGATGTCCCCAGAACCTTCGTTAGAAAGTTCGCGATTCTTCCACATGATTTATGTGTTTGTCAGTGGAAAACTTGTTTACATTTCGAGTTAATTGGATGATCAAGGCTGGTCTCGAGGCCGGTCTCGAAATCGTTACATTCTTAAAAACGTTTCGTCCTGAAATGTAATTTTTTGAGTGTAGAGATATCTGCAAGATTGTCCATATCTGCACCTGGACGTTCGATGGAAGTAACACTCCACAGTCTTCGGGATGGGTTGAGGGAGATGGTTGCAGCACACCAGAATCTTGACGCAGCTGGATCTGAATATGGTCTCCAACATGCTCCTTATATCTCTCCAGTCTAGCCCATCAATCCAACAGCCTAATTTTGGGATTGTCAGGTCCACAAGATTCTGGTCCAACATCATGTCTCTTAATCTGGTGAGACTCTTCCAGACATCTTCATAAGACGGCTTATCTCGAGAAAGCTTCTTGGTAAGCAAATAATAGTTTTTTCTCTTACCCTTCCTCAGCAATATAAATATTGACATTGAAAAAAAAAAATAATACTACTCACCATATTCTGTAATTTATCGAAGGCGTTCGATTGTGTAGATCATGCCATCCTTTTGGAGAAATTACTTCACTATGGTATTCGTGGCACTTCATATAACTGGATTAAATGATATTTGGAAAAACACAGAGTATACGTGGAAGTTCAATCACAGAACCATACTCATCTTTCAAAGGTTCGATCTGCTTTAGGAGTTTTGAAACATGGTGTACCCCAGGGATCAATATCAGGACCCACGCTGTTTTTGATATACACGAATGACCTGGTGCAGAGCTTTCCAACAATGTCCTTTTTTCTATTTGTGGATGATACAAGTATTCTTAAATCAAATAAAAATCTAGATGAATTGGTATCAAACACAGAAAACACGATGAATGACATTCTAGACTGGTTCACAGCAAACGAACTCCTGATCAATTTCAATAAAACATTCAGTATGATTATTCACCCACATAAACAATGCGAACAACATGAAATTGTCACAAAAGATGGAGTATTGAAGCCAACTACAGAAACCAAATTCTTAGGATACATTCTTGATGAGAAGTTAGACTGGAGGATGCATATAACAGCAATGAACAAAAAGCAATCCAGTGCCATATATGCAATAAATACTATTAAAAACAAAGTTTGCTACAATATAGCAAAGATTGTATATTACAGTTATTTCCAGAGCAAAATCTCTTACTTCGATACCGTCTTGGGAAATTCAATCGATAGCACCTCAACACTAATTTTACAAAAAAGAGCTATTCGTGCTCTTTCGGGACTACAGAGGTAACAATCATGTAGAGAACACTTTCTTAATTTGAAAATATTTACCCTAATCAATATGTACATATTCAAAGTTGTCATAGCTGCATTCAAAAGAAACGAAATTTCACAAAATTCTCTGACATTTATAATGACAACACTCGTAACAAAGATAATTTCGTGATACCATCATTCAATTACGAAGTGAATCGAAAGGGACCATCATATATAGGGATAAAAATACTTAACAAACTACCTTACTCTTTCGAAAATATAACTTCAGTAAACAAATTCAAAAAACTATTGAAAAAATTCCTCCAAACTAAGTATACTTTATATACTCTGAATGAATTTTTTGACGACTCACTTCAATAATTTTTACCTTCAAATGGAAAACTAATGAAAATATACTATAACCTTTCTTTCTCGCGTGCTCTATGGGCGAAACTTGTCATTATCAAATCAAATATGTATTTAATATTCTAATGAATGTATGATTAGTTTTTTTGGGAAATTAAATTTGTCTTGTCTTGTAGCACCCCTCCAACTTCCGGGTTCTGTTCCCGCACTTCCTGGAGTCGAGCGAACTTCTTGGAGAATACTACGGCAATGCTTCTGGACATTTGGAGATCTTCTGCCACACAGGGAGCTAACGCGTGATCGGCAGGCACCTTGAAAAGATCTCGTGACTCCTCTCGGGTTACCCCGTATTAAACCTTCTTTCCGTTTGAGTACAGGGACATGAACCTCTGAAACGTCATTTCATCCTCCGGTGGTCTGAAGGTACGGACTTCGTCGTGGTTTCCGGCGTAAGGGGACAACCTATTGAAGTGGACTACCCTAGGTTTTCCTCGTGGTGGCTTATGTATTCGGTAGACGAGGTCGTTTAGCCTTTTCACGATCTTATATGGACCTTCCCACGAGTTCCGTAGCTTCAGTGATAGTTCTCGGCGACGTTTAAGGTTGTACAGCCAGACAATGTCACCTATCTGATATCCACCAGCATCGGCCCTGATGTCTTAGGTCTCCTTCATTCTGTCGCTGGCACTCTGGATGTTCAAACGGACTCGTTCATGAATGTCGTCCTTCTTCTGTCATAGTTTGCTGACGTAGTCATCTCCCGCAGTGTCTTGTCCTAGTGGTGTCCCAAACTTCAGGTCGCAGCTCTCGGCCCATAATAACACTAGCCGGTTGACTCGTAAACTGCGGAACGATAAGCCATCAGGAACAAATGGAGATACTGGTCCCAATCCTTCTGGTGGTCAGAAACTAGCTAGGACAGGTAGCGGTTGTTCGTCTTATTCATCCGCTCCACCATTCCATCGGACTGCGGATGTATAGCTTTGGTCATCGTCATCGATGTTCAACATCTGACACACCTCCTGGAACAGGATCGACTCGAAATTCCTGCCTTGATCCGAATGCAGCTCTAACGGAACGACGAATCGACAAATCCACTCCTTTACTAAGACATCGGCAATGGTGATGGCTTCTTGATTGGGTAGGGCATAGGCTTCGTCCCACTTGCTGAAATAATTCATCGCCACAAGGATATACTTATTCCCGTAATCAGATTGGGGTAACGGACCAGCGATGTCAATGGCGATCCTTTCAAATGGGCTGCCCAAATTGTACTGGCGCATCAGAGCCTTAGGTCTTGTTCGAGGCCCATTTGCTGGCAGCGCATGCAGCACATTTTCTGCACTAGTCCTTGACCTCAGCTTGGCAGTCGGCTCAGTGAAATCGTTGCCTCAGTTTCTGGAGGGTCTTCGTCATTCCCAGATGTCCTCCAGTGATCCCATCATGGATTTATTGGAGTACTTCCTATCTTCTGCTCCTGAGAACTACTATCTGACGCCTTTCTTCCCCGCCATCGTCCGACTCCAACGCACTCTTCAGAACTCCATTATCCATGATGAGGGAGTTCCATTGGGACCAGTATGATTTAACGACTGGAGAACAACTGGCTATTTCCTGCCACGACGGTCTTCGATCACTCTTCTTCCAGCCGATGACTAAACCAAGATCTGGATCTTTCTCTTGGTCTTTCTGGATCTTGTTGTCATTCCAGTTATCATCCACCGCCGTAGTTCTACAGAGCGTTGCCTCTTTCTCCTCTGCTCGTCGGCAGTGCGAACAGTCATCTGGGCATGGTCTTCGTGACAGGGCATCTGCATTCTTATGGCTGGTCCCCGCTCGATGTTCGATCTCAAAGTCGAATTCCTGGAGCCTCTCAATCCATCGTGCTACTTGACCCTCGGGGTTCTTGAACTGTAAGAGCCATTTGAGAGCTGCATGGTCAGTTCTCAGCAGGAATCTTCGTCTGTACACGTACTTGTAGAAATGCCCTACTCCCTTAACCACGGCCAACAGCTCCCGCCTGGTGACACAGTAATTGCGCTCCGATTTACTCAAGGTCTTACTGAAATAACCGATGACCTTCTCGTGTCTTTCTTGGATCTGAGACAGAACAGCTCCGAGTCCCACATTGCTTGCGTCCGTACCCAAAATAAATTTTCCATCCGGAAGAGTATAGCTCAGAATTGGTGCGTTGATCAATGCTCCTTTCAGCTTCCTGAACGAGTCTTGGTATTCTTCAGACCACTGGAACTTTGTTTGCTCTTCTGTAAGCCTGGTCAGTGGTTTAGCGATGTTAGCAAATCCCAGCACGTATCGGCGATAGTAAGTGCAGGCCAAGAAAACTTCGAAGCTGGTGTATGTCTTTCGGAAAGGGACATTCCTTAACAGCTTTGGTTTACTGTTCCTCTACTGCCACTCCTTTTCCAGAGACAACGTTGCTGAGATATCGTACTTCTTTTTGGAACAGATGACACTTCTAGGGGCTCAATTTCAGTACGGAGCTTCTCAGCCACTGGAATACCTCTTCCAAGTTTTTCACGTGGTCGTTGAATGATTTGCCGACCACAATAATGTCGTCTAGATACACCAGACAGGTCTTCCATGATAATCCTTTCAAAACCGTCTCCATCAATCTTTCGAAAGTGGCTGGAGCATTGCAGAGGCCAAATGGCATAACGGTGAACTGCCACAAACCTGAATAGATGGTGAAAGCTGTTCTCGATTCTCCTGAGCCAGTTCTACCTGTCAGTATCCATTCTTCAAATCAAGGGTCGAAAAAATCGTTGAACCGGCTAACGTGTCTAAGGTGTCGTCTATCCTTGGAAGAGGGTAGCTCTCTTTTTAGTCACGTTGTTCAGTTGACGATAGTCAACGCAAAAGCGTATTGATCCGCCTTTCTTCTTCACCAACACGACTGGAGAGGACCAGGGACTGTCGGATGGTTTGACGACTCCCTCCATATCGCAGAATATTTTGTCAGCCTCTTCTTTCTTGGTAAGGGGAAGTCGTTTGTCGGATCAGTCGAGCATTCTCAGTGTCGGTTTTATGCTGAACCACTTTTGTTCTACCACCTCTGCCCAATCCGGTATCGAAGATGTCCTGATACTGACTAATTCTCTTAGTTTGGGCTGCTGTGCTTCAACCAACTTCTTCAATTCTGCTGGAAATTTACTGGCTTGGCTAACAGTGCCGCGTACACTCTTAATGACAGAGGAAATTGACGAGCAGTGCCCCAAAATTTTTCCTTTCTTCAAAGTCATCGGGTAATAATTGACATTCATTACCCTTACCGGCACAAATTTATCAACTCTCAACAAAGTCTTTCCTAGTGCGATTCCTCGTCCAATTTTCTCATCATGGAGCTTGGGATCAAACATCACCATATTTCCATTGCTCGCACCCCCATCCAAGCGAGACTACAAAATGGTTTCAGCCCTCTCCGGTACGCTCACATCTTCAGCCAGCAGAACACGAATTATTTCTTCACTCCTCCCGTGAAGCACCAACTCTTCTCCATTCACTCGTAGGACGCCGTCTCTGGAATTCAACTCGAATCCTCTGGAGTTCATGATGTCCATCCCTATGATTGCATCATCCTCGATATCCGCTACTAGAGCCCGGTGTTTCAGTTCAGCTTCTTTGAATGTTGAGCATTCCAGCACATTGTTTTCTCTCAGGCAGGACTTCCTTTATTAATTTTCTCCTGACAGCCTCGATATTAGCGGGCTCCTGTGTATCTTCCTCAATCATCCGGACTCTACTCTGGCGTTTGCAGGATTGTTTTACTGCTTCAAATTCCAGAGCGCGTGCTAATGCATCTACGAGATGTGCGGGGCGAGCTAGGTTAGGGCTTGTCGGGTTTCTTAGTCACGGAGTCCATCCAAAATTGCCTGAACCGCTAGTCGCTCCATAACATTTTCCGGTATAGCTGGGTACGCAAGACGAACCAGGATTGCAATATCGGCTTCAAATTCTTTCAAGGATTCACTTGATTTCTGGCATCGATTCTTCAGCTGTGAATGGTACACGTGTTCTAGGTGGGCCTGACCGTACCGTAGTTCTAGATGTTTAATCAGCTGTTCATAGTCTTCCTGTTGTTGGGCGGTGAGGGTCTGTTAAATGTTTGTGGCATCGCCACGCAATGCCAGTGACAATGCTAAAGCTTTTTCTCCAGCATTCCATCCATTTGCTTTGGCAGCGGCTTCGAATTGTCGGCGGTAGTTTGCCCATGGAGTATTTCCGTCGAACTGAGGCGGTTTCAGTGCGAGTTTTCCAGGTTCAGCACTAATCTTGAAATCTTTCATTTCTCTTTGGACCCAATCTAAGTCCAAACTCGAGTCCAGCATTGAGTTCCTCTTTCATACTATTTGAATTTTCGAGAAGTTCTTCTTTCAAGCTGACAGAACTTTCTAGAAATTTTTTTTTCCTCGAGTTTATTCATAATAGAGCTCAAATCTATTCCAGAAACTTCGATCAAAAATGTTTCGGGGTCTTCTCCTTCTTCAATCAATCCATCTGAAAGTCTTTTCTGGAGTACGACTTTCTTTCCAGTTGTTTCTAACTCACGCTCCTCTAACTCTTTCTTTAATTCACTAACTTTAAGGTCAACTAGATGAACTCTCCTCGGGAACATTTTGTCTCTTATTGTCTTTACCGAGATATCAGTCTATTATTTATTTCACACACAGTTTTCAGTTTATTTTCCCGCAACGCGCAAAACTCTCAACTACGCAGACACAATAATGTTCAATGGGCCACTAGTCTATTAGGCGCGATAAACGTCTATCAGTTTTTCAACGCGGCGAACACTTTAACACTTTTTTATTTCAAACATCCGCACTTCTGACGCAAATTGTAGTAAAACTGCACTAAACTAATTTTTCTAATTTATTTAGAACACTTCTTAAAAAATTATTCACTAAAACATTGACTTCACTAACTTTAAATTTATTTCTACTGTGGCTATCTATCTGCAAACTCTCGAACTGAATTTATAAATCTCTGTGACTGTCTCTGACTATGACTATCCTGCCATCTAATACCCAGTGGCTTCAATACTAGTATTAACAGTTCTCGAGCCTTTCGGGCGACTTCTTAGATGTCTCCAGAACCTTCGTTAGAAAGTTCGCGATTATTCCACGTTATTTAAGTGTTTGTCAGCAGAGAACTTGTTTATATTTCGAGTTAATTGGATAATCAGGGCCGGTCTCGAAATCGATACATTATGTTCATACAACATGCCACTAAAATTTGTAACTTCGACATTGGATAATTTTATTGAAAATTCCACACCAACAATTTACCATGCAACCACATCGATTTTCTGAAAATGTTTTCTGCAAAACTATTTTCAATAGAAAATACACATTCCTACTATTGAGGGTGGGCCAGAGAATAGCAGAATTTATTTCGTAATAACAATAAATGAAAAAACCGTCAATACGTAAAATCAATAAAATGGAAAATTGATCATTCATCAGAACAACTTTTTATAAGACTTAAATTTCAATATAGCAAGATGAAAGGTATAAACTGATTTATAATCGAAAAAGAAATTCTTTTAGAACCGATAAAGCATCACACTCGATTCAGTTACTCAGTATGATTTTTTCATTCTAACCTTGTTACAAAATGTACTATGTCTACAGGTTACCCTGGATATGCCTATACTGGAAACTTCTTGTCTTTAGATACGCGGTTATACAGTGTGGCTTTTAATAGCCCCCCCTGTTAAATTTTGAAACCTTATGGAGGAAATCACCGATACTACTTTTTTAAATAAAACACATTGTGATTGCTCGATAGATGGCAAGGGAGGGGCATTTCAATTGGCATGGGGAGTCATTTGTCACATCGTTAAAAAGATAATTCAATTCTCTTTTCAACCATCTAAATTTTTTCGAATTTCGTGACACTTGAGCTCTATGATTTTTCAAATTTTTAAGTTGATATGCCCCCTGACGCCATCTATGAAGCAATTTCAATGTGTTCTATTTCAAAACGTAGTATCGGTTATACCCTTCAAACGTTTTTTAAAAGTTTGTACGTCATACTGTTTAGATGTTAATAAGGGGGGCTATCAAAAGCCGCAGTGTATCCCCACATCTGTGGGTACTAACTTCTGTCGATTTTAGTAATACGAACTAAAGTGAAATTCGGAGTTTGAAATGTTCTGTATCTAATAAAGTATATTCATTGATGATAAAGTTTACGGAAATAAACTTTTTGGACATAAAAATATAGATACATGAATTGCGTGGGTAGGCAATGACTTTATTGATATCAAAATTCAGTTGGAAATTATTCCAAAGTGTTTGACTAATATTTTGGTTTGAAATTTTCCTAATCTTCCTCGTTCTTGATTTGATAACCGAAAATTCTCTTTCAGTTCTACACGAGTTTTTCAAAAAATAATTCCTTTTTTTCAAAAACTGGTTTTCTCCAAAAATGTTTGGTTATAATTCAAGCACTAGGAAGATTATAAATAAGGTTTTTTAGATGATTGTTTAGAAAAGGGTCAAAATTTGATTGAATCAATTCCGTCTATTTTGCTAAAATTTGTGGCATACAAGTTTGGTGTATTTTCAGATATCCGTAAGGCATTTCTGCAAATAGTCTTCATGAGAGATGTATTACTGATGTGAATCGTCTTGTTGATGGGAATTTACAGTGATTGGTGTACGAATAGTTCGGTAGTTTTTCTTTTGCTCTCTACATGCACTGTGCAATGTTAAAGGAAAATGTTCAAAATCTCTTTTGATCTAAAATTGAAAACGATTTTCAGTGACAAAAAGATTCTGAAGGGGGGTATGTTTCCGTTGGTTTAAAATTGAGTTGCTATGCCTCGGACAAGGCAGCACCTTGTCACCATAGTCTATAAGCTTTATCAAATCACAGTGGTTCCTCTATTTGTCCACAACAACATATTTATCCACTGAAAAACTGGCAGATATGATTTCTGTATAGTTAAATGTCTACTGCCACCAAGAATTGTAAATAATAAATATCCATACAGAGAAGAGGACAACCAAAATATACTTGAAATATGTTGAGCTCATGAAAAAACACTGTGATTGTACTTACGGAAGAAAAGTAGATGACTGTTATGTTGATGACAATAGAGGATTCTCAGATATTAACAAGACAAATATTACAACAAACTGATATTGTACAATTAATAGTAGGTACCCTTAGTTTTGCGAAAACATAAAACGACATACTGCATTAAAAAAATGTAGGAATTATTAAATGATAATTTTGAAGAAAAATACGTTTTGTGAATAGGCTCAGTAATACATTTTTCAGAGTGGGAATTGTTTTGATGATATTCTACTCTCTTATGATGCACAATTTCCATCATCATTCCACCCCATTGTCACAAACACACACAAGTGGGTTCATCAATGTATGCTGCTGAGTAATTGAAAGTTTTGTAGCATATGTTTGAAATGAAAAAGTAACTGAACAGAGAATATGGTACATGCATGTTGCAGCATTTAATAAATTTTCTCGTTGATAAGTCGATCTTGCTGAACTAGATAATCAGTTTTTATGTGCGGGAAAATTAATTTTAATTATTATATCGTTACCTATACGTCACTATTATAATGCATATTAAATGAATCAAAAAAATTCCGTCAAAGCAAAGTTTGCAGTATTGAAATGCTAATGGACGGGTAAGTATTCCGAATGAGATGATAACGTGCATGTGAATAGGACATCAGATAATTTATGGAATAACCTCCATAAAAAAACAAGTATAATATTCTCAATGAAATAAATATGTGGAAATCAAAGCTACTTTTTTTCCATTCGAACATTTAGATAAGTGTTTTGAGATAGTGATTTATTCGGTATTTTGTACCTGCGCCATGAGTATTCACATTTGAGTTGATATGACAATGAGTTTTCTTTCATTCAACCACACAGTATACCGTGTGACACAGACTCATGGTGCACGCCCTTTTCTCCTTTGTCTCTGTAGCTATATTTCTAAAATTTGAAACATTGAATATGCTCACTATAGTGCAATTTTAAACATATTTGGAAAAAAATCCAAATTCTGTTTTTTCTGGAAATGCCATCAACTTTCGATTTTCAAAAGGGATATCCTGTATATTATTACATTTTTGAAATCTGCATAGTTTTCTGAATCCAATGATACATCATAGTTGATATTTCATTCGTCAGAACACCCATTTTATTTTTCGATGTAGAGAGCGATGAACTCCCTAAAATTATTCCAAATGATCAAAATAATGCTACACCTAATAGGAGTCGTATTTTGTGGCAATCTTGGAGAGTCATTGTTGTGAGACATTCAGTAGCGGTACGAACAATTGGGACTTACCTGGAAGGTCATTTATTTTTCTGGAGCTCAGAAACTCGTGCCTACCAACAAGATTGGTAAATGTAGGATCATCAGTTATTGGCAGATGACTGCAAACATTATTAGACTCTGGTTTTTCCAGGAGTAGCCCAAAGGGACCGTGATAAATGCCACATAGTGGCTAGTTTATTTATTTTAACTATTGTGTTGCGTGTTATATGCAGAGTTCGTTTTTCGTGAATCTTATGCAAACAAGTATTTATTCCCTACATAAATCATAGTCAGTGTTCGATCATGGTTGTTTTGACTAGATACTAAGTGAATTAAATTCGTCGTTCTTGGATAAAGGTTACATGACTGCTAAAATAACTTTATCTTCGAACTATTCTCTCGAGAATTTTCCCAACTTTTTAGGCGACTAATAAATTTTGCCTACGATTTTTTTTTTTGGAATTTTTTACTTATTTCCGAATATTATTATATAGATTTATATTTCTACCGGGTACTCGTTATTTTTATTTCACTAATCCAGGTTGTCAAGTAAGCCTTTATGGTTTAGTGATTTGATGTCTTGCGAGGGGTGTATGTCGGTTTTTATGATTTCATTTAAAAATATTCGAGAAATTTACAATTGGCGTCCATAATTTACTGGAGAGGACGTAAGAATGTACCAAGTATTGTGCTACTCTCAATCTGCTGATTAGAATCCAATATAAATTCGGTAAAATTTGAGTGTCATGTTGGAAATATTTGCTCTCAATATCTTCCTGGATAGCTTTTGGGTTTTAAGATAAAACAGAATAATTCTGAGAAAATTATTAGGTTAACATTTAATAGGAAAATCAAATACAATTCTAATTTATTTCAAAATAAAAAAAAAAACATCAACGCCTTGCTGTTATTTCCTCTTCCTGGAAACGCCATGTTCTCTATCCGATATAATCAGGATGATTCGGAAATATTTAACACTCCAGTATTTTGTTGGTGCTATTCTTGTGTTTTTCATATTGATAATCATTTGTAATTTCGTTGTTCATCAATAATATCAGTTTTCTCAAAATCAAACTTGTAAGAGTTTTTTCCAAAGATGTATTTGTTGTATTTAAGAGATCTTCTGTCATTGTCATCAGCAAGATCATAAAATAAAACCAAAAGAATAAACTCAAATGGTAAGATTTCCAAGTTATAAGACAAGCAAAGATACTAGGATCCTAAAACCAGAACATGCATTAAAATAAAGACCTCATCGCATTACTCACAATGAAATTTCCTTTAAATATAACTCGACTTGTTTCAATTGATATACTACGCATTTGTGTACTCTACGACTTGATCACTTTGAACAGAGATAAGAGAATTCATTACACAAAAATATTTCATCAGCCTCATTTTCAATGTAAATTGTCCCTTTTCGTGTAGCGATATTTTCAAACCGATTTGAATTTTTAATATATCGGTACATCTAGTCATGTAACGCTCTTTTTTCAATAACATACATCAAAATCCCATTAACAATGATTCAAACTCATAGGATACCAGCAATAAAAATAATACTGAACTCAATAAATCCAAGCACTCTCATAAAAGATAAGCGAGGAACGAAAGCTCTCGTCTTTAAATATACTGTAGTTCTCACAGCCGTACCGCTACAAACGCATGAGATAATAAATAAGGTCGATAACTATTGCCGAGCCCCCGTTTAATGAATGACGAAAAGCATAATTCAATCATATTCTGCTCCTTGATAATAATAGTCAACGATTTTCTAGAAGACATTCCAACGATATTGCCATATAACGAATAACAACAGTGAAGTTTAAAATATTTACGCTCGTAATCTGACCACTTGCCACAAACCAGCTAATTTCGCATGTGAAGTAGACAACAGTTAATGACATTTTCGGATCATCGCTGGAACCTCAACACTCTTGTCACTAATTCCAGTTGTTTTCTTCACTGGCCTTGCAGATATAATAATGATGATAATAATAATACTCCCTCATAAGAACTCATAGAGTTTACCCAAAGGCATAGCCGTGGCGCTCCGGGGCGATTAACTGATGTTTCCGGTGGTGTATTCACTTTTCAGCTGTATGAAAACCCGGAAAACCTACAGCACCACCCCGGGTGGTCGGTGCGCACTTCAAGCTAGCACCAGACGTCGAGATTGGCATCTACCTAGGCTACCTAAAGAGACCCGTGTACTCGGGAAAAAAGATTCCGTACCGGAGCCTCGAACGTCTGTCTGATGCGAGCCAGAAGTTCCACTGCTAGTTACCTTACCCACTGAGCAACCGACCACCAATGATGATGAGTATCAGGATAGCTGTATTTTTTCTACAGTATGTTCAATCACTTATATAGCTTATTGGATATGACAGGGTGGGCAAAAGATTTTCTCCAATAGGATCTTTATTCGCGAATCAAATCAATGCATTCAAAGTGCCGCAACAATTGTCAGTAGCAAATGTGAAGTGAAAGGAACAACTGCTCTTTCAATGAAATTTGCTATTTGTTGTTAAGTAATTTGACTTCATCTGTTAGGTTATTCTGACCAATAACTTCTAGAAACATGTTTTTTATTTTGGTTGATTATCAAAGGTCTATTAAATACGTTTTTCACATTTTTTAAAGAAATTTTGTATTGTATTATAAACGATTATAGACTAATATTTTTTAACTCGATCTAATTGCGGCATATCGAGCCGGAATTGCAAAAAAAGGAATTATTTTCAATGAACTTTCTTTCATATTTCTTGTGACATATACGCCGAAAAATTTGTAGAACTATTTCCGGCCCACCAATTTCTTGACCGAAATAGAAAAAATAAGACTTTTATTAATGAATTTTAAACTGTTTTCAAACAAAGATTAAGTGGAAAAAATAAGGCAACCATTTTTTCAATTAAAGTAGTAGAATGAAAAATGTTTATATATGTTTTTGATGTTGGTTGGTTTATAAAGGTCTATTAAATTTAATTTTCTCTTTTTATAGCAGACTTGGTGGAAAAAATGCTGTAAATTACAAAACTGAAATAGACTTCGATCAAATTGCGGCGTATTGAGCCGAAATTGCAAAAAAACGAAATTATTTTCAATTGTTGTTTATGTTGTTTTGAAGAAAAGAAAAACATTGTTCTCGAATTTTTGTGACGTATATGATTCGAAAAATATATAAAACTATTCACGGACCACAAGTTTTATAACAGAAATAAGATAAATTTGTCTCATTTATTACCCAGTTTTCACGAACCACAAGTTTTATAACAGAAATAAGATAAATTCGTCTCCTTTATTACCCACGTTTGAAGAGTGTTTACCAAAGTTGACCAACTAGTTGTTTAATAAAAATTGTAGAATTAGTTTATGGTCTTGATTTTGGTCATATTTTTCAGATTTTATATATGATTTTTGAAGTAAAAGATTGTTGCAATTAGCTCATTAGGTATTTGGTCACATGCTGTACAGTATCCGATCAAATTGTGTGGGGCATTGAACAACTGATACTACCCTGGAGGACTTGCTTCACCTCAAGACCTTGTTAGAGTCCTAACAGAGTAGGTACCTAATCTTCAGAAGGAGCATGATTGAGGGAGACTTCCTCAGCCTCTTCTTCGTTGCATAACCATTGCCTGTGTCACATCAGATCATCACGTGGATACAACTGCGGCACCTCCAGTAACCGGAAGCATGCAGTCACCTATTTACCATAACATGGATGACCTCAAACTATATGATAGGGAGAAAAGGATCTACATCAATCATCAAAAGATAGCGGAGGGTACACTCATGCTATCGGAATTGAATTCGGAATCAACAAATATGCCACAGATGATCTCTAAAGAGGACAATGCGAGTCATATGGAGATGATCGAGCAGCGACAACTTAACGTAAAATTGCAAAATGATGCTTCTTAGATAGATAGATATGAGAGCTTTGGAGACAAAAATATTCCTAATGGTTAGAAAAATAATAATTCATTTAAGTATGAAACATGAATGAATGAATCCACAGCATACACATGAAACATAAAAAAAGTGAAATGGTTATCTGTAAACGTGAAAACATAAACATCACATAATCAGCCCTAGGTTGTATCACTTCCGTTAAAAATAAAGTCAACGTTATTCGCCATTTCCGATATTCTGCTATGATTGGTAATAGCAAAATAAGGGAAATGGCGAACAACGGTGACGTTATTTTGAACGGAAGTGATACAGCATAGGGCTGAATATACTATGAGCATATAGTGAGTCATATGAATTATAATTGTATGTATGAATATAAAAACTAGATTCACATGAATCCTGTTTTGCTCTTCATTTTCAATAATTTCTGTAGTGAAACTTTTCCATTTGGAGTGAGTTATCACAAATTCAATCATCATTATGTTGAAAACGATTATGTGATGTTTAGAATTAGTCGAGGAATATTAGACGATAAAACGTCCAAAGTTCGGACTCCGAGCTAGTTGCACCGATTCTTATATATTTTTTTTGATCGCTTCGAAAGTGAATTTGAAACAAAGTTTACCATCTGAGAAAACTTCCTTTTTTTTACTTCTGTAAAAAATGGATTAATGGTTTAATCGCATTAAAAGTGAAGTTGAGGAACTAAAATAAGCGTAATATGATGATTTTTTATTTTTAAACAAGTTTAGGCCCTATACTACAGGTCAATTACGTAGCGGCCATTACATTTCCACCCAGGTATGCGACCTTAGGAGTATTTCAGGGTGAGCGAGTCGAGCGCCGCAGCTGCTCTCGGCTGTGACGCTTTTGAGGTGGGTGTCAAGACGATGAAAAAAATGGACAAAGCAAATTTCAAGGAAGTGAAATTGCCTAGACAAGATAAAGTCGTTCCACTCTTGGCTGTACACAGCAAAATGAAGATCCACGATGAAACCGTTCCAATTGATCCTTTACTGCTGTAAACGGATCTGCGTCTCGAAAAAATCAGATGAAGAGTTAAAAAATTCTCTACAGTTTGAGCTGGCTCCTTATCCACTGTTTCTTTTTGATGAAGCAGGAATGCGGAAAACTAAAAAAATCGACATTTTTTTATCTGTTCCCATCATTATAAATAAATATCAAAAATATCGAACTACCCGTCTTTATCATTGATGGAGGGATGCTTCTGTACCGCGTTAACTGGCAACCAGAGGAAAAGTTTGGGAATATCTGCGGAGCTTACATAAGATACCTGAAAAATTATCACGGGAACAATATCGTCGTTGTTTTTGATGGCTATGATAAAGACGGAACGAAATCTGTAGAGAGGAATCGCCGGTGCCTGAAATATGCTTCAGTGGATTGTATTTTTGAAACGGATATGGCACTAAAAATCACACAAGACAAATTTTTGGCCAACACTAATAATAAATCGCGGCACATTTCAATGTTGAGGAAATTCCTGACGGCAGAGCACATTCTGTCTCATCAAGCTGAAAGCGATGCAGATACGTTGATCGTTACGACAGCGATCAACGTGGTTGGAGAAAATGTGGTTATTATAGCTGAGGACATAGATGTGTTAATTATTCTGGCCGCTCTCACGCCTGACAGTAAGGACATTTATTATTCAAAACCAGAAAAGGGAAAAATAGAGCAGAAAGTGTTCTCTTCGAAGGGCTTGAAAAACAAATTCCCCGCTGCCAAGAACATCTACTTTTTATACACGCGCTGACAGGATGCGACACGACGTCAGCTTTTTATAATGAAGGCAAAAATAATTTCTTAAAGGTTTTTGAAAAGAGAGCAGATTTTCATGCCCTAGCTGAGGTATTCAAGACAGAAAATCCGGACATCCAAAATCTCCTTCGTGCGGGGATTACATGCATTCTTGCGTTATATGGAACTCTAAAATAAAAAAAATCGCTGAACGAATTCAGGTGTGTATTTAAATATAATTTACTTTGAAAAGTGATGACATTGTGATCTAATCAAATTTATTTCAACATCTCAACCTAGGTACGAGACTTTCATAAAAGCGAGAGCGAAAAATACGAGAGCGACGCAGTTGCACGGTTTGCCCCCGACCGAACACACATCAGCCGAGCATATCAAGAGGGTGTATCTCCAGGTACAACTTTGGATCGGAAATAAAATATCTCCAACGGAGTGGGGTTGGAGTTATGATCGACAGTTTCTGAGGCCTGCCTCTATGCAGCAGCAACCGGCCCCAAAATATCCTAAAAACTATTTTCTGCTACTGTCAGAAGGGATGTGGGCCAGCTCGTGGTTGCAGAAAAAGTGGAGTATACTGCACCGGAGTGTGTGGTGCATGCAGTGGATCAAGCTGCATGAATACAGCACCGGTCATTAGAACGGACTCAATTGACAACGATATTGACAATATCCAGTGAGAGAAGTATTTTTGAATGAATATAATTTCTGCTGCATGACTATATGAAAAACAGATTTAATTTTTTATGTGCTCAACCGATATATTCCAAATCCAGCTAGCTAATTTTGAAACCATTGATTCATTCCGAATCCAGTCTATATACAATAAATGGTAATTTTTGGCTGATATCTCAGAGCATTTCCAGATTATTGTTATACATACCCTTTAGAGATGTAGGTATGTTGCCAACCTTACTCTTTCCTCTAACACTGTAACAGAAGGGATTCCATTGCTGACGTTGGTGTCGTGTGAACAGCTCATATCACCGCAAATCACGCCTGTTTCCATAATCCATTTTTTCAGCCTTTGCGACAACATAGAAATAAGGACGAATAACTGAATTGAAAATAGGAACTGATACAAAAAGGTGCCTAAGAGTTCAAGTTGCACAAGTATTTCTTCAAGCCCAATTTCAGATCAAAGAATCCATCAGGTTCGGTATCAATTGATTACCCGCATATAAATTGTAATCGGCTTAGTGAGCAACTTATTTCCGTTTCCGTATTTTTCGTAATTCACTTTTTTCGATGATATAACGATGGAAAATGAAATTATACAGGGTGACAACGAAATTATTGACCATAGCATCATGCAGTTGTTTTTCAAGTCATATTTTAGAAATTTGAATCAAAGATATAGTTTTTCAATGACATATCACAAGTTTATGTTTATTTTCACAATGGCAAATACATGAAATAGCAAATTAACGAAGCATTTCTGATGAATTTTTTCAATTAATATTGAAGTGTAGGTTAGTAGCTACAGGTGAATACTTGACAAACTACGCCTCTTGTTTTAATTTTCAGTTAAAAAATAATTAAACTTGCCCTCTTTATTACAGATAAATAAATAACAGTTTACATAAAAAAATTATTTTTCAAAAACCTAACCCAAACCTATCCCAAAAATATTCGTGGGGTGTACACAACAACTCAGCTTTATCACAATCTGATGGCATGAGAACGAATGCATAAAAATGAAGGTAGATGAGTAGGCTTTGAAAACAAATTGTAATTGGTTGGTTCTCAAAAAGTTTAATTTTGTATTCCTGTTGATGTCTGTAAAAATTTTCCTTTCTTCCTGTTTTGTTGTTAAGCTCAATTGTTTTCCATCATAAGCTATGGTTTATCCACGAGAGCATCAAATTGACATGTTTACCATAAAACTCAAATATGTGTAATTGAGAGCGAATTCCAAACCAAACTCTGGTCTGATGGCAGCATAAGTTTAACATCATATCATTATACTGCTTATAATATTATTAAAAAATACTTCTTAGGGTGAGCGACGAAGGAAAGGGTTTGCTTTGGTGTGAGCTTGGAATAGAACCAGAGATATTCCTTGCACTCGGACCCTAGCGATTTATTACAGGGTGATCAATGCAATAAATCTCGTGAAAGTTCCAGTAAAGCACGGTTTTATATGTTTCTAACTCAATAATCACCATCACTTATACGAAAATAATTTTGGAGTCGCCTAAATTGTTGTAATTGGTTCTGGGAAAATTATAATATCAATATAATTCAATTAGAATATTTGAATTAATGAATATCTTCACTTTCCTGTTTTTCAGTGAATCTGTTTAAAGGAGGAAAATTGTTTAAAATAATAATAATAATAGTATAAAGGATTTATTCACTCATATGACAATATAAACATAATAACGATACAATACATTAAAATATAAGTAGTATAAAAAAATATGAATATAAGAATATTTCGGTAAGTACTATACATGTTTCGAGAAGCTGTTGTTAGTTGAATGAAAATATAAAATATACACACATCACACATACAAAATCCATACACACAATCTTCACACATACAATAATAGACATAACAATCAATGAATATACAACAGTATGATACAACTAAAATAACAAAACAGTGGATTCATTCTACAGTACCTTGTCAAGTTTCAGTCAATAGAATCCCGTGTCTCAATGATTATTTAATTGAAGATAAAAACAAGAGGCGTAATGTATCAAGCATTATTATGTTAAAACTTCAATGTTAATTCTGATACCGTTGCATTTCCTATTCACTGGTTGAAAAAATTCGAGAAAAAGGATGTCATCTGATAAAATTAATGAAATGAATCCTGAATTTCAACAAGGTTCATCAAAAAGTAATGATATTTTTTATTTATTTGCTATTTTATAAGGTTGCGTGATGGAAACTGTGCCACCATATTGATTTCAGTAAAAATGTTTTCTGAGCCGCAATTTTGAAAACAAATGCCTCCTTGTTATATGTCATTGAAAAGGACATTTTTGCTTCATGGAATGGCGTAAACATATCTACAGGATTCTATTGAAAAAAAAAATTGACCAATCTCTATTTCTGGTGAAACGGGAAGTGGTATTCAATTGTATTCTAATAGAAATTATTGGTTTTGAAGAACTATATCTTTTATCCAATTGCCAAAAGAATAATTAAAAAACAACTTAATGACGTTCTGGCCAATGATAACGATAATTATACTTTGTTTTTCAACGAAGAAAGTAGTAGCTCCAAATGGTAAGAAATATATACAAATACTCTTGTGATTTTCTCGGTCGGGATGCAGATGGCTCCATGTCGTCCTACCCATCCTAGCACTGATGAGAGGCCGGCACTTCGAAACTTATTCGTAGATAGTGACCCCGTCCAAGTCAGATAGGAACCCCGCTGTTTCATTTAATAAACACTAGCAAGGAAGTATACTTGTCGTACAAGCGCATGCAAGGTTAGATTTCGGATAGGTGACAGATATACTTCGACAGATAAGTTTAGTTAATGTTCTCGACAGTGCTTGGGATTATACGTTGAAAGGTAACGCTATTATTGCTGTAAGGGTGAATCAAAACAAAAGATGATAGAACAAAAAAAAGGTCTTGCCTATTTCTTACTATTCAAGAAAAATTCTGTTTCAGGAGCTTCCAACTCTTGAAACTAAATATATTATGATATGACAGCTTATTATAGTTATATTTTCGTAGAACTCTAACTGCATTGTTCACAAAACTCTCTTCACTCAATAAGAAATTGCCTAGTAACTATTTGTCGATATTATTTGAAAACCAGTTCTTGATAAATAAAATTTCACTCCATCCATTTGTTACTAATAACTATCCTCTGGAAGTTGAGCTTCTTTCAATTATTGAGTTTCAAGCTATGTGTACTTCAAATATAATACTATAGTTTTTACTGGGTATCGGAGTTCCAGTTCACCTGTGCTCGAATAAGGACTGTTATGTGCTTCTCTCGATAATCCATCCGAGTATATTTTCAAGTGACATAGCCTAACTATAATCAATATTTGTACATCAACAAAAACGACAAATAGTGTTAGGAATCGTTTTTTCCACCAGATTTAACCTTCATAAATTTTGTGAAATGCCTGATACGTCTCAACAGTGGATGTAGCCGTTCGTTTAGTCTGCTTGGAATGTTCGAATGTGTGAAACATGTATGGCAGGTAATCAGTTGCCCTTGAATATTACACATTTTAACGCGATTATGTCGCAATTGGGAGCTTTAACTAGCGCCATATCCTTATGCAATACAAAAATCGCAGAAATGAACAATCTCATTTTGAATCATTCCACCGAAATATGACTTTTACGTGACGAGAATAACTTGTTGAAACAGAAAATGTCAGCAGTTGAAGTTAGGTTGAATAATTCATGTTCTTATCAGTATACCGAAGAAATGTTCAATGAAAGTGAAGAACGCCGCAAGCGTTCCAAAAATGACATGATATCTGGTCTCCCTGAAGTTTCCCCTGAATTGGATACTAGTAATGCTCGTGATATGATAAAATCATTTGTACCAGATTCAACTGGCTCTATCCAATCCACTCTTCGTATTGGCAGAACTGATGAATTGAATCAAACGCCTAGACTTCTCAAAGTTTTTATGCAATCATCTGACGATGCCCTGAAAATTCTCAAAAATAAACGTTTACTCTCCAGGAGATCTCATCCCTCTATCAAAATAAGTTCTGATGCTACTCCTCAACAAATTAAATATTTGAAAAAACTCAGAGAAGAACTCGAATCAAGACAACGTAATGGTGAACCGAATCTAACTACAAGATATATGAACAATATCCCAAGGATTGTAACAACTTTGTCAAACAAAAATGTGAAGCGCGGACAAGAAGAAGATGATTCACCGAAACGTAACTCGTTTGTGAAAACTCCGAAAAATGTATCTTCTCTTCAAGATACCAACAACTAGCAACCACTGGAAATAATATTTTGGAACTCTCAAGGTTACAAAAATATCGAATATTATTGTTGTGAACATACTGATTTCGACGTGCTATGCGTTTGTGAATCGTGGCTCACTTACGAACTGTCCCGCTCGCCTAAATTTCTCAGACTACAATGTAAATAACTCTTGTGCTGTGAAGAAGTCTTTTGGAAGGGCGAGTGGTGGCCTATTACTGTTCCACAAGAAGAATTATGACGTCACTACACTAGACTTAAGTTCTTGGTAGATTATGTTTGTTTTCAACCCAAAATTATAAATTCATAATATGTACTATATATTTCAAACCGACCCTCGATTTCGAGTCGTTTCAGTCATCCTTGAATGAAATTACCTAATCTTAAAACGATGTTCCAGTTATAATTGGTGGTGATTTCAATTGTCGTGTTTCCAATCATTCTACTACCCCACCAGACATTTTGGAAAATTCAAACCTTCACAAGGAAAGAACCAGTTCAGACAATGTCATCAATACTAGAAGGCGTAAACTACTTGAATTCATGAATGACAATTCGTTCACTCTGATCAATGGTAAATGTAAAAATGACAGACCTGCGAATTTCACCCATATGAGCACCCTAGGTAAAAGTATGGTTGATCTTCTTTGGATTGATAATCTTCACCTCCCAATAATGAATGACAGTTTCGTGGTAAATGAAATCACCTTGTCTGTTAATTTTCCAATAACTTGTCTATTAAACTTTCCAAAGGTGACATTTCCAAATAGAACCTTGAATATTCATGAGAATCAAAGTATAATGAAATGGTCAGAGTCAAAATCTCTCTCTTTCAAAGTGAATATGAAAAATTCCCCAAGAGCTCATGATATACTGGATATTCATGAATCGTTTTTTAACTTTTGCTGTGCTATTCATGAGGCCTCTCAAACTTCAGAACACTACAAAAATCTCAAACCACTCCAACTCAACAGGATGAATTCGAAACCTTGGTTTGACGCTGAATGTCATCATCTGAAAAAAACAACTAAAACTGAGTTGAAGGATTGTAGGAAACATAACTTCTCCTCTGAAACAAAAACAAACTACTGTTCGTCTAAGCGTAATTACAAACTTCTCAGGAATAAGAAATCAGAATATGATAAATCTATAATACTGAGACTATCTAATGTCAAAGATTCTAAGATTTTTTGGAAAACTATCAAAGAATTTCGTGGTTTTGCTGCACCAGTTGAACTATGCTACATTGTATGGGAAAACATTTATAACGACTTTTACCATCTGAAAATAATCGATAACAGTACGTACTTTGATGCTAAGCACCCTTTTCTCGATTCACAAAAAACTTCTGATGTAATATACGCTGTTCTCAACAAATGTAAAACCAACAAGACACCTGGGAGTGGCGGAATACCATACGAATTCATTAAAAATATATCTCATAATTGGATACTATATCTCACTTCCCTTTTCGATAGAATATTTGATAACTGTACTGTACCGCAAAGCTGGCTTAAAGTTATATTGAGCATGTTACATAAATCTGGACGTTTTGATGACCCTGCCAACTACAGAGGTATCGCTCTGGTTAATTGCGTGATCAAAGTTTTCACTCATGTAATATTGAACCGCCTTGATTCGTGGGCTGAAGATGCCCAAGTACTCCCTGAGTCTTAATCGGGATTCCGCAAGAATCGTGGATGTATTGACAACGTTTTTGTTCTTTCCCATATCATACAACTTCATGTAAGATACCAGAAGAGAAAAATATTTGCTTTGTTTGTTGATTTTAAGCGAGCATTCGACTCTGTATCACATAACTTGCTCTGGCAGAAACTGTTCTCCCTTGGTGTGAGTAGTAATGTCATATGGGTTATCAAAAACTTATATGAGAATGCTACACTTGAAGTGAAAGGCAATGATGGACTCACAAAATCTGTGGATGTTACCACTGGAGTCCTACAGGGAGAGTCATTGAGTCCACTGCTCTGCAATTTATTGGATGCTTTCTTCTCAGATAAAGGGGCACGACGAATTAGCATTGATAATATAATTAAATTGCTGATGCTATCCTAATCCGATGACCTCGTTATACTAGCCGAATCTGAAATTGACCTCGCAAAAAAATTGGGAATTCTTGAAAAATATTGTCGAATCAATAAGTTAACTGTTAATACCAAAAAAAACTGAAATTATGTGTTTGTCGCAGGGAAATTTTGGAGTGGATAAATCCTCAAGATTTTTATACGAAAACAAAAAAGTTGAAATTACATCCACGTATTCCTACCTTGGGGTATCATTTGTATCCTCTACTATCTTCAGAGAAATGACGACAATCAACTCGGTTATAAAAGGAAAACAGGCAATAGGAGCAATTCTTCCTGTTATTGCTAGGAGCAAAACAGATTCTTGGAAATGCAAATTGACCGTTTTTGACAGCCTCGTAGTAAGTGTTATGTTCAATTGTGTTGCTGTCTGGGGACTGAGATATGCTGAAATGTTAGAGCGTGTACAGGTGGGATTCCTTAAAATAATCCTACTTCTACTTATCACGTCACCTGACTACATAGTGACACTAGAAACCCGTAGAGTCAAATTAATTTTTAATGTTTTCAAACTCTGTCTCAATTGGATAACCAAAATACTGAACATGGATGACACCCAGTTACCTAAGATATGTCTCAGACGACAGCTCACACTTGAGAAGTGTGCTAAAAAGTTCAACTGGACACTGCAAGTGAAAAAACTCTTTACCTCTCTTAACCTACCTGAAATTTGGTCTCAAATTGAACGTGGATCTATCACAAGTCAAAAAAAAATCATACTTCTTAAATTCCGTGGAAAACTTTTCCAAAATGATGTCTCACTTTCATGCCGTGCTTTATTTTTGTCTTTTCATGGTTTTTTCACTCTCCATAGATCAAACCAGAATTTTTTAAACCTCAATATACCCATCCAAGTCAAAAGAACAGTTGCACAACTCCGACTTTGTAATAAATACTTAATTACATTCACTTTGTATGGTTCCACTAATAGAATCAATCCAAGAGAAATGTGCACGATATGTAACATGAATGAACTGGAAACTCTCACACACATTTTATTCGAGTGTCCTATTTACAGTACAATGAAACTTCCAAACTCCGATTCCTTATCTAGTCTTGACAATCTACTTCTCTCTCTCGACAATATTACTCCAAAAACTGCAAAGGACATATCCAATTATATCTGGAATATCTTGAGACTCCGATCTTTTGTGATAAATGAGTAAGTTTTGTTTGATTTACAGATATCTTAGCTATTATATTGTTTATTTTTTTTATTTTTTTAAGAATACTCATTTCTGTTTTATGCCAACACCCTTGGAACCTCTTTCTATAAAAAACTGTATGGTTTTTGAAGCAATAAATGTATTCTATTCTATTCTACTGGGTATCAAGTGTGCTTATTCATGGAGTGGGGAAAAATGAGAAATCAATATAATTTTATGCAATTATATGTGTATTACTTATATTGCTCCTCCACTCCATTGCAATTATGACGGTCTAGTGCAATAAAATGACTACAACTAAGAATTACTCGTTTATACTAAGAATGCACTAATAAAAGGGGGTCGAACTAAAAATCAGTACGTTGATGCGGTGGTTTCTTGTGAACCAGTGCGCAACGGCAACTGTGAAGACAGGAGAGGTGAGGAACGCGAAGAGTAGGCCCTCATATACCAGTCGATGCTGCGCGTTGAAATTGTAAAGTTCGTTCCGTCCGTAAATGAACACAGAAGTTTTCTCTCGTCGGTGTCGCACAAATGCGATACGTTCAAGCCAATGTTCCGCATGTGATTCGGCGAACAATGGATGGGCCGGTGTGGTGTTTAATGTCCTTATTAACTCTCATCTCAGTGAAAACAATCACTTCAATGGGAGGATTGTGTCCTACCCCATGTGTGTGTAAGTGGAAAGGAGGAAAACAAACAGTGGAGTGTATGGAGCGAGGACTCATAACAATACCTGAAAATGTCGATACCGAAACTCAAGTACTCGACTTGTTTGCGAATAACTTGCAGATTCTTCCCCGAGAAACCTTCTTCAGATCAGGCCTGGTCAACCTCCAGAGAGTTTATCTTAGGAGCTGCCGAATTGGACAAATCGACAATCTCGCTTTCAGAGGCCTAACAAACCTCATCGAGCTGGATCTCTCACAAAACTTGCTGACTTCTATTCCATCGGAAACTTTTAAAGATGTACCCTTCCTTCGAGATCTGATAATGTCGAATAACCCTATCCAGAAAATAGAATCTCTCGCATTTCAAGCTATACACGGATTGGTGAAATTGGACTTATCCAACTGCGAAATTCAAAATATTGCCCCTAAAGCTTTCGAAGGCATCGAAATGTTGGAATCGCTCAAGCTGAACGGAAATCGGCTTTCCGAATTGAGACTTCGAACTGTCGAAACTTTGAGTCGGTTACACGGTGTTGAGCTACACGATAATCCTTGGCACTGTGACTGCCGACTCCGTTCTGTGAAAGAATGGATCGTTAAGAACAATATTCCGTACCCAGAAGATCCAGTTTGCAGCGGAGGTCCAGAGAGAGTGATTCACAAAACATTCACGGAACTGCATATAGACGATTTTGCTTGTAAGCCAGAAATTCTCCCGGTTAGCCGTTATATTGAAGCTATATCCGGTGAAAATGCGAGCATAATATGCAGAGCCAATGCCGTTCCAGCAGCTCAAGTAAAATGGTATTGGAACGGACGCCAGCTGATAAATAATTCAGTGTTCTCCTCCAACCAGATAATTTATGTTTACGAGGATGGAAAACAGGAGAAGAGGAGTAATCTCATACTTACGAACGTACAAGAAGTTGACAGCAGCGAATTTTATTGCGTTGCTGAAAACCGAGCTGGAAGTTCCGAAGCGAATTTCACACTTCGAGTTTCTTTGAAACCAATGGGAATCACTTCTCTAGGGGATGGCCAGATAGCAGGTCTCAGCGCAGCACTAGTTATTTTGATTCTATTTATATTGATCGTAATCTCAATTTTACTCACTAGACTGAGAAGATTGCCGTTCACGGAAAGCAAAACACCAGGGCAATTGGAAATAGTTACTGTTATAAATGGGAATACTTTGCCTAATGGAAAGTCAACATCTACACCAATAAGTACTCCAGAAGAAGCCTCAACACTCACGGAAAGAAAAACACCTTCGGAGCTAAATTTCTGCAATCCTGTGCAGAAGCCTCCTCGCTTGAACGATATTCCTTACTCAACTGTACATTACAATGGAAACGGAAGTATAATGTCCAGTTCTTGTTTCGTATCTCCGTCAAATTCAGGAAATAACCCTGATTTGATAAATGATATGAAAGCATCCGAAACTGGAGAAACTCTAGCGCCAATCGTATCAGTCGCTGTTTTTGATAAATCTATCAGCGGAGAATATAGTAGAAACACTGACTCTTTGTATCCTTCTGGCTTATGGGAAAACGATAAAGTACATATAATTAGAAATAATGCTGGCTTCCATTATAATGATAAAACTCCTATAATTGGTGACGGAACAAGCACTGGTGGTTCTGCCGAAGAACTGAACTACAGATTGGCCCAAGGAATCAATCGCGGAGCTGGTTATCCAACAGACTATGGCCTTCCTATGACTGAAACGAAACTTGAGACTCCTATTTCAACATCGGCCACACAGGTGAACTTACCTGCTAATGCTAAAACTCTGAGGGTGTGGCAGAAGGGAGCAGTGCCTGTACTTCCACCAGTATCCGCTCTGAAAAGGGTCATGAACCATAATAGAAATTCTCCCGATGAGGGTTATCAGGAGGGATGTGGTACTGACGTTTAAGCGTGGAGACATGATTCAATACCAAAGACTCTAAATGTTCCTACAATGTATAAATGATTACATCTGGCTGCAGAGAGCTGTCAAGATTTGCTCAATTCAGCAACACACCCAGTGTTGTGAAGTTTGAAGAAACGTATGTGTAAATATAAATTGTATTTTCCCTGTGTGATATTTGGCTCAGAGTCAAAATATTTGTGAATATTGTGAATATTATAGTTATGACGACGTTTACGTATTAGGAAACTAATGGAGTATACACGGTCAAAAGACTGATTTAGAGAGATTTTTATATATACGTAATTTTACCTACATAATTTCATCGTAATATAAAGAATGGGTAACGGGTAGGTAGGCATCTGAATATCAGTACCTTCTGCAATATCTTCTTTTCTGATAATTCACATTCATATTCTGTTGAACCGCAAAATAAATTAGGATTTCATTCATTCTGTATCTTTCAGTATGGATGTGTATATTGCATCGAAGATATTTATTTATTTATTTATTTATTTATCTAGTATGGAATGATGAACTTTTTAAATTGAAAAAATAGTATATCTTGAAGACTAATGTAAAAGAGTTGACAGAGACACTATTGCAGTAATATCATTGGGATAAATGTTGTTTGTGAGCACCTACAGTATAGCAACAGCGATTTACATAATGATATAATTTGACAAACTGCTGATATCAAAAAATTATCCCACTTGAAGGTACTACTAAAAAACGCAATTATTTATTTAATATCTTATTTGTATGATTATATACTCATTCAATGATTTCAGTTATTTCACATAAATAAAAAAAATTCTATTTTCATTTAATCAAAAGTATTGCAAGAAATCATTACTAAATTATGCGTGGACGTTATTTCTTTTATACATCTGCATGTAACATTTATTCTTCTTAGGTCCGATTTCATTATGAACTTAGTGTCATTTACTTAAATAATTGTTTGACTTTGATAAGCTACCAATTGCAACTCAAAATAGTAGTCATATTCTAACAGCTTTTTATATTAAATACTACTTTGAGTTCACTACGAAATCGGGCCATAATTTGTATTCAGGGTCTGTGCTTTATGACTTCGTTCTAACTATGATGAGTTCATTATTTTAATAATTATTCTTTCTCATAAACACTCAAAAATTCTCGCTCATTGCCGATAGATATCTAAACAGCTGAGCCATCATAAAATTTTTGCGATTTGAATAATTTGGTTCAGTTACTGGCTGTTAAAATAAACAGTGATACATTCATTCATTCATCTTCAACAATGATTATTTACTCATCGTTGTAAAGTACTGCAATTTTCTTTTTAAAAATTGATCGAATATTCAAATCAAACAGAGAGTAAAGTGTCGGTCCTTATAGTGTTTAACGTAACATGGTTTCCTTGAGAGTGACTTTTATTTATTTATTCAAACTCTGAAGTGGGTAAATGGTCATTTCGTATGCTACTTATATGTTTTTTCATGTAATTCATTATTGATAAAATCCATACTATATTTGGAGAAAATCTAGAAGAAAAGTACTGGTTTATGGTTTGCAACACTTTTCTATTCAACAAAACTTTTATTATTGATCTTTTTATTCGCCCCCCGCCGTTATGTTGTTTTGTTGCTGTCAACGTAAAATTCACTTTCAATATCACGTGCACTTCAGTACTTGATCGAAATGTGTGATATATTTATCTGTCTGACAGTTGTCTATCTGACGCATGTAAAATACAACATCAAACATTGGTAAGTGGCGGCTTGAAGCGCCACGGCAAATAATAATGATAGATAGCACTATTCATAAGGGAGTGTTATCATCATATGAGGAATGAGAAATATATTATTATCCAGATACATTTCGTACTGAGAGAAATAAAAAACAAAAAAGGAAATCAAATCAATCAAATTCCTGTCTCATTCAAATCAAAGTATTTACTTCCATCAACTTAATATATTTAGTTTCTAATTATTCAAATAGTCACTTCAGTTACTCTTATTAGATATCTCACATGAAAAAATACAGTGTTTTATATAAATCAATGATTTTTTGAAAAGGAGAGTGTATCAGATTGTTTTGAATTAGTGCTTTATTTGAGTATTGAAATGGCCTACGTTATGTTGTTTGATTTAATATTAAATTATTTATTTGATTTCGCCTTTTTCTAATATTGTATTCGTATTCGAAGACATGTTGATTCGCTCGAGTAAGATCTTCATATATAACTCGACTTCCAACTTCTGATAAACTTAAGATATCATTTCAAGTTGAGCAAGATGGAAGCCAGTTTATCTGAAAACTAACATTCGATCATTAATTGATCATGAAGGATGAAAAACGATTTATTCTTCGTAGAATTTGAAATTTGAAGAGGCCTTTGGAAATCGCATTATTTTTCGAGGATTGATAGTCAACTAAATTAATGATCGTAACATATTTGCACTTCCGTAAATTTTTAGACGACGGATATACTGATCCCAATTAAAGTGTGAGTTGGATATATTTCTTCAACTTAAGGTGTCAAGCTGGTGATCCATCTACGTTTTTTAGTATTTCAATGTTATGGGTATTTTGTGCCCATTTTGTACCAATTTGTGTCATACGTTATGATTTTTTGTCAGTGTAGTTTTCGAAACGTTTCGTATGTGTCAACAATCGTTTTTGATGAATAAATGTTTCATAGATTGAATGAATTTTTCGCCCCAGCATTGAATCAAATCAAGATTTAAAAATGGGTGTTCTGCGGTTTCAATTTTTCATATTTCAATCAGATTCAGTTTTTAATTTGTTCCGTTCTTTTATCTTGAATTTTTCTTGATAATTCTAATATAAACTTTTTTGGTTGATACAAAGTGGGCACACTGGCACAAAATTCATAATATACATGACAAATTGGTTCACCATTGACCTATGAAATTTTCGAAATATCTCAAAAACTACCCGGTACAAAATTTATAACATAAGTCACAAATGAACACACAATATACCCAAAAAATATCCATAACATTTAAATACCAAAATGTATATCACCAGCTTGAAGCACCTTTCAATTTTTGTATACGTATAAAAGTATATATTGATGTAGGCAGATATTTTTGTAACACAATTTTTTAATCCTTGGTGTTAAATATCAAGTCTCCAAAGAAAACATTATTTGTGATATATTATGTTCGTATCAATCATATACCTATATATTATATTTTACAATAATTATGTTTCCTATTTTTACTGTTGAATCTGTGCTGTTGGTGTATATGAATGTTGAGTTATGGGCATGGGACACATGCATCATTGATTCATTGATGGCATTTACCATTTTTATCTATACGAACAACGCTGTTTATTATCTATTCTCCTAGACATATAATTCATAAAACTTTTGAGAACAGTATATCTTGTAAAAAGGTTGAAAAGAAAATTCGATGCGAATTGGAAGTTCCGAAAGCGAGCCGAAGGCAAGCCTGAGGAATTACGGGCATCGCGAATGTTTAGTCTAACCGAGTAACACATTGGACTTTCTCCACAACCAAAAATTTTGGGTTTTATCGAATGATAATATGAGACTCTAGTTCAAATGTAATTCAACACTGAATATTTCGTAAATTGTAAATGTTATAAAAAAGGTGTTGGATCGAAATACATGCAAATTGAATAAGATACTAAGTATTTTGGAATATTAGTTAGAATGACAATTTTCTAATGGCAAAATTGACTTTGATACTGTAATTTTTCACAACGGTCATGAAGAAAGAAAGTAAATTCCCAATATGCCAGTGTATTATTGAAATACTTCAACGGAATTTGAAGTTGAAAAGAGGAATACACGTCCGATAATACAATAGAAAGCTACCTACCCGTTACGAAAGAGATTTCTTCGAAGTTACTTTGGCATAGTATAGTGGAAATTGCTCAAAGTTTCGCCATCATGAGTAATAAAACAATTTCAACCTCACCTTCATCATGTTTTATTCACATCTGTTTTCGAATAATTGATGTACTTTTTGAAGAGATTTGAACATGGTTGAAAAAACTCGTCTTCATCTTCAATACCGATGGTATACAAAATGAATCATTTCGTGAAACTTTTCATGCAAATTATATTTCAAGATATGGAATTTCAATAAACCTGCAAACCTGCTATGGAAACAATTTTTGAGAATTATTACTTGAAACGTATTTTCCCATCCTTATAGTTGAGGTATAGAAAGCATTCCCGATTTGAAATTTTATTTGATCGATTTATATGAAATCGGTTTTGGTCTTATTTTGGTATAGAGTAACACTATAGCAATAAAATCCGATAGGAGGAATACGGGGTGCGCTTTTTCAATTATTCGAAACCATTTACTCGAAAAGGTGTTCAGGAATAGGAAACTGATTTTTATTTGAATCTTAACTTGAGAATCGAGCTATAAAGACCCTATTGAGACATTCGAATCCAAGCGATAAGTATTTTATAGAGCAATTGTCAATATCCTCCTAGATTATTGCACGTTTCCTATCGGATAACTTTGGTAATAGAATATTGTTCTAAGCAAATAATAAAAATACTTTCCTCCAAATAAGTATAGTCAATATAATAGTTTTCATAGCTGATTGACATTATATATAACTAACTGTTTCGCTCAATGTATTTTATTTGAACTAAATCTTGTAGGTTTTTTGGAATTCTTCAAAATCTGTACCGTCAACAGTCAAAGAATTTAATAGATAATCAAAAATTTTACTCAGCTTGAAAACTACAATTCACACATTTGAGTTGAAATATGGATATGTTGAAACATCTATTGAAATGTTCAAAATGGTAACATAAATAATTCTCTGAGTTATGAAATTTGATGGATAATGTATCATCACTCAACTCATTTTCTCTAATATATTTACAGAACCTTCAAAAAAAAAGTGTTACCTATACGGGCTGTTTTTTAAGCTGATCCCACTATTGTAATGTCGGAAACGGAGAGGCCTACAATAGTCTAGTCAACAAGTGCCATTTAGACCAACTTTTTTCAGCAGTCTCTGAAAATTATGATTGAGGTGTCATTCGATTCGGAATGACATCCAGATGATTTTTGAAAAAAATGAAGTTCCGCATGATAAAATTGTAAAAGTTATTAACAATTAACTAAAAAAAAAAGATGGCTTTAGTATTTTGTAAATATCTCAAAAACTAATTAAAATTTTTTAAATCTAAAAAAAGATTCAAAAAGAGGAGGAAATTTCCTAAAAAAAAGCTCAATTCCCGGAATTGTAGCATCAATATTTATAATTTTCCCAGAGGGATGAAAATACGGCCGAAAACGGGTACTCTGGCTCGGGCAAGCCACACCCACTTTGGACACTTTAACAATAAAAATTATTTTAAAATACTAAATATGAAAATAAAAAATTGGAAAAATTCAGGCACTAACTGAATAGATTAATGAACAATAATCCGCTTGAAAAAAATTTTTATCACAATTTTTCAATTAGTTAATCAATAGTTAATTAATAATTTTTTTCTGCTTGAACATGAACATTGCAAGTGTGATAATTGTTAAACTATAAATTTAAGATTTTTTTCCTCTTTTGGAGCAATTCTTGAAAGGCTTCAGAATAGAACCCCGTTGGAAAAATTAAAAAGTTTTTATTTTTCAGTTTTTTATTAACAATTTTCGTTGTTGCAAAATTAAATACTTAAATTAATCATTGAAAAAAAATTTTTTTTTTAAATATTATCAATAATCCGTTTTTATGTTATCAGGAACTACATAGAAATAATTTTTTTAAATTTTTATCTCTAATTGTTTAAAAAATTGTTATAAACAAATGCGTTGTTTATAAGATAATTGAAATTTTTTTTATGGAATTTCAATCTTTGATACAAATAATGATTTTTGAAAGAAAAATTGTTCTTTAAAAAAAATTTTTTATTGCTTGAAAACGCATTTGTTAATTAACAATTATTTTCTCCCGCTTCTAATTAATATTAAGGAACCATTTTTTTTTAAAATCATTATTTGTCTTTCTTTCTGATGTAAAAAAAAAAATTCCATTTTATTTAATATTTCATTGTTTATGCAATAAACAATTTGTTATAAACAAATAAATTTTTACCTTATATTTTTTTTTCTATTCTAATTTCTGTCACAAAAACAGACATGATTTTTTTTCTTTTTTAAAATTTTTTTTATTATTTTTTATTTAATTATTAAATATAAGTTCTCTCTAACTTCGTCATTCTTACCTGGTCTTCATCCTTAAAATTATTATAATTTACAAACTAATGGAGATACGATGAAAATGCTTAAGACTTATTTATTCTCCATTACATAAAAAACAAATTTAGCAGAAAAGTTTAGTTGTTACTTATTTATTTATTGAATTTATAGCAATTGTTGTTGAAAAATACTTAGGGAAAAAATTTTTTTTTTGTTTTAATGCTTAAAAATTTTATCAACTATTAAAAATATGACTACTTCATTCAAGTATCTTATCAATTATTGTTCATTACTCAACATTTTTCTGATAACATAAAAACGGATTATTGATAATATTTGAAAAAAAAATTTTTTTTCAATGATTAATTTAAGTATTTAATTTTGCAACAACGAAAATTGTTAATAAAAAACTGAAAAATAAAAACTTTTTAATTTTTCCAACGGGGTTCTATTCTGAAGCCTTTCAAGAATTGCTCCAAAAGAGGAAAAAAATCTTAAATTTATAGTTTAACAATTATCACACTTGCAATGTTCATGTTCAAGCAGAAAAAAATCATTAATTAACTATTGATTAACTAATTGAAAAATTGTGATAAAAATTTTTTTCAAGCGGATTATTGTTCATTAATCTATTCAGTTAGTGCCTGAATTTTTCCAATTTTTTATTTTCATATTTAGTATTTTAAAATAATTTTTATTGTTAAAGTGTCCAAAGTGGGTGTGGCTTGCCCGAGCCAGAGTACCCGTTTTCGGCCGTATTTTCATCCCTCTGGGAAAATTATAAATATTGATGATACAATTCCGGGAATTGAGCTTATTTTTAGGAAATTTCCTCCTCTTTTTGAATCTTTTTTTAGATTTAAAAAATTTTAATTAGTTTTTGAGATATTTACAAAATACTAAAGCCATCTTTTTTTTTTAGTTAATTGTTAATAACTTTTACAATTTTTTCATGCGGAACTTAATTTTTTTCAAAAATCATCTGGATGTCATTCCGAATCGAATGACACCTCAATCATAATTTTCGGAGACTGCTGAAAAAAGTTGGTCTAAATGGCACTTGTTGACTAGACTACAAGGTCAGGTTGAATTGGACAAAAGATTCCTATTTCGGGGAGCAATGATAATCTTTTTTCAGATCTTAAATATCAGTGGTTGTTTTTTTGAGATACCCACTCGCCAAAACCTCAAATCCTGAAATAGTCGAATTTCGTTTTTTGGCTCTACCGCCTCCATTTCGAATGATATATCAAAGAGTCAGGAGAACTTTTGATAATGTTCAATATTTATTAAAATCTCATATTAACCAATTTTCAATACGATGTTTCGTTCATTAGATTTCATTATCATCTTCACTTTTTTAAATACGGACCTCTAGTTTGTTTCATCGATTTTTGTAGCCACTTCCATAAAAAAATCAGTTATGTATTGCAATACATGTGTTTCTCGACGTTTTGCTCAGAAAAAACATCATCGATATTTGGTCATACAAATCCCATCAGTGCAGTCTCAAAAAAAAGTCAGAAAAATTTTCAATGCGACGTTCCATATACTCCATCAATGAACTTTATTGTTTTGAATATGTTTGGTTCTCTCAGTATACCGGGTGACAATGAAACTAGGGCCATGACTATATCTCCTTTACTTAACAACCGATTTTGATGAAATTCGGTACATATATATTAGACAAAATTTCGACTTGGCACATATGAAAAAAAATGGCCGACTTCCAGTTTCGCCAGAATAGCCAACAACTTCAATTTTTCAAATGGGACATCCTGTATGTTTGATGTTTTTCGGATTCAACGCTCAAATTACATACAACAGTGTTGCCAAATTTTTATTTTACAAATAAAAAAAATCAAATTATTATTTTTTCTGTGCACAGGAGGCATTGATCGGATTAAAATCTATTCTAACTGATATCAGTAACTCATAGTAATAGTCATTTCATCGATTAGATCAATAAGAAATCCTACAACAGGAATTTTAGGAATAGGTTAATTACCTATTCTACGGTATACATTATGTATCACTTATGTCCGTGAAAGGTAGAGTCATCCAACAAAATAAAATCAACCTGAAAAAATTGGTATTGACATGTATTGATTTCTTCAAACTTCACTTCAGACTGGTAACAATGAACTATTAAAAATATTTGACTGAAAAATCGACCTGAAAGATACTGAAACACTGAACGTACAAATTTTCAATAGAACACTTTCACAACCAGCGAAAAATCATTTTATTTATCAATGACCAATAATATGTTCGAAGTGTTGCCCGTTTTCCATAACACATAGACTAATTCTATTTATTGTGCACCTCATCACATTAATCAGTTTGTGAGCAGGAATTTCCTGAAATGCACGCTGAACTCTATCTCTCAAGTCTTCCAAAGTAGTAGGCCTTCTGCAGTATACTTTGGATTTGATGTGACTCCATAAAAAGTCAATAGGGGTTAAATCGGGTGACCTAGATGGCCATTTAATTGGACCATTTGTTCCAATCCATCTCTGTCCATAGGTATCATTCAGTTATTCCCGAACAATATTAGCATTATGTGGTCCTGCACCATCCTGCTGAAAAAACATACTTTCGCTGATGTACTCAGGTAGATCGTTGATATTATTTTTAATATCGTTCTCTGAGAATTCTAGATATCTTTGGGCCGTCAAAGGCCCGTCGAAAAGAATTGGTCCAATAATTCTTGTCCCTATAATTCCTACGCAGACGTTGAATCCAAATCTTTCTTGGAAATTACCTTCTCTCATCAACCTAGGATTTCTTGAGCCCAATACCTTGTATTATTCCTGTTGAACATACCATTATTCGTAAACCTAGACTCATCTCTAAACAGTATCTTCGAGACGAAATCATTAATCAAGTCATGATGATGCAAAAGCCAATTACAATACGTTAGTATCCATTCTGGGTCATTTTCATATAGATTCTGATGCAAACTGTATTTGTAGGAGCGATATCTATCTTTTTTCTGTATTTTCCTGGTACTTTCCCTCCTGATCCCGCATTCAATTTCCAATTCTCGTACTGAGGCAGATGGAGCAAAATGAACATATGCCAAGACATTAGTTTCCGCTTCTTCACTAACGATGAAGTTGATGTGGTTTTGATCAGCTGGTTCTTTTCTTAGCATCATTTCCAATTTCCTGAAGTAGGTTCTAGGAGGGTGCCGTCTTAATGGATAACGAACGCACTAATAGCGTTTTTCTGACATTCTCCGTATATCAATATCATATCGATTTGTTCGTTTCGAGAATAACGATTATTATTTTCCATTTCGATAACACTTTTCACAATCAACAAAACGAGATAACAAATAAAATAATAAATAATAATAAAATAAAATTGTTATTTCACTTTTGACATGATACTAACCCATTAGTGCATAGAGACTTTTTTTTCGAATTCCTATAATTTTTTTGCAAACATCACTCAAATGAGCTATAACTGATACTATTTTGAAAAAAAATTGTTGATTGTGTACATGGATTGATTATTATCGTCCATCCGTTTAAGCGGACTTCATGCATAGTTATACAAAAAACAATTTAAATTTGAAATTATTTATTTAACGTCTGTTATCATAAATCATAAAACAATATTTAGGATGTAAACCAATGGTGCATTTGTTGCAAATGAATTTAGTATTTTTATTACAGACTCTGCATTTTTTATCTGTTTCATGGTATTGAACCAAATGACCAATATTGTCATATCTGACATCTTCACCAGGAGCAGACAGTCGATAACGTATTGGTGCGGAACTATATGTTTTCAGAAAATTTACTGCAATATACCTCCTGAATATAAGGAGATTTGCACAGTTTGGATCGCCCGGTTTCACCTTTTTCATCAACAGCCAACCATTCACGACACTAACATCTACTAATTATTGAAAAATTGGCCAGTACCATTTTTTTGGCGCTGTCTTGAGCGATATGTCGCAACAAGCCCATCAATTTTATCCACTCCACCCATTCGCTTATTATAATGAGCTATTACTTGAGGCTGGGGTATCTGCTTTTTTGCTTTTGTTAGTCTGCACCATCTTTTAGCAGCAGCTATATTATTATCCTCAAAATTGGTGATGACAGTTACCATCTTATTGTCTTTCCACCGAGAAAGTGTAACTTTAGCATTGGACAAAAATTTGTATTCACCCCTCATCTTCTTTACCCAGTCTCCTTTGCTTGGAAATGGACATCCCTCTAAACGGTTAGTTCTTATAGTTCCAGTGGTTCACAGTTTTATATCAGAAAAATGTGTAAATAGGTCAATGCTAGTGAAGTAATTGTCAATGTATAATTTATATCCCGCGTTGGTTGGTATTTCAGCAGCTTGGATTAGCGATATAATCACATCTCCACCCAAACCAAATTTCTTTATGTTGTCAGATTTCCCTGTATATATTTCGAAAGCAACCATATATCCATTGCTGGTGCACAGAACCCAATTTTTAAAACCAAACCTGATTGGATTCCCTTTTATGTACTGTTTAGCGTAATGATTGCCATAATATGGTATCATACTCTCATCCACCGACACATGTTCTTCCAAACCTCCATGTTTACGGAAATTCAAGTTAAGAGTGTAAATGAGGGGACGAAGTTTGAACAGTTTGTCCGTGTTGTCATTGATCAAATTATTATTGAAATGACAGTGTCTAAGGAGTTGCTCGAATCGATTTAGTCTCAGCATTCAACAAACTTTTTGGAGTGTCGTCAGTACCATTCCAAAACATTCGTTTGTTTGGATATTTTGCATACCCAGAAACTAATAACGCTCCAAATATGACGTAAAATTCTTCAATAGTAAAAATTAAATTTGGATCCTTGGCTTGGGCAAATCTGTTTGTTTCTTGAAGAAAGTAAAGCAATAATTCTTCATCAAAGAAAAGATTGAAAAATTCTGTTGGTGTTCGGGCAGCTTTAGCTTCATGTGATGGTGGTTTAGGATCACAATAGAAGTTCAAGTCATAGTTTGGAACATTTCTAGACCATTTATGAGTCTTTCTCACACTTTTGGCTTTCTTAGGTTGTGATTTTGGGAATGTGGATTTGGATGTAGAACGCTTAGAAGTAGATGGAACTTGCATAAATCGCTCCTTCAAAACAGATAATGGCACTTCAAAATCTTCGTCACTTTCAGATTCATTTTCAGACAATATCTGCAGTTAATCAGAAAATTCACTATTGTCCTTGGTCTGGGCTTCATCATTCACCGACATCTCAGTCCACCGCTCTTTCAGAGTAGATAATGACACACCATAGTTGTCGTCAGTTTCTGATTCTGTTCCATACACTACTTCACAACCCTGTTTGAGTATTCCTCGAGGCAATTGATTTATAATACCTTCTTCCTGATCAGAAAGATCACTATCCTCCTCGGTCTGAACTCTATCATTCTCTGGTGGCTCAATGTAAATGCAAGCATCCTTACAATTTGAAAATTCTTCTAGAGTTGCAAGCAGTTCGTGAAGAGGTAATCTAGAAATAAAAAAAAATACGTTACATGGCATATAGTCCGTTAAAGCGGATAATGTTGAAAATAGTGTATTCTGAAATGCTCGTTCATCAGAAACACATAAAAAATATGTAAAGACCTTCGATATAACCAATAAATTATATTTTCTACAAAATAAGAACAAAGGCAAGAAGATGAATACTTGAATTTGGCGTACTTACCCTTCATGTCGAGTCGAGTACAAACTTGGATCCATACCGGCAGTAGGTAAATACAGTTCACCACAAAAATTCAATAAACCGCCTGCTTGCCAATTTATCAACCATACTGAGCCAGTTCAGACTTGTTTTACTCTATAAAGACTTTAATGTACAGTGCTGACGAATAAAATATCAGCATCCTTTTTAAAGGACTACATGCACTAATGGGCTAAACACCTATTGTTTTCCATGTTTCCATGATTCCATGGCTACCTTTTATTTTATCACACCTAACGAACCCCATTGGAATTCGGAAGCATCGTTGTAAGAATTTGTACAGTACCAAATTCAATAAATTATTGTTTTTAGTTTTGAACAAAAAGGGAGTGGTACATATTGTATGCCGTTTAATGGGTAATTCAATTCTCTATCGAATGGCAAAATGGCCCTCGGTAGGAACCATTTGAAAAAAATTATTTTTTCGTTGAAAATGGGTTAAAAAAATTTCAATTCCTGTTGTAGGATTTCATCGATAAAATGACTATAACTATGAGTTAGTGATATCAATTAGAATAGATTTTAACCTGATCAAGGCCTCCTGTACACAAAAAAATTATAATGATTCGATTTTTTTTTTATTTGTAAAATAAAAATTTGGTAACACTATCGTATGTAATTTGAGCCGTAGAATCCGAAAAACATCAAACATATAGGGTGTTCCATTTGAAAAATCAAAGTTGGTGGCTATTCTGGCGAAACGGGAAGTCGGCCATTTCATTTTCATATGTGTGTCAATCCGAAATTTTATCTCATATCTATGTACCAAATTTCATCCAAATCGGTTGATAAGTAAAGGAGCTATAGGCATGGCCCTAGTCCCATTGTCACCCGGAATTTTCTCATTATATTGTTCCATAGTAGGTAATCAATAGAATGTAAAATAATGATTTGATTTCGATGCATTCATACATAATCCAAGAAGTTTTATGAGAGAGACTATTAAATGGAATGAATGAAGCCAAAATCAACTCCTTTCTAAACATTTCTAAGAAAACATATACTATATACTACTTTCCGTTCCAATACCATGACTATCATTGAGCGACATCTCACAAGTGAATCCTACATAATTATTACAAGGAGCACTGCAATAATGTTCATAAGGAACATTACACAAATATAAGTCAGATGTCGTAGTGTTATTAGCTAAGAAAATCGTTGTTTTTTTAGATATTTGCCTCATACAGGGTGTTTCTCAAGTACGTACAGAAAATTCAGAAGCATATTGATGCCGTCAAAATTAAAAAAAAGGTTTCTGTTAACATATGTCCGCAATTTATTTGTTTCTGAGATACAGAGTGTCAAAGTTGGATTCGTATTTTGATTTTTTGAGAATAAATTTCGAAATAACAGTGTTATTCGAGTGAAATTTGATATCTTGGAGTATTTTTCAATGACAATATCAAATTTTATGTTATTCTGTCTTTTTCGAGGGGGTGGTGCCATCTACATGTATTTTCAGACATTTGAAGTGTCATAACTTTTTTGAACGTACATGTATCATATTTTGTAGTGAAAATTTTGATTCTCTGAAATGTTTGTAAGGAAAAGATGTTCTTCGTAGAGGTCGCTGTGTTTTCGAAATATTTGAATAGATAGGCCACTGCATTTTTCTTCTCTCAATCGCACGTTAAAAGGTGAGACCTCGGTAATCCTTAGCTTGCATAAGTTTCGACTTCTGAGGGCTGTCGTTCGTAGGGGGACGACACCTCTGGTTAATGGAAAACACATTTTCCACTACAAACAATTCAATGGTCTTCTCAACAGTTGAATTCAGTCAAAAAATTATTCTTGATATTTTACATTTTTTTAACTCTTTTCCGATATAAATTCTTAACAATGAGGTGAATACTTGCCATAGTGCTAGCTTGGAGTGCACACCGACCACCCGAGGTGGTGCTGTAGGTTTTCCGGGATTTCCTACAGCTGAAAAGTGAATACATCACCTAAAAACATCAGTAAGTCGCCCCGGAGCGCCACGGCCAATAATAATAATAGCCGTCCTCCACCCGCACAGGCTATGCCTTTGGGTACACTCAACGAGTGTTTATGAGGGAGTATTATTATTATATATTATTATTATTATTATTATATTATATTATTATATGAAATTTCAATCCATGTTTGTTTCAGTGAAGTTATTTTCTGTGTTCTTCAATTATTTTCAAATTGTTCTTAATTGCCTACTATTTTTTTTCCTTGGTGTTTTGTCATCGACTGCTATGGTCATTAGCCGTGTGTTCTGGATAGGCCTTGTTACTAACTCCATACGCCACCTTTAGCTACATTTCCACTGGAGGAACATTGAGAAACTTTGTTGTTGCTCATTGTTTATCTTTGTTCACATGGGTAGAAACTTATGGCAACATACGTAAACTTCTTTAAAATGGTCAATAGTCGCATATTGTTTCTTGAGTAAGCAACTAGTGTTTCCACTGCATGTAGGCTATCACTAGAATATGGAACAAGACGATGATGTAGCGTTAGCAGCGGCGGCGTTTTTAGTGATATCTTCAAGAAAGCGAAAAAGAAAACACAAATACTGGGTGAGGCCAAGTCTTCATGAAAGGAAACAATACATTGGCATTCACTTACTTAGTGTATTGAAAGAAGACGATTTACATGCGAGAAGAACAGCTAATGGTAGTGTTAAAAATTTTGTACGAATGTCTAGCACCGATATGGAGTGGTTATTGTGAAAAATTGCTCCCCTAATTAAAAAAGAGGATACAAATTATAGGCAAGCAATTTCTCCAACGGAACGTTTCCTTGTCACACTGCGATTCCTTGCTACAGGCGACTCATGCCATTCGTTGATGTACCTCTTCAGAATTTCGGTGCCAACGATAAGTAGAATAATACCAGAAGTATGTCTAGCAATTGTGGCAGTTCTTCAGGATAAAGTTAAGGTAAGACACACTTATTCAACATAGGCATTTTATCCAAACAGGAACACAAAACCTCTTATAGGTAACATATAAATTGTAAATGAAATTTTATAACATTCATATTAAACTAAATTAACCACATCATGATCAATCCCTGCACTAGACATGGCTTCAGTTATGGCACTGGATAATGTAGATTCTTGGTCTTGTAGTGGTGATGAGAGTGACTCAATTGAGTACAAATAGTTTTGTGTCTCCGAGTCACAATGGGAAGTGGGAGTTTAATACTTAAAGTCAAAAAACAGATTTTTAAAAAGTAAACGAAAATTCGTTTATCGAACAATCAAATTCGTTTATTAGCTTCAAAGCTCAGACAAAGAATGAATATGTTAAAACAATTATATTTAACATCATCTCGGGCCTTATCTGGGAAGTCTCGGGTTTCCGTGTAGTTGGCATAATCTTGATATGTACTACCATGTAACTGCTCCTTCCTCAAGATGAAAAAATATCGGAGTTATTTTTGGAATCCTTGTTTTCGGGGGTCCCTTGGCCTCTCTTGCAGATCTCGAAGATTTTCCGGCATTGTTTGCTGATTTTTGGCATCGACAGTAGCAAAATGGCGATAATCACAATAGCCAATAAGGTTCCAAATATTGGAGTGGTTGGCCCCGGGTTTCGCTCCATTTGGATAGGTTTCAGCTGTTTGGCTATCTCGTCGATGTCGTGCATAATTTTTGGAGATTTCAGTTTGGCTATCTCCAATTTTGGTAGGACCAACGGTTTGCCTTGCTGCCTGAGGGATATTATTGACGAATTTCATGTCGTTGATTTGGATTTGACATTATTCCGGGATTCTGATCAATACTGGAGAATTGATTTCCAGATATTGATTTGTTTTGCATTCGGAGTAGAGTTGTTCGGGTTTAGAAGGAACAATGAGTACTCTGTCTTGGGTCACTTGTTCTATGATTGATTCTTCCACATGGATTTCCATATTACGACATTCTTCGGGTGATTTCCCTTTAAGGAATTGTAGGGTGCAGTTGTCCTCGGGTTCAAAATTTTCTGGGCAATAATAGGTATTTTCCAATAGTGGACAGTCTTTTTTCTGTAACTGGGCATTTTGACCATTCCATGCCAAATAAGGGTATCGGATGGAATATATTTTGAGATTTTGAATAATGGGATACAGGTGATAAAAATCAAGGACCTCAGGTTTTATGAAAGGCACATGAATAGCAAAAATCAATTTAGTATTGGCAAAACTTACTTGTGTCCCTAAAAATTGATAATACGTAAGCGTAGTTTTGAAATTTGGCACGCTATTCTCATCGTATATTTTCTGGGAATATTTGATCATTTCTTGAAGTTCAAAACTAGAAATTGTTGAATTATGTAAAGTATTGAGTTTCGAGAACATGATGGCGTCCTCAATATTGTCTATAAAGGTGATTACATTTTGACAGTCCAGGTTCATTTGGGTTATTGTCCCTTGAAAACTAAGATAATTATTGATATTTTCGATTCGATTCGATTCGCTTGGAAGTCTTTTTCAAATTTCTCCTGGTTTGCACTCAATATTTTGATTGTTTTATTTTAATGATTGATCAATTTTTTAGATAGGTATATTTGAAGATTTGTCTCTTGAATTATTTGTTTTTGTGTTTTTTCCAAAATATCAAAAGCATTGTTATAGCGTTCTTCGTCATCAGAATCTAGATTGCCAAAAAGCCATTTATTTGCTTTACCAATCACATTCATCAAGCCTCTTTTATTTCGTATTTGAAGCCCATGAGTGTAGTATGAAGGAAATAGATTTTCAAGTTTCTTTTCGGCTGCTCCGATTAAGTATTCAGTTCTCAGTAACAAATTTTTGGCTAACCCATGATATGATGGGGTTTGTTGCATTTATTTTAGTGATACTGTTTCTAATCGATTGAAAATTACTACTCAGAATATTGCCTTGCTCAATAATTGACTTTAGATCTAAATAGTGAAGAAAGGTGTGTTTAGTATATATGAGTCTGGCATTCCCTAACTGTATAGGAAGGATAAGGTTATGCAGGGAGGTAACTTGAACATCCTCGATACATCGTACTTGTCGAAGTACCAGATACAGGAGAAGAAACTTCATTTTCTGCAGTTTACTGTAAAAATATTTTTTCATTACTTCTAGGTTTTCTAGCTGAGCTTTTATAGTATGTTCCCGAATCTGTTATCAATTTTATGTCCGTTTCTTTATTCAAATTGGTTTTCTTGAATTTGGGTAATTTTTTATCACGGGCTTTTGTTTTGATGTAGGCTGTTTTTTGATCACTAAAATCTGGGGGTGGTGACCTTTTTTCGTTCACTTTGGATATCACTTTTTCTTTGGTTTTTTGATTAGTCTCCTTAATATTTTCATACAACTTTTTGGTGATTTCTTTATGATTCTGAATATAGTTTGATACTATAATATTATCATTTAGATCGAAAGGACTGAAATTATCGATGTGTCCTTTGATTACTTCGAATGGGGTGAACTTTGTTACACTATGTATGGAGTTGTTATAACTCAAAATAGCTTGTTTAATGAGTTGATCGGGTGTTAGAGTCTTATTTTCTTCTCCCAGACAACGAAAATGTTCTATTAGGGTGGAATGAAAACGTTCGACTGGAGAATTCGAGTTACTATTTTTCGCAGTAGTGAAGTGAAGTTCTATGTGATGTAAGGTGCAAAAATTTTCCAAGTCCTGATTTTTAAATTCGGTGCCTCTATCACTAGTTATTTTTTGGGGTAACCCATGATGTGTAACAAAAGTTAAAAGCCCTTTTACAATAGATATTCCTGTTACTGAATTCAAGGGGTATGCTTGGCCATAACGCGAGAAAGTGTCGATAATTGTCAAATATGTCTGATTCGATATCCTAAAAACATCTATGTGGATATGTTCGAAAGGTTTGGAGGTGGTTGGAGTTAAATTAAATTTAATCACGGGGGGATTTCTATCATACTTGTTTTTTAAACACGTCTCACAGTTGTTGATATAACTTTCTATGTCTTGCAACATATTGGGCAAATAATATCGGGAACTCAATGACATTTTGACCTCATTGATACCTTTGTGACCAGATTTATACACACGATAATATTCAAGTTTCTCTTTTTGTTCATCTTTGGTTTCTACGTCTGTCAGAAATTTTGTACAGCATAGTAATTTGAAAGAAGCGTTTTTGAAAGAATTTTGGATAGTCACGGCAAAGGTTTCAGGTAAGGATGAAATTTTGAAGTATAGTGCATAATTTTGTCTAGGGTCCAAATAATCTTTCACAAAATTGACAATTTGGTATCCTAGATTATTTTTTGAAAAAGTGACGTAAAGTCGAATATTACCAAAAATTATTTCTCTCTTGATTTTCACCTTGTCATTGTCTCCACATGTCATAACCAATTGATTTTTGTATGTGTTCAAAGATCGATCGGTTACAGGTATTGTTAATATAGGGTTTTCGACAGAGGTATGGACAGTTTCTGAATCTTCTTCAATATTTTGTTTCTCGTTCAGAGGTTTCAACTGAACATTTGAAAGAATATTGATTTTTGGTTCGGTAGGAACAATTCTTGGATTATTTGTAATAGGGGTGTTTTCGAGTAGGTTCTCGACAGTATTGCTGTCTAAATTTGGAAGGTTATACAAGCTCTCGAGTTCCTTCTGAATAATTTCGTCAATATCGTCCAAATTCACGTCGGTTGACATTGTTTCTAGGGCATTGATATCATAATTTGGTGTATGACTGGACAAAGCGTCCGCCGCCTGGTTACTTTTGCCTTTTTTGTAATCGATCGAATAATCAAATTCCTCTAGCTTCAAACGCCACCTAATAAGGCGTGAACTGGGCTCTTTGAGAGAAAATAGCCACTGTAACGGTTTGTGATCTGTGGAAATTTTAAACTTTCGCCCAAAGAGGTGAGGACTGAAGTATTTGCAACTCCATACGATCGCTAGCAGTTCTTTTCCGATCGTGGAATAGTTAGTTTCAGCAGGATTCAATGTCCTGGAAGCATAGCAAATGGGATGGCTATTTTGGGATAAAATGGCCCCCACAGCATAATTTGACGCATCCGTAGTCAGTTCAAAGTCTTTTTTGAAGTCGGGATAGGCAAGTACTGGTTCTGATGTCAAAATATTTTTACAAGTTTCGAAACATTCTCTAAACTCTCTCGTGTGTTCGACCTTCCGGTCCTTTTTTAAACACAATGTTTTGTGATTTTGGCGAATTTTTTTATAAATTTCCTGTAATACCCAAGAAGACCCAGGAAAGATTTAATTTCTTTCTGTGTGCGTGGTATTGGAAATTTCTTAATGGTTTCGATTTTTTTCGGGTTTGGTTTTATACCGTCTGGTTTTACAACGTGTCCCAAAAATTCTACTTCCTTTCGCAGGAATTCACATTTATCCAGTTGAATTTTCAGCCTAGCATCGCGCAATTTGGCAAAAACCAACTTTAAATGTTGAATATGTTGAAAATTATTATGTCGTCCATGTAGACCATACAAATTTTGTTTTGTAGGTCCTTGAGGACTTCATCCATGACCCTTTTGGAAAGTTGACGGTGCATTTTTGAGCCCAAAAGGCATTCTCAAGTACTCAAAATGACCGTTTTTCCCGCTGAAAGCAGTTTTTTCAACTGAACACTTTCCCATCTCAATTTGATGGAATCCGCTGGCAAGATCGAGAGTGGTGAAATATTGGGCTCTACCGAGCTTATCCAATATATCAGTGACATTAGCTATTGATACCTATCATCGATCGTTTTCACGTTTATTTTTCGATAGTCGACCACCAGACGCCATTTTTGTTTCCCTGATGCGTCCAGTTTTTTGGGTACAATCCAGATTGGGGACGACCACGGACTGCATGATGGTCTTATTATATTTTCATCTAACATCTCCTGAATTTGTTTTTGGACATCTTGTTTGTGAATATACGGGTACCTATAGGACTTTGTATGCGTCGGGATTTCGTCTGTTGTTCTAATGACATGTTTAATTTTTGAGGTAAACGATAGTTCATCACCTGGCTTGAAAAATATATCAGAGAACTCTTTACAAATTTTCACAATCAATGATTTTTCCTCGGAATTCATATGACTGGTACGAATCAAATTTTCAATGTCGTTTTTTTTTTCAAATCTACGTCTGTCTGTTCTTGTGGGTAAGTGAAAGTTTCAAATCTTTAAATTTTATTTTTTATTGATATCGATTGGTTTGTCAAATTTTGTATTTCTACTAGAGCTGGTCCATTTTCTGCTGAAGTCAAAATTCGCGGTATGACAAGGTTTCCCTAGTTTTGTCTTTCGATTACTATATCTCCTTCAAAAACATTTACTGGGATATTTTTTATAATTTTCTCATTAGCACTAACTGAGAATGTGAAGCTAACATCCTCTATCTGTCTATACTTGAAGGGAATGTCTATCTGATCGCCTATCAATTTGATGATGATCTTGAGCTACCTGTATCTATAAGAAGTTTTAATTTTGGATATTGAATTTCTATATATGGTAGAGCGTTATTTGACATGATATTTATTTCTTTTATGTTTGGTTTATGTCTTGGTAACCCTGAGGAAAATTTTCATCCCCATCATTATCAATTTCGACATTACTTTCTGCCTGATCTTGCTCAGAACTGTGTTTCTCAAACTGTTCTTGGTACTGATATTGGTCTTGGTAAAAATTGACTGGACTATAATTCGAATGTTCATCAATGTTAAAATATTCGGATGGCCACGGATTTTCGGACTCATTCGAATGCAATTCTTCAAATGAAAAATTTGGGTTTCGCCTTGACTGATAATTTTGAGTGTTTGCATGATAAGTGTTTTCAAAATTTGTAAATTTCGAATTTTGATACTGTGGTCTATGTGAGGTCATTGTTGGATTTCTAGATGTTGTTGACATCGGCTCAGGTTTGGGCAATTGATTCGCAGATAATTGATTGGGTTTGAAAACGTTTTTTGGTGGACCAAAAACTTTGCGATTTGTTGGATATCTAACCTGTTGTTGCCTTGGTTGTACTTGAATTGGTTGATCAGGCCATATGGGCCTACCAAAATTTTGGTTGTTCCAGAGTTGAAAAGAAATTTGTTTCACTGGTAAATTTCGAGGTTGGAATTGAGGTTGATAACTAAAGTTGTCTTGTGAGTTACTTGCAAATGGTTGTCTATTCAAAGGATTATTATTTCTGGGGGTTGTATTTCTCATTTCGGAAAGATTTCCATAAAGTCTTTCAAAATTTTCAAATTCATTGGCATAGGCCATTGCATCTTCCAGTGAAGCTGGTTGTTTTAAATGCATATTATTTTTCAAAGTACCTGTACACCCAGGTATAAATGTGCTCAGTGCTGTTTTGTCATAATGGGAAATTTGGCACATTTTTTGGGGTTGTGTTAGGTTTGTATCGTTACTGATTCTTTGAACCATACTACATTAACTGAAGCCTTCCTCCAAAATTTACAAGATTTTCCCCTTTATATGGCCTAGTTCTGGTAAGTTCTTGAACTAGACAATCTAGATCTCTGCGATCAGAAAAACATTGTTTCAAAGCATTTTTCAATTTATCCCATGTGTCTAATTCGACACGATTTCCTACCATGGCTTCTGCCTTACCAACTAATTTTTCCTGAATACAATCCAGAAGATGTCTTTGAAATATAACATCTTCAATAATTTGGCAATCCGTCACTAAGCTGTCACAACGTGTAATAAATTTATTGAGAATATTACTGTCGCCATCATAAGGTTTGATAATTTTGAATCGAGATTTAAAAAGATTTCAATTGATTACTGGTGGTTCTACCACTGGCGGTACCATATTTTCTGAATTATTTATAGGACTATTAGTATTCACTTTCGAAAGAGTACTCAATTTACTCAAAATATCGTCAATATCACTCATAAAAAATTAACCAATAGATTTGCAAAAATCTATTGTTTCTAACTATTGTATTTATTTGTGTCAATATTTATTTCTTCAAAAATCAATTAATGTTTATACAATAATCATTCAGTTATTCCTTGCTAAACTACCCTATCTTTCCCAAAATCTTTGAACAGAGAGTTTAGGAAAGGCAAAAGGATTTGGCACTTACAGAATTTCAGCAATTTGACTGCTGTAGTCTCCTGGCTCTTTCTCTGATCCTTTGTCCCTGCTGATTGCTGGTTGCTATGTGTTCGATTCACTCAGATTCTCGCTGAAGAAGTTGAAACTTCAAAGTCACGAAAACAACTTTTTCCGACACGATGCGAATGTTCTTTTCACAACCGCAAGAACCCTACCGACTGCGCCAGTTTAATACTTAAAGTCAAAAAACAGATTTTTAAAAAGTAAACGAAAATTCGTTTATCGAACAATCAAATACGTTTATTCGCTACAAAGCTCAGACAAAGAATGAATATGTTAAAACAATTATATTTTACATCATCTCGGGCTTTATCTGGGAAGTCTCGGGTTTCCGTGTAGTTGGCATAATCTTGAAATGTACTACCATGTCACTTGGGCGACGGCATCGGTGAAGATGCTACTGTAATTGAGGATGGGGTGGAAGAAGCATTTGAGTATGACGAATAGTACTGGTGACCCTGGTTAGTTGCTGAAATTGTGGGTGTGGAGTAATAGGCAAGAGGTGAACATGAGGATGAGAACTGATCATATTTTCCCAAAGATACTTCATATAAAATATTGTTGATCAAATGCTCTACAGTATTTTGGGATTCCTCAGTATTGAGTCTTTCAGTTTTGTCAGCAACCAGTTCCCAGAATACTTGAAAACGATTTTGCGGTGTTTTATTCAGTAACCGTTTCATCACCAGATAGGCCTCTTCCTGCCTGTCATCTGCAAGTTCCCCAGCCTTTTTTTTCTCTTTGAAGACTTAGATGCTTTTGGACTTTGAAGAGGTGTTTAGTTTTTTTGCTTGCTGGGTGAATACCGCTCGTTGAAGGGGTTTCATTCGTTTTTTCGACCTCTTTGTTTTTGGTAGAGTCGTCAACACGTGTTTCTTGGGTATCGCCAGTATCGGTTTCTTCGTTTGCCTGTTCAACTATGGGCAAAGGAATGTTTTTCTCTGTGGTAGCTGCTCCATCGGGATCGGGAGACTCAGTCAGAATGGAATTAAGATGTGGTTCACTTTCGTTCTCAGTGTCGCTGCTAAATGTTTGATCAGTATCGTCCTGGAAAGAAAAAATCGAAGTGATATCTAGGGGTGGGAGGGTTAGACAAGGGGTGGCAGATTATAAGGAAAAACTGTATAGATCTGAGCTATGATCGGTATTCCCGTGATGATGATAATAGTATAACGAAACATTGAAAATACACGAACTTATTACCCTTTCATTTATTTTTTTATTGTATTTATTCTTTTTTACAGATGCCTCAGATCACAAATGAGTGGATAATCATAGGACAACAATTCAACAGTCTTTGGAATTTTCCAAGATGTACCGGGGTTATGGATGGCAAACATATTATATTACAGGCACCAAAGAACAGCGGCAGTGAATTTTTATTATAAGTCCTTCTTCAGTATTGTGCTATTTATTGTGGCCAATGCTAATTAGGAGGTATTGTATCTTAATTTGGGTTGTCAAGGTCGCATTTCTGACGGAGGAGTTTTCGACAATACTCGTTTTAAGAAAATGTTAGTCGAAAATACACCTAATTTATCAAAAATGGAGCCACTACCAGGAAGATCTCTTGCTGTTCCATTCGTTTTTTTTTGGTGACGACGCATTTCCTCTTTCTTCGAACTAACTTAAGCCTTATCCTGGAACACAAGATAAGGGTTCATGGAAGAGAATTTTTAATTACCGCCTTTTGAGGGCAAGGTGAATTTCTGAAAACGTTTTTGGAATTATCTCTGCTCGATTCCGAGTATTGAGAAAACCGATACTACTTGAACCCGATAAATCCGAAGTAATTGTGACGGCTTGTGTATACCTCCACAATTTCATGAGACGTAGCTCCAGTTCACGAACATCATATACTCCTTCCGGCACATTCGACTCGGAAGACAAGGACACAGGGGAAATGATGCCAGGCTTGTGGAGAAATGAAATAGGCGATAACACTATGTTCCTACCACTGCGAAAACAAGGACGTAATTCGACGTTAGAAGCTAAACAAATTAGAGACGAATTTGCACAATATTTCATGTCACCTGAAGGAATGGTACCGTGGCATAATGATTTCTAATATTGTAGAAATTAAACAGTAGTAAATAAAAAAAAAATGTGAATAAAAAAAACACTGTTTATTGTTCAGTAAATAAATAACTTACGTACCTCATCTGATGTCCTAATTCCTTTCTCGGTACATTTCCGTACTTCATTTTTATTTGCGAGAAACAGCAAACTTACATAGGCGAACCATTTCGAAGTAAAGGATGCACCAGCACCCGACTTCTTCAATGCACGATATTTTTTTCGCTCCCTGAAGAACTAGGCAATTGAATTTTTCATCTTTCGTCTCACTTCTTGAGAATCTGTTCCGATTTTTTCCGCCAATGCTGTCCAAGCATCGTGTTTTGCGTTTCTGGATTTATAATTTGCGTGCCTTGAGTTCCATAGACACTCATGAAGTCTATAATTTTCAATTATTTCGACAGATAACTCATTTGTCCACTTGAAGGACATCATCAATAATATAGGTATTTATTCACTTTCGTAGGTTACACTGGACATTGAAAACGTCTGCGACACGACTGCTTACAAGTTGCAATCTCGGCGTTTCCACTGCGATAGCAACACGAATTTGTTCACCCATGTTCCCTATTTTCCTTTGAAGTTAACCGCTCGAAATGGAAACAGGTGACAAGTAGCAACAGTCAACATTTGTTGCCGAAACATAGGGAAATTTTAAGAAACTTTTAGAAACATTTTGGAACATTTTTGAAAACAATCAACAGCAACAAAAAAGTTTCTCAATGTTCCTCCGGTGGAAATGTAGCTTTAGGAGCAGCACTGTTAACTATTAACGCAACAGTGAATCGTGGAGGATTATTCCCAGCTGACACGAGCTTCAATCATTCAGACTTTCACATCTGAAAATGAAAAAAGCCCGCCCCGGCTAGGAACCGAACCTGGAACCTCTCGGTTACCAGGCTGGCGTTCAACCATTACCTATTATTATTATTATTATTATTATTATTAGTATTGAATTCTAATAACACACGATTCCTATTTTAAAATCAAATTGAAGAAGGATGATTTCTCTAACTATTGAAATAAATTTTGCATTTAAATACCTTGTCATTCAAAATAACTTTAATCGATTATTTCAAGTCCCAATAATTCGAAAACAGTTGCTCGCAGCGACCAGAGCTGTCCCAAAGTACTCGAAGTACTTTAGTGCTCATAAGCACTGCACTCCCGAGCACTTTCTTGGACCAGTGCCTAATGCTCCGGAGCAGTTAACGAAAAGGCTTAGTGATTAGTGATCCCGAGATTACTAAATACTAAAAGTATTTCCATATAAATGAATCTAGTAGAAACGAAGTCGCGACAGATGAAACCCAGCGGCACCCGGTACCTAAAAGAACTTTTGTTTACGTCCTTAGGCACATTCGAGACATCACCAGTGTTGTCAATCACTGGAAAATTTACCGAATTTCAGGAATTTTTGAAGTGTTTGGGAATTTTACCGGATTTTTTTGGTAAATATCTGGGAAATAAGTGGTGTTCAAGAATTTTACTACTAATTTCTGGGCTATGACTATAGTCAAGTGAATATTATATCCGTTTTTTTGTGAAAAAATGTTTGTGACTTACCTATTTGTTTTCTCTGTAAACTATGAACGACAACATTAACCCTTTTTGAATATTTGATTTCATTTTGATTCATTAGATTTTCATTAATTTGATTTTTCCTATATTTTAATATTTCAACATTTTCAACAACTAACAATAACTTATTTTTCAGATAAATGCGTTTTGTTTTTCAGCTTTTCCTTATTTTATTTTTTTGTTCCAGAAAAGAATTAATTTTTCTATTTTTGATAATAGAAATACATTTTACTCAGTACTCACCATAAAGTATCATACATAAAATATTTTTTCAATTTTGAGAGCAGAATTCATAAATGAAATATAAAAGTCAAGTGATTCGTATAAACCAATTTCCTTGTATATAAAGTATCTTGTATACATAATAAATATAAAATTATTTAAAATTTCAATCAGATTTCGAACAAGACATACAATTCAAGATTTTTCATTGAATAATATCAAGTGAGTATCATCCATTATTTTTGAGACACTGTGGATTCATGAGATCTTCAAAATGCGGCAACTCAAAAAGAGAGTACATGGACGTTGTTTCAAAAGACAACATTTCAAATACATTTTTCCAAACCTTCATGTTCTCACTATATTTCAAATATGATCTGAACGATATATTTTTATTGGGTTGAATGTTCAAAGTGAATAAAATTTTTATTTTGAAGTGCTCGTCACTCCTAAATAATGAATAAGGCAAAGCATTGCATTTTTCTACATTATATGCTTTGTCCGTTTATGTTCTGGATTTAGTTTGACGTGATCAATCCACCAAAAATACATAAACATTCTCTTTAAATCAAGAAAACCTATAGAAGTATGGAAAGTATTGAAGAGCTAATCCAATTTTGTCAGTAAGTTAGCCTTTCTAAAAAAGCACAGTACGCTAAATGCCATTTTAGTTATGGGAGTGGAAAAAGTAAGCTAAGTTTTGAATAGACTCTGTTTATACTTGATGGAATTCCATAACATTTTTCATACTGTTAGATACGTGAGATACCGATACCTTATAAAACACACTAAGATTTCAACAAATTATTTTAAATCCCGACATGTTTCGCTGCACTCTAGCAGCTAGCTGTAGTGTAGCGAAACATATTGCTACATTAGTTATATTATTTGTGAAAATATTACATGTCGAATTGAATTTCAGTAACTAACAATCTGAGAAGTGCTTAGTGCTCCCCAACTAGAATTACTTTTTGAAAGTGCTTAGTAATCGAGAGAATTTTATAAATTAAAATGCTTAGTGCTCGAGATTTCGGGGCACTTTTCAAAAGTGCTAAGTGCTTAGTGCTCGAAGCACTTTTTGTCAGTGTCAGATTTCAACAAATTATATTAAATCGCGACATGTTTCGCTGCACTCTAGCTATAGTGTAGAATAGCGAAACAAATTTCGATGTTATATTATTTGTGAAAATCTTACATGTTGAAATAAATTTCAGTAACTTCAAGTAAATATCTAACAGTCTGAGAAGTGCTTAGTAATCGCATGCATTTTATAAATAAAAGTGTTTAGTACTCGAGATTTTGGAGAACTTTTCAAGAGTGCTTAGTTCTCATAGCACTTTTTGTCAGTGCTCGGCAGAGCTCTGGCAGCAACCTCTACCAAGAATATCTTTCTCACACAAAAATATTCAGAAAATTGATTCTAATATAAGTAAGTCCAAAAAAGTTGTGATATTGTAAATGACCGAAAACACATACTGGTGGCGCCACCCTTACGAAAGAGATAATTTAACATCGAATCTAATATTGTAATTGAAAAATACTCCTAGATACCAAACTTTGCTAGAATATTACAGTTATTTCGGAAGTTATTCACAAAAATAAGAATTCAACTTTGACACTCAGTATCCCAGAAAAAAATACCTCGCGGACATATATTTATAGAAACTTCTCTTCTCATCACGATATCGGCAACATGCTCCTGGATTTTCTACACGTACTCAAGAAACACCTTGTTTACCCTCTCCTAGAAGTGGTAGAATAGAAAAATATATCTATATAAACGAAATTATTCGTGTCTTCTATGCTTGTTTCCACTGAGCTACAACAGTTGAAAGGTATATATAACTGGAATAATCGATAAAAACTAAAAATAGAAGGCAGAAAAAATAACAAAATTCTGAGAGTTGGACATAATTCAACGTAGAATTCGTTGTGATAAGTTCTAATTGTAGTGTTACCACACTGAACTCTATACTTCATTTCTGGTGAACCTCGCATGTTGTTTAGTCTCTTGAGTGCCAGTTCGATCCATCATTATTAGTGCTTGCACTTCCATGCATACTCCGTTCATCAAACGACCAACAGTAGTCAAACTCTCCCCTAACCTAATTACCTGAACTCCTGCTCCGCTCCCTAGCGGTAATCATATTTTACCTTATATAATTTGCACTTAATTGCACTTCAGATTTCATCGATTAATATTTTACATGTTTTGAACTTCCCCCAAATTTCATCGAAGTTAATTACATCAATAGGAAAAAAAAATTTGAGTTCAATATCACTTTCACGAAACATAATATTGTATGAGATTAAAACTGTTACACCAAATAAAGAAGGAGATGAAGACTGTGTTCAATCGCAAAACTTATATTCCATAAATAATTTGAATTGACTATAGTTATAATGGAAATATTCATGTCCTTTCGAACTGAATTACATCTTTATGAAACGATGTTTTGGAAACACTCTCTGTGATTGTGAACCATAATCATAATACTATGCCAAATGAATATTCAGAAGGATATAATTGTATATTAAACCATAACTCGTTCACTTGTATGCATAAAAACTGTTATTTATTTTTGTATTCACTAATAGGTAGACAAAATACGTATTGTATTAAATTATGTTTTTGTTTGAGTGATGTTCATAAACATAACGTATTGTGTGTAACATCATGGGCGTCTGAATGTTATTGGAGGCCTGTTTGTTACCTAATTGATGTTTATTTCATGAAATATTTATCAAAATAGATAGTTTGATGTGATGTATAATGCTTTGAGCTCATAAAGAATATTTATAAATCTATAATAATTATTGCCTACAAAGTCCGTAATGATTATCCAGAGGAACTGCAGCCAAGAGCCTCCTTGAAAATATTCTGCCTATTCCTGTATCCCATTCTACTCGGAGATGTGTCTTTTGTTTGTCTCCAGAAATTATCCTATGATCCAGTAGCTCGTTAAGCCCCGACCTTTTCTGTAGTACGAGTTGCTTTCAGGCATATTTTGTGCAGGTGTTCTGGTACGTTGCTCCAATATTTTTGTTACTCCTTCTCTAGTTATTCATTCAGTAATCTACGAGGAGCAAACATATACTTTAAATCTTAACAAGACTCGGATTATATCAAGTATGTCAGGGATCCCAAAGCCGAATGACTCGAAGACTGAAGATTGATATTTAAAGAACTCAAAATCAAATCGCATTGGATCAAAGACTGAAGATGAGGATTTGAAGCAGTCAAAACCAAATTCTGTCGACTTCGAGATTATGATTGAATAAACTTCCAAACCAGTTTTGGAGACTTAGCAGACTCAACGTACCTACAAATCAGTCGACATGACTCAAACAGGAACAGAACAAATACGTCAATAACTTGTTCTGCCACCTTAATGGAAGATCTGGTTTTCCTTCCTGGTTATAGTAAAGAAGGCTACTTTTTCTCCCTCTATATCTTAGCGGATATGAATTTATATTCACAATTGTCCAAAATATGTGGTTTTAGTTTAGTAATTAATTAATATGAAATTAAAATTCCTCTAAATATGGTAATCACTATGTTGTAAATAAAATACCTCAAAACCATGGTGAGTCAACTTATACCTGTGAAAATGTGGAATAAAATACTGGACATGCGCTGCTAGCTTGGTTATGAGAAAACAAATGAGATCGCGGTCTACTCTCAAAATATCCCGCGTTATTTGCGTGAATCGCCACCGTCGGTCTTCTTGTTTACATTTTCATGAACATAAGTTTCAAGTATTGCGCGAGAGCAGGAAATGAATAAAGCAGAATAATAATTCAAATTTACGCTGCAGTTTCATTCGTTACATTTTCGACTTATATTATTTAATTTTCTGAAATGCTCTTCACTGGAATGAATAATAATTACACATTTCACATTTCACATGCAATAATTGAAATTCAGCTGCACGGAAATCAACCATTAGAACCTGTCAACCTTATGACATCTGCCCAAGCATCCAAATGTATCTGCGCAATTGTATCCGAGTTTTCCTCATGAAGGTAATAATTTTGTCGCTTATTTTGAGTTTAATTGCTTATCAGAAGTGATATGTGTGATGGGCCGCGGTGGCATGCGGGTTAAGTGCTCGCTCCATAATCCAAACATCCGTAGGAGCATGATTTCGAATCTCAGCACTGCCTCGTGCATGGAATCACGCGTATTGAAAGGTCAGGGCTACGTTTTCCCCTAGTTCGCATAAGTCTCTGACTTCTGAGGTTTGCACGTAGGGGTGCAACCGGTTGACGGAAATAACAGATAGCAGTTGTGTATTGAAATGTTTTTTCACTATTTCAAAATCTGTTAAATGTCAATAAATAGGGAAGATATATTTTTTTTGCAGTTTTTTTAGACAGAAAATTAATATTTTATGGATCATCTAACTACACTAAAGATATTTTTCCATTTCAGCATATAAAACGAATGGTAAAATAATCAAAACTTAAATTAACTTGATGATATGTAAAATTGATAGAATTCAGTAAGAATGGTGATTATTTTTACATTACCACGTACTCCTACACCTTGTACCGATGGAATATTCAAACAACGCACCCAGTTGAATGTTTCGATTTGAAATGTTTGCCATCAAGTATTGTCATATATATAAGATGTCATAGATTCCGTCTTGTTATATACTGCTTTGCCTTTCGGTACAAATCCAGAGTGAATTCGTTTTTATTTCAAGAGTTCTACAAAGCTGTCTTGATGATTGGGAAACCATGAAACGATCATAGGCAGATGGTGGAGCTCTCGGAATTAATTCGAAAACACTCTATTCCTCTCTCTCTCTCTCTCTCTCCCTCTCTCTCTCTCTCTATATATATATATATATATATATATATATATATATATATATATATATATATATATATAGATATATATATATATATATAACTAAGTAGGAATTGTTCTGTTACTTTGTGAAAACGTTTGTTGTAATTTATCGATATTCTTCGATAAAATTCAGTTATAATCTAGTATGGTAGAACTGTAGTGAGTTTGGTTTTAAGTTTTGCAGATGTTTTCTCAAAATTGTAAATAGAATCGAGTGTGATTTTGATTTCTAAACTCAAAATGTTGTTCCTTAATTTTTTTAAATGGGATGCCCCGTATTTCATTGCATTATTACATTTTACGTTGAATTCTGAACAAGTTTGATAAATGGTTTTCTATCAAAAAAGTTAATAGGTTTGGACTTATGAACACTTGTAAATAATTATTTCGACTACTTTTGCACCAGTTCACGAATAAATTAATGAGGTAGGCTATGCACGCTAGGCGCATTCATTTTATCCATGACAACGAAAAAAAACTCTTATCTGTTTTTACCAAATGTCATTGACATTTTGTAGGTTTTCAAAACTTTGTTTCAAACGGTTTTCAATTTCTCTTGTTGATTAATATGGCTCGTTCAGTAGCAAACAAAGTTGAAGCCGTTATCATATTTGGTGAAGCTAACCAAACTACCACGCTGCTATTCGCATTTTCAATGAACGGTTTCCAGAACGTCCGATGTGTCGAAAATATCTGCAGAAATTGGTGGCAAAATTTAATCAAACTGGCACCGTGAAAGATGCTCCGAGATCTGGGAGGCCGAAAATAATTACGGAAGATGTTGAAATTCAAGTACTAGCCGAAATGGTAAATAACCCACATCAAACAAATAAGCAAGTAGCTGAGACATGTGATGTTTCTAAAAAATCAGTAAAGAGGGTTTTAAAACAAAATAAATTCCATCCTTACAAAATAAAAATTTTGCACCAATTGGTTGAAGATGATCCAGACCGGCGACTTGAATTTTGCGAGACCATGGCAGAAAGAATTGTTGCAAATCGACTTTATTTGCAACACATCTGCTTTAGTGATGAAAGCACTTTTTACCTAAATGGAAATGTGAATACCCAGAATTGTAGATATTGGAGTGATGAGAATCCCCATGAATTCCGCGAGGGGCATACTCAATTTCCCCAGAAAATTAATGTTTGGGCTGGTATTTTAGGTAACCACATTGTAGGTCCCATATTCTTGGAAGAAAATTTAAATGGTCCCAGATACGTCAAAATGCTGCAAGACACAATAAGTCCCAGTATCGATGAGATCGTTGCGCAAAACCCACGTGAATTTTACTTGGATGTAACATTTCAGCAAGATGGAGCGCCACCACACTATTTTCGGGAGGTAAGAAATTACTTAGATGAAAGGTATCCAGGTAGGTGGATTGGACGTCGAGGTACAACAGAGTGGCCAGCTCGCTCACCGGGCCTCTCACCGCTTGATTTCTTTCTCTGGGGCTATGTGAAATCCGTAGTTTTTAAGACAGTTTGTGGGTCGTTAGATGAACTGCGCCGTCGAATTATTGAAGTGTGTTCAGAAATAACACCTCAAACCTTGATTAATGTTAGGGAAGAGTTTACAACCCGACTATTTATGTGTCAAGAAATGCATGGTGGACATGTCGAAAATCTTTTGAAATAGATAAAAACTCACCGTTTTTAGTTATAAATTAAAATATCTCTTCAGTTTTTAATGATTCTTGATCTGTATTTATGGACTAACTTATTTGTTAATATAATGTAATGTAATTTGTACTAGTTTTTCGTGAGATTCAACAACTCTAACAATTGTAAAATGGTACGACGAGGTAAGCTACACATGGTGCCATCAGCAGTTTGCAACATTGGATGGCTTTCAAAAAGTTAGGATAGGAAAGTGGAATACATTGTGATCCATTTGTTACGATTTTCTCATTGAACTGGCGCAAAAGTAATCGAAATAATTATTTACAAGTGTTCATAAGTCCAAAACTATTAACTTTTTTGATAGAAAACCGTTTATCAAACTTGTTCAGAATTCAACGTAGAATGTAATAATGCAATGAAATACAGGGTGTCGCATTTAAAAAAATTAACTTCTAAGTCACCGTGCTTATTTGAGACACTCGGTATGAATGAAACTTAAACCATCAAAGAGATCGAATGAAACCCTATAACTTATGTATTTAACATTTTTTTGTAATATGGAAAATGAAGAAGTTACAGGGGGGGCGACGGACTTTTGGTCCTCACTCTATATATATATATATATTTAGAACTAGTAAATAGTGGGGCTATGCAGCAAAATCAAAGAGTACTCTTTTAAGTTTGTCCAAGCTTTCGGAAATTTAATTAATCGTTTCCATCATCAGGGATACTACAAATTGCATGAGTAAGTAATATATAAAAAATATACATGGATGGTTAACTTACATCTTAGTTGAGGGTGTTTGACGCGATGTTATTCAACAAAAGGGGGCACATTGTACAAGATGAATTTCAATATAAAACAGGTAAAATTGGAAAGATGTCATAAAAGTTTTTAAAAGTTTTGATAAAATACGTTACATTTTGATCACATAAGGCCAAATCAATGCTATTGGTTGGGAGAAGACAGACAGTTGACATGGCATATGACTTAGTCAGTGGTACCAATTTGCAGTTACCAACCTATGTTGGAGTCCGTAAATCAGAATTTAGTTAGTTGGACGACACCTAGTGGCCCATGGAAGAACCTGAATTAAGTACATCTGGCATATAACTGAGTGTCTTTAGTACACTTTCGATCTGGATATTATGTTTTATTTAGTATAACTATGTTAAGTCCTTCTGTGAGCAAAATTCTGGTACAGGTTAAGTATCTGGAGAATTTTAAGTAAAATTTATGAAAAAAGGTTAAGTTTTCTTTATAAAATTATTTGATCATTTGATAGATTTGAAGAATTAATGAATGGTGGATTCTTATCCAACGTCAGAAGGTAAGAATAAATTTCACTTAGATGATTAATATCTGTTTTTTTATTAATGCAGTTACTATTTTCTGAAATAAAGGCCATTTCGAGAAAAGTCCTTTTGGGTAGACGCGATTCACTAGCTAAGACCTTAGTGGCATCATAATTCATATGGTGGTCAAACTTGTTTACATGTTCAGCTAACGCACACCGTTCTGGATGTAATCTACAGTCACTTTTATGTGAAACGATTCGGGAGCCTAGAGATCTCGAAGTCTGACCAACATACATTTTGTTGCACGATTGACACGGAATACTATATATTACATTCGCTTGAGAAAATAGAGAAAGTTTGTCTTTGACTTTAGAGTGAATTGTTCTAATAGTTAGTACTGATTTATTTGCAATTTTCAAATTCGGTAAATCATTAAAAATTCTGGAGAGTTTGGGAGTGATCTCCTTTATGTAGGGTAAAGAACTATAAAAAGCAATTAATGGTGCAATATTGTTTTCAATGTTATTATTATTGCTATTATTTCTGTCGATTCGTGTAATCGTTGAGTTACTATTCATTTATACTCTCTTTGCCTTATGGTACTAATTCAGAGTGCATTCGTTTCAACTTCGAGAGACCTCATAAAGCCGTGCTGATGAGTTGGTAACAACGAAACAGCGCTGTCCACGGATCGTGAGCTCTCGGAATTGAAACGAAAATACTCTATTCACTTTAGATTCTGCTTGCAATGTCTTGATAGAAACCCATATGTATAAGTTTTGATGGAGGTTAGCTCGACTGGCTAAGTTAAGGAACGACAAAGGGAGTTGTCAGGTATTGCAGTCGGAGACACTTCAATTGTGTTAACTCTTTATTTCAGTTCAAGCTTTCGAGAATTATTTTTCTCTTCATCAGGAACACTGGTGAACAAGAGAAGAATTGACTATTACAATCAGTGAAGGGAAAAAAGGATTTCCAATTACTTACGGAAAGTGAGGTTGTAACGAAGCCGGTTGCATTAAACATAAATACTTTTCCTTATGAGTTGTAACATATTAAAAATGTAAATAATAAAATTGTGCGAGTACAGGAAGACATTATACTGTCATTATTAAAATTGAAAAATTTTTGTGGAAATTTCGTACCACGAGGATTCAAAGTCACATGTCTTCATAAAAAGGCGGAAAACTGTAAAAATTTTTGAATTGTGACATTCATAGGTTTGACATTTGGCAAGTACAATCAGTGCTACCAACTGCAATGGTGATACCAACTTAAATTTTGAATGTAAAAGACAAAAGGGACTTTTTGGCATTGGGAATTTGTTTGTTAATATTCTTCATTTAGTTGATGAATTGATTATGTTTGTTGAGGTGAAGTAAGTATGTATATATGACATTAAGTCCTTCTATGTCCTTCCTGGTATTGAGGGGAGATGTATCTTTGAAAATGTGAGCCATTTCTAGAAACTGTCTTTTTTGGAGACTGTTCGAAGTATCTAATATTTTCACTTCATCATATAAGAAATTGTGGTCAGATTCTATGGTGTGTTTTGCTAGAGTGCAAACTTTCTTAATGGTTCTGATATCACTTTTATGTGAGGTGATTCGGTCTTTGAGTAACCTTCCTGTTTGACCAATGTACGTTTTACTACATTGATCACAGGGTATAGAATATACTACATTTGACATGTGTGTCACTTTGACTTTGTCTTTAAGTTTTGAGAAAAGACTTCTAATGATTAAAGTATATTTGAAAGCTAATTTAATGTGAGTAAATTGATTGAAAATATTCTTAAGTTGGATTGATAAATTGCCCAAGTGTGGCAGAGTATTAAGTTATGTATGAGTTTTTTTGGATAGCCGCTATTAATAAAAAGTTGTGATAATTTTTTTAAATTCTAGACATTTTAATTGTGTGAACTCTTTATCTCAGTTCATGCTTTCGAGAATTATTTTTCTCTTCAACAGGAACACTGGTGAACAAAAGAAGAATTGACTATTACAATCAGTTTACCAGTGTTCCTGATGAAGAGAAAAATAATTTTCGAAAGCTTGAACTGAAATAAAGAGTTCACACAATTAAAGTGTCTCCGACTGCAATACCTGACAACTCCCTTTGTCGTTCCTTAACTCAGCCAGTCGAGCTAACCTCCTTCAAAACTTATAGATATGGGTTTCTATCAAGACATTGCGAATCAGTTTGGGTACTCTACGATGAGAGACCTCAAGAAAGTGTCAACCATTAACACCAAGCTAGCAGCATCACACAATAGACGAAATTTCCTTCTGAGATGCAGAAAAACGAACATATTCCCAACACACATCACCCATGGCATACACAACATGGAAGCACTTACAGGAGCAGCTGTAGGAAAAACACTACACATGACATTGCAGTTTAATCACAGGTTAAGGAACAACATTTTGAGTTTAGAAATCAAAATCACACACGATTCTATTTACAATTTTGAGAAAACATCTGCAAAACTTAAAACCAAACTCACTACAGTTCTACCATACTACATTATAAATGAATTTTATCGAAGAATATCGATAAATTACAACAGACGTTTTCACAAAGTAAAAGATAGAAACGTATCAAAATTTCACAAATTAAAAACTTTTCAATGTTCAAAACTTAAAACTCAACCTAATTGGATCAAAAATTTGACAGATACAGAAATATCACAAGAAAAAATTTGTTAAAATTGTTATATCCGTCAACCGGTTGTACCCCTACGTGCAACCCTCCTAAGTCAGAGACTTGTGTGAGCTAGGGGAAGACGTAGCCCTTACCTTTTAATACGTGTGATGCCATGCACGAGACCGGTGGCAATGCTGAGATTCGAACTCACGCTCTCTGGCTTATGAGGCGAGGAATAAAATAAATAAATAAATAAATGTTTATTGTTACAAAGTTGTCATTTTGTCTACACATCATTTGATATACAGAAACTCCGTCCTAAGCTCAACTCTTCGCCCAAGAGGGACCAGGGGAGAGGAAGGGTCGGGAGGACGCACTGAGAGCCGCCTCCCTTCCTCCACAGACATTGCTGGCTGCAGAGCAAGGGAGCGCTTGTGCCAAGAGGCACATAGGGTCCCGGTCAGAGACGCTAGTGTCCATCCTCGCTGGTGTTAGCGGATGGCCGAGTATTCCAAACGATAGTGGTTGCAGTACGTATGATACATGCCTCCTGCAAAGCTTATGCATGTCGTCGGTCGGTAGCATTCAATGTAGATACTGCATTGTCGTCTAGTTTGATCAGAGGCGGTTGTTTCGTGCTACCCCGGAAAAGGCTGATGCAAAAAACCGGGTCATGGTACTTCGCGCATTACATAGATGCGTCTTGGTTCCCTAATGAACCGGTTCTTCCCATCTTTTCTGGAAGATGGCCAAAGATTGATATATCAGCCCGCCGTGTTTGCGGGGCTGATTATCATGTATTCTGAGTCGGGTAAGGTCTCGCGTTAACGGACTCTTGGAGAGGTGAAACCTGCAGAATCTCTCCGACAGGTTTTTAACATGTGTCGGGATGGAGTCGACGCCATCAAGGGCGCGCAGCGCATCCAGACGAATGTATGTGTCACTCTTAGTGATGATACGAAGTACTTTGTTCTGCATCCTGTCCAATCTCATAAAAGGAGTTTTGGGCAGGTTGCAGAATGCTGGGCACGCGTACAACATGGCAGGCCGAATCATCTGTTTATAAATGGCCATTTTGGCCTCTAGCGACATGTGTGAACCTCTGGCTATCAGGGGGTACGTGCGTTTGACCGCAGCCGCTGCCCTCTGGATAGCCAGGTTGATGTGTTTGTGCCACGTTGTACGCTTGTCGAGCTGTACTCCCAGGTATCGCACATTGGCCTTTACCTCCAATGCTTTGCCCTTGACCTTCAACTTCTGCAAGACTTTCGAGAATCTGAATTTCTTGGAGAAGTTAATGGCCTCGGACTTAGCCGGATTCACCACGATCTTGTTTCTCTCCAAATACGGAATGATTTCCCTGTCCAGACGGGTCTGGACCTGCATAGCAGCTGCGACGCTGGAGAACGATTGGGCGTATATCGCGGTATCATCCGCGTATATAGTCGTCTTCGTTCTCTCGCACATAGGAAAATCATGCATATGTAGAGAGTACAGATGCGGGGATAGGCTAGACCCCTGCGGGACACCTGCTTCGATTGGGTACTCTGCGGATCTTGTGCTGTTAACCCTCACCACAAAAGTACGATTCGTGAGATAAGAGTTCACGATCCTTACCAAGTATGAAGGCATGCGTGCCTCCAGCATTTTACAAATCAGACCCTCAATCCACACGGAGTCGAAGGCTTTTTGCATGTCCAACAGGACCATGACTGTGTTCATCCCTCGGTGAGCTGCCTCTTTCACCTCGTGAACAACTCGGACAATCTGCGAGGTCGTTGAGTGGCCTGCACGAAAGCCGAATTGCTCAGCGGGGATCATTTTGAGTCTCTCCTCGAGGGAGATTAACCGTTTCAAAAGAATCTTCTCTACTACCTTGGCGACAACGCTCAGTAGTGATATGGGGCGGTAGCTGTCGAGTTGGTGGCCATCCTTGCCTGGCTTCAAGATAGGTATTAGCAGTGCCTTCTTCAGGCAATCTGGGTATCACTGCCACTTGATCATTGCATTAATCAAATGAATGAATTGGACCAGGGACTTTCTCGGCAGGTTCTTGAGCAAAACTGCGTCCAGCCCATCCGGCCCAGGCGCCTTGTTCGTCGGAAGTCGTTTAATGACTTCCGTCAGCTCCTCATAGTTCGTCAAGATTTTGGCGAGCCTATGAGGGCCGATAGGGGCGGGCATCGACTGTCTAAAGTCGTCTGTGATACCAGACTTTTGTCTCTGCCCGTCACTAACGTCCGGCGCCTTTCTATGGACACTGGCGAAATGCTCACCAAACAGTTTCGCCTTCTGGGGATCCGTCACTGCTTGCACGTCACCCCTCACTATGGCTGGGATGGGCTCGAAGCGCTTGGAAATGTCACGTACGTCCAGCTTCTCCAGTTTGTTCTTCCACACCGTATCGTTGTGGTCGTTAATCAGCTCTGAAATTTCTCTACCTAACCGGAGCATGTCGTTCTTATGCTCCGGAATTTTTGTAGCTTGCCACTTTTTTCGGAAAGAATTTTTCAGAGTGATTAACGCCCGAACTTCGGGTGGAATCACATTCCGGTTACTCCTGATAATAATTTTCCTGACAGCCCGATCGCGAGCGATCTGAATATCACGAATTAGAGCAAGTGTTATATCCTCAATTTCGTCGCGAGGAATGTCGGACCTAATAACGGTCCGAGCATTCATGACCCTCCGAAACTCGGCCCAGTCCGCATTCCTGTAATCGTATCGGAGGACAGGCGGTATATCCTCTCCCCGATACTTCATACAGGACAGGACCGGATCGTGATCGGAGGTCATCTCGTGGACGGCCTTGAGTTCACTCAAATTCGTGACATTTTTATTGACTATCAGGTCAATTATAGTCGGAGTGGGTCCATTCCAGGAGTAGTGGGTGGGCTCGTCTGAGTGCACCACTACCACGTCGCTGCTTAGTGAGTATTCCCACAGTGTCTTGCCGTTGGCGTTGGGCTGGGAGCCGCCGCTCCACTCAGGACGCCTGGCGTTCAAGTCCCCAATCAGCAATACTTTGTGTCCAGTGTTACACAGATTGTCCAAGTCAGACTGTGTAAACCTATCTCTTGGCTGGTTATACACCGCGAACACGCAAGTCCCGTCAGCAAGCTGAATGCCAACGTGCTCGATCGAGCTCTGCTGTGGCGGGAGCCGCGTGAACGCGATGCCATCCTTGACTAGGATGGCCAGGCCCCCCCCTCACTGCCTGAGGGCGGTCCGCCCTGACAGTAGAGAAGCCCTTCAGTTTAAATCTATGGTCCTGCCGGAGCCATGTCTCCGAGATAAACATCAGATCTAATTTATGCCTGCCAATAAAGTCAATAATAAGCGGAAGCTTATTATTGACCGAACTGGCGTTGAACATGCATGCCTTCATCCTTCGCTCAAAAATGGTATCTTTGGCTGTCCCCCAGAATTTCTAGGGCAGCCATCGCCTTTTCAAGCGGGGACTTCGCCTGTGCGAGCCTGACGATTAAATCGTCCATGGCTCGGCACAGTTCAGCGATGTTGAGCAACGATCCAACCTGCTGTATCTTACCTACTAGACCAGCTATCTGGTTGTAATTACTCGGCTGTTGGACGGCGGCACCCTCTGTCCGGACGTGCCTATGTGCTGGCGACTGCTCGGGGGTGGTGTACGGAATTGCTGGATTTCCCGGGGCCTGCTGGATTCTTCTCCCGACCTCTTCGTTATTTGTCGGGGGAGCGCTCTGCTCCTGGGCCCTCTCCAGCCAAGCGTTGACCTTCGGCGGCGGGGCTGGCAGGTACCTAACAGATTCAGGTTTTTTGGACTTCTCCCCCCTCTCCTCGAGAAAGCGAACACGCTCCTTATAGACAGGGCACTCCACACTGCTGGCAGTGTGGGGGCCTTGGCAATTGACACAAACTGCCCTCACCTCTCGGTTTAGCTTGCAAGTGTGCGTGGGGTGGTCCTGCGCACACTTGAGGCATCGCGATTGGCGGTGGCAGTTCGACGTTGCGTGCCCCCATCGCTGGCATCGGTGGCATTGGACAATGGCGCGTTCATTTCTCCTCATCTCCCAGGTTATCCGGATGTGCCTTTACAGATTTCTGCAGCTGGGAGAGAGTGATGTTCTTTGGGGCTGTGATAAGATATAACGGACGATGTCTGGTGTTCATTTTCATCATCTTCTCGACACTGATGCCAAATTTCTCAAGCATTTCATCAATCAAGTCTTGTTGATTGACATCAGAGTCGGGGCCCCGCAGAACGAACGCGTGTGTCCTGTCCTTGGGGAGCGTGTACGTGTGAAATTCCGTACCTGTAGACTTGAGTATGTCGATCATCTTAGATCGATCTTCCTCAACTTCAGTGAAGACCTGAGTTTCGCGTCCAGTATGTTTCAAGTTGAAATCACCTTTCAACTCGGTCTTCAACTGTGTTGTGAGAGATCGATCCAAGTTAAGCCTTCCCTGAATCACAATCGGCGGAAGCATTTTGCCTTTCTTAGGCTTCGTTGCCTCTTTTTGATTCGGGGGAGGCCGTTTTGACCGGCGTTCTCGCTGTCTCAAAGCCCTCCTCGAGTCTTCTGAGAGGGTTTCATCCTCATTCAGAGACTCGTAAGAGTTCTTTGTAGGTACGGGATCTTTGCTCGGAGTAGTCTGTGGTTTTGCCGTTGTTTTTGTTGCCTCTTTTTGATTCGGGGGAGGCCGTTTTGACCGGCGTTCTCGCTGTCTCAAAGCCCTCTCCGAGTCTTCTGAGAGGGTTTCATCCTCATTCAGAGACTCGTAAGAGTTCTTTGTAGGTACTGGATCTTTGCTCGGAGTAGTCTGTGGTTTTGCCGTTGTTTTTGGCTTCACGAAACCGTCCGAGCCCGTATTCACTTTTTCGGGGAGAGGGGGGAAGCTGTCTCTTACCCGATAACTATTAGGGGACCTGATCAGCCTTCGCGTCTGGCGGAGTTTCTGGATTTCCCCGTAAAATTCTTCTTCGTACTTCTTAGTGTAGAAAGATTTGATTTGCTGCACCATTGCAGCTCTGATCATGGAATCAGGCATTTCTTTAATATCCTCTGGCATCTCAATTAACGTGCTCGTGAAGGATTCCACTTTTCCTTTGACTTTATTCCGGATCTGATTTTCAAGTTCTTGGATCCTATTATCGATCGATTCAGTTGTATTCAGAGGGGTATCCTCCCGAGACCTCCTCCTTCTTATTGCTTTCTTCTTTGCCTCCGAGCCGTCTGTGTACTCAGAGTCAGAAGTCGTAATCGGAATTTTTCTGAGTATTTCTTTCGGCCTAGCTCCCAGCAGACGAGCCTTCTCTGCTTTTTCGGCCGCGATTTTTTCGGTTTTTTCGGCTTCCAGCTTTCTTGCGGCTTCCTCCTCCTGTTTTTTCTTATGGAGAAGAGCTTCCCGTTCTGCCTTGATTTTTGCAGCTTCCTCCTCTTTCTTAGATTTCATCTTGATAAGGGCCTTGTGAAAACCTACCAATTGTGGAGGCGGCGATTTCGGAGTTTCGGAAGCCGTTTTTCCGTTGTTCGGGACTGTTTCAATTTTATTCATGTTCGCCTGGGTTTTTGCTTGCAAGGTGGTTTTGGGTTTCACCACACTTTCCAATGCATCGTTCCCCACACTTTCCGTTGGTACTTACAATTTGGATGAGTTCACCACACTTTCCGTTGGTACTTGCAATTTGGCTGGATTCACCACACTTTCCATTGGTACTTGCGATTTGGCTTCGTTCACGTCAGTTTCCATAACACTTAGAGAATTTGTGCTTTTTACGTTCACCTCAGTTTCCAATTGTGATAGATTTTTCCTCTCGTTCGGCACAGTTTCCAATTTACTTGTTGAATTTTTCGAATTTTCGGCGTTCACCACCGTTTCCAATCGACTTGGACGAAATATGTCGGAGGGAGGGGCCACGGCGATCTGACTTTGTTGATGGGCGTTTACCTTCATATTCAGCTCAGCGTCCATCATATCTATCCACGAGGCGTTTGGGCACGGGTTTGCGACGGATTCCCTATTATAAGTATATATAGGGTCCCCGAGGTTTTCCAAAAAATTTTCCCCATTGTGGACTAGTGCTCGTACTTGATACTTGCCCGCCTCTCTGGATACTGGGACCGGCGATATTTGTCCTCCTATGGCGCCCTCCTGCTCTGGGGCGAGGAAGTCGTCTCCAAACAGACTGAAAGCATTTCGGGGCCTACTCGATCCAACCCCTCCGTGCTCACAGCTGCTCGGAAACTTGTCCCTCGCGTTCTCTGCTTTAAAGATGGTGTTCCGATCATATCTTTCATATTTCGACTGCCAATCGCTCCAAGTCGATTGGGAAGTGTCGTGAACGAGTGGTGCTCCAAAGCCTCTTCGGAAATTTTCTAAAGGATCTAAAGTCCTTTGGAAAGTGTCGCGAATTGCTGCTCCTGCGTTCTCCACCCTTTCCGTTATATCTGTTAAGTGTTTGTTCACGACAGTTTCCGAAATACTTGTGTTTAGGAATAATTCCTTTTCCTTGGAATGGCAAGTATTTTCGAAAGTGTCGTGAACCACTTCCTTGGATTTTTCGATTTCTGCTAAGTCGCTTGGGGTTGCATCGGTACCTTGGTGGGGGTAGGGATGAAGCGAAATTTCGTGGTGGGGGGAGGGTTGGTCGCTTTCTTGGCCATTTGGGTGGGGGGAGGGTGGATTTCCTCCTATTTCATCCTCAGTTTCAGCGACTTCCTGGTGCTGGAGGTCTCTTAAACTTTCGGCTTCGGCAGTGGGTGTGGTCCTTGGCGATGTTGTGGCAGCTGGAGCAGCATCCTTTTGCGTTGAAATCGGGAGGTCGGCAATAATAGGACTTGTACTATTTCTGTCCATTTCAACGGTAAGGTTATTTGGAGTGCTACTGACTGCCATCGGGATCTTCGGGGAGGTAGTGCTCTCGACGTCCGGGTGCGGCGTGTCTTCCGGAGTCGTTCCCCATAGGTCGAAGTCCTGTGGAGGAGCGCTGCATGCTACAATCCGCGAGGAGCGTCTCCTTCCTACGGCTATGTCGGTGTTAGTACTGTTCCCCACACTTTCCATTTTCTGGGGACCTTCATCGAGGGGCTGGGTGTCGGCAGTGGACTGGACTGGCACATCCCCACATACCAATGACTCACCCGCTATGCTGTCTCCCTCATGGCTGGGGGGTTGCGCCTTCGATTTCTTATCCGGCGGACTGCCAAATGAAGAAGTTGTTGTCTCCGAAGGTTCACTAATACTTGTCGTTTCTGCACTTTGAACTATCACTCGGGGGACCACATAAGCGTCTGTATCGCGTGGGGGAGGTGTGTCTCTGTCACTTGGAATATTCTTGATGATGACTTCGTTGTGCAGAACGATTTTAGTTTTGGTCTTGGGCAGGATGTCTTGCTTTCGCTTCATCGGGGTCCGACGATCGGATTCACTCCCCGAGGTGGCTGAGGCGGCATTTGATCCCGGTATTCTTAGCTTGTTGATTGAAGATGGTGCCCTGGCTCGACCAAGGGGGTTGTTCTTCGCTCTTCCTCCCTCTGAGCCGCTGCTCATGAGGGAGCCCCAAGACGTGGGGGAGTGTCCTATTCACAACACGGATGGCACTGTCGATTAGGCTTGAAATTGCACGAAATACCACTGGCAGCACTTGACGTCTGCGCTCTAGTAGTATGCACGGAAGTACGTCCTCTCGCGACGGCGGTTCGGAGCGTACTGGATGAGGCGAGGACTCAACCCGCACACCACCGCGGCCCATGAAAAAACATCAGCAACTTTCTCGCTTTGGGACCAAAATTCAGTATTGAACCTTCTAATTCAGATATCAATATTCCTCATTTATTAGATGATGTAAAAGACGAATGTAAAAGAAACCTCATACTCACACAAACCACTAATGTGATTACCAATCACATTCATCGAGATAACAACAATATCAGCCACACACGATTACTTTTCAACAAAACTAAAATGTTTCTCAAAAATAATCCTCATTTAAAAATAATTCCTTCAGACAAAATGAATATAACAACAATTATCAGCACTCAACAATATAATCTTCTTGCTCTTGATATTTTAAATGACAATAATTATTACAAAATTCTTCAAAGAGATCCTTCGTCGACAATTCAACAAAAAGCAAACATGTTGATATCTAAATTAAAAAAAACAAACATGCTATCCAAACAACAAAGGAGATTCGAAGGTATTAGAAAAAAAAAACAAAAGTCGATAATTGTGTGAGGAATGAAATAGTTTATTGTGCAACTAGTGCAGAAAATATCCAGTTTCCGCATGAGTTGCACATTATACTTTTTCGACGACCTACTTGAAAAACAAAATATGACGGATTTTGACAATATTTTCGAACAAGAATATTCATCTACCTACAATTAATTATCAAAATTTGTATTTTTTTGTAAACGAGGCAGTATAAAAATTGAGTCGGACAGTAAAACTGACATCATCAAATGACAGCTTGACGATAACACCAGAAAAAAATTAAATTAATGGTCACAAAATTCAGTTTTTCCAAAAAAATTTGTACATATTTTTTTATAAATTTTACTTTTGTTATGCAATTTTTCTCTGACTGAATTGAAACTGTATAACCGTTTCCGATATCCCCGTGATGGACAACCTCTTAGACTCACTGAATAATATACTTATTCAATCAATCAATTCCATATCATGAGCAAGTAATATGAAGCACACTCATTTCTAAAGAATTATTTTAGGTTGGTAGGTATGAAGGGGTCACACAAAATTCAATTTACTTGTTCTCGTTCAAAAATATTTTTTAGATTCTTGTTTTTCAGGTTGGTTGTCGGAAAGGTATTGTGTACGGAAACTGAATATTTCATACTAGTGTTAGGAGCCATAGGCGAGTGGTTAGTATAAAATATCTTATTTTCCGCACTAGTTGCACAATATACTATTTCCATGAAGATTGAACTAAGCACCTCATTGATTGAACATTTCACTTATCTGACTTCAATATGTTTTTTCCAAAACACCACACCTTTGAAATGTTTGATATGAAAATGTCCTTTGATAAAATTTTCTAAAAACGAATAAAACACTTTAATCCATGTTAGGAAGATAAATATTCAAATCGTTAAAAATCAATTGATTTCATAAAAATCGATCCATTTCCAACAATCGTGATCAAAACATATAGGTACCTACCTACGAACATATCTACCTTACCTACCTAGGATTCAAAAGTATTATAAACTTGGTTGACAATGCGAGATTTTCAAAGCATAATTAAAAATATCAAAAACAAAAACCCAATAACGTTTCCATGCCACTGGTGCTGAAATAATTTATTCCATGATATAGCTTACCTTACAACGCAATATATAGATGGCTATTCTCGAATAGTTCTCTTTTAATTTGCTTTAAAATAAGAGAGAAAAATATACGTATATATTTCATATGTATTGATATGAAACAGAAAATCGAAATACGTACAAACTCGAGAATAGGACACCTGCTGGCATGTTGCCAAGTGCGCCAATATAATTACTAATCTCTGGGCTTATTTTTTTGTCGCTGTAGGACCTGATAGTAATGAATATAACAACGTTGAATTTCATTTTCAAAAAATATTGATTTGGAATAAGTATTCAACGAATCATTTTTCTTCGAATAATCTCCGAACCAATTGATAATTGATAGTATATATTATACGGAATACGCCACATTATGGCAACAGGCTCACTGGCTCCGTCCCCATCCCCAGCTTTTGCAAAGCGTAGTCGTAGTGTATAGACATTAGATTTGAGTATCATTACTCATTTGCACGGAGGGAAACTTGGATAAATATTAAATAGAAGGCATGGTGGCTCCTCTGTCGGATTAGTTTGTCAAGCCGTACCAAACGGCGACCTTAATCTTGCAAAAAACAGTATACAAAATCACTGGAACAATATTGGCACAAAGTGCAACATTAACTTAAATAATTTTTTCATACTTTTGGAATTTCTCTTTGATACCATTTCCATCATTTTCAGAGAACTGTTATAAACAAACTCTAGGAATGCCAATGGACAGCCCGGTTTCTCCAATCCTTGCACAGTATGTGATGGACGATCTGGTAGTTTCTTGTTTAAGTAAATTGTCTTTTCAAATTCCCTTTCTTAAAAAAATATGTTGACGACATTATTCTAAGTATTCCGCATGATGGAGTAGAAGAAATACTTCGAGTCTTCAACGGCTATGACGAAATTTTACAATTCACCATCGAAAAAAAGGATATCAATCACAGTGTACCCTTCTTAGATACAAATCTGATCAGAAGGGATGATAATACCATCATCATGTCATGGTACACGAAACCTAGTTCATCAGGAAGATTCCTACATTACGAATCTTTCCATAAGAAGAAACAAAAAATCGATTTGGTTCTAGCAATTGAAGATAGGGTGTGTGAAACTTCTCACTCCACCGTGCGAATACAGAAATTAAAAAATTATCACAACTTTTTAATAATAGAGGCTATCCAAAAAACTCATACATAACTCAATACTCAGCAGATCATCCACCAATTCAGTTCAGGTGGACAACGGGCCTGCAATTAACATTCCTACTCATTATTTTTCTCTGCCACACTTGGGCAATTTATCAATCCAACTTAAGGATATTTACAATCAATTTACACACATTAATTTAGCTTTCAAAAATACTTTAATCATTATAAATCTTTTCTCAAAACTTAAAGACAAAGTCGAAGTGACACACATGTCAAATGTAGTATATTCTATACCCTGTGGTCAATGTAGTAAAACGAACATTGGTCAAACAGGAAGGTTACTCAAAGACCGAATCACCTCACATAAAAGTGATATCAGAACCAATAAGAAAGTTTGCACTCTAGCAAAACACACCATAGAATCACACCATAGAATCTGACCACAATTTCTTTTAAGATGAACTGAAAATATTAGATACTTCGAACAGTCTCCAAAGAAGACAGTTCCTAGAAATGGCTCACATTTTCAAAGATACATCTTCCCTCAATACCAGGAAGGACATAAAAGGACTATCATATATACATACTTACTTCACCTCAACAAACATAATCAACTAAATAAAGAATATCAACAAACAAATTCCCAGTGCCAAAAGGTCCCTTTTATCTTTTACATTTAAAATTTAAGTTGGTATCACTATTGCAGTTGGTAGCACTGATTGTACTTGCCAAATGTCAAACCTATGAATGTCACAATTCAAATTTTTTTAAAGTTTTCCGCCTTTTTATGAAGACATGTGAAAATGAATCCTCGTGGTAGAAAATTTTCACAAAAATTTTTCAATTTCAATAATGACTTAGTATGATGTGTTCCTGTACTCACACAATTTTATTATTTATATTTCTAATGTTACAACTCATAAGGAAAAGTGTTTATGTTTATTGCAACCGGCTTCGTTACAACCTCACTTTTCGTATGTACCTGGAAATCCTTTTTTCTCTTCACTGATTGTAATAGTCAATTCTTTTGTTCACCAGTGTTTCTGATGAAGAGAAAAATAATTCTCGAAAGCTTGAACTGAAATAAAGAGTTCACACAATTAAAGTGTCTCCGACTGCAATACTTGACAACTCCCTTTGTCGTTCCTTAACTTAGCCAGTCGACCTAACCTCCTTCAAAAAAAAAAATATATATATATATATACATACCGGGTGGCTACGGAAGTATTGCCTACGGAATATCTCAAATAACATCTGTTTTGTTATTTGAAGAATAATAATTGGATTTTTTGGTATTTCATTTCAAAAAATTACTTTCTATTATATCATTAGAAAGGAATGGTTATACTGAATAGTACAGGCAAGAATAAGTTGTATGTTCCTATTTAAGTTATGTACCTACAGAGTATTGTTTTTTCCCAATTTTTCCAATATTTTTTTTGGCGGCTTTTTATAACGCCGACGAATGAAAATAAAATATCACAGGGGTAGCAACTGTTATCAAGTGACTTATGGTTTCCATAGCCAACTTTTCAATTTTTGGCTTTCATTTTGCTTCCACGGCCTACTCGGTGAATTTCAATAATAATATTTTTCTGATCTAGTTTCTGGTTAGATACCAACTTGTGATATGTCATTAGAAAGGGAATTGAATGCTGAATAAAGCGAAAAGAAAAAAAAATAGGGTTTCCATTTAAAATAAGAAAGTTGGTGTTACTTCCGGTCAGACCGGAAGTTAACTTCGACATGTCAATATGCTCAAATTCTAGCTCTTATGTCATTATATCGACGCTCCAAATTTCACAAACCTACTTCATACAATAACTGAGATATTCCGTAGGCAATACTTCCGTAGCAACCCGGTATATATATATGCGGAATACTTAAAATAATGTCGTCAACTTATTTTTTAAGAAAGGGAATTTGAAAAGACAATTTACTTAAACAAGAAACTACCAGATCGTCCATCACATACTGTGCAAGGATTGGAGAAACCGGGCTGCCCATTGGCATTCCTAGAGTTTGTTTATAACAGTTCTCTGAAAATGAGAAAACTGTGGTATCAAAGAGAAATTCCATAAGTTTGAAAAAATTATTTAAGTTAATGTTGCACTTTGTGCCAATATTGTTCCAGTGATTTTGTATGCTGTTTTTGCAAGATTAAGAGAAATGTTGTAATGCTTTAACGTCCAGACTGATTACGATATATCTTTCTGGTAATTGAAATTCATTGATAAATTCACAAAATAGAAAAGAGCCTTTAATGTAATATTCACTCTCATTATTATATGATTTAGTGAGAATAGCAGTTACTAATTGTGCTACTCCCCTGTTGGGGCTGTTCACACCTGAAATTATTGGGCGGAATTGAAGAATTGGTTTATGAATCTTGGGAAGGCCATACAATTTGTTAATAACACCATCATACACCTTATATTGTTTGCTTTGTTCTTTGGATAGCATGTTTGTTTTTCCTAATTAGATATCAACATGTTTGCTTTTTGTTGAATTGTCGATGAAGGGTCTCTTTGAAAAATTTTTAAATAATTATTGTCATTCAAAATATCAAGAGCAAGAAGATTATATTGTTGAGTGCTGATAATTGTTGTTATATTCATTTTGTCTGGAGGAATTACTTTTGAGTGAGGATTATTTTTGAGAAACATTTTAGTTTTGTTGAAAAGTGATCGTGTGTGGCTGATATTATTGTTATCTCGATGAATGTGATTGGTTATCACATTAGTGGTTTGTGTGAGTATGAGGTTTCTTTGACATTCGTCCAGATAGCTCACAATATGATCCACATCACCTAATAAATGAGGAATATTGATATCTGAATTAGAAGGTTCAATACTGAATTTTGGTCCCAAAGCGAGAAAGTTGCTGATGTCTTGTGGTATTTCTGTATCTGTCAAATTTCTGATCCTATTAGGTTGAGTTTTAAGTTTTGAACCTTGAAAAGTTTTTAATTTTTGAAATTTTGATACGTTTCTATCTTTTACTTTGTGAAAACGTCTGTTGTAATTTATCGATATTCTTCGATAAAATTCAGTTATAATGTAGTATGGTAGAACTGTAATGAGTTTGGTTTTAAGCTTTGCAGATATTTTCTCAAAATTGAAAATAGAATCGTGTGTTATTTTGATTTCTAAACTCAAAATGTTGTTCTTTAACCTGTGATTAAACTGCCATGTCTTGTGTAGTGTTTTTCCTACAGCTGCTCCTGTAAGTGCTTCCATGTTGTGTATGCCATGAGTGATGTGTGTTGGGAATATGTTCGTTTTTCTGCATCTCAGAAGGAAATTTCGTCTATTGTGTAATGCTGTTAGCTTGGTGATAATGGTTGCCACTTTCTTGAGGTCTCTCATCGTAGAGTACCCAAACTGATTGGCAATGTCTTGATAGAAACCCATATGTATAAGTTTTGAAGGAGGTTAGCTCGACTGGCTAAGTTAAGGAACGACAAAGGGAGTTGTCAGGTATTGCAGTCGGAGACACTTCAATTGTGTTAACTCTTTATTTCAGTTCAAGCTTTCGAGAATTATTTTTCTCTTCATCAGGAACACTGGTGAACAAGAGAAGAATTGACTATTACAATCAGTGAAGGGAAAAAAGGATTTCCAATTACTTACGGAAAGTGAGGTTGTAACGAAGCCGGTTGCATTAAACATAAATACTTTTCCTTATGAGTTGTAACATATTAAAAATGTAAATAATAAAATTGTGCGAGTACAGGAAGACATTATACTGTCATTATTAAAATTGAAAAATTTTTATGGAAATTTCGTACCACGAGGATTCAAAGTCACATGTCTTCATAAAAAGGCGGAAAACTGTAAAAAATTTTGAATTGTGACATTCATAGGTTTGACATTTGGCAAGTACAATCAGTGCTACCAACTGCAATGGTGATACCAACTTAAATTTTGAATGTAAAAGACAAAAGGGACTTTTTGGCATTGGGAATTTGTTTGTTAATATTCTTCATTTAGTTGATGAATTGATTATGTTTGTTGAGGTGAAGTAAGTATGTATATATGACATTAAGTCCTTCTATGTCCTTCCTGGTATTGAGGGGAGATGTATCTTTGAAAATGTGAGCCATTTCTAGAAACTGTCTTTTTTGGAGACTGTTCGAAGTATCTAATATTTTCACTTCATCATATAAGAAATTGTGGTCAGATTCTATGGTGTGTTTTGCTAGAGTGCAAACTTTCTTAATGGTTCTGATATCACTTTTATGTGAGGTGATTCGGTCTTTGAGTAACCTTCCTGTTTGACCAATGTACGTTTTACTACATTGATCACAGGGTATAGAATATACTACATTTGACATGTGTGTCACTTTGACTTTGTCTTTAAGTTTTGAGAAAAGACTTCTAATGATTAAAGTATATTTGAAAGCTAATTTAATGTGAGTAAATTGATTGAAAATATTCTTAAGTTGGATTGATAAATTGCCCAAGTGTGGCAGAGTATTAAGTTATGTATGAGTTTTTTTGGATAGCCGCTATTAATAAAAAGTTGTGATAATTTTTTTAAATTCTAGACATTTTAATTGTGTGAACTCTTTATCTCAGTTCATGCTTTCGAGAATTATTTTTCTCTTCAACAGGAACACTGGTGAACAAAAGAAGAATTGACTATTACAATCAGTTTACCAGTGTTCCTGATGAAGAGAAAAATAATTTTCGAAAGCTTGAACTGAAATAAAGAGTTCACACAATTAAAGTGTCTCCGACTGCAATACCTGACAACTCCCTTTGTCGTTCCTTAACTCAGCCAGTCGAGCTAACCTCCTTCAAAACTTATAGATATGGGTTTCTATCAAGACATTGCGAATCAGTTTGGGTACTCTACGATGAGAGACCTCAAGAAAGTGTCAACCATTAACACCAAGCTAGCAGCATCACACAATAGACGAAATTTCCTTCTGAGATGCAGAAAAACGAACATATTCCCAACACACATCACCCGTGGCATACACAACATGGAAGCACTTACAGGAGCAGCTGTAGGAAAAACACTACACATGACATTGCAGTTTAATCACAGGTTAAGGAACAACATTTTGAGTTTAGAAATCAAAATCACACACGATTCTATTTACAATTTTGAGAAAACATCTGCAAAACTTAAAACCAAACTCACTACAGTTCTACCATACTACATTATAACTGAATTCAATCAATGTAACGAAAATATTGTTACATCTAGCGACATCTAATAACGAACATGTAAACTTGTCTAAAAAGTAGACAACATAATTCTCTCATTGGCTGGGACGTCCAGTGACTGCTGATGGCAAATAGCTGAACTTGTCTTAGGGTGGATATCGTTTGTTGACGGACCCGTCAGGGCTGATGGCGTTGAGTTCGTATAGATGTCACTGAAGTTTCCAGGCGAACCATTATTTGCATTGAGCGTGATGGAAGACATACCGAAATGTTATAATTGATATCCAACCCACGTTGTACATTCTTATCATTTGAATCGCCTTATAATAATTAATAAATGTTTATTGTGAAATAATTGTTCATTTTTCTATTACTACAATTCTTTTCAGAGCATGCCAGAGCAACTTGATTCATTTGTAAGTATTACTTCGGAGAATAATTTTTGAAGATTGACTTAGCAACTTTAGGTCTATTGATTTGGAAATGGATTCGAAAATTCAGAACTAGAGCCACTTTGCATCAAGTATTAGACATAATTCTTTCAGCATATTTATATTCATTTGAAAATATCCAATTAAAAACATTTTAATCAGAAAAAAATTCTTTCAGCAGATGGGTGTATTACATCTCAACTGGTTTTTCAGATTTGACTAAATTTAAATTAGCTGAAAAATTGAAAGGTTAAGAAAACGAGAAAAAAATCAAAGTTGTTTAAACTGGTTCAAATTTGGTAGGTGGGTAGGAAATCTAAAAATAAACAACTTTTTCATATAATATTTATCGAAATATTGAGAAATTACCTGACATTTAGTAATTTTTTAGAAAAAATGTCATATTTGACAGGTGTAGCCGATGAATAGGAAGACATCGTAAAAGTCATTTTGCATAATTTTCAAAGCACAAACTGTTCAAGAACTCTAAATTTGCAATAACTGACTAATAAAAAAAAATCCCATATGATGCGGACTGTAACGGTGACACTGTATATATATATATATATATATATATATATATATATATATATATATATATATATATATATATATATATATATATATATATATATATCAAATAAGTTTTTCATGGTGCACCATTAATATTCTCCTGTTAACCTGTTAAGATATCCTAGATCTAAGTACTCACACATCTCAACTCCTGTCTTGAGGAGTACATCATTTCATTAAAGTGCAATATTATATCACATATTCAGTGAGGAGGGTATCGTATACTGTTGACTTTCAACTCTGTGATAAACTAACATCCATCAAACCTTTTCATGAATTCGACCCCTATCTACGAGGGAACACAAGGAAATCAGTGCAACCTGGAGGGGTAATCCATACCAGAGGATTGCATGAAATTGTTGCTTGAAGTGTCATCTAGTTCGTATTCTGTTAGCAGAACAACAATTACAACGTTGGAGTTATCACTAGCCTGTGAATCCACCCACGGAATGAACTAAGGTAACCTGTGTCGCTGAAGCAAATTCAGTAATAATATTGTCTGAATATCAACGTATTACTTTGATACTACATTTTGATAAATTTATTAATATATATTTGTTTTGAAATATTGTTTTATTGTTGGTCTGGTTACAGAAGGAAGTCAATATATCTTATTTCAATTATCTATCATTAGGTTTTTTGTACTTTATATTCCTGTTAAATTAAAAATTGCTGGCGTCCAGCCAGTCAAATTCTTGAAGTTCAAAATTTAAAACACTTGCCTGCCACATAAAAAATCTGAAACTGGCAATATAGTCCAATAAACCTACACCGTTCCCTGCTGAGCAGTCAGGCAATCAAAGTAACCCCGGTTACGTTACATAATTTAGCGCCTCAAAGTTTTAGTGACTTATAAAATGGTATATTCTATACCATGTGGTCAATGTAGTAAAACGTACATTGGTCAAACAGGAAGGTTACTCAAAGACCGAATCACCTCACATTAAAGTGATATCAGAACCAATAAGAAAGTTTGCACTCGAGCAAAACACACCATAGAATCTGACCACAATTTCTTATATGATGAAGTGAAAATATTAGATACTTCGAACAGTCTCCAAAATAGACAGTTCCTAGAAATGGCTCACATTTCCAAAGATACATCTTCCCTCAATACCAGGAAGGACATAAAAGGACTCAATGTCATATATACATGATTACTTCACCTCAACGAACATAATCAATTCATCAACTAAATAAAGAATATTAACAAACAAATTCTCAATGCCAAAAAGTCCCTTTTGTCTTTTACATTTAAAATTTAAGTTGGTATCACGATGGCAGTTGGAAGCACTGATTGTACTTGCCAAATGTCAAACCTATCAATGTCACAATTAAAAATTTTCCTCTCATTTCCGCCTTTTTATGAAGACATGTGAAATTGAATCCTCGTGGAAATTTTCACAAAAATTTTTCAATTTTAATAATGACTTAGTGGAGTGTTCCTGTACTCACCACAATTTTATTATTTACATTTCTAATATGTTACAACTCATAAGGAAAATTGTTTATGTTTGATGCAACCGGCTTCGTTACAACCTCACTTTTTGTAAGTACTTGGAAATCCTTTTTTCCCTTCAGTGATTGTAATAGTCAATTCTTCTTTTGTTCACCAGTGTTTCTGATGAAGAGGAAAATATTCTCGAAAGCTTGAACTGAAATAAAGAGTTCGCACAATTAAAGTGTCTCCGACTGCAATACCTGACAACTCATTTGTCGTTCCTCAACTTAGCCAGTTCAGCTAATCTCTTTCAAAACTTATAGATATGGGTTTCTATCAAGACATTGCCAATCAGTTTGGGTAATCTACGATGAGAGACCTCAAGAAAGTGTCAACCATTAACACCAAGCTAGCAGCATTACACAATAGACGAAATTTCCTTCTGAGATGCAGAAAAACTAACATATTTCCAACACACATCACCCATGGCATACACAATATGGAAGCACTTATAGGAGCAGCTGTAGGAAAAACACTACACAAGACATTGCAGTTTAATCACAGGTTAAGGAACAACATTTTTAGTTTAGAAATCAAAATCACACACGATTCTATTTACAGTTTTGAGAAAACATCTGCAAAACTTAAAACCAAACTCACTACAGTTCTACCATACTACATTATAACTGAATTTTATCATAGAATATCGATAAATTACAACAGACGTTTTCACAAACTGAAAGATAAAAACGTATCAAAATTTCAAAAATTAAAAACTTTTCAATGTTCAAAACTTAAAACTCAAACTAATTGGTTCAAAAATTTGACAGATACAGAAATACCACAAGACATCAGCAACTTTTTCGCTTTGGGACCAAAATTCAGTATTGAACCTTCTAATTCAGATATCAATATTCCTCATTTATTAGGTGATGTGGATCATATTGTGAGCTATCTAGACGAATGTAAAAGAAACCTCATACTCACACAAACCACTAATGTGATAACCAATCACATTCATCAAGATAACATCAATATCAGCCACACACGATCACTTTTCAGCAAAACTAAAATGTTTCTCAAAAATAATCCTCACTCAAAAGTAATTCCTTCAGACAAAATGAATATAACAACAATTATCAGCACTCAACAATATAATTTTCTTGCTCTTGATATTTTAAATGACAATAATTATTACAAAATTTTTCAAAGAGACCCTTCGTCGACAAATCAACAAAAAGCAAACATGTTGATATCTAAATTAGAAAAAACAAACATGCTATCCAAAGAACCAATCCTTGCACAACATGTAATGGACGATCTGGTAGTTTCTTGTTTAAGTAAATTGTCTTTTCAAATACCCTTTCTTAAAAAATATGTTGACGATGTTATTTTAAGTATTCCGCATGATGGAGTAGAAGAAACACTTCGAGTCTTCAACGGCTATGACAAAATTTTGCAATTCACCATAGAAAAAGAGGACATCAATCACAGTCTACCCTTCTTAGATACAAAGCTGATCAGAAGGGATGATAATACCATCATCACGTCATGGTACACGAAACCTGGTTTATCAGGAAGATTCCTACATTACGAATCTTTCCATCAGAAGAAACAAAAAATCAATATGGTTCTAGCAATTAAAGATAGGGTGTGTAAAACTTCTCACTCCACCATGCGAATACAGAATTTAAAAAAATTATCACAACTTTTTATTAATAACAGCTATCCAAAAAAACTCATACATAACTTAATACTCAGCAGATCATCCACCAATTCAGTTCAGGTGAACAACAGGCCTGCAATTAACATTCCTACTCATTATTTTTCTCTTCCACACTTGGCCAATTTATCAATCCAACTTAGGAATATTTACAATCAATTTACACACATTAAATTAGCTTTCAAAAATACTTTAATCATTAGAAGTCTTTTCTCAAAACTTAAAGTCAAAATCAAAGTGACACACATGTCAAATGTAGTATATTCTATACCCTGTGGTCAATGTAGTTAAACGTACATTGGTCAAACAGGAAGGTTACTCAAAGACCGAATCACCTCACATTAAAGTGATATCAGAACCAATAAGAAAGTTTGCACTCGAGCAAAACACACCATAGAATCTGACCACAATTTCTTATATGATGAAGTGAAAATATTAGATACTTCGAACAGTCTCCAAAATAGACAGTTCCTAGAAATGGCTCACATTTCCAAAGATACATCTTCCCTCAATACCAGGAAGGACATAAAAGGACTTAATGTCATATATACATAATTACTTCACCTCAACGAACATAATAAATTCATCAACTAAATAAAGAATATTAACAAACAAATTCCCAATGCCAAAAAGTCCCTTTTGTCTTTTACATTTGAAATTTAAGTTGGTATCACTATTGCAGTTGGTAGCACTGATTGTACTTGCCAAATGTCAAACCTATCAATGTCACAATTAAAAATTTTCCACTGTTTTCCGCCTTTTTATGAAGACATGTGAAATTGAATCCTCGTGGAAATTTTTACAAAAATTTTTCAATTTTAATAATGACTTAGTATAATGTGTTCCTGTACTCACCACAATTTTATTATTTACATTTCTAATATGTTACAACTCATAAGGAAATGTGTTTATGTTTAATGCAACCGGCTTCGTTACAACCTCACTTTTCGTATGTACTTGGAAATCCTTTTTTTTTCCCTTCACTGATTGTAATAGTCAATTCTTTTATATATTCTATATCTATCTATATATATATATATCAATATATATATATATATATATATATATATATATATATATATATATATATATATATATATATATATATATAGTTCGGGTTGAACCGCGTCTAGAATTTGTTGAAATTCGACGTTTCGGCTCCGATTTTGGAGCCATTTTCAAGAACTGAAAAAGAAAGAAAATTAATAAATGGTTGAAACGTAATTCTACGCTGAGGTCTCAATCTGCCTACTCCTCAGGTGTAATTATAAATTATATCTATATATATATATATATATATCTATATATATATATATCTATATATATATCTATATATATCTATATATCTATATATATATATATATATATAGATATATGAAAACTAAATGTTCGGGTCGAACCGCGTCTAGAATTTGTTGAAATTCGACGTTTCGGCTCCAATTTTGGAGCCATTTTCAAAAACTGAAAAAGAAAGAAAATTTATGAAAGGTTGAAACGTAATTCTACGCTGAGGTCTCAATCTGCCTACTCCTCAGGTATAATAACGTTAGGTTTTTGTGACTTGACGTCGGGGTCTCAATCTGCCTACTCCCCATGTCTCGTCACTGGTTCTCTCTAAGGTCCCAATCTGCCTACTCCTTCGAGAGAACTGAGGAATTGTGGGTTGAGGAACTGTATTTATAGTGGACGTGGCTGTAATGGCCGTGTTCAATGTATTGGCGCGAGGTGAACTATGGGCGGGAACTGAGTTGGCGCTAGATGAGCTGTGTGCGGGAACTTGGTTGGCGCTAAGTTTGGTGGGAAATGAGTTGATGCGTGCAATGAGAGGCTTCTAGGTATTGAGAAGTCTACGTCCGTCGTCGCGAGTGTTGAGGCAATTGGGGCGCTTCTCTATCTCAAGGGCTTCTCGGATGATCCTGGTTTGCAGAGTTTTCTCGGTGGAAATTGTTTTTGTGTTTCTGAAGTCTATTTTGTGACCTGTGTTTTCTCGATGTTTATAAAGTGCGGAAGTGGAAGATGCCTGACGCACAGCAAGTTCGTGTTCGTAGACTCTGGAAGTTACTCGTCTGTTAGTCTAGCCAATATAAGTTCTGGGGCAGTCTGAACATGGTATTTCATATATACCTTGAGAATCGTTTGGTATTGTGTCCTTGGGAGATCTGAGGAATTTGGATATTTGGTTGTGGGCCGTGAATATTGTCTTTATCTCGTGTTTTCTCAAGATATTACTGATTTTGTCTGTCACACCTTTGATGTATGGTAGGAAAGCTTTGTGTGGCTGAATACTCTCTAGTGGATCATTCGTTTTTGGAGGACGGGTCAGTTGATGGCGGATAGACTTGTCGATTAGCGAATTGTTGTAACCATTTTGGAGTAAGGCTGATTTCAGTTTGTCCAGCTCTTGTGGTCTATTCTGGTTGTCGGTTAGCTGAATTGATCTGTATATCAGGGAGTTCAATACGGAGTTTGTTTGTACTGGATGGTGATGAGAGTTTGCGTGTAGGTATCGGTTGGTGTGGGTCTGTTTCCTGTGTACTGTGTGGGTGAAAGAGTTATTGGATTTCGTGATGAGAACGTCCAGGAAAGCTAGGGAGTTGTTCATTTCGGTCTCCATTGTAAATTTCATGTTGGGATGGATATCGTTCAGGTGATCTAAAAATGTGTTTAAGATTTCGTAACCATGAGGCCATATGACGAAAATGTCGTCAACGTATCTGAACCAGCAAGTAGGCTTGTGGTCAAATGCTTCTACAGCCCTGGTTTCGGAGTCTTCCATGAAAAGGTTTGCAAGGACTGGAGAAAGGGGGGAACCCATGGAAGCACCTTTAACTTGTTTGTAGTAAGTTCCTTGGAAGAGGAATTACGTGTTGTTCATACAGTGACTGATGAGGTCCAGGGTGTCTTTTGGAATTCTGTGTTTAGTTTTAAGGATTTCTAGCGTGTCCGTTAGGGGAATGTTTGTGAAGAGGGAGACAACATCGAAGCTCACTAGGATATCGGTGATCTGGATTCTATAGGATTTGAGAAGGTCTAAGAAGTGGAATGAGTTTTTCACGTAGGATGAAGCTTCTTCTGCTCGATAGGTCGGAGTGGGATATCAGGCTTGTGTATTTTTGGTAGACCGTAGATACGAGGGGTTGCGTGATGACTTCTCTCTAGGGATAGTGGCTTTCTTGGTTTCGGCTGGTAGTTTAGAATTATTGATCAGATTTTTGGTCTTCTTTTCGAGGTAGGTTGTCGGGTCTCGTTGGGTGATCTGATACTCGGATGAGTTCAATAGTGTCTACATAATCTGAGGTGTTCAGAACTACCGTGGCGTTGCCTTTGTCTGCTGGGAGAATGATTATGTCAGGGTTGTTATGGAGGTTTCTGAGGCAATGTTTTTCGGCAGGTGTTATGTTGGATGGAATTAATCATTCTCCCAGCAGGTATTGCGTCGGAGACACTTTAATTGTGTGAACCCTTTATTTCAGTTCAAGCTTTCGAGAATTATTTGTCTCTTCATCAGAAACACTGGTGAACAAAAGAATTGACTATTACAATCAGTGAAGGGAAAAAAGGATTTCCAAGTACATACGAAAAGTGAGGTTGTAACGAAGCCGGTTGCATTAAACATAAACACTTTTCCTTGAGTTGTAACATTAGAAATGTAAATAATAAAATTGTGTGAGTACAGGAACACATCATACTAAGTCATTATTAAAATTGAAAAATTTTTTTGAAAATTTTCTACCACGAGGATTCAATTTCACATGTCTTCATAAAAAGGCGGAAAACTGTAAAAAAAATTGAATTGTGACACTGATAGGTTTAACATTTGGCAAGTAAAATCAGTGCTACCAACTGCAATAGTGATACCAACTTAAATTTTAAATGTAAAAGACAAAAGGGACTTTTTGGCATTTGGAATTTGTTTGTTAATATTCTTCATTTAGTTGATGAATTGATTATGTTTGTTGAGGTGAAGTAAGTATGTATATATGACATCAAGTCCTTTTATGTCCTTCCTGGTATTGAGGGAAGATGTATCTTTGAAAATGTGAGCCATTTCTAGGAACTGTCTTTTTTGGAGACTATTCAAAGTATCTGATATTTTCACTTCATCGTATAAGAAATTGTGGTCACATTCTATGGTGTGTTTTGCTAGAGTGCAAACTTTCTTATTGGTTCTGATATCACTTTAATGTGAGGTGATTCGGTCTTTGAGTAACCTTCCTGTTTGACCAATGTACGTTTAACTACATTGACCACAGGGTACAGAATATACTACATTTGACATGTGTGTCACTTTGACTTTGACTTTAAGTTTTGAGAAAAGATTTCTAATGATTAAGTATTTTTGAAAGCTAATTTAATGTGTGTAAATTGATTGTAAATATTCTTAAGTTGGATTGATAAATTGCCCAAGTGTGGCAGAGAAAAATAATGAATAGGAATGTTAATTGCAGGCCTGTTGTTCACCTGAACTGAATTGGTGGATGATCTGCTGAGTATTAAGTTATGTATGAGTTTTTTTGGATAGCTGCTATTAATAAAAAGTTGTGATAATTTTTTTAAATTCTGTATTCGCACGGTGGAGTGAGAAGTTTTACACACCCTATCTTCAATTGCTAGAACCAAATTGATTTTTTGTTTCTTCTGATGGAAAAATTCGTAATGTAGGAATCTTCCTGATGAACCAGGTTTCGTGTACCATTACATGATGATGGTATTATCATCCCTTATGATCACCTTTGTATCTAAGAAGGGTACACTGTGATTGATGTCCTCATTTTCGATGGTGAATTTTAAAATTTCGTCATAGCCGTTGAAGACTCGAAGTATTTCTTCTACTCCATCATGCGGAATACTTAGAATAATGTCGTCAACATACTTTTTAAGAAAGGGAATTTGAAAAGACAATTTACTTATACAAGAAACTACCAGATCATCCATCACATACTCTGCAAAGATTGGAGAAACTGGGCTGCCCATTGGCATTCCTAGAGTTTGTTTATAACAGTTCTCTGAAAATGAGAAAACTGTGGTATCAATGAGAAATTCCAAAAGTTTGAAAAAATCATTTAAGTTTATGTTGCACCTTGTGCCAATATTGTTCCAGTGATTTTGTATGCTGTCTTTTGCAAGATTAAGAGAAATGTTGTTGAATAATGCTTTAACGTCCAGACTGATTACGATATATCTTTCTGGTAATTGAAAATCATTGATAAATTCACAAAATTGGAAAGAGTCTTCAATGTAATATTCATCGTCTTTTTTATATGATTTAGTGAGAATATCAGTTACTAATTTTGCTACTCCCCTGTTGGGGCTGTATACACCTGAAATTATTGGGCGGAGTTGAAGAATTAGTTTATGAATCTTGGGAAGGCCATAAAATTTGTTAATAACACCATCATACACCTTATATTGTTTGCTTTATTCTTTGGATAGCATGTTTGTTTTTTCTAATTTAGATATCAACATGTTTGCTTTTTGTTGAATTGTCGACGAATGGTCTCTTTGAAGAATTTTGTAATAATTATTGTCATTCAAAATATCAAGAGCAAGAAGATTATATTGTTGAGTGCTGATAATTATTGTTATATTCATTTTGTCTGAAGGAATTACTTTTGAGTGGGGGTTATTTTTAAGAAACATTTTAGTTTTGTTGAAAAGTGATCGTGTGTTGCTGATATTATTGTTATCTCGATGAATGTGATTGGTTATCACATTAGTGGTTTGTGTGCGTATGGGGTTTCTTTTACATTCGTCTAGATAGCTCACAATATGATCCACATCACCTAAAAAATGAGGAATATTGATATCTGAATTAGAAGGTTCAATACTGAATTGTATTTCTGTATCTGTCAAATTTTTAATCCAATTAGGTTGAGTTTTAAGTTTTGAACATTGAAAAGTTTTTAATATTTGAAATTTTGATACGTTTCTATTTTTTACTTTGTGAAAACGTCTGTTGTAATTTATCGATATTCTTCGATAAAATTCAGTTATAATGTAGTATGGTAGAACTGTAGTGAGTTTGGTTTTAAGTTTTGCAGATGTTTTCTCAAAATTGTAAATAGAATCGTTTGTGATTTTGATTTCTAAACTCAAAATATTGTTCCTTAACCTGTGATTAAACTGCAATGTCTTGTGTAGTGTTTTTCCTACAGCTGCTCCTGTAAGCGCTTCCATGTTGTGTATGCCATGGGTGATGTGTGTTGGGAATATGTTCGTTTATCTGCATCTCAGAAGGAAATTTCGTCTATTGTGTAATGCTGCTAGCTTGATGTTAATGGTTGACACTTTCTTGAGGTTTCTCATAGTAGAGTACCCAAACTGATTGTCAGATAATATTTCAGAATGCCCTTACAAATACTTACTCTTGGCTTTTAGATATTACCTTTCTCTTTCTTTTCAGGTGCTCCAGCTGCTCTCTTGGTACGCCACATGAGAAACTCTGTAACGCTATAATTTTTTTCATATTTCTTCGTAATACGTGACACAAATGATATAAGTACTTCGTTTTCCCCCTGGTACTGTACTAAAACACCCGCAAATCTCGACATAGATGCATCCACACGAAGTATAAATGGTTTGTCGTAGTCTGGATGATAAATTTTCAGATTTTTACTAAAATTGTCTTTTAATTCTGTAAATGCCTGTTCTTGTTCCTGTCCTCATTTCCATTTTACATTCTTTCTGAGTAATTGTATCAGTGGTAATTCTTCACAAGTCAAGTCTGGTATAAGTCTCTTAAAATGATTCAGTATCCCTAAAAATCCTCTAAGTGTTTTTAAATTGTGAGGTCTAGTGTATTCTTGTATTGTCCTTATTCGTTCTGGGTCCATTTCAAGTCCGTTTTGATTCAATTTGTATCCTAAATATATCACTTCTTGATGGAAAAATTCACATTTGTTCAAGTTTATTTTCAGTCTTGCCTCATCTAGTATTTCTAAAACTTTATTTAAATGTTCTTTGTGATTTTGTTCGTCTTTCGAATATATTAAAATGTCATCAATGTAGTGTAGTGCTGAGTCTTCGTATTTGTCTAGTATTTTATGCAAAGCCCTTTCTAATGCTGGACATGCTGATTGTAGACCATATGGAACTACACAAAATCTATACACTACTCCTTCTATACAAAAAGCTGTGTAATTTCTAGAATTCTCGTGCAAAGATATAAGCCAAAAACTGTGCTTTAAATCAATCTTGGAAAAACATTTAGCATTTGTGATTTTGCCAAATATAGTTTCTATGTTTAACGGAGATTCATACTGTGGAGTTGTGATTTTATTTAATTCCCTAGCATCTAAACATAGTCTCAGTTCTCCATTTTTCTCGACAACAACAACTATTGGAATTATGTAATTACTATGATACCAAATTCTAACATTCTCTCAATTTCCTCTTTTACTTTTTCTCTATACTTGTATGGAATAGGATAGTTCTTTGATTTAAATTTATCTGCTTCTTTGACTTCTATTTTGTGCATATATTCTTTCGCTACTCTCGATTCATTCATAACTAATCTTTTATAATTATTTAATATTTCATTAATATATTCTTCATTTTTATCATTACATTTATATTTACCCTTATATTCATTTTCTTCATTATTATCATTATTACCATTATAACATTCATTCATCTCTCTCATACACAAAATATTTTTATCGAAGTATTCTTGTTTTTAATTTTCTATAAAATTAAACCATTGACCTTCCATTTCTATACCCTACCTGTCATAATTAATCTTAGCCTTCATCCTTTGTAATTGATCCGTCCCTATTACCACATCAAATTCAATTTCCTTTATCACTAGTAACTGTAATTCTATATTTTTGTTTTCTATTTCCACTTTAATATTGGCAAACTGATTTGTTTCTGTTATTTTTCTACCATTAACTCCTATTAATGTTGTTTTAGGCATTTTCACAATTTTATTTTGAAGTTCTTTGTTTTCTAGTGCTGTTTCTTTTAACAATGATGCTTCTGAACCAGTATCAATAAGCATATTAACTGATTTTTCTCCTATTTTTCCATTTATTATTATTAACTCTGTTAAATGTTCTTCCTGTACTGTATCTAACTTAATGAATTTTATGGGGTGTTCATATTTTGGTAAGTCCAGCTTTTCATATGGTTTTACTGAAAATTCTGTCTATCTGTGGAGTTTGAAGGTTGTGGATTGTCATTTTGATTGGTATTGTCTACATTTTGTTGTTCATTGTTCCTACCTAGGCTTGTTCCTCTTCTATTAAAATGTACTTATCTTATCTGTTCCCTATTGTAATTGTTTTCAGGATTTGAATTCCTCCTTGTTTCCCTATTAAACTGTCGTGGTTGTTCATTATTTTGTCTAAAATTGTCTGTCCTATTCTGATAGTAATTTCTATTTTGATAATTATCATTATTATTTTTGTATTGGCCTCTATCATTTCTCCTTACATGGTCCTGGTTTCTATAGTATTGGTTGTTATAATTTTCCCTATTATTATTATATGTTTGTCTATTATTATTGTCATAATAATTTTGATTTGGTCTACTTCTATACTGATTGTCTCTAAATTGATTATTATTATTATTGTCCATATAATTCCTGTTGTTATATTGGTTATTGTATTGTGTCTGTCTATTGTAATTGTTATTATTTGGATTTTGTCTTGTCTGATATCTCTGTTCCCCATTTCTGTATGATAAAGTTCTTTCAAGTCTAAGTAAATACTGACTAAGTTTGTCCATATTTTTGATTTCGTGCATATTTATGATTTCAAAGATTTCCTGCTTAAAGTGACGACTAATATTCCCTACAATCTCTTCCTCTCTCATTATAGGATCTAGGTGTTGTGCTATGGCAAATAATTAAATGGCATAATTGTTATAATTCATATTTCTACTTTCATCAAATTTTCCAAATTGAAGTTGATCTCTTACTAACATTTGTGCATTATCCCCCCAATATTGTCTGATAAATAGATTTTCAAAATCTTGGAAACTATTTATATTTCTTTCTTGGCTGTTAAACCAAATACAAGGTTGATTATTCAAATATTGTCTTATTGTGTCCTTTAGTTCATCTATATTTGTTATATTTTTAGTTTTGTTTCTCATTATTTTTACAAAAGTGGTAGGATGTAATTTCTTAATATTCCCCTCAAATTTATTATTCATTTGAAAACTCTGACATGTATTGATAATCCTAGGTTCTATACCTGTTTCTAATTTTAATTTTTCTATGTCTTTTATTTTCTGTTCTAAGTTTTTGAATTTAGTTTCATTTTCATCACTTTTCTCATTCATGATTTCATTTGACTCTTTTTTATTCTTTTCTACTTTTTCATTTACCTTTCTTATTTTTCCAATAAGTTCCTGATTATTTGATTAAATTTTTTCCCTAACTTCTTGTATTTGCTTACTATTGTGATCTATTGAATTATTTATATCTACTATGTCTTGTTTGGTATTGCTGTAAAATTCTTCATTTTTCTGTTCTATTCTTTTTTCAAATTCCCTATACATTTTAGTCATTTCTTGTTTATTTTCCTTTAATTTATTTTGTAATTTTATTTCCATTTCAATCATATTTTCTCTAAATTTTCCTTGACACTTTCTACATTTTCTCTTACTCTCTCTATATTTTCCCTAACATTTTCTTTCATATTACCTTCCATTCTCTCCATATTTCCTGTAGTAAATTTCATCAGCATTTGTATCTGATCTTCCATACATTTTTTTCTCTCTGCACTTGTCCACTCCCACTACTACTCTATCCTTGCCACCACTTTCTTCATAATCACCCATCTCTCTTCCATCTACACCAACTTTCTTACCATCTCTCAAATCCATTTTATCCTTCCTTTTTATACTTTCCTAGCTCACAATTTTACTGACTCACTCTCTGAATTTTCCTTACCTATTCACTCCACTTTACCTACTGTGATATTTCCTTGAATTTTCCCTTTCCTATTCGCCCCACGTTGGGCGCCATTCTGTTATGATAATGAATGTGTGTGAAGAATTCTAGCGTGCCCTAAGTTGAGGTGACATTTGTTATGATGAATTGGTTATCAATAATTACAATACAAATAATAATAGTTTGAATATATTAATAATATTAGTGATAGCATTAGTGATTGTTGATAATAATAAACTGTATTATTATTTTCGTGATTTTTAGTAGTTGTAGAATTCGTAGAAAAATAATTGTATTGAATTCGAATTTTTGTTTTATAGTTTTTCTTTAGTGAAAGTAGTTTGATTGATAGTAGCAATAGTAGTAGTTAGAAATTTGTTCCCTTTTATTCAAATTTATAATCAGTGGTTTGTAGACTGTAAATAAAGTATTGTTTTCAAATAATATTTCAGAACGCCCTTACAAATACTTACTCTTTGCTTTTAGATATTACCTTTCTCTTTCTTTTCAGGTGCTCTAGCTGCTCTCTTGGTACGCCACATGAGAAACTCTGAATCTCAAGGTAGAATTCAGGAAAATGATGTCAAGAATGATATATAATAATAATATGTAATTTGCCTTGGAAATAAAGAAAGATATGAATTCAACTCAAATATTGTTCATTTTATTCTCAATAGTCAATTTTTTTTTAAATGTCATAACTCTTACAATTATCAGTAGATTTCTCAAATTCTTATTTCACCTGTCCCTACGGAAACTACCTTACTTGCTAAATATGTGAACTTGGCAAAGTCATGTAAATTTCAAACATTAGAGGAACGGCACCGTCACCGTTTTAATAGACACTTGCCATTCATATGGTTCCTCAAACGGAAATGTCTTTAACCTTAAATTACAAGTAAACAGAAGAGTTCGTGTGTTGAAATGAAAATAATTGATAAAATAAGACTAATAAAGTTCACAAAAAGGAATAGTTTCGTGCACTGATACGCGGAAATTGTCTTAGTGATCTAACTGGTTATGAAGAAAAGTTCGGAAAGAAAGGAAAGTTCAAACTCGTGCACTGGATTGCTTGTTGAATTTTGGATTTATATAAGGATCAAATACCTTTCTGGTTCTGGTAGATTCCAGCTTCTCCTATTTGGCTTGCAGGTTGGATTTCTTACCAAACGTTTGTCAAGGTAAGTTGTTTTCAGTTTCAGTACTTTCTAATTTGGTATATTAAGTGTTATGTGGAGATTTAGATGTAATTCTTCATTTAATTGGAATTTTGATGTAATTTTTCTCTGCTTTCTCCAAAATCGACCTCCGCTTCCTTTTTGATCACTCTCTTCACTTTTTTTTTCCGTTACCAGGCCCGTTATTTTTCGATTTTCACAAACACTCTCGATCACTTATGGTTGTGAGTCACTGATTTTTATTGATTTCTTATAATTAATTAACCTATTTACAATTATTTCTATATGGTACATTTTCATTTTATTTCTACTAAAATTTAATTGAATTTTTACATTTTTATACATGATATTAATTTCCTCTTTAGTTGCTGATATGACCTTTTTCTTGACTTTAAGTTTCCTCGTTCTTTTTCTAAACTCTACCTGTGATTGGCTGTGCGACAGTTTCATAAATAAGATGTTATAAATTTTATCTAATAATATTTTATTTTCAACTGGAAATAATCTTTTTCCAATGTTTTCCTATTCTTTTGAATCTGTTTTACTTTGTTGATAACTAAGCTTATGGTTTTATATGGCTGAAATTATTTTCTTTGAAGATAAGTTAGCTTTCTTGGATGCGTTCAGAGTGTTCCGTTTACTTGGCTCGTAATCTTATGATTTGAGAACAACTCTTTATTTTGCAAGGTTTCTGAAGGATTTTTTCAAATAAAAGTGTGACATTTTGAACTGGCAGAGGTTATATCTTTTTGAAAAAGTATCAGTCAGGGTTGTTCTGTGTAGAAAGGTAGTCTTTGCTGACTAGTTAGGATGCAAAAGGGGAGATTTTTTGGGTGAAGCAGCAAGCAAAGCGTGTATTCTTTTAACACTATAATTCCGATATTTCTACAGTGGTTACTGTCATCTTCAGGGAAGCTACAATTAATAAGCAGGATTGTAAACTAAATGGAGTGAAGCCCAATAATAGCCATACTTACTGTGTTATTGAGGTTGAATGCTAATGATGTAATCAATGAGATATAAACAATATCGAGTGTACAACATGACGTTAATGATGAAATAACAATAACAAGTTAGAAACAATTAAAAATTTTGTCAGATTTAAAAACATTTTAAAAATTATATGAAATTTTCATGTGTGGACCATGTGCACAACCATGAACCTACAATTTGTTTTGTAAAACAGACAAATGACATGTGAAGTTTAAAGAAAAACAATATTATTTGACATATGGCAGTAAAGCACACGATTTGGCCTCTGCTTAGAGAGTTAGACAGCCAATTTTATCCATTCAAAAAAACTGGGGCCCTATCAACTACCTCATTGATAGTAGTGACATTTTGGGAAATATTTCTATTAATAATTGTATCGTGTAAGTCAATGGTTGAAGTACTAAAAAGGATATTTTTTAATAATGTAGGAGGATATGAATTATCAATGAATAGATTATATAAAATTTTGAGTTTTTTTTTTATGAAAAGAAGAATCAGAAATACAAAGTACTCGTTTCATGGACACACAGTCCTTGCTTAATATTCTGTTGTCTCAAATCTCTGTGACGAGATCTCCCTTTTTAATCCTTGTTCGCATACGTCTACGTTTAAACCCGTTTTTTTAATTTTGTTGCATTCCTTCGTATTTTTATATTTACTTTTTCAGTGTTTTTTCTAATATTTTATCTTCACTTGTCCATTGTCTCTGTGGTATATACCCTATAATCACGTATTCAGGACATTCTTTCGTACCTAATCGTATTCGTATGAGAACAAGTTTTCTTGAAAATTATTTCAGATAGTCTGCGAAAGGCACAGACAAAGTATTCATTATGTCCACATCTGAAATCCATTAAAAATTCTGCCTTAATATATTTCGGAAAAGGACAAACTCTCACTCTGGGGCGATAAAACCCGCTTACATGCAGTCATTCAGTACCATGGAAGAAAATTCACCAATCCAAATAAAATAGTTTGTATCAATCAGTCAGTTTCGTTTTGAATTCAATGGCATTTTAATACTTGATTCAATTCATCACTAAGGATTACAGAAAAATCGAGAACATAGAACAAGTAGGAATACGAACGATTTGTGAAGATATAAAGAGGTTTTTCTTCATAATTTGAAGTAATTCTTTTTTCATAACGTTGAAATGTCTGACAATATCGAATAGGGAAATATAACAAAATTTATAAGTAACTCAATCATGGAATAACGCCCATATAAAAAACATAACCAGATTTGAAAAAAAAAATCGGAGATAAAAGGCCAAAAAGAAGTATTGTTTTAAATCTGAAGTAAGTGAAATGTTCATTAAAAACTGCCCATTTATTTTCAACATTCCATTATATTTTGTTTTCTGGTACAATAAACGAATCATAGCCAATTTATGTGTTTTCTCATAAAATCTTATCTTCTATTTGAACCATCAGTCCAGATCTCATAACAATTTCAGAAGGTTATTTGAAAATATTTCAATTCAGAAAGTGTTGAAAACAATGATGAATTAGTAACGTGGTTAATTGAAGCGTAGTGAGTGAGCAGAGATCGTCACAACTTCCTGAAATGGTTGGCAGAGGAAAGGACTTAGTACATTTTAACTTTTTCTGGTATGTGGTCTGAATCCCTCCGTATGAAACTAGGAATGAAGGTTTTGCTCGAATTCACTGATCTCGATTAAATCTATTGGGATCCGATTAATTAAAATTATGTTAATTGTGGGAAGACTATTTCGCAGAAATAGAGTTTTATTATACTTGGTACTTCAGTTAAACTGCATTAATTCTGACAATAATCTAAAATATTTGCCGGAGAGTATCTTTAAAATGGAACCCTTTCTCTCCACATGTTTTTATCAAGTGGAAAAATGAGACAAAAATATGTCAGAAAAAAACTACTTCCCTGGCTGACACCACGACGGACATCTGATGAATATTTGTGCAACGTTCTTCCAAGATGACCAAATTGCAAATGTGCATCTTGTACAGTAGCTTATCCTTCATTTGGCTTGGAATGACCACCTGCAGACATGCATGTTTCGAGGTATTGCCTCTCATCAGTGTCAGGGTAGGTCGGACAACATTATAATTGTCCTGTCCCTGTCAAATGAATAATAATCAACCGTTTAACTAATATTTTCCCACGGATGAAGCCACGACCTACAACTAAGTTGATCGTAGCGCCATCCGCATGGAAAATCAAGAAACATTGTTGTTAATAGGTGAGAGTAGTAGTCGTTCTATTAATTTTTTTTGTAATTTTCAAGCCAATGTTGGCAAAATATATGTTGAAGTTATTAGTTTTACTTAGGTCATCTGCAATTCTGTTCCCTTTCAGTTATATCATGTTGGGTGCTGTAACTAGAGTGCTTTTTCTGTTTGTTATTCCTTTGATTTCCTGCCAGATTTTATTCGTATAGTATTAATTTTTGTGTTTTCCATAAGTGCATTGAGGTAATTTCTGTAGGTTATATAGTCTCTATTTTTAAGAGAATTAGATTCATTGAATTTATTCTTCAGTAATTCTCTATACCTGATAGAATGAAGTAGACCCTATGTCATCCATGGTTTTGATTTTTTCTTGTTATTTTAGATTTTATTCTATCATCTCCTATTTGTTCCTCTTCTGTTACACTCATTCAGTCTTCCATAATTGTCTCCAAACAAAATAACCCAGATTTGTTTACAAAAATATTTAATAAGATCTTATTTTGTCTCATAGCGTTCATTTTGTTTGTTCCATTCATAAGTCATATTCTTGTAGTAAAAGAGCATATCTGTGAATTCTATACTTGCATATTTGCAATAATTAAAAAGTGATAATAAAATCTCATGATGTGTCTCGATAAATTAGTTTTACCACTGTAAATAATATCACAATTCAGTGACACAAAAAATTATTCTTGCTCACTCCAGTTCAGTTACCCTATTGTTTTTCCAATGCTTTTTCGTTACTCAACAAAGACAAGATGTGCGTACCTATGACTCCCCTTGTATTTTGCTAAATATTGAATAATGCAGAAACTAAAAATTGCATAGATCTTCTGAAAAATAAAATACATATGACATGTAGCGAATGTTACGTGGTCCCTTCCAAAAAGACTTTTTTAAACTTTTTTAAATCAAAACTGAACGATCAAATCGAATTTCAAAGTCAATGATTTTCAAAACATTTTCTTTTATGATGCCAACTATTTGAGACTGTACCTACACATATTTCTGAAAACAGTGAGAAACCAGTAAATCAAGTTGTACATTAACAAAAAATGCTTTCCGTCGTTATTTGAGTAACAAATTGGTGTGTGTCATCAAAATCACGTTTGCAAGCGCCACGAACGGTGGTCAGGTTTAAGCAAGTTTGAAGTAGCACGTGCAAAGCAGCCGCCCGTTTTCGCTTCACCCTCGTTACTCAGAAGTTCTAAATTAAATTTATGGTCCACTTAACGCTAAAAACAATTAAAACAACCCGTCACCGAATTTAAGTGCAGTTTAATTCTCGATTGCTTCATTATTCTTTTGATTCCAACCCAAAAGGTCGATTCTGGTTTTTCAGTACTTCCACTCGGTTTGAAGGGGGTTAATATAAAATGGAGCAAGTGTTGGTTTTTTATACTGCATTCGTTAAGTGATTAAAAATATGCTGTTCAGAAACAGATTATATAGAATCCAAAGATGTGGAAAGGGGTCAATCAAATTACCGAATTATGGAAAAGCAAAATATATAGTATAATTTTGTTTCACTTTTACTCGGTGTTTTATATTCTACCATAAGTAATGCGTTTTCTCTTCTTGTAAGTTTACTTTCATCATCAAATTATTTTCGGTTTTCTCTCAAAAAAATAGGTAGTCTTCTGATCCATTGTTAAAATGTGTCAAGAGTTATAATTACCAAAGTATGGTATGGTTGTACCAGCATAAGGTATTCTAAGAGGACGTAATTGGCCTTAGTAGTCATAGTTCTCACGAACACTATCATGATACAATGATAAACTTTTTCGAATAATTTTTTATCTGTCATTAAACTATGGAAGCATCCAAGGTCACAACTTAGTAACTCAAAATTAATTACGCCTTCGTATTCCGGAATTCTGTATGAGTGAACTTAGTTCAGTTGCAAGGAATTAGCCAATGAAATTTCTAGTTACTTAGCAGCTGAACTCAGTACAGTTGAACTGTTGGTGAACTTGTTATGTACAATCCGCTCTAACTCGCAATTTAATAAGTCTGGTTTTCGAGTATTCCCAAAAACATAGCTTATGCGAGTAAAGCACTTTCGCCATAGTCATTTCTATAGTACTTAATGATATAAGTACATTAAATTTGTTTCCTTCATGAGGTTTTGGGGTTGGACAAGCGTGGATGTACCTGAAACTGTATCATCCATATGAAAGGAATTAATTCGATTCCAGAAAATTTCTTTGTAAAAACAATTTATTTTTGGAGAGGAACTCAACATGTTAATACAGAGATATTGCAATAACGCCAGCCAGTATTAAAGGCAAATTTATTTTAATGGTGACCGGCACTATACTGTGATAAGGAACAGAGCTTTTGCAGTTTTATCTGTTCGTCCCTTATCTACATAGGCGTTCGTTATTCAAAACCTACAAATCATATCTAGGTTCTCTAAATAATTCATTTCATACTAAGATACAATTATTGTGATGGTAGAATGGCCAAACGGGGTTTCGATATCGAGTTGTGTTGAAAAAGTCATATAATTATCTGAAATGAGTTGCGTCCACGATCTCACCCGAAGTGAAAATAAAGGAACTTCAAATCATGGCCCAACCGACCTATAAAAAGGCAGGCAGTATCTTAATAAAATTGTCCCTATTCCAGATTCACATTGCGCGTGCGTATATGTCAGAAAAGGACAACTTCATTACTGACTTTCATATATGTTTTTCTCTAGCGATTTCTAGGATTATTATCCACTATTTGTTTTGGGTAGACTATGTTGATTTGAACGCAACAGTGTATCGTGCAGGACTCACCCCAGTCAAGCCACGAGATTTTATTATTGTTTTTCTATTTTGTTGTAAAACTATTGTAATACTATGAACTATGAAGAACGAGGTGCTTATTGTCGGTAGGTACAATCGTTCTGTGTCGGTACCACCTTTTTTTGTTTTTGAGTCTTTTTTCTCACTGAGGGGGGGGGGGGGTTAACACGATAAGCGCCTGGTGCGACGTGAACCTCTGATAGCTACAAAATATCCCAATATAGGGATGGTAAACAATTGATTCGAACATACCGTGATACGTATAGTTTGGCTTTGGTAATTAAATAGTATGAGGGGCAATGTGGAAGAAACAACCTTCCTTTATAAACTCAGAAGAAAGTGTCATATCCTGCTGAGACAGCGCTAAGTCGTCTCCGGTCATCAAAAATGGATTATTTTTCTAACTCCTCCGCCCTTTGAGAGAAATCCTTGCAGTCACAACTGAATTTGAAGATTGAGGTTTCTTGGCCATTGTGGCTCTTGAACCCTTTTTGCTGGTATCCATAACAAATAAATGTCAATAATATAAACATCTTTAGGTAAACAAAAAGGGTCCAGACACTAATGTTGCTGAATTGTACATTTGCTCAATTGCCCATTCAGATGAATATCATCCAATTTTGAAAGAGGTGAATCGACTTCGTTTTCATCACTGGGAATGTAGTTAACTTTAAATTCTTGACTTCACTGGATTGTATGCATAAACCCTGAGCAAATGCTTCTACTCATTTTTTTTTTAAATTGCATATTCATTTTGTTGGGTTATGAGTCATGAGGATTTGCTAGCGTTTGTGAATACCACTCATATTTTTTAATTAACTTTTCGAATTTTGGCTTATTTTGATATGAAAATCGTCAATTTACACTAAACACGGGAGTTCTACTTCTGATACAAATGTTCCTTGTATTTATTATATTTATTTGTACCGCACTCTTGTTTGGCTGTTGTTCGATGCTGCGCGATTACTATCAATTGCTATCCTCCATTTTCTCAATTTTGAGGTACTTTATACCGGCTGAAAGTGCACAACTGGAGTGAGACGTGAAATAACTCAACGTTTGCCTTGGCATAGGGCGTCTTCTTATTTTAATTTCGTTGGTGAAGTTTCGTCATAGAGAAATTCTTCGGGCTTGATTTTATCGCACTGTGACCCGAATTGCATATAGTTCTGGAATTTCGATTGTGGATTGAAGGTTCTGAATTGAGATGCTTGACGTGTTGGTGAAGGAAAGGGATGGAAAATGTTGTAGTTTTCTTTTCCACAATTGATAATTCAATAATAAATATTTTCTGTATTTCCTTTGGTACACTTTTAATTTCAATGGTTTTTCCAAGAATTTCAATATTTTCTGATTTTGGTTCGAAAGGTAATTTATTTTGTGTTGATTGAAAACTGACTGAATTGATTCCTTTCAGTTATTGACTCGGTTTGATCATTGAGTTGTGGAAGATGTTCAGTTTGGCAAATGAAGGATAAAGGGAAAAAAAGAGCTAAGTCACAAATAATGATATCAGAGATATTGGCATTTTTAGGTGAAATTTCATTATCAGTTTGTACCAAATCAGCGACCTAAGCTAGGAATTTGACAACATAAATCTTGTGACTTGTCTGGTTATTCTCCTGACCGCTTGATCCTTCAGAGAAAATAGAACTTTTTCCACCAAATGGTGAATCTACCGCAATTTCAAATGGACTTAGCTGTTTTTTTCCCTGTACCCTCAAATGTGATAGCAGTTCCGATTTTTTCTAGAATTTATGAAATTGTCTGAGAAGTAACAATGATTTCATTGTTCATCACATGAATAAGGAAAAAGTGATGTTTCCTTATTCTGGATTTCTACTTTTGAGAATCCATTCAATTTGTAACATTGTACTTTTGAGGGCGTCTTGATTATGTGTAAGTATTCAAGTACGTTTGTTGAATGATCCAATGGAATTTTGAAGAATTGTAATTTGTTCATTTACTGAACTGTTTTTTATAAGGCCATGTTCTGGTCGAGATTGATTGCACATAGGAATCAAATGATTTGTTTTAAGAGTTGATTTCATGTTCAAGTCGATGTTAACCGATATGAGTTATTATATTTGTAAAGATATCTACATTTGTGAGGACTATTCTTTTCTAATGAACGTTTTAGTATCTGAAATTGTTTTCGTATGTACAAAAATTCAGCCATAACATCAGAAATTACAAAATTTCAATGAATAACCAGAAATATATGGTGTTCTGAGCATTACCACGTTTCAGTGAAAAAAATCCAGGGTTATTGGACATGTAATGGAATTTTGGAAGGATTAGATTGATGCTTGCGAGAGTGAGGCATCTGGTAAAAACAAAAAATTTTTCTCAGTTGTTCAATATGTAAGATATTTTTTTTATTTTCATTGTGTTCATTTGTAATTTTGACTCGATTCCGTTCTGAAATTTCGGTTATTACATATGAACTTGAACATTTTTTATTCTTTTTATTTCAGTTGTGGGGGTTCACTTTGAAAACAGTTTTTTATTTAGAGTATTCTTCATAACTTTCGCCTTGGGTGTTACTTCTTTTGACAAATTTTTGTATTTTAGTATTTACCTCTTCTTCAACTTTTCAGTACATTTTTTATTTTTTCTTATGGTTTTCTGCATAATCAGTAAAAAGTGAGTCTAGTGAAAGTATGACGATGGGATTTCAGGAATTTTTGTGTCCAAAAGTCAATCTAAACTCCGCAGGTTTAACCCAAACCATTCTGTTGAAATGATAGTTCTAATTATGGGCCGCAGTGGTCATATGGGCCGCAGTGGTCATGATGGTAGAGCGCTAGTCTATCAATCAGAGGGACGTGGGTTCGATCCCCAGCATGGTCACTGGTCTCGTGCTAGGAATCGCACGTTAAAAGGTAAGACCTCGTTAATCCTCAGCTCGCACAAGTTTTGATTTCTGAGGGCTGTCGTTCGTAGGGGGATGACAGTTGGTTAACGAAAAAAATAATTTTAACAACAACAAAAACAACAATAATAGGGTTCGTTGGAGAAATGATGGACATACTGCTCCCAAACATAAAAATATCATACCAGCTTGATACCGTGATATAGCAGAAATCTCATCTGGACGAATGCAGAAGGCCGTCATACTTGGTTCACTGCGCCTGCTCTAAGTACATGATCTGTGGACCCAACAGTCACTTACCCGCGGCAAGGTTATTTGGGCGAATGATCCAGCGCGCCCTCCGGAAGTAGTGGAGATTTGCAGACAGGGCCTGACTGGGAACATCCTAACGAAAAGAAAAAAAAATATAATCCCTCATAAACACTCATAGAGTGTAACCAAAAGGCATAGCCTGTGCTGTAAAAAGTACTGTTAAAAGTTTAGTCTTCAGCAATGCGCATGTGCGTCATCAGAATAGTTTCTATCAGACCCGGTTTCTGCAAAATATTATGGTACCAGTAGAGGTTAATTAAGTAAAATTCTCAAAATGTATGTATTACTGCTACCATGAACTATCATTTTCGCATACAGATTTTTTATTTTAATATTCAGCAAATGTTTTTAATATTAAATTTTTTATATCATTCAAAGTGGTTGAAAGTTAGATCGGAAAACCTTATTCACCTACTAATTAGCCGATTTGAATTGATGTTTTCACATATTCATGATTCAAGACAGTCAGTGATGGTCCTCCAACGTGTTTTTCTGTTATGTATATTGAGTAAGTCACAAAAAGTGGCTTGAATTATATCTGTGATTTTGGAGTCAGTGCCACAATGTAATAAGCATACTTTATTGCTATTAGGAATGAGTTCATCTAAAATGAAGTTTTCTGTCAGATATTTGCCTCATTTTTTCACTTTTTGGAAATGTGTGTAGAGAAGGGTATTTTCGGCCATAGTTTGAATTATTTTTTTCATTTAAAATGAAGTGAACTATGGAAATAACCTTTGTTTACATGACAAACTACACAAAAATTAAGTCATTCATTCTCTATCGAATATAGATCTGAATATACTTGCGTTGATCTTGATTGACGGATTAGTATGTTTACGAAAAACGTTGGAATTAAATAATTTTATGTTAAATGATTTTATTAATTTTCTAAGAAGTTTCATACTTTCAAGCGCATTATTTTTATGACAGTCTATTAATGAATTGGATTTATAGCAATGACGGTTCAGTTTCCAGCATGTCTAGGTTTGCTCACCCGAGGAAATGAAAATTATCAGTTTTTAAGTGTAAATGACATGGGCACGTTAGTAAATCTGAATGAAGACATGCATAAGGAAAAATTTATAAATTTGAACATTCGGAATAGTTTAAAATCAATAGTCATTACTGATAGGAAAGAACCAAAAATGCAGTGAACTGAATTTCATCATTCAGAGAGTTACTGAGGAAAAATTTTATAGAAATTTTTACACGTCAAAATTATCAGTCCAGAACGGGATCGGTTTGTAACCGATCTAGGAAAAAGACTTGATCAGCCATTTTCCACACCGAACACCTTGAACAACTAACAGCAAAACAGAAACACAAACATTTACAATAGGTGTATTCTTTCGTTATGTTCAAACTGAACGAACTGAAGTAAAGTGATCTGACTGTTAAATTATGAGCTCAAAACAGTCGGATTACTTCAATTCGTTCTGTTTTATCAAAATGAAAGAATAAACCTAATAAATACCGGTAGCCGGTAATCTCGTAGTCTGTGAAAATGAGCAAACCAACCCTTGTCTCTGGCATACCTCGTGTAGAGGACAAAGTTCTGTTGCACGATGATGACTTACACTACAGTAACAAAGGGTAAATTGTTGTATGGAATTAATTTAATTCTCGCCCAAAATTAGGAGTAATCAATTTCAAAAGTCTTGAATGCGTTAAAAAATTTCTCTCTTTTGAAAGAATTGCCTCAATATACAAAATTCCAATTGGAAAGACAAATTATTTTCAAACTTGACAACGTGGCATGCTATTCATTTCTATGCGGCCACCTGGAACAGTATTCCAGGAAAGGTCAGATCTATGCCTTATAAATCATAGTCAGTAGACGGAAATCAAAATAGCTCTCGGCACAATTTGGCAATAATTGCTAATATCTGAGATTTGAAAGAGAAAGCGATATGAAGAAGGCAAAGCTCTACACCGAACATTTGGTCGCTCCCAAAAAATCAATGATGAGAAGGATGACCTGTGATAGTGTCCTAGAATGGAACCCTGCGATACACCAGCATTCATAGAAATAGTTATTTATGAGAATCCATTGACGATAAGACATTGAAATGAAAGAAATCTACATAGCATGAAGTACAACTTGGAGAATGAGCCATTAGATGGAAGTTTGGCAAGCAGTCCCTGGTACCAAACGCGATCAAACGCCTTGGAAAAATCCAATGCAAGGGCCAGAATTTTATCATATGTTTCAATAAATCGCTGCCATATACAGGGTCTTTCACGACGATAGTTTGTTGGAAATAAACGGAAAACCATTCAGAACAAAAATAAAAAATTTTGTGGTAGTAGGTTTTACAATATTGTCTTCTCAACTAGAATATTTTAAACTTCTGCTCTCTTTCAATTATACCGGAAGTCCTTAACAATTGTCCTATTTCAAATAGAGCACCCTGTTTTTCATTACATATTTGAATGCTCCAGTAGCTTTTGGAACATTCTAAATTACTTTTTTTCATCATAGAGTGCTAAAGATTCTTCTAGAACAGTATACGTATTCCTAGATAGTTTCTTATAGACTTTTTTTCTCCATAAAGTTCATCTTCTTATATTTCGTTCACAATTATTTCTCAATTATTTACAACATATACAACAAACTTGAATAATACACAAATAGATTGAAATTATTCACACGCACAAAAACGAAGTCTGATATTGCAATCTCGAGAATAGCAAGCATTCATGAGGACATACAAATTCCCAGTATCTCTGTTCCGTGTCTATACAAATTCAGGCTGCCAAGCATTCATAACTCTTATTATATTTGTCAGTTCAATCAGTTTTGTGCTAAAAAAACTGATATTACAAAACCTTTTTCCATGTTACGTTTGTCAGAAAGCATGTCTTTTCACAAAATATTCAACCAAAAATATGAACTGATGATTGAATATATAAATGAAAAAAAAATGTTTTACCTCACAATAGCGTAATACCTATTTTATATTACTTCGATGAGAATTTTTCATTTTCACGACTGTATACTTGAATGAATATTCATCTGAATAACCGGTGGCTCCTTTGTCAGATTAGTTTGCCAAGCCTGATCAAACGGCCAGCTCAAACTCAATAAGGAATAGAAGCAAGAGGGTTTCTTTCTAGTCTAGTAAGAACGAATTCACATCGATTGATTGTATAATAACATTACATATGCCTTCGGTTCAAAAGTGAATAATATGTGTTGTTTAGTAAGAAACTAGCTTTTATCGAAAATGAACTATATGACTTCAATCAAAAACGTTGACAACTATTGACAATGCATAAAAAACATGTAACCTGATAAATAAATAAAATAGTATCAACAACATTCTTCCCCACGGAGTGAAACGATCTTCCTAATGGTATCTCTCAGATTTCATCAAATTTAAAACGACATAGTTAAGATACATGCCTTCGAAATATCTCATTTTTTGTTCTTATATCAGCCACTCTGACTCTTCCATCGGGTCCTAAAATTATCTTGTCAACTCTTCCTAATTTCCACAAAGAACGGGAAACATTTTCTTCAATTATAACTACTAACTCATTCTCTCTCAAAGGTTCTGAATCGTCGGTCCACTTCGTTCTTTTTGTCAGCGTTGACATATATTCCTTTGTCCATCGCTTCCAAAAAGAATCAACCAGTTGTTGGGTTTTTCGCCATTCTTTTCTGAAATGTTTTACCTCAAAATTCCCTAAAGGCTTTTCATCATTGTATGATCCTAATAGAAAACGATTTGGTGTCAAAGCTTCCAATTCAGAGGGGTCGGTCGAGACGTGGGTCAGTGGACGACTATTCAAAATACTCTCAGTTTCTGCAAAGAATGATCGTTAAGATTCCTCCTTCAAGTTATTTCTATTCAAAATGACATAGAAAGCTTTCTTTACGCTTCTGACTAGTCTTTCCCATGCCCCTCCTATATGAGGAGCACCAGGTGGAATGAATTTCCGTTCAATTTCTCTCAGACTGAGGTCTTCAATAATTTTGTTTTTGTCGAGTTCCTTGATGAATTTTTTCAGTTCTTCCGCGGCTCCTCGAAAATTCATCCCATTGTCTGAGTACAATATTTTGGGCCCACGTATTGCAACCATTCGCCAAATAGCCATGATTGCTGAATCGGTGGACAATGAATGTGCAAGTTCTAAATGTACTGCTCGAATACATAGGCAGGTACAAATTACTCCACACCGTTTCTCTGTTCTTCTTTCAACTGTTACCTTCAGTGGTCCGAAGTAATCGATTCCCGTGCAAGTGAATGGTCGCATATTTGGGGTTGATCTCTCATTCGGTAGTTGTTCCATTATCGGTAAAAGAGGTTTGGCTTTTCTGATTCGGCATTTGGAGCATTTAGAAAATACAGATTTAACAGATGCTCTGGCCTGTATCATCCAATACTTTTGTATCAACTCATTCAAAACAAACTCTAATCCTTGAATGCTGTGAGATTCGTACGTCCATCCAAAATAAATAGACCATTCTCTGAACTTGGTGTAAGTCGTCGTAAACGACTCTGTTGTTTGATTGGTTTATTATTCCTCAGGTCATCAATCTCTTCAGCTAACATATCTTCCTGACTTTGACGAATCGAAATCATTTCAGCATCTCTTATTTCTTCAATAGATAAAAAAGTTTCAGTTCTTCTCTTTTTTTCCGGTAAATTTTGAATAAATCACAATTTCCATGCTGTCGGTCTGATTAATTTATGGAATATGGAAAATCTCTCGATATCTGGTAAATAGCTAGTGGATTTTGAATTTTTCATTTTCTCTGTAATAGAAAAATTATCTTATGTTGCCATCATCTTACAAATAATTTTTTGAACAGGCCAGGTAGATTCGTCAGATTCCGATAGAAAGTCAGGTCCGCTAAACCATTTGTCGAAGGAAATATTTTTGGTTTTATTATCTTCATACGTCCTTGTAGCAAAAACAGTGATATTATCTTTAGAAGGAATCCAATACCAAGAACTACTGTCTGTGAGTTCTTGGATTTTTCCTACTCTATGGAAACAAATTGTCCAAGACGACTACTATCATTTTTTATCCAATAAAATACTATCGACGAATCGGTCCAAAAATAGGTTTGTCTGATATCAATCTCTAGATCCTCTTTTAGGGTTTTTTCGAGTCGACTGCTGCTTGTAATTCCATGCGTGGAATCGATATTTGTTTGGTTGGAGCAACTCTTGCTTTAGCCATGACTAAAGCGATGTCGATATGATTTTCTGCTACAATTATCAAGTAGCCTACAGCAATGTAAGCTTTTTTACTGCTGTCCCAAAAGATATGCAATTGAATCATTTTTGCAAAGTGTATATTTTATGAATAACATCGGAGAACGGATAAGTTGTCGATTCTTTGTAAATCTGCCAACCAATACTTCCACACTTTGTTAATTTCTCCGTTTACGGGGTCATCCCATCCGATTCCAGTTCTCCAGATGTCTTGAATGATCATACGTCCTTGAATGGTAAAATTTATTATTAATCCAAGGGGATCAAAAATCGACATTACAAGTTTAAAAAATTGTCTGTCAGTTGATGTATTCATTAGTTGTTCCATATTTTTCAATTTGAGTTTGGATACAAAATTGTCCCCTAATGCATCCCATGTAAGTCCTAGAACTCTTTGGAGGTTATTTAAACTAAAATTTAAATTCTTTGAAATGCCGTTGTCCAGTGGTAGCTTCTTCATTGGTTCTTCAGAATTTGACGTCCATTTAACAAGATCAAATACTCCTAGTTTTTGTATTCGACGTACTTCTGAAATAATCTTTCCATCTTCATCAATCAATCAATCATTCGAGGTAGTCATCCACATAATGTTTTTGAACTATGGCTTCAACAATTCGTTGCGTAGGAGCTAGTTCTCGTGAATTGATATTTTTAATGTAATGTGCGGAACTTGGAGAACACGTAGCTCCGAAAGTCATTACCTACATCTCGAATACATTACATGGTTCGTCAGTTATACAATCTCTCCACAAAAATCTTTGAGAACACTGGTCTTCCTTTCTCATTCTGATCTGGTGGAACATTTCCCGTTGTCACTACTAAAGGCAATTTTTCTTTGTCAAAATTTCAACAATACAGCTAATAAAGATTGGAGAAAATCAGGTCAACTTAGAAGGTTATCATTCAGGCTAGTTCCATTTGATCTTGCAGCGGCGTCAAAGACTAATCTCAACTTTTCGGGGTTGTTCAGGTTTTTCACACAAAAATGTGGTAAATACCATGTCCTGGGGCCTTCAAATTCGGCTTCTTTTAACGATAGTTTCCGGGCATAACCCTTTTGGACATAACTTTGAATGTTCTCGCAATATTTCCTTCTGAAATCTGGATCTTTTTCCATTCGTTTTTCAACACACAATAAACGTAGAAATGCCATAGATTTTCTTCCTGGTAATCTTAAAAGGCCAATTTCGTAACGTTCACCTATACGTTTAGCTGTATTTTCCATAATTTCAATAGCTCGGGAATCTTGTTTATTTTATTATGTTTGGCTAACTGAAACACCGAAAGACTCCAATGAAAATTAATGTTTCACGAGTTGATGAAGTTTATCATCCAGATCCTGTTGTCAACAAATGTGGAACATGAAATTTTCTTTTGATTTTTTGCTTTTATTTACCCCATGTAAAATCCAACCCAAATGTGTTTTGATGGCAATGGGTAGATGTTCAGATCCTTAGACAATTTTTCAGGTATACTGAGTCGAATATTGTCTTGACCAATCAACAACATTGGAGGTTCTGTAATATTTCGTATTAGTATTCCTTTCAGATAAGAATAATCTCGCCAATTTCCTGACTGAATTCTTTGAAGAGGTAAGTTCAAATTTTTCACGGATCGTACATTTTTCATATGGAACTTTTTGGCATTTTCGAAATCTCTAGAGATATCCATGTCAAGGAATATGGAATCTTCATGACGTCGACTCACATAAGGGTTGATGAAGTCCATTTAAATTCAATAATTCAACTAAAGCAGAATCCAATAGGGTTACAGTTCTCTCGAAGGAGTAGGCAGATTGAGACCTTAGAGAGAACCAGTGACGAGACATGGGGAGTAGGCAGATTGAGACCCCGACGTCAAGTCACAAAAACCTAACGTAATTATACCTGACGAGTAGGTAGATTGAGACCTCAGCGTAGAATTACGTTTAAACCTTTCAATTTTCTTTCTATTTCAGTTCTTGAAAATGGCTCCAAAACCGGAGCTGAAAAGTCGAATTTCAACAAATTCTAGACGCGGTTCAACCCGAACTTTTAGTTTTCAAATATCTGACCGCGGAAACCTATGTGAACACACATATATATATATATATATATATAGTCCAATAAAATGTTCCTTCTTGTTATATTTATATATATATATATATATATTATATTTTTTTTTCCCATATCTTACACGTCTTCGAGACGAGAACTCTAGTACTCTACTTGTCCCACAATTCTGTTTCAATTTCGAGTTTTCGATAAACTTCGATGAATATTGTTTCGTACCTACAAATAATAGGCTGTATGGAAATATCGAATAGATATGCCTACATTAAAATCGAGTCAATGTTTGTTGTTGTGACATTTGTACCAGGTACAGAGGATTGAACCCATATAGCTAATTGGTGTTAGTGATAATTTTCCGATATAAATGCTCTCAGTTTCATAATTTTTATTCATTGTGAATTTGTATGCACAGTGCCGATGATAACCAAGAATTTTGAAACAGCTGTCCACTGTTTACGTTTTTTCGGTGAGTATGGTTTGTGAAATTGAGAGCATTATATTTATTTTTTTTTTTTTCATATCTTACACGTCTTCGAGACGAGAACTCTAGTACTCTATATACATATATATATATATATATATATATATATATATATATATATATATATATATATATATTTGAAAACTAAAAGTTCGGGTTGAACCGCGTCTAGAATTTGTTGAAATTCGACGTTTCGGCTCCGATTTTGGAGCCATTTTCAAGAACTGAAAAAGAAAGAAAATTAATAAATGGTTGAAACGTAATTCTACGCTGAGGTCTCAATCTGCCTACTCCTCAGGTATAATTACGTTCGGTTTTTGTGACTTGACGTCGGGGTCTCAATCTGCCTACTCCCCATGTCTCGTCACTGGTTCTCTCTAAGGTCTCAATCTGCCTACTCCTTCGAGAGAACTGAGGAATTGTGGGTTGAGGAACTGTATTTATAGTGGACGTGGCTGTAATGGCCGTGTGCAATGTATTGGCGCGAGGTGAACTATGGGCGGGAACTGAGTTGGCGCTAGATGAGCTGTGTGCGGGAACTTGGTTGGCGCTAAGTGAGCTATGTGCGGGAACTGGGTTGGTGGGAAATGAGTTGATGCGTGCAATGAGAGGCTTCCAGGTATTGGGAAGTCTACGTCCGTCGTCGCGAGTGTTGAGGCAATTGGGGCGCTTCTCTATCTCGAGGGCTTCTCGGATGATCCTGGTTTGCAGAGTTTTCTCGGTGGAAATTGTTTTTGTGTTTTTGAAGTCTATTTTGTGACCTGTGTCTTCTCGATGTTTATAAAGTGCGGAAGTGGAAGATGCCTGACGCACAGCAAGTTCGTGTTCGTAGACTCTGAAAGTTACTCGTCTGTTAGTCTGGCCAATATAACTTCTCGGGCAGTCTGAACATGGTATTTCATATATACCTTGAGAATCGTTTGGTATTGTGTCCTTGGGAGATCTGAGAAATTTGGATATTTGGTTGTTGGCCGTGAATATTGTTTTTATCTCGTGTTTTTTCAAGATATTACTGATTTTGTCTGTCACACCTTTGATGTATGGTAGGAAAGCTTTGTGTGGCTGGATACTCTCTAGTGGATCATTTGTTTTTGGAGGACGGGTCAGTTGATGGCGGATAGACTTGTCGATTAGCGAATTGTTGTAACCATTCTGAAGTAAGGCTGATTTCAGTTTGTCCAGCTCTTGTGGTCTATTCTGGTTGTCGGTAAGCTGAATTGATCTGTATATCAGGGAGTTCAATACGGAGTTTGTTTGTGCTGGATGGTGATGAGAGTTTGCGTGTAGGTATCGGTTGGTGTGGGTCTGTTTCCTGTGTACTGTGTGGGTGAAAGAGTTATTGGATTTCGTAATGAGAACGTCCAGGAAAGCTAGGGAATTGTTCATTTCGGTCTCCATTGTAAATTTCATGTTGGGATGGATATCGTTTAGGTGATCTAAGAACGTGTTTAAGATTTCGTAACCATGAGGCCATATGACGAAAATGTCGTCAACGTATCTGAACCAGCAAGTAGGCTTGTGGTCAAATGCTTCTACAGCCCTGGTTTCGAAGTCTTCCATGAAAAGGTTTGCAAGGACTGGAGAAAGGGGGGAACCCATGGGAGCACCTTTCACTTGTTTGTAGTAATTTCCTTGGAAGAGGAAGTACGTGTTGTTCATACAGTGACTGATGAGGTCCAGGGTGTCTTTTGGAATTCTGTGTTTCGTTTTAAGGATTTCTAGCGTGTCCGTTAGGGGAATATTTGTGAAGAGGGAGACAACATCGAAGCTCACTAGGATATCTGTGTTCTGGATTCTATAGGATTTGAGAAGGTCTAAGAAGTGGAATGAATTTTTCACGTAGGATGAAGCTTCTTCTGCTCGTGGCTGAAGAGTACTCGCTAGATACTTGGCGAGGTTCTGGGTTGGTGATCCAAAGGCACTGACGATAGGTCGGAGTGGGATATCAGGCTTGTGTATTTTTGGTAGTCCGTAGATACGAGGGGTGCGTGATGACTTCTCTCTAGGGATAGTGGGATAGTGGGATAGTGGATAGTAGTGATATATATATATATATATATATATATATATATATATATATATATATATATATATATATATATATATATATATATATATATATATATATATATATATATATATATATATATATATATATATATATATATATATATATATATATATATATATATATATATATATATATATATATATGTGTTCAGATAGGTTTCCGCGGTCAGATATTTGAAAGCTAAAAGTTCGGGTTGAACCGCGTCTAGAATTTGTTGAAATTCGACGTTTCGGCTCCGATTTTGGAGCCATTTTCAAGAACTGAAATAGAAAGAAAATTATTGAAAGGTTAAAACGTAATTCTACGCTGAGGTCTCAATCTGCCTACTCCTCAGGTATAATTACGTTAGGTTTTTGTGACTTGACGTCGGGGTCTCAATCTGCCTACTCCCCATGTCTCGTCACTGGTTCTCTCTAAGGTCTCAATCTGCCTACTCCTTCGAGAGAACTGAGGAATTGTGGGTTGAGGAACTGTATTTATAGTGGACGTGGCTGTAATGGCCGTGTGCAATGTATTGGCGCGAGGTAAACTATGGGCGGGAACTGAATAAACATCGAGAAGACACAGGTCACAAAATAGACTTCAAAAACACAAAAACAATTTCCACCGAGAAAACTCTGCAAACCAGGATCATCCGAGAAGCCCTTGAGATAGAGAAGCGCCCCAATTGCCTCAACACTCGCGACGACGGACGTAGACTTCCCAATACCTGGAAGCCTCTCATTGCACGCATAAACTCATTTCCCACCAACCCAGTTCCCACACACAGCTCACTTAGCGCCAACCAAGTTCCCGCCCATAGTTTACCTCGCGCCAATACATTGCACACGGCCATTACAGCCACGTCCACTATAAATACAGTTCCTCAACCCACAATTCCTCAGTTCTCTCGAAGGAGTAGGCAGATTGAGACCTTAGAGAGAACCAGTGACGAGACATGGGGAGTAGGCAGATTGAGACCCCGACGTCAAGTCACAAAAACCTAACGTAATTATACCTGAGGAGTAGGCAGATTGAGACCTCAGCGTAGAATTACGTTTTAACATTTCAATAAGTTTCTTTCTATTTCAGTTCTTGAAAATGGCTCCAAAACCGGAGCTGAAAAGTCGAATTTCAACAAATTCTAGACGCGGTTCAACCCGAACTTTTAGTTTTCAAATATCTGACCGCGGAAACCTATGTGAACACACATATATATATATATATATATATAGTCCAATAAAATGTTCCTTCTTGTTATATTTATATATATATATATATATATTATATTTTTTTTTCCCATATCTTACACGTCTTCGAGACGAGAACTCTAGTACTCTACTTGTCCCACAATTCTGTTTCAATTTCGAGTTTTCGATAAACTTCGATGAATATTGTTTCGTACCTACAAATAATAGGCTGTATGGAAATATCGAATAGATATGCCTACATTAAAATCGAGTCAATGTTTGTTGTTGTGACATTTGTACCAGGTACAGAGGATTGAACCAAAATCGGAGCCGAAACTATATATATATATATATATATATATAAAAAACCAATTTATCTAAGAATATTCTCAGTGAAAATATCCCTTGGGGTTGCAGTCAGAAAAAGTGGCCTGGTAAAGAACAACTCTTTGTTAAATTGTCGAGCTTTCGAAAATATTTATTTTCATTTTCAAGACATCTGAAAATATTAATCGTGTGAACAAACAGAACACTCTTAATATGATGTAAAACAACTTACTTACGTGAGATTAATTTTGTGAAAACAGCAGAGAAACTTCTTGGTCATTCCTTATGTATGTAAGGTTATGTCACAACACAAAACGAGATGAAACAACAATAATAAAACTATGTCATGTACATGAACACGATTAAAAAACATTATGATTTTATGAGTTATGAAGGAAAACTTTTAATTAAAATTTGGAAAAATGTTAATCATTTTAAAACTCGCCTTTGAGACCGCACGTGGTTCAAGGGACGCACAAGGGCGGTAAAAATATGTCAAGAAAAAGAAGAAGAGAGTATTGACAAATTTCAACGTCAAACACGTCAAATGTCAACAGTCAACCTTGTATGTTCCATGAAACACGCTTCAGCTCTGTGCTGAGTTATGCCCTCTATGGGGGATTGTGAGAACTATTATTAAAGTTATTTGAATTTGCAAAATTATTTTTGTGGAGAGAAAGAATATAATTATAAATTATACTAAGATTGGCTATATCAGAACGCTTATTCATACTATTAAGTTCTTTACTAACGTAAACCATATCTAGAAAATTTCTCTTGGAATAATTTTCTTCAATTGCTAAAATTGTGGGTTCATTGAAATTAATATTGTGAAAAGTTGAAATGGTGTGTTCTGCAAGTGCACAGCTGGGTTTTTTTAATTTGCAGTCACTCTTATGTGAAGCAATACGTCCGGAGAGATTTCTATCTGTCTGTCCAATATATAATTTGTCACAATTGACACAAGATAATTGATAAATTACATTAGTTTGTTCAAATTTAGAAAGAGGAGTTTTGGTTTTTGAGTATAAAAGATTTACAGTTTTGAGATTTTTCTTCGCTATGCGAATTTCTGGAGATTTAAAATTATTGGTGAGTTTGGGTGTTAATTCCTGTATATAAGGAAAGCTCCTATATTTACATAAGATTCTTTGCTGTGATTGTGTTTGATTATTCAAAGTGTTAACGTTATTTTCAATGATATTATTAAAGTTATTATTATTTATGGTAGAAGTATTAAAAAGAAATTTATTAATCATGTATTTAGGATAAGAATTGTCCAAGAGGATCCTTCCCAACTCCTTCAAACACTCCTGTCGATGAACAGGATGTGACAGACCTGTCACTCTGTTTTTCAGTGCGACAATCAGATTTTGCTTCATGCTCTTATGATGATAAGAGTGAAAATTCAGGAAACGATTTGAACAAATCGGCTTCCTGTACCATTTTGTACGTAGAACGTTATGATTGTCTCTACAAACTCTCATATCGAGGAACGGGATACTATGATTCTCCTCTACCTCTGAAGTGAATTGTAGATTAATGTAATAACTATTGAAATAATAGAGCGTTTCTTCCACTCTTTCTGATGGAACAGAGAGTATCAGATCATCAACATACCTCTTCACAAACGGAACGTCATAGGGAATCAGAGATAGAACGTCCTGCACAAGTTCATCTAATACAAAATTTACAAGAATAGGAGAGATCTTTGAACCCATGGGGGTTCCAAAGATTTGTTTATAATACGAATTGTTGAAAAGGAGAAAATTTTAATCGAAAATGAACTCAAGGATATCAATGAACACACTCCAAGTTAGAATACACACATTTTTTATCCCATCCCATTTTCTGGATAGAATTGATCTGACTACTTCAAAAGGTAAATTAGTAAACAGCGAGACAACATCAAAACTCACCACTATATAATCCTGTGGAAGTTGAAAATTGTTTATGAAATTGCTAAATATAAAGGAGTCTTTAATATAAAAATCATTTTCTGTATTATAAGCCTAAGTTAATATATTGGTCAGAAAAGTAGCTAAATTTCCATTGGGGGCATTAACTGACGAAACAATAGGTCTCATCGCTAATGTTGGTTTATGAATTTTAGGAAAGAGCGTAAAAACGTGGAGCTGTAGAGTTGTAAATTTTAAGACTTTTTGAAGTTTGTGAATCGATTAAACCATCAATCTCAAGTCTCGAAACCAGTTTGTTGGCGTTCTGCTGAATCGTAGAAGTGGGATTTTTTGAAATTTTAAGATAATACTTTTGATCATCAAGCAATTGTTGACTTTTTTCTAAGTAATCCTGCCTGTACATTATTACAGTTACATTTCCTTTGTCACTCCTAACAATGTAAAGATCAGGATTGTCCTTAAGAAATTTTTTACTTTGAATGAAAATTTTTTTGAAGAAAAGAAGATTTTGAAGAATTTTTGTGCAAAAAATTAGTAATTATATTAGTGCACTGAGATCTTTGAAGGTCTTGTGCTTGTTTTGGAAAAAGAGAGATTATGGATTCTATGTCTGCCAATAAAGAAGGAATGTTAAGTTCTTGGCTGGTAGGGCAAATACTATACTTGGAGTGTGTTCATTGATATCCTTGAGTTTATTTTCGATTCAAATTTTCTCCTTTTCAACAGTTCGTATTATAAACAAATCTTTGGAACCACCATGGGTTCAAAGATCTCTCCTATTCTTGTAAATTTTGTATTAGATGAACTTGTGCAGGACGTTCTATCTCTGATTCCCTATGACGTTCCGTTTGTGAAGAGGTATGTTGATGATCTGATACTCTCTGTTCCATCAGAAAGAGTGGAAGAAACGCTCTATTATTTCAATAGTTATGACATTAATCTACAATTCACTTCAGAGGTAGTGGAGAATCATAGTATCCCGTTCCTCGATATGAGAGTTTGTAGAGACAATCATAACGTTCTACGTACAAAATGGTACAGGAAGCCGATTTGTTCAAATCGTTTCCTGAATTTTCACTCTTATCATCATAAGAGCATGAAGCAAAATCTGATTGTCGCACTGAAAAACAAAGTGACAGGGCTGTCACATCCTGTTCATCGACAGGAGTGTTTGAAGGAGTTGGGAAGGATCCTCTTGGACAATTCTTATCCTAAATACATGATTAATAAATTTCTTTTTAATACTTCTACCATAAATAATAATAACTTTAATAATTTCATTGAAAATAACGTTAACACTTTGAATAATCAAACACAATCACAGCAAAGAATCTTATGTAAATATAGGAGCTTTCCTTATATACAGGAATTAACACCCAAACTCACCAATAATTTTAAATCTCCAGAAATTCGCATAGCGAAGAAAAATCTCAAAACTGTAAATCTTTTATACTCAAAAACCAAAACTCCTCTTTCTAAATTTGAACAAACTAATGTAATTTATCAATTATCTTGTGTCAATTGTGACAAAATATATATTGGACAGACAGGTAGAAATCTCTCCGGACGTATTGCTTCACATAAGAGTGATTGCAAATAATTAAACCCAGCTGTGCACTTGCAGAACACACCATTTCAACTTTTCACAATATTAATTTCAATGAACCCACAATTTTAGCAATTGAAGAAAATTATTCCAAGAGAAATTTTCTAGAGATGGTTTACGTTAGTAAAGAACCTAATAGTATGAATAAGCGGTCTGATATAGCCAAACTTAGTATAATTTATAATTATATTCTTTCTCTCCACAAAAATAATTTTGCAAATTCAAATAACTTTAATAATAGTTCTCACAATCCCCCATAGAGGGCATAACTCAGCACAGAGCTGAAGCGTGTTTCATGGAACATACAACGTTGATTGTTGACTTTTGACGTGTTTGACGTTGAAATTTGTCAATACTCTCTTCTTCTTTTTCTTGACATATTTTTACCGCCCTTGTGCGTCCTTTGAACCACGTGCGGTCTCAAAGGCGAGTTTTAAAATGATTAACATTTTTCCTAATTTTAATTAAAAGTTTTCCTTCATAACTCATAAAATCATAATGTTTTTTAGTCGTGTTCATGTACATGACATAGTTTTATTATTGTTGTTTCATCTCGTTTTGTGTTGTGACATAACCTTACAAACATAAGGAATGACCAAGAAGTTTCTCTGCTGTTTTCACAAAATTAATCTCACGTTAGTAAGTTGTTTTACATCATATAAAGTGTTCTGTTTGTTCACACGATTAATATTTTCAGATGTCTTGAAAATGAAAATAAATATTTTCGAAAGCTCGACAATTTAACAAAGAGTTGTTCTTTACCAGGCCACTTTTTCTGACTGCAACCCCAAGGGATATTTTCACTGAGAATATTCTTAGATAAATTGTTTTTTTTCAACTAGTACAGTCAAGAGACTACCTCTATATATATATATATATATATATATATATATATATATATATATATATATATATATATATAAATGAATAGTAACTTGTGACATCTACAGTCACTAGTTTGAAACTTAATTCGACACGAGCCATGGAATCCAAAGGTAGATGTTTACCTACAACATTGACAGGCAGACAAATGTTTATTTGTTCTGTCCAACCCAAGACTCAATCAAGTTTCTCGTGCGTTATGAGGAACGCAAGCAGAATCTAAAGTGAATAGAGTATTTTCGTTTCAATTCCGAGAGCTCACGATCCGTGGACAGCGCTGTTTCGTTGTTACCAACTCATCAGCACGGCTTTATGAGGTCTCTCGAAGTTGAAATATTGAAATACTCTATTCACTTTAGATTCTGCTTGCGTTCCTCATAACGCACGAGAAACTTGATTGAGTCTTGGGTTGGACAGAACAAATAAACATTTGTCTGCCTGTCAATGTTGTAGGTAAACATCTACCTTTGGATTCCATGGCTCGTGTCGAATTAAGTTTCAAACTAGTGACTGTAGATGTCACAAGCGTAGAATTACGTTTCAACCATTCATTAATTTTCTTTTTTTTTCTGTTCTTGAAAATGGCTCCAAAATCGGAGCCGAAACGTCGAATTTCAACAAATTCTAGACGCGGTTCAATCCGAACTTTTAGTTTTCAAATATCTGACCGCGGAAACCTATCTGAACACATATATATATATATATCAAGCTAGGGAACTTGTTGGGTAAGCAGCATGCAGGAAAGTATACTCTTATAACACTTTATTCCAATATTTCGACAAGTTTTATTGTCATCATCAGGGAAAGCTACAAATCATGATCAAAATATAGTGAAAACAATTGAACAACATGGATTCTAAACCACTTACGTGTTGTTGAGATTGATTGCAATGGATGAAGTAAAAAGGCGTGTACAGATATTGAACATATTCAGAAACAGTTTGTGAGATATACATAAAGATATATATATATATATATATATATATATATATATATATATATATATATATATATATATATATATATATATATATATATATATATATATATAGATATATGGATAAAAACTAATTATATTTGAATTTATGTAAAATGGATACCATACCGGTATCCGTAACGGCCGGCGTGAAGAAGAGAAACAATTATATTATTTAAAATTAAGTTGACATGTGAAGTTAGTTCGGGTACGTTCCTGCATGGAACTGTACTAGAATGTAGATTTAGACAGATTGAACCTACTCAGAACTAGAGAAGTGTAACTTGATCTTAACTAGTCAGCAACGACTACCTCTCTCCTATATATATACAGTGTGGTCCAACGAAAACTTATCACCTCGATTTTCCGGCTTTAAAATGAAAATGTGGAAAATCGCTTGGACCCGTCAATTTCTAATACGGGGGGAAACAACTTTTCCGCTGTTTTCATCCCCGTAACTTCAACCCCCTGACGGGGGTGAGCACAACCCCTTGATTTTGAATAGGGATGCGGGGTGTTGCGATACCTCATTTTGAAGATCCCATCGTGTACTATCTGACCGTAAAATTTCACTTCAAAATATCCATCGATAATGAAATAACAGCGAAAATAGTGAAAGAGGCAATATGGAATTTATATATATATATATTACTTTATTAAATGCTCGAAATGGGCACCATCCACTTCCATGCAGTAATATACGTTTTGCTGACAACGTTCACGTACATTACTCAAGATTTCTGGTGTAATTTGACGGCATTCATTAATGATCCGAGTTCGCAAATCATCCAGTGACTCAGGCTGGGTAGCGTAAATCTTGGATTTCAGGTGATCCCATAGAAAAAAGTCCAGTGGAGCCAGATCAGGTGATCTGGGTGGCCACTCAATATGTCCCCTTCTTCCAATCCAGGCGTGAGGAAAATTGTCATCTAAGAACTGACGCACCGGTTGAATAAAGTGAGGTGGGGCGCCATCTTGTTGGAAAATGATCGTTTGATGGTCTTCTGCATTCTCCAATACTTGCACGAGGGCTGGATAAATAGCGTTCTCCAATAGATCGAGATAAATTTGGCCTGTGAGATTACCGGGTATAAAAAAAGGGCCGATTATGTGATTTCCATATATACCCGCCCAAACATTTAATTTTTGGGGGCGCTGTGTATACACCTCACGAAATAATCTTGGATTTTCATCTGACCAATACCGACAGTTATGCCGGTTTACAATGCCGTTAAGGTAAAGTGAACACTCGTCCGAAAAACAGATATCGAACATGTAGTTTTGATTGCCGTTAATTATTTCACTGATCACTTCACAGAACTGGAGTCGGCGATCGGGATCATCCTCATTCAGTTCCTAAACCAATCGTATCTTATAAGGATGGAATTTATGTTGTTTCAGGATTTTCATGATTGTTGTGCGTGAAACACCAGATACATCGGACAATTTCCTAGTACTAACGGTCGGATCCATTGCTATATGACCTAAGACAGCCACGTCCCTCGCTTCGTCTCTTTCATGCACCCTCTTTTTGTTTCCAACTGAACCAGTAGCGTCAAATTTGGCAACCAGTTGCACAACGTAAGCAGCGGATACATTTTTTCCAGGATGTCGTTCGTTAAATAAAGCCGCTGTTGTGCGCGCAGAGTCGTTATTTCGGAAAAATAATTTTATCATTTCCACCCTTTCTTCTACGGAATACACCATTTTAATTCCACTACCAATTTACAATCGCTTTGACACACTTGTACCGTTCTTAAACATTCACGATAGACTAAGGTACAAAAACAAGGTCCGTCTACTTTTTTGGACAAAAAATTAACGACTCAATACCTTTGAAATGCGTCGGATACGAATACTATTCTCGAGATAAATTCCATATTGCCTCTTTCACTATTTTCGCTGTTATTTCATTATCGATGGATATTTTGAAGTGAAATTTTACGGTCAGATAGTACACGATGGGATCTTCAAAATGAGGTATCGCAACACCCCGCATCCCTATTCAAAATCAGGGGGTTGTGCTCACCCCCGTCAGGGGGTTGAAGTTACGGGGATGAAAACAGCGGAAAAGTTGTTTCCCCCCGTATTAGAAATTGACGGGTCCAAGCGATTTTCCACATTTTCATTTTAAAGCCGGAAAATCGAGGTGATAAGTTTTCGTTGGACCACACTGTATATATATAGGAGAGAGGTAGTCGTTGCTGACTAGTTAAGATCAAGTTACACTTCTCTAGTTCTGAGTAGGTTCAATCTGTCTAAATCTACATTCTAGTACAGTTCCATGCAGGAACGTACCCGAACTAACTTCACATGTCAACTTAATTTTAAATAATATAATTGTTTCTCTTCTTCACGCCGGCCGTTACGGATACCGGTATGGTATCCATTTTACATAAATTCAAATATAATTAGTTTTTATCCATATATCTATATATATATATATATATATATATATATATATATATATATATATATATATATATATATATATATATATATATATATATATATGTTCCAGTGACTGTAAAACAGTCGATAACAATCCTTTAAGAGGTGACTATAACTTTGTATAGTATGTATGGCATATGTCCAACAGAAAACAACTACTTCTCTGGCTGATACCTCGACAGATATTGAATTATATCTGTCAGACATATGTGCAAAGATCCTTACTTTGAAGGAACAACTTTGCAAGAGCTTTCTGAAACAAACAGCAGGACTTTGCCTGATTCAAACGGAGAGCCAACTACAGACCGGTTTCGGAATATCGTACCTCATCAGTGCAGTCAAGGTTATCACGGTTGTATACACGCGAGGTCCCGATGTTCGTCATCGTCCTCCGAGAGGAATACTGCAATTGCTCACAGGATCCACCTCGGTGACAGATTAGAGAGCACCCCAGAAAGACATTTCGGATACGAAATGGTAAATGTGATATACTTGTTTCAAGGAGCAAATAATGTTCCAGTGACTGTAAAACAGTCGATAACAATCCTTTAAGAGGTGACTATAACTTTGTATAGTATGTATGGCATATGTCCAACAGAAAACAACTACTTCTCTGGCTGATACCTCGACAGATATTGAATTATATCTGTCAGACATATGTGCAAAGATCCTTACTTTGAAGGAACAACTTTGCAAGAGCTTTCTGAAACAAACAGCAGGACTTTGCCTGATTCAAACGGAGAGCCAACTACAGACCGGTTTCGGAATATCGTACCTCATCAGTGCAGTCAAGGTTATCACGGTTGTATACACGCGAGGTCCCGATGTTCGTCATCGTCCTCCGAGAGGAATACTGCAATTGCTCACAGGATCCACCTCGGTGACAGATTAGAGAGCACCCCAGAAAGACATTTCGGATACGAAATGGTATATGTGATATACTTGTTTCAAGGAGCAAATAATGTTCCAGTGACTGTAAAACAGTCGATAACAATCCTTTAAGAGGTGACTATAACTTTGTATAGTATGTATGGCATATGTCCAACAGAAAACAACTACTTCTCTGGCTGATACCTCGACAGATATTGAATTATATCTGTCAGACATATGTGCAAAGATCCTTACTTTGAAGGAACAACTTTGCAAGAGCTTTCTGAAACAAACAGCAGGACTTTGCCTGATTCAAACGGAGAGCCAACTACAGACCGGTTTCGGAATATCGTACCTCATCAGTGCAGTCAAGGTTATCACGGTTGTATACACGCGAGGTCCCGATGTTCGTCATCGTCCTCCGAGAGGAATACTGCAATTGCTCACAGGATCCACCTCGGTGACAGATTAGAGAGCACCCCAGAAAGACATTTCGGATACGAAATGGTATATGTGATATACTTGTTTCAAGGAGCAAATAATGTTCCAGTGACTGTAAAACAGTCGATAACAATCCTTTAAGAGGTGACTATAACTTTGTATAGTATGTATGGCATATGTCCAACAGAAAACAACTACTTCTCTGGCTGATACCTCGACAGATATTGAATTATATCTGTCAGACATATGTGCAAAGATCCTTACTTTGAAGGAACAACTTTGCAAGAGCTTTCTGAAACAAACAGCAGGACTTTGCCTGATTCAAACGGAGAGCCAACTACAGACCGGTTTCGGAATATCGTACCTCATCAGTGCAGTCAAGGTTATCACGGTTGTATACACGCGAGGTCCCGATGTTCGTCATCGTCCTCCGAGAGGAATACTGCAATTGCTCACAGGATCCACCTCGGTGACAGATTAGAGAGCACCCCAGAAAGACATTTCGGATACGAAATGGTATATGTGATATACTTGTTTCAAGGAGCAAATAATGTTCCAGTGACTGTAAAACAGTCGATAACAATCCTTTAAGAGGTGACTATAACTTTGTATAGTATGTATGGCATATGTCCAACAGAAAACAACTACTTCTCTGGCTGATACCTCGACAGATATTGAATTATATCTGTCAGACATATGTGCAAAGATCCTTACTTTGAAGGAACAACTTTGCAAGAGCTTTCTGAAACAAACAGCAGGACTTTGCCTGATTCAAACGGAGAGCCAACTACAGACCGGTTTCGGAATATCGTACCTCATCAGTGCAGTCAAGGTTATCACGGTTGTATACAAGCGAGGTCCCGATGTTCGTCATCGTCCTCCGAGAGGAATACTGCAATTGCTCACAGGATCCACCTCGGTGACAGATTAGAGAGCACCCCAGAAAGACATTTCGGATACGAAATGGTATATGTGATATACTTGTTTCAAGGAGCAAATAATGTTCCAGTGACTGTAAAACAGTCGATAACAATCCTTTAAGAGGTGACTATAACTTTGTATAGTATGTATATATATATATATATATATATATATATATATATATATATATATATATATATATATCTTTATGTATATCTCACAAACTGTTTCTGAATATGTTCAATATCTGTACACGCCTTTTTACTTCATCCATTGCAATCAATCTCAACAACACGTAAGTGGTTTAGAATCCATGTTGTTCAATTGTTTTCACTATATTTTGATCATGATTTGTAGCTTTCCCTGATGATGACAATAAAACTTGTCGAAATATTGGAATAAAGTGTTATAAGAGTATACTTTCCTGCATGCTGCTTACCCAACAAGTTCCCTAGCTTGATATATATATATATATATATATATATATATATATATATATATATATATATATATATATATATATATATATATATGTGTGTTCAGATAGGTTTCCGCGGTCAGATATTTGAAAACTAAAAGTTCGGATTGAACCGCGTCTAGAATTTGTTGAAATTCGACGTTTCGGCTCCGATTTTGGAGCCATTTTCAAGAACTGAAAAAAAAAGAAAATTAATGAATGGTTGAAACGTAATTCTACGCTGCTAACCAGTGACGAGACATGGGGAGTAGGCAGATTGAGACCCCGACGTCAAGTCACAAAAACCTAACGTAATTATACCTGAGGAGTAGGCAGATTGAGATCTCAGCGTAGAATTACGTTTCAACCATTTATTAATTTTCTTTCTTTTTCAGTTCTTGAAAATGGCTCCAAAATCGGAGCCGAAACGTCGAATTTCAACAAATTCTAGACGCGGTTCAACCCGAACTTTTAGTTTTCATATATATATATATATATATATATATATATATATATATATATATATATATATATATATATATATATATATATATATATATATATATATATATATATATATATATATATATATATATATATATATATATATATATATATATATATATATATAATATAATGCTCTCGATTTCACAAACCATAATCACCGAAAAAACGTATATATATATATATATATATATATATATATATATATATATATATATATATATATATATATATATATATATATAAAGTGAATAGAGTATTTTCGTTTCAATTCCGAGAGCTCACGATCCGTGGACAGCGCTGTTTCGTTGTTACCAACTCATCAGCACGGCTTTATGAGGTCTCTCGAAGTTGAAACGAATGCACTCTGAATTAGTACCATAAGGCAAAGAGAGTATAAATGAATAGTAACTTGTGACATCTACAGTCATTAGTTTGAAACTTAATTCGACACGAGCCATGGAATCCAAAGGTAGATGTTTACCTACAACATTGACAGGCAGACAAATGTTTATTTGTTCTGTCCAACCCAAGACTCAATCAAGTTTCTCGTGCGTTATGAGGAACGCAAGCAGAATCTAAAGTGAATAGAGTATTTTCGTTTCAATTCCGAGAGCTCACGATCCGTGGACAGCGCTGTTTCGTTGTTACCAACTCATCAGCACGGCTTTATGAGGTCTCTCGAAGTTGAAACGAATGCACTCTGAATTAGTACCATAAGGCAAAGAGAGTATAAATGAATAGTAACTTGTGACATCTACAGTCACTAGTTTGAAACTTAATTCGACACGAGCCATGGAATCCAAAGGTAGATGTTTACCTACAACATTGACAGGCAGACAAATGTTTATTTGTTCTGTCCAACCCAAGACTCAATCAAGTTTCTCGTGCGTTATGAGGAACGCAAGCAGAATCTAAAGTGAATAGAGTATTTTCGTTTCAATTCCGAGAGCTCACGATCCGTGGACAGCGCTGTTTCGTTGTTACCAACTCATCAGCACGGCTTCATGAGGTCTCTCGAAGTTGAAATATTGAAATACTCTATTCACTTTAGATTCTGCTTGCGTTCCTCATAACGCACGAGAAACTTGATTGAGTCTTGGGTTGGACAGAACAAATAAACATTTGTCTGCCTGTCAATGTTGTAGGTAAACATCTACCTTTGGATTCCATGGCTCGTGTCGAATTAAGTTTCAAACTAGTGACTGTAGATGTCACAAGTTACTATTCATTTATACTCTCTTTGCCTTATGGTACTAATTCAGAGTGCATTCGTTTCAACTTCGAGAGACCTCATAAAGCCGTGCTGATGAGTTGGTAACAACGAAACAGCGCTGTCCACGGATCGTGAGCTCTCGGAATTGAAACGAAAATACTCTATTCACTTTAGATTCTGCTTGCGTTCCTCATAACGCACGAGAAACTTGATTGAGTCTTGGGTTGGACAGAACAAATAAACATTTGTCTGCCTGTCAATGTTGTAGGTAAACATCTACCTTTGGATTCCATGGCTCGTGTCGAATTAAGTTTCAAACTAGTGACTGTAGATGTCACAAGTTACTATTCATTATATATATATATATATATATATATATATATATATATATATATATATATATATATATATATATAGAGGTAGTCTCTTGACTGGACTAGTTGAAAAAAAACAATTTATCTAAGAATATTCTCAGTGAAAATATCCCTTGGGGTTGCAGTCAGAAAAAGTGGCCTGGTAAAGAACAACTCTTTGTTAAATTGTCGAGCTTTCGAAAATATTTATTTTCATTTTCAAGACATCTGAAAATATTAATCGTGTGAACAAACAGAACACTTTATATGATGTAAAACAACTTACTAACGTGAGATTAATTTTGTGAAAACAGCAGAGAAACTTCTTGGTCATTCCTTATGTATGTAAGGTTATGTCACAACACAAAACGAGATGAAACAACAAAAATAAAACTATGTCATGTACATGAACACGACTAAAAAACATTATGATTTTATGAGTTATGAAGGAAAACTTTTAATTAAAATTAGGAAAAATGTTAATCATTTTAAAACTCGCCTTTGAGACCGCACGTGGTTCAAAGGACGCACAAGGGCGGTAAAAATATGTCAAGAAAAAGAAGAAGAGAGTATTGACAAATTTCAACGTCAAACACGTCAAAAGTCAACAATCAACGTTGTATGTTCCATGAAACACGCTTCAGCTCTGTGCTGAGTTATGCCCTCTATGGGGGATTGTGAGAACTATTATTAAAGTTATTTGAATTTGCAAAATTATTTTTGTGGAGAGAAAGAATATAATTATAAATTATACTAAGTTTGGCTATATCAGACCGCTTATTCATACTATTAGGTTATTTACTAACGTAAACCATCTCTAGAAAATTTCTCTTGGAATAATTTTCTTCAATTGCTAAAATTGTGGGTTCATTGAAATTAATATTGTGAAAAGTTGAAATGCTGTGTTCTGCAAGTGCACAGCTGGGTTTAATTATTTGCAATCACTCTTATGTGAAGCAATACGTCCGGAGAGATTTCTACCTGTCTGTCCAATATATATTTTGTCACAATTGACACAAGATAATTGATAAATTACATTAGTTTGTTCAAATTTAGAAAGAGGAGTTTTGGTTTTTGAGTATAAAAGATTTACAGTTTTGAGATTTTTCTTCGCTATGCGAATTTCTGGAGATTTAAAATTATTGGTGAGTTTGGGTGTTAATTCCTGTATATAAGGAAAGCTCCTATATTTACATAAGATTCTTTGCTGTGATTGTGTTTGATTATTCAAAGTGTTAACGTTATTTTCAATGATATTATTAAAGTTATTATTATTTATGGTAGAAGTATTAAAAAGAAATTTATTAATCATGTATTTAGGATAAGAATTGTCCAAGAGGATCCTTCCCAACTCCTTCAAACACTCCTGTCGATGAACAGGATGTGACAGACCTGTCACTTTGTTTTTCAGTGCGACAATCAGATTTTGCTTCATGCTCTTATGATGATAAGAGTGAAAATTCAGGAAACGATTTGAACAAATCGGCTTCCTGTACTATTTTGTACGTAGAACGTTATGATTGTCTCTACAAACTCTCATATCGAGGAACGGGATACTATGATTCTCCACTACCTCTGAAGTGAATTGTAGATTAATGTCATAACTATTGAAATAATAGAGCGTTTCTTCCACTCTTTCTGATGGAACAGAGAGTATCAGATCATCAACATACCTCTTCACAAACGGAACGTCATAGGGAATCAGAGATAGAACGTCCTGCACAAGTTCATCTAATACAAAATTTACAAGAATAGGAGAGATCTTTGAACCCATGGGGGTTCCAAAGATTTGTTTATAATACGAACTGTTGAAAAGGAGAAAATTTGAATCGAAAATAAACTCAAGGATATCAATGAACACACTCCAAGTATAGTATTTGCCCTACCAGCCAAGAACTTAACATTCCTTCTTTATTGGCAGACATAGAATCCATAATCTCTCTTTTTCCAAAACAAGCACAAGACCTTCAAAGATCTCAGTGCACTAATATAATTACTAATTTTTTGCACAAAAATTCTTCAAAATCTTCTTTTCCTCAAAAAAATTTTCATTCAAAGTAAAAAATTTCTTAAGGACAATCCTGATCTTTACATTGTTAGGAGTGACAAAGGAAATGTAACTGTAATAATGTACAGGCAGGATTACTTAGAAAAAAGTCTTGAGTAATGTACGTGAACGTTGTCAGCAAAACGTATATTACTGCATGGAAGTGGATGGTGCCCATTTCGAGCATTTAATAAAGTAATATATATATATATATATATATATATATATATATATATATATATATATATATATATATATATATATATATATATATATATATATATATATATATATATATATATATATATATATATATATATATATATATAGTGAATAGAGTATTTTCGTTTCAATTCCGAGAGCTCACGATCCGTGGACAGCGCTGTTTCGTTGTTACCAACTCATCAGCACGGCTTTATGAGGTCTCTCGAAGTTGAAACGAATGCACTCTGAATTAGTACCATAAGGCAAAGAGAGTATAAATGAATAGTAACTTGTGACATCTACAGTCACTAGTTTGAAACTAGTGACTGTAGATGTCACAAGTTACTATTCATTTATATATATATATATATATATATATATATATATATGAATAGTAACTTGTGACATCTACAGTCACTAGTTTGAAACTTAATTCGACACGAGCCGTGGAATCCAAAGGTAGATGTTTACCTACAACATTGACAGGCAGACTTTATATATATATATATATATATATATATATATATATATATATATATATATATATATATATATATATATATATGAAAACTAAAAGTTCGGGTTGAACCGCATCTAGAATTTGTTGAAATTCGACGTTTCGGCTCCGATTTTGGAGCCATTTTCAAGAACTGAAAAAAAAGAAAATTAATAAATGCTTGAAACGTAACTCTACGCTGAGGTCTCAATCTGCCCACTCTTCAGGTATAATTACGTTAGGTTTTTGTGACTTGACGTCGGGGTCTCAATCTGCCTACTCCCCATGTCTCGTCACTGGTTCTCTCTAAGGTCTCAATCTGCCTACTCCTTCGAGAGAACTGAGGAATTGTGGGTTGAGGAACTGTATTTATAGTGGACGTGGCTGTAATGGCCGTGTGCAATGTATTGGCGCGAGGTGAACTATGGGCGGGAACTGAATTGGCGCTAGATGAGCTGTATACGGGAACTTGGTTGGCGCTAAGTGAGCTGTGTGCGGGAACTGGGTTGGTGGGAAATGAGTTGATGCGTGCAATGAGAGGCTTCCAGGTATTGGGAAGTCTACGTCCGTCGTCGCAAGTGTTGAGGCAATTGGGGCGGATGATCCTGATTTGCAGAGTTTTCTCGGTGGAAATTGTTTTTGTGTTTTAGAAGTCTATTTTGTGACCTGTGTCTTCTCGATGTTTATAAAGTGCGGAAGTGGAAGATGCCTGACGCACAGCAAGTTCGTGTTCGTAGACTCTGAAAGTTACTCGTCTGTTAGTCTGGCCAATATAACTTCTCGGGCAGTCTGAACATGGTATTTCATATATACCTTGAGAATCGTTTGGAATTGTGTCCTTGGGAGATCTGAGGAATTTGGATATTTGGTTGTTGGCCGTGAATATTGTTTTTATCTCGTGTTTTCTCAAGATATTACTGATTTTGTCTGTCACACCTTTGATGTATGGTAGGAAAGCTTGGTGTGGCTGAATACTCTATGGTGGATCATTTGTTTTTGGAGGACGGGTCAGTTGATGGCGGATAGACTTGTCGATTAGCGAATTGTTGTAACCATTTTGAAGTAAGGCTGATTTTAGTTTGTCCAGCTCTTGTGGTCTATTCTGGTTGTCGGTAAGCTGAATTGATCTGTATATCAGGGAGTTCAATACGGAGTTTGTTTGTGCTGGATGGTGATGAGAGATTGCGTGTAGGTATCGGTTGGTGTGGGTCTGTTTCCTGTGTACTGTGTGGGTGAAAGAGTTATTGGATTTCGTGATGAGAACGTCCAGGAAAGCTAGGGAGTTGTTCATTTCGGTCATTTCACTTGTTTGTAGTAAGTTCCTTGGAAGAGAAAGTACGTGTTGTTCATACAGTGACTGATGAGGTCCAGGGTGTCTTTTGGAATTCTGTGTTTCGTTTTAAGGATTTCTAGCGTGTCCGTTAGAGGAATATTTGTGACGAGGGAGACAACATCGAAGCTCACTAGGATATCTGTGTTCTGGATTCTATAGGATTTGAGAAGGTCTAAGAAGTGGAATGAATTTTTCACGTTGGATGAAGCTTCTTCTGCCCGTGGCTGAAGAGTACTCGCTAGATACTTGGCGAGGTTATATATATATATATATATATATATATATATATATATATATATATATATATATATATATATATATATATATATAATATATATATATATATATATATATATATATATATATATATATATATATATATATATATATATATATATATGAAAACTAAAAGTTCGGGTTGAACCGCGTCTAGAATTAGTTGAAATTCGACGTTTCGGCTCCGATTTTGGAGCCATTTTCAAGAACTGAAATAGAAAGAAAATTAATGAAAGGTTAAAACGTAATTCTACGCTGAGGTCTCAATCTGCCTACTCCCCATGTCTCATCACTGGTTCTCTCTAAGGTCTCAATCTGCCTACTCCTACTCTTACTCCTACTACGCCTACTCCTTCGAGAGAACTGAATATATATATATATATATATATATATATATATATATATATATAAAATCCTGGAAATAATTAATAATCAAAAAACTAGACTCTTCCTTGAGATGTACCATATAAACCAAAAACCCAACACAGTAAATTACAAGACCGACACTAATCAGTTAAACAACATATACAGTAACATTTTAAACACAATTTAATTTTTGTTATTGGTAAACATGTGGTGTACCTATGATAGTTTCTAAGTTTTTTTTTTATATATTTACTTTTTTTTCATTGTAACCTACTGGTCATTAGATTGTTGGTTACCTACGTGATAAATAAGCCGGTGCCCCAGAGCTAATGTTTCAGTTAGTAATGGATATAACCTAGTTGGTGTTGATGAATATTTCGCAGCTCCCTAGAACACTAATGAACACAATAGGATTACCGACTCTATGATTGTAAGTGGAACAGTTGTATAATTATTGGTTTGATTTTTCAAAATTCCTAACATGTTTTTGCAGCTTTTCTCTCCTGAAGAAGCTAATAAAGATTAGCGAAATATTGAGATATAGAACGAATGAGTTTCATTGGTAAACAGACCGCAAACCCGAGAAGTCCCCGAAATATATATATATATATATATATATATATATATATATATATATATATATATATATATATATATATATATATATATATATATATATATATAGATTTCTATCCTTTGTGCGTCCATACATTCTATATTCACATATGTTTCAGCGTCCACCACCTTTATGCGTCCGTATACGGACGCTCAAATGTAATACCTTGTTATCTCGTGTGAAAGAAGAACTAGCGACCCCTAACATTTTACTTTCGAACCTCCCTATTTGACAGATTTCTGTCTGTGGTAGTGAGTTTCACTGCGACATCGACGGTGTTGCAAATTAGTCAACATGTGGACGCTAAAATATCTCAAGTTGATTAAAATATATTCATTTGTAGTTCTAGTCATGGTCGTAGAACAGCGCCACAATCGCATACTGTATACTTTTTTGGACTACATTATGAGATACTTCAGCGTCCGGATACTTGGCAACACACCATCTGCATTCGGGATTCGGGTCTCGCGTGGTTCCCAAGTGGTTTAATTTATCGTTGATTGACTTAGTGGTGTAAGAATGAATACACGAGGAAAGAGAATTCTTGAGATGTTGAACATTTCTGCAACAGGTAAGTGCTTAAGATTTTCATTAATACTCAAATAAGTGGTCCAGTGGTCTTTTACTATTTGGTACTTTGTTTTCCAAAAGTAGTAATTTATTTAGGTCGGGTTAGGTTAGAATAATAATTCACGAATTTTCAACTCAGTACAGCTAACAATTTTTACAACTTTAAACTATCAAGCTAGGTTAGTCAGGATAGGTTAGATTTGGCTGATAATTCATACATTTTCAACTTGGTTTGCCTTCTTCTTGTCTTGTCATTTCAACTATGTTATATGGTGGTGGAAGATAAACAAGAGTGTCCAATGGGTATTTCTCTTAGACTCAACCTAGACGTTTGTGTGTGATAGATGGGTACAATTCTTGCAAGCTTTATTGTCAAATAAATTGCCCCCCCTGCCCCCTAAATCGAGATAGAGAACGCGTAGGATTTTAAAAGTTTTCTAGACCGGTTTGGAGTCAAAAATTACACCAAAAAAATTAGGTCGTGGGGACTCCCCCTCCCCGCTTTTCTCGAAAAAAGTTGGAAAACTCGCGAAATTAAAATGGGAAAAATCCATAAAATTAGTGAAAAATATCCCACCGTCCAATTATATGGTGTAAAAAAATTTCACCATGCTTGTCTCCCCCCACCCCCAAAGCTAGGTAGAGAACGCAAAGGAATTCGGAGAATGTTTCGACAGTTTCGGATATAGAAAATAATGGGAAAAAAATGTAACAGGAGGTGCGCCCCCTTTTCCTGTCAAGAAAATAATTAGGAAAAGTCGCGAAATAGAAATCAGAAAAATCCGTAAAAATTGTGAAAATTATCTGACTAATGAATAAAACGGTTTCAAAAAAATTTACTCCTCTGCCCCCCTCAAAAGAGGAACGCGTAGGAATTCGGAAAAGTTTTCAACGGTTTCAAATAACTGTTGGTGAGGTCGCTCCCTCACCTCTTAAAAAAAAAAATTGCCCAAACTTGCAAAATCAAAATCCGAAAAATATGTAACCATCGAATAATATAGTTTTGAGTCCCTTAAAGTAGCGAAAACTCACAAAACTCAAATACGTAATAATTGTAATTGATATCGAACCGTCGAATAATTTTTTGTTAATCCAGTAAGGTGGGGTACATTCCAAAAAAACGTGGTTTTGGCGCGTCTATTCAGAACAAACTCTATGCTAAAAATCTTTTTAAAAAAAGCACCTATTTTTATGAACTGAAGGGAAGAAAATAAACTGAAGTAAATATGAAATTTCAAATCGCTTATCGCGAGAATAAATATTGATTGATTGATATTGACTTCAAATTGAATTTATTCGAAATACTTTTTTCGCAATATCATATGAAATTTTATAATGTGACAAAATGATGGAATCGATTTATTTCAGTTTATTTTCTTCTCTTTAGTGGATTTAAATAAAAGCTTTCTTTATTGAAGAGTAATCGATGTCAGAAATGAGCTTTTTATACCAATATTTATTAGAATAATCTATTGAAAATTTATCACAGTACAGATTCTGGTTATGTCAGTATTACGGTACGCATACGTTATCCTACTCTACTCTACTAACGGATAAGATCTGATACTGGACATTTTATACAGGATGTCTCAAACTCGATGGCCTATAAACGTTTTTGGAAAACGAATTATGGAATTGTTTTGATAATTTAGTTTCGCGGATGAGTTCGAGTTCTGCTCCATCGATCAAAAATATTTTCAGCGCTGCGACGTTGCCGCTTCTATCGATAAGTAGCCACAACTTTGATATTTTAAAAGGAATGCCCTGTATATTACTGCATTTTTTGCTTTGCTATTACTTTTTGATTATTTTCATATGACACTTTCCTATACATTTCTCCAGTGGTTTTCGAGAAAATCATTAATTTCCTTATTTTTTGTGCGAATCATAGCTTCAATTAAATGTTTATCACTGCAGTATTTGGATACATGGGAAGCTGATATTTTAGATGTAGTTTGACAATGTCCTGTGTATTAATTATGACTGGGGGAATTCGTTCTTTATTCTACAGGTTCGTTGAAAATTTTACCGATAGATACAAAAGTGGTAATAAATGTTTATTTTAAATGTTATCGAATATTCTAAACGACAATTGAATTACCTTTCAAATGATGTACCATGTTCCTATACATATAGAGTCAGCTTTCCGAAATAAAAGAAAGTTTTCTATAAAAATTGAATTATTTTGCCATATTTTGTATTGAGTAGATATTAAATGTCACGAAACATGTCATCAGGAAAATTCGGAAAATAGTACATTAATAATAAAACGTTTTCGAGTTTATTTAAATTCAATCAAATTTACCTTAATGATCACGCAAACGTTATATTATTAATATACTATTTTTCGAATTTTCCTACTGACATGTTCTGTGATAATTCATATCTACCTAATACAAAGTGTGGCAAAATAATCCAATTTTCATAGAAAACTTGCATTTATTTCGGAAACCTGATTTTCTAGGTAGAGGAACATGATTCATTATTTGAAAAGAATTTCAATCGTCCTTCAGGATATTTGATAATATACAGGGTGTTCCCTTTGAAAAAGTGCACTTTCCACCACTTTTGTATCTATCGGTAAAATCACAAATTTCCAACGACTCTATACCGCGTGTCAACGGAAGATGGCTCGTCCCTATAACTTTTAGGTTTTTGTAGATAATGAAATGAAATTTGGAAAACCTGTTTGAGACAAAACTGCTTTTTTGACAAGTGACTCAACTTCATGCAAATCCCCGTTTTACCGCAAATGACATAAACTTTCGAATTTTAAATGGGACACCTGGTATATTTTAATTTTTTCTGTCTCCATATGACATTTATTTTAATTTATTTTCAGTATAGAGGGCTATGAATGGATACATATTATTATTTCCAGTTCTAAAATCTGGCAGACGACTTTACTATCCCGCGATGTAAAATTAATGTTTTTGTTTCAGTTGTGTTGGTTACAGGCTACTCGATGATTTTAGATCTTATTTTAATCTTAATAAGATTCTTCATTTAACGAACGTTCTAACGTTATATTATCCGTTTTTTATCGAAAGTTTCTTCAAAACCTAATAGTGTGCGGTATCAAATGAATCGCCATGAAATGCTCTTTTTTTTACTCAACTAGCCACCATATTACCATTTGAAATAAAATAGTAATACAAATTATAAAATTAAACTTAACATAGCGAAAACAGAAAACAGCAAATTTGTATTCTTATGAACATTTAAGGACTGAAATTAGTGATTTGAACGTGTCCATGGCTCTCTAGATTGAAAAATGAATTTCCATAAAAAATTAAAAATTGGTTACAAAAAGTCACATATAATACATGGCTGTATTCAAAATGTTATATGGAAACAAATAAACTGAAAATATACCAGGTGTCCCATTTACAAATTGAAAGTTTATATCACTTGTGGTAAAACCAGAATTTGTACGAAGTTGGGTCACTTGTCACAAAAGCAGTTTTATGTCTTCAACAGATCCATCAAATTTCATTCCATTATATGTTCAAAAACAGTTATAGAGGCAAGCCACCTTCAGTGGACAACCGGTATGAAGAAGAAGGCATTTCTTCAGTTATAATTAATACAGGACATTGTCAAACTGCATTCAAAATTTCAGCTTCCTACGTATAAAAATACTGAAGTGATAAACATTTAATTGAAGCTATGTTTCACACAATAAATACGGAAATTGATGATTTTCTCGAAAATCACTTGAGATAGGTGTAGGGAAGTGTCATATGAAATTAATCAAAAAATAATAGCAGAGCAAAAATGCAATAACATACAGGGTATTCCATTTAAAGTATAAAAGTTGATGCTACTTTTCGTTAGAAGCGGCAGCGCAGCGCTGAAAAGATTTTAGATCGATAGAGCAGAGCTGATTATCTACGACACCTAATTCACCATCGAGTTTGAGACACCCTGTATATGGTGATACCTCAAGCAGAAAGTGAACATAATACCAGTAACATCTATTCACGGAATATGAGAGCGACTGCGTGCTGTAACATTGACATTGCATTTTCATGAAACAGATTAAACAAATCACTTAAGAAGAAATGTTGTAGTTTTAAAAACTAATCTTACATAATTATACTCTTTTCAAACACAAGAATTAGAATAGAAAAAATATTTTGATCCAAGTCCAAGTGAGAATTTACCATTGTTTTAATTTATAGATTCGAGAACTATCCATAAATACTCAGAAAATGATGACCTTCTATGTGTGATGCCAATGTATGTGATAAATGAAACTAAATGTAGTCTAGACCTTCCTAGATTTCTTTCGGATCATGAATTGAATCAACTCAAAGAAACATTCGATATCAACAATACTGAAGGTATGTTTCTGTTATTTATATTTCAAAATAAAATATAAAATTTTCCTAGCAAACGTTTTATTGACAAAATCATTTCAGATACGCATAGTTCGAAATCCGACGATCCGTTATTTTCATCGGACACAGATGATGACCCTACATACTATCCATCGGATTCAGATCATGATAATGTTCGTAAGCTGTTGACTGGACTACGTATCCAATCTCCATCGATTGTGGTAGAGGTAAGTTAGTAGCGCCAACGTATCTCCGGTTCACTGATTTATCGTGATTTAACAGTGGCAATCAATTTTTTCAACTAAAAAAATTGATTTTTCAGGATTTTCGTGATACACAAACAACTGTTGCCTTATCCCCAATTTATAAAATAGTACCGAAAATAGTTACAACTTCATCTCCGAATTCAATTACTTCTGAGGTAATTATCTACCAAAGTAATCTGGAACATTTCAATATTTAAGAATTTATTTTAAGGAAACTGGAAATAATCTGGAAGAAAATGTTACAACTTCACTGAAAAATGCGCCAAAACAAATACGGCAGAGAGATTTCTGTTATTTTTGTGAAACTGACGTGTTGAATTTTGCGCGTCATATAAAAAGAAATCATTCCCAAGAATCAGAAGTCAGAAGAATATTTTCGTTACCATCAAAGTCCGAGAGAAGAAAAAATCAGTAAGAGATTTGAGCCGGTTCTGGGCCTCCCCCCACTACTATGACGCCATCAGTGACCTTGGGGTGACCTTCAGGGATGACCTTGGTGCATAGGTGCCTGTGTGGGTCTATGGCCTTGGGATGTCCTTGAAACGATTTTTAAATTTTGTAATTTTTGACCTTTATGTAGGTTTTGATGAGGTGTTCAAGGTTTTTGTTTGACCTTGAGATGACATTTTGGTGACAGATTTTTTTTCATACACGGACAAGTACTTTTTTCAAGTACTTATATATTTTTTTTACCTCCAAGACTAAAAACATTTATCTACGCTTATAATATATACGGACAAGTACTTTTACCAAGTACTTAAATTTTTTTACCTCCATGACTACTATTACCTTCATGTGTATGTACACTTGTTACTGTGCATGACTTTCATGTGTACCAACACATGAAAATCTAGAGAAGGAACACGTCCGCACACCACGGAGATCCAGTCAGATATGTGAACTCTGATTTCTCTCCGCCAGTGTATACCTTACAGTGGTGGTGGGAGGAAGCGTGTGTGACGTCATCCAACTATGAGGAGCGCATCCGAACACGATCCAGTCATTCGTATCAGAAGCAACCCTCGCTCGACTCTCGCTATAGTGGGAATGGTCCGCTGACGTCACACATCCACACGATGCAGTTATGTAACGACTACTGTTCACTCTTCATCTTGTATGTATCGATAGCGAGTTGGATTAGAAGTGTGCATGGTGGGGGCTCTGTGACGTTGCATGAGTAGTCGAAGCGGATAGAATTTGTTCATCCTCTTCCCCACTCATTGAAATTATATTTAAAGGAGGTGGGAATGATTGTTAAATCAGTATCTCATAGAGTTTTGTGCTGAGAACACATCGAGAAAATGTATTCCTGTGACTGTGGTAAATCGTTTACTCGTAGTGATAATCTCCGTCGTCATCAACTTCAGAGTTGCCAAGGTGGGCCTTCTGTGAAAAGGATTAAGTTAGATGCGGCTGCATCGACACCAATGTACACATGCAATTGTTGTAATGTGACAATCCCTGCATCCCAAGTTATTTCTCATAAAAGAACTCTCCAGCACAAGAAAAATGCTTGTGTCCAAGTTAGTGATGGCATACAAATTATAAGGAATGCTTTCAAGTGTAGAATTGTAAGCTATCGAGTGGAAAGTCCGAATGTGTACACTGACTATATGTCGTTCTTCAATGAGATCAGGGAGAAAGTTATTAGATTACTTGAAGAGGCAATAAAGGTTCACAAGATATTCAAAGTGAATATGGAAGTATTTGGCAGCTACATTGTCCAAACACGGGATTTGATTGATACCAAGTCATTCAACTCACAAAATAAAATTGTGGACCAGTCTACGGATTTGGATGCATTATTTGATGGATTCCGTGATGCCATCATTGCTCAGACTACGGAATTTGAAGAACGTGATTCAGGTATGTTTAAAGTTTAAATTCTATTTACACGAATATTAAATTATTTTTATGTTTCAGGATGGAGCTGTGAAAAAGTTATGTTCTTCGAAGTGAACATCAACAAGTACAGTCCACTCAGCGGATGTTTATATGTGAAGCTGCCCGAGTTCATTGAGACAAGAAAAGGCGTTGTGAATATTCGCAATGAGGATCAACACTGTTTTGCATGGGCCATCACATCTGCTTTGTTTCCTGCGAATGGTAGAGTGTCAGAAGTTTCCTCATACCCCCACTATTCCAATATTTTGAATGTATCAGGTATGGATTTTCCAGTTCCACTTCAAGCTATAAAAAAGTTTGAGGACATGAATGATATTTCGATTAATGTATATGGATTAGAGTCGAAACTTGATAAGGGTAAAAGGAAATATGAAGTGGTTGGTCCGTTGCGTTACTCACAGAGAAGACTAAGAAGACATGTTAATTTGCTACTTATAACTGATGATTCTGGCAATAGTCATTATTGTTGGATTAAAGACCTTTCTAGATTAGTTTCGAATCAACTATCTGCGCATGAGCATAAAAAATATTTTTATGATGGATGTTTATTGTATTTCTCTCACGAGCGATTACTGTTACGTCATCAGTTGCATGACTGTAATCATTTGAGTACTACAACACCATCAGTCAATTTCAGAATTAATAAATATGGTAAAATGATACCGGGGAATTCACTTACGTTTGAAAATTTTGAGAGACAAATGAAGGTGCCATTTGTAGTTTATGCTGATTTTGAATCAGTTCTCAAACCCATTCAAACTAGCCAACTCAACCCTAAACACTCATACTCGAATGAAACATACAAACATGAACCTTATTCATTTGCATATTCGATAAAATGTTCATATAATAACAAATTATCAAAATTTGTTACATATAGGGGTGAGGATGCAGCCGAGAAATTTGTCACAAAGCTTGAAAATGATTTGAGAAATATTCATCACAATCATCTGAGATATCCAATTCCTATGGTTGCACAAACCCCCGTTGAAGAAGAAGAGTTTTCTTCTGCACAATTTTGTGGAATATGTGATAAACCATTCACGGGTGGTGATGTGAAAGTGAGAGACCATTGCCACCTCAATGGAAAGAAAAGATCACCTGCCGCTCATTCTGTATGTAACTTAAATTTCAAATTATCAAATTTTGTTCCGATAATTTTCCATAATCTTAGTGGGTATGATTGTCATTTGTTCATAAAAGAACTATATAGAAATAAAGACAAAGTGGATGTTATCCCACAAACTAAGAAAAAATATATATCGTTCACCAAGCATCTATTGACTCACACATACACTGACAAAGATGGAAAAGAGAAAAAGAATTGTTTGAAAATGAGATTTATAGACAGTTTCAAATTCATGTCGGATTCTTTGCAGAACTTAGGTGCTAACTTAACATCCGATCAGTGTATTGAGATGCATAAACATTTTCCACAAATTGACAAATTCAATTTGATGAGAAAGAAAGATGTTTTTCCATATAACTTTGTTGACCATATTGACAAGTTGAATTATCCAACTATTCCCACTAAAAATAAATTTTATGACAATCTTAACGAAGAGCATATATCAGATAAGGATTATATGAGAGCAAAACTTGTTTGGCATTTATTCGATTGTCAGAGTTTAGGAGAATACTCGGATTTATATTTGAAGTCCGACGTGGTTCTAATATGTGACATATTTGAAAACTTTAGAAAGATATGTTTAGATAAATGTAAATTAGATCAGGCGCAGTATTATACAGCACCCGGATTATCATGAGATGCAATGCTAAAGTATACAAATATAGAATTGGAATTATTGACTGACATTGACATGATTAATTTTTTCAAGAAAGGAATACGTGGCGGAATAAGTTAGTGTAGTGAAAGGAAGCATATTGCTAATAATAAATTTTTACCCGATTATAACCCCGATGAACCTTCATCGTTCATATCATATTTAGATGTCACTAACCTATATGGTCACAGTATGTCACAACCACTACCCACCAACGATTTTGCTTGGCTAACTCCCAATGAAATTATCAATTTGGACGTAATGGGTGTAGCATATGATAGTCCATATAGTTATGTTCTTGAAGTAGATGTTCATTATCCCCAAGAATTACATGACAAACATGCTGATCTCCCTTTTCCCGTTGAAAGTTTAATACCTCCACATTCCAAATCGAAAATTCCTAAATTAATTCCAAATTTAAATGACAAAAGAAAATATATTATACATTATAAAAATTTACAGCAGGCTGTGGCCAATGGTCTTATTGTCATGAACACACATAGAGTGTTGAGATTCAAGCAGTCATGTTGGATGAAACCTTATATTGATTTGAATACTGAAATGCGAAATCGATCTAACAACAAAGCTGAAAAAGATTTCTATAAACTCATGAACAATGCAGTTTATGGGAAAACAATGGAAAACGTTGATAACAGAATTGATGTTAGACTGGTTACGCATTGGGAAAGTATCAAGAGGAAAATGGGGTGCTAGTGCCCTAATTTCACGTCCAAATTACAAAAGCTGTTCAATATTTTCCGAAAATTTTGTTGCAATTCAATTGGGAAAAGTTAATGTATTATACGATAAACCACTATATTTGGGATTTTGTATTCCAGAATTTTCCAAATCAGTCATGTACAACTTTTTCTATGGTTGTATTAAACGTCATTATGCAGAAAATGCCACCTTACTCTACACTGACACGGATTCTTTAATTTTGAAAGTAAATACCGATAATTTTTATGATTTCATTATCAACAATATAGGTGAATTTGATACTTCCAATTACAAAGTAGGAAATCAATTCAATATTCCTATTACAAAATCAATTCAGGGTAATTTCAAAGACGAATTTCCGAATGATCCCATAATTAGCTTTTATGGTACCGGTGCCAAAGCATATTATGTTCAGTCTGTGGGTAGTGAATTTAAGAAAGCAAAAGGAGTCAAAAGATCCGTTATAAAGAATGAATTAACATGTGAAGATTATAAGAAAATTGTCGAACAGGGTGGTTTAATATTCAGGAAGATGAACTCGATTAGAAGCATATCACATGACTTGTATACTGAATTGAAAAACAAAGTTGCATTGTCATACCATGATGATAAACGGTTCATCATTCCCTATACGACACAAACTCTTCCTTGGGGTCATAGCGATATAGAATTCTACCAGAATGATCCAGAACAGAATATTCGTTGGGTTTCCAATATTATTCAATCTTTTTCTCAAGAAAGTCCGTTAGATCAATTACTTCATTCATTAACAGCTGAATTGAACAAATGAAATATCATTCTAAATGAAAAATTCACCACCACCGCCATAATTATTTATTTGTATTCTAGATGTGATTAAGCTCAATGGATAAAAGTCGAATTATACTGGTCAATTTTAGTAAATATATATATATTTTTAAATAAACACGTTATTCTGATTTCCCATTGTTTCATTTGAGTGAATAAAATACCTACTCAGAGATATATAGAAATGGTTGTTTTGAAATCATCAGTATGAAATATATCGAGGTGGGAGAAAGATGTCCAAAGCTATTGATAAATTTGGTCGTAGACGAAAATGGGGTACTGTTAAAGTTCGAGTTCTTCAAGGTTCTCAAGGTCCTCGAGGTATAGGATTCAAGCTTTCACCTGATGACCAATATGATATGCAAGGTAAAAGACTGAAAAATGCTGGTGAACCGATAGATGAGAGAGATTGTGTAACTCAGTTATATCTCAATGAACAAATCAATGAGTCGAAGGCACTTGTCCTCAAAGCCTTGCAGGCTGCCATACTTGCAACAACGGCTCAAATTGTACCTGATGCCCGTCAAGCTTTTAACGAAAAAATAGAGGAGGTGACAGATGAACTGGATCGCAAGTACAGTAATCTAAAAAGTGATGTGGATATCAAAGTATGGGATGCTACAGCTACAATGACACGAAACATTACAGAGTTGACAAGTGAACTCAATCACAAATGCGATATTCTGAAAAAGGATTCAGATAATGCATTGGATATAACATCTACAATGATGCAAAAATATGACGATATGGAGAAGAGGTAAGTTGTATTGGAGAAGAAACATGAGAGGTTATTCGAATTGGAGAAGAAACATTCTGATATTTGGCTCACACATAGACCAAAACTTTGGGCTCCAGGCAGTGATCCACACCCAGCTGTTTGAAAAATGAATTTGTATTATCATAAAAATATAGAGAATAAATTTAGTCAACCTAAAGTTATTTTTATTTCAATACTATCATGCTATTTACACATTCACGTACAATGATGTTCTCGCTAATACTGCTTGGGAGACTCGAACGCTCTCTACTCTTATGCAGAAGAACTGTGGTGGTGGTAAACCCCATACTCTGAATGAAACATATAAAAGAAGAACTGGTCACTGAATACTTCATTCGAATTTCATAGTTCGAATATTCTATTGTATTGTGATGGATAGTTATATGGAAGTCCTAGCCAGCCTGTCCCACATGGACATTAACAACTTCAAGGAGTACTGGGACGACGACCTAGAGGTGGAAGTTGTGGATGGACCAGCGGTCCATGAGCTGGAGGAAATGGTGGATCAGCTGGTGTTCGAGGACCAGGTGGAGCTAGTGGAGGCGGAGGACCCGGTGGAGATGGATGCCACTGAAGATGAGGCCGTCGACGAGGGCAATGCAGAAGATGACGTCGATGAATGGGTTGAGGCGGATTCTGTCAGCGAATTCGACTCCATCACAAGTCGTACCATACCAATCAACATGTCGGAGACGTTGAACAATTTTGCAACCAATTTGTATTGTTGCACATTGGCCTTCGTTGCAATTGATGCTGGTGATTAAGGTCTGCCGTATGTGTTATGTACGGAACTGTGGTATGAATGACAATGGTGGATTGTATGATAATCACCATTCACATGTAACTGTCGAGTATGCTGATACTCCAACCCACCATTGTTATGCATGCCAAACTCCTTTGTTTCAACTGACTCCACTAAGGACATGTATCTTTTGTAATACTTAGCGGAGTTGGAATAGGGGCGATGTTATGACGGAGGGCGGGGTTTCGACGGAGGGCGGGGTTATTACGAAGGGCGGGATTTAATTTGGGTGGGATCATGAGAGATGTGTGTCATGCGCAATTCAACCATTGAATATTCTTCAGTTGACTTCGAGTTCTCAAAGTCAACATCTCCAGCACCAGCAGCAGTTTCCAGTCTCCAGAATCCAATTTTCATCGGTAAGTACACAATCTTATATTCATGCATTTGTTTAATTATTTTTTCAATGTATAGCAATGGATCCATCAACACCTGCGGCCAACTTCCTCATGGTAGCAGCAGCCCTAACTAACGTTAGGGTCGAGGAAGAAGTCAGACGTAGAGGACCGTCTCCGCCACCTCCACCAGGACACCAGGACATCGATGATGATGCCTTCTTCAAAGATGTCATGGAGACGATCAGGCAGGACGCGGATATCCCGGAGCCACTGACACCGATGGCTTCACAGGAGCAAGGTGGTGGTGTACGAATGCGATATGGCGATACCATTGATGATGGTGCCCTCAAACGAGGAAAATCGTCAAAGGTGAAATCGATGGAAATCATTGAGGATAGCGAGGACGAGTTCGAGCTTACACCACGAGCAAGTAGTAGCGGCTTGAAATCGTCATCGAAGAAGCAATTGGGGCAAAGCAGTAGGCGTAAGGTTGGTGTTATTCCCGCATATCGTAAGAAATGCGATAAAACCAACCCTTACCAAAGAGGATGGCCATCATCCTCAAGAGCTGCGGTCCCTGTTGTGACTCCTGTTCCACCACCTGCTAAAGTGCACGTCGTCAGCGTGGATGTAGTGGCACCACCGCCAGCTGTCCCTCCACCAGCCCCAATCGTGGAGGTAGTTGCCACCGTGGATCCCGTCGCTGGACCTTCAAGGGCAAGGGAGCCGATCACACACGTCGTCGCCTTGGAGCCTATCGCTCCCACGCTGAAGACGTACGTGGACCAGCTACTGGGGGAGGTAGAGGAGGCCGAGCGCGACTGCCAGCGGAGTCGACTAGCGCGGGCAGAAATTGCCCGCCAGCTGGCCGACCTGATGGTGCGAGATCGGCAGGAAGCCATCCTGGAGGCCGAAAGGGTCACCAGGTTGGAAACTGCCAGAACGCAAGTGACGGCTACGACGGAGAGTATGTTGGCAGCCCTCCGACGTTTAGAAAATAAGTAGATAATTAGGTATTTCCTATAGGTTTAGTTATTTGTAAGTGTGTTTTAAAAATTAATTTAATTGTAAGTTGTAAATACAAGTTGTTATCAATAATAAAAAAAAGAAGTGAAAAAAAAGGAGTGTACATTAAATTTATTGGTTTGGTACACACTGGGCAATGCGATGTTTGGGGCATTGCTCTTCACTTAATCTTAATTGTATTTTCTGATACTTGTGTTATTCAATAAGTACCTATATAATACCAACTCTGAAACATTATTCAGGAAATCATCTCAATTGTATTATTCAATGAGTATGTTGAGTATTTCTACCACTACCATCATCTATAACCTCCACCTTCTCTCCCACCACCTCATACAACCCCTACCCTTCTCTCCCACCATTTCTTTCTCATGAGTTAGTATAAATTCAATGTAAACTCTGATTATAGTATCAGTCTTCTAAGATACCTCTCCCAGACTCCACCACAGCTCCGAGACGTTGCGAAAGATTTGAAGACGATGCCGAGATAATTCGACAGATGCCACCGTAGTTGTACCCAGTCCAGGTATACCAAATATTCCAAGGTGCTCTCTATCATGTCAGGAATGATGATCCAGTTCCCAGAGGGCCAATTCAGGTGGCTGAGATCAGCGACTCCTGGGATACGTGGAATTTCCCGTCCCCGTCAACATCATCATCATCATGAGAATATGGTGATGAAATGGAGGAGCACCCGGAGGAATGGTCAGAAGAGTCTGACATCTCCGAGGATGATGTGGTCGAGGATGACCACCTAGAAGATGACGCAGTGGTCGAGGATGTCGAATTCATCGGCATCGAGGATGTCGACATGGATGACCACCCGGAGGTGCATCACCTGGAGGACGATGACTCCGACGATGACACCATCATCGTGGTGTCATCGGATGATGACGATGACGATGTCATCTATGTCATCTGAGTTCCCTTCCGTGGTCGTCCCGCATAACTATGCGGGATGACACCCAGCTCTCCGGAGCACCCCATCGGCCCTTTTCAGGGCCACACAAAAAACACAAACATATGCATTTGCACCACTTAATGGTGAAAATGTACAAAGTTTCTATAACTTGAAGAGATGTAGATGTTTAGTGATCTTTCGTCGGCTCACATAAACATGTGTGGATCGACATACCCTGGCTCTTCGAAGCAAAACAGCCCTTTTCAGGTCTAAAAAAAGAGTACACACGCGCATGCGCACTTAACTGGAGGAAGATATTCGGTTGTCAGATTTAATTGAGTAGAAAAAAAAGAAAAATGTTCATCAGTGCAGAAAAAAAAAATGATAATAGGGTGCTAGAACATTGGGGTTTCGGACCGCGGTTGCGTTCGCGGGTTTGATTCGTGGCCGCGATTTAATTCGCGGGTCGAAAAAAAATTTTCTATTTTGAGGCCGAAGGCCGAAGGCTGTAGAATTATAACTTTACAATTTTCTACTTTTAAATTTTCAGGAAATTTTCCGCGGCCGCGATGTTGATTCGCGGCCGCGGAATAATCTGCGGTTTAATTCGCGGGTCGAATTTTTTTTTTCTATTTTGAGGCCGAAGGCTGTAGAATTATAACTTTACAATTTTCTACTTTTAAATTTTCCGGAAGCTGGAGGCCGGGTGCAGATGATAGAAGGCAACACAAAATCCTCCAAAATTCTAATAGAACCTGCGCAAGCGCCTAATGACCACTACCACTAAGCTATGTTACACATCCCCACTCCGATCCTTTCCTTATAAATACGATGACAACCTACTCAAAGTATCATTCAGCAACTCAACATGTCTTCAACAACAGCACAGGAGATCCCACATACCACAGCGCCTCCGCGGCACTCAACAGGAGAGCATGGGTCCGATGATGACAGTTATATCGGAGATGCTTCAGAATTTAATCGCGTGTGGGAGGACACGAAGGAGCGGGCTAGGGCATTCTATGCTGGGAATTTTGGTAATTTCGGTGAAGACTCAAGCTAATCAGTCTTCACTCAAACCACCTTGGCCCTTTGGAGCAAATCAGCCCTTTTCAGGGCTACAAAAAAAATACACACTTCCATTGGGAATCATATCTACAGTGGATAATTTTCACTATGAATATATGCAATACGAAGGTGTGAATTAAAACTATTACTCACTCGGATCATATTGTTCTAAATCACACCTTCGCATTATATTACAAAATGATTTCAATATTTATTGTCAATTGGGCAAAGTTTATGTCGGTGACATGGAACTACATACACATCTGGAAAAGATATCGGTTGGAAGAACACTGTCTCTTCTCAACACTTCTTATTACTATGAAATTTGTGGAGTCAACTCCTGGAAGGGATATCTACCCCTTCTCCTCTCCTCAGTCGGCTTGTTCGTATAAAACGTGGAGTCGCATCAACATCAGCACCATTTCTATCCATATCCCATTGGTATCACACATTCCCTCCGAGCTAAATAATCATGACTTCCCTACCAAATGTTTCTGTTGAAGAAGGTGCAATGTCACGTATTCCAACAACAAATTATGAGTTTGGTTTTGAAAATATTCCGGTATATCACTTGTCATCCCAAGAAGGTTTCAACGATGACTATAACATTCTTGATTATCTGAAGACGGTAGATATACCGGAACCTTCAGAAAGTGTTGAACCAACCTTTTCACGACTGTCACTACCCCTATGCCCTCCACTTCTCTCTCCTCTTAGTGTGGATACGAAACCAAAACCATCTAAGAGGAAAGGTACATCTACTGCTTCTAACCCTAAGAAAACAACGAAGGGTGTACGGAAACCTCGTAAGAAGAAGGTAGATGACACCTTCTTGAATGTGATGGGCGATTTGGAAGATGTTTCGCTTCATTCTTTCGGTCCACTGCAGCGCTGTGGGGACATGCTGAAGAAAGCGAAATGCCGCATTATAAAAGCGAAAGCCACCATCGTCAAATGCGATGATGATGTTCGAAGTGGCAGCTTGGACGAGGTGGCTCTTCAGGAGCTCGATGCAAAGATTGCATTAACAAAGGCTGAACTGATCAAAATGTGTGAAGATGGAGATAAACTCCGTTTTGAAATCACACACAAAAATCAGTCCGCCCATTGTTTGAAAATGCAAGCAGAGATGGAGCTTCAGGAGTCAACAAAACTTTTTGATACGGCAGCATCTGTACGTGATAAGTGGCGAAAAGAGTTTGATCACGCATTTCAATCTGATATTGATTAGCTCTGAGGATTATGATATGTTATCAATGTTGTGAGTTGAAAATATCTAAGCGGGAATGGGGTATGCAGTTAATTTGGTTTGGCATACACAGAACATTGCGATTGGCTGGGGCAACGTTTACCGCTACAAAATTTTTTTTTTCAATTCACTTCAACAGAGTCTACTCGAAATAAAAAATAAATTGCTTTTAATAGTTTATTTTACGAAACATCTAAGTTAATACATATATTAAACCATGTCACGTTTATCAATCCATGAATTGTGTCGGAAGGCCTAACCACTTCACATACAGTTTATTATTTTTCTTCTTTATCACCTTTTCAACTAGGTAAATGTCAGAAATTTTCGTTTTTAATAACTCTTCTTCATAAAAACCAACTTTAATCGGTTGACCATTCATATCTTCAAGAATATACGTTGTGGGATATGTCCTATTAATTTTAATGATTTTGAATAGTTCAGTTGAAAAATTGGCAGTGTACCCCTTTTCAAAGATATTTTTGTACTTGCTTATACGTACAATGTCATTCATTCGGAATTTGGAAAGACTTTGTTTTCCACGGATGACTTTGGCACTTTTAAATTTTAGTTTTGTTGTTGGCGTAACATTAATTGGTTCAATACCAGTTGTACGATGCACTTTATGGTTATATTTTCTTGTTATCATAGGAAGAACATCTAACCACTTGATGTGTCCCATCGCTAAAAATTGTCTATATAGCCACGTCTTTATTGTTCGCATTACTCTTTCTGCTATGGCCGCCTTCATAGTGCTGAATGTTGAATAATGATTGATATTATATTTGCCCATTAGAGATGAGAAAGTTTTGTTGAAAAATTCTTTTCCTTGATCGCTTTGTAGATGTTTCGGAGAATAGTCGGCTTTTTTCAGCCATCTTCCATTGCATCCGTTACAGCACCTGTTTTATTTTTAATCGGTTTTGTCCATAGATATTTTGAGTAACAATCAATTACTACAAGAACATATCTATATCCTTTATTATGTTTAGCATAGGGTTGTAATTCGGCAAGATCAATCTGCCATAGATCTGCAAAACCTTTGAGGGTGGTGGTTCTTCTGGCGAAATTACGTCTCGCCGGTGTATGTAATTCATTGACAACTTGTCGTTTAAGATCACTTATTTCATTATCCATCCTCTCACTATAACTGTTCTTCTTCGTCTCCGTACACATAATTCAACAATGTTACTGCATCATATAATGAGGACAAAGTGACCATTTTCTTGAACGTTTCAATATATTATACCTTCCTCACGTAATTCTTCAATTATTGAAATTATTTCATTGTCGTGTCCAGTATGTCCAGCCGATTTCGAGGATATCAACAGTCGTAAACGATCGACTAACTCGTCAGGTGAATTCCAGTACACATAATTCGCAGGTTTGGTATAATACTTTTTTTGCATCCGATTGAACCCTTTACCTTTTTTTGTTCTACTCCTCGTTGACAGATGATGTGATAAGTTCAGTACTGGTTTGATAACATCACGAAATTTTTTAGAATTCGTATGTTTGAAACCATGTCTTAGTTGATGTTGTTTGTGTGGTGCATTCGTTAGTCTCAATATTTTAGCATATATACGACGAATTTCATCATTGAAATTGACTTCAGGTGGATTTTTCAAAAAAATCATGTCGTATAATATATATATATATATATATATATATATATATATATATATATATATATATATATATATATATATATATATATATAGAAAAGGGTAGTCTTGTTTGCTGACTAGTTAGGAAATGAGTTTTTTAATATTTGGGATATGCAGCAGGCCAATAAGGGTACTCTTATACACTTGTTCCAAGCTTTCAATAACTTTTTATTATCATCTTCATATATATATATATATATATATATATATATATATATATCAAGCTAGGGAACTTGTTGGGTAAGCAGCATGCAGGAAAGTATACTCTTATAACACTTTATTCCAATATTTCGACAAGTTTTATTGTTATCATCAGGGAAAGCTACAAATCATGATCAAAATATAGTGAAAACAATTGAACAACATGGATTCTAAACCACTTACGTGTTGTTGAGATTGATTGCAATGGCTGAAGTAAAATGACGTGTACAGATATTGAACATATTCAGAAACAGTTTGTGAGATATACATAAAGATATATATATATACATATATATATATATATATATATATATAGATATATGGATAAAAACTAATTATATTTGAATTTATGTAAAATGGATACCATACCGGTATCCGTAACGGCCGGCGTGAAGAAGAGAAACAATTATATTATTTAAAATTAAGTTGACATGTGAAGTTTGTTCGGGTACGTTCCTGTATGGAACTGTACTAGAATGTAGATTTAGACAGATTGAACCTACTCAGAACTAGAGAAGTGTAACTTGATCTTAACTAGTCAGCAACGACTACCTCTCTCCTATATATATACAGTGTGGTCCAACGAAAACTTATCACCTCGATTTTCCGGCTTTAAAATGAAAATGTGGAAATTCGCTTGGACCCGTCAATTTCTAATACGGGGGGGAACAACTTTTCCGCTGTTTTCATCCCCGTAACTTCAACCCCCTAACGGGGGTGAGCACAACCCCTTGATTTTGAATAGGGATGCGGGGTGTTGCGATACCTCATTTTGAAGATCCCATCGTGTACTATCTGACCGTAAAATTTCACTTCACAATATCCATCGATAATGAAATAACAGCGAAAATTGTGAAAGAGGCAATATGGAATTTATCTCTAGAATAATATTCGTATCCGACGCATTTCAAAGGTATTGAGTCGTTAATTTTTTGTCCATAAAAGTAGACGGACCTTGTTTTTGTACCTTAGTCTATCGTGAATGTGTGTCAAAGCGATTGTAAATTGGTAGTGGAATTAAAATGGTGTATTCCGTAGAAGAAAGGGTGGAAATGATAAAATTATTTTTCCTAAATAACGACTCTGCGCGCACAACAGCGGCTTTATTTAACGAACGACATCGTGGAAAAAATGTATCCGCTGCTTACGTTGTGCAACTGGTTGCCAAATTTGACGCTACTGGTTCAGTTGAAAACAAAAAGAGGGTGCATGAAAGAGACGAAGCGAGGGACGTGGCTGTCTTAGGTCATATAGCAATGGATCCGACCGTTAGTACTAGGAAATTGTCCGATGTATCTGGTGTTTCACGCACAACAATCATGAGAATCCTGAAACAACATAAATTCCATCCTTATAAGATACGATTGGTTCAGGAACTGAATGAGGATGATCCCGATCGCCGACTCCAGTTTTGTGAAGTGATCAGTGAAATAATTAACGGCAATCAAAACTACATGTTCAATATCTGTTTTTCGGACGAGTGTTCACTTTACCTTAACGGCATTGTAAACCGGCATAACTGTCGGTATTGGTCAGATGAAAATCCAAGATTATTTCGTGAAGTGTATACACAGCGCCCCCAAAAATTAAATGTTTGGGCGGGTATATATGGAAATCACATAATCGGCCCTTTTTTTATACCCGGTAATCTCACAGGCCAAATTTATCTCGATCTATTGGAGAACGCTATTTATCCAGCCCTCGTGCAAGTATTGGAGAATGCAGAAGACCATCAAACGATCATTTTCCAACAAGATGGCGCACCACCTCACTTTATTCATCCGGTGCGTCAGTTCTTAGATGACAATTTTCCTCACGCCTGGATTGGAAGAAGGGGACATATTGAGTGGCCACCCAGATCACCTGATCTGGCTCCACTGGACTTTTTTCTATAGGGTCACCTGAAATCCAAGATTTACGCTACCCAGCCTGAGTCACTGGATGATTTGCGAACTCGGATCATTAATGAATGCCGTCAAATTACACCAGAAATCTTGAGTAATGTACGTGAACGTTTTCTGCAAAACTTATATTACTGCATGGAAGTGGATGGTGCCCATTTCGAGCATTTAATAAAGTAATCACAAAAGTACGTACTCTTCCACTACTTTACCTGTCCTTTCGTTATCGATGGATTGACGGGTCCGGGCGATTTTCCATATTTTCATTTTAAAGCCGGAAAATCGAGGTGTTAAGTTTTCGTTGGACCACACTATATATATATATATATATATATATATATATATATATATATATATATATATATATATATATATATATATATATATATATATATATATGAAATCTAAAAGTTCGGGTTGAACCGCATCTAGAATTTGTTGAAATTCGACGTTTCGGCTCCGATTTTGGAGCCATTTTCAAGAACTGAAAAAAAAGAAAATTAATAAATGCTTGAAACGTAACTCTACGCTGAGGTCTCAATCTGCCTACTCCCCATGTCTCGTCACTGGTTCTCTCTAAGGTCTCAATCTGCCTACTCCTTCGAGAGAACTGAGGAATTGTGGGTTGAGGAACTGTATTTATAGTGGACGTGGCTGTAATGGCCGTGTGCAATGTATTGGCGCGAGGTGAACTATGGGCGGGAACTGAGTTGGCGCTAGATGAGCTGTGTGCGGGAACTTGGTTGGCGCTAAGTGAGCTGTGTGCGGGAACTGGGTTGGTGGGAACTGAGTTGATGCGTGCAATGAGAGGCTTCCAGGTATTGGGAAGTCTACGTCCGTCGTCGCAAGTGTTGAGGCAATTGGGGCGCTTCTCTATCTCGAGGGCTTCTGAAGGGTTTTTGAAGTCTATTTTGTGACCTGTGTCTTCTCGATGTTTATAAAGTGCGGAAGTGGAAGATGCCTGACGCACAGCAAGTTCGTGTTCGTAGACTCTGGAAGTTACTCGTCTGTTAGTCTGGCCAATATAACTTCTCGGGCAGTCTGAACATGGTATTTCATATATACCTTGAGAATCGTTTGGTATTGTGTCCTTGGGAGATCTGAGGAATTTGGATATTTGGTTGTTGGCCGTGAATATTGTTTTTATCTCGTGTTTTCTCAAGATATTACTGATTTTGTCTGTCACACCTTTGATGTATGGTAGGAAAGCTTTGTGTGGCTGAATACTCTCTGGTGGATCATTTGTTTTTGGAGGACGGGTCAGTTGATGGCGGATAGACTTGTCGATTAGCGAGTTGTTGTAACCATTTTGAAGTAAGGCTGATTTTAGTTTGTCCAGCTCTTGTGGTCTGTTCTGGTTGTCGGTAAGCTGAATTAATCTGTATATCAGGGAGTTCAATACGGAGTTTGTTTGTGCTGGATGGTGATGAGAGTTTGCGTGTAGGTATCGGTTGGTGTGGGTCTGTTTCCTGTGTACTGTGTGGGTGAAAGAGTTATTGGAATTCGTGATGAGAACGTCCAGGAAAGCTAGGGAGTTGTTCATTTCGGTCATTTCACTTGTTTGTAGTAAGTTCCTTGGAAGAGGAAGTACGTGTTGTTCATACAGTGACTGATGAGGTCCAGGGTGTCTTTTGGAATTCTGTGTTTCGTTTTAAGGATTTCTAGCGTGTCCGTTAGGGAAATATTTGTGAAGAGGGAGACAACATCGAAGCTCACTAGGATATCTGTGTTCTGGATTCTATAGGATTTGAGAAGGTCTAAGGAGTGGAATGAATTTTTCACGTAGGATGAAGCTTCTTCTGCCCCCAAATCGAGATAGAGTACGCGTAGGATTTAAAAGTTTTCTAGACCGGTTTGGAGTCAAAAATAACAGCAAAAAAATTAGGTCGTGGGGACTCCCCCTCCCCGCTTTTCTCGAAAAAATTTGGAAAACTCGCGAAATTAAAATGGGAAAAATCCATAAAATTAGTGAAAAATATCCGACCGTCCAATTATATGGTGTAAAAAAATTTCACCATGCTTGTCTCCCCCCACCCCCAAAGCTAGGTAGAGAACGCAAAGGAATTCGGAGAATGTTTCGACAGTTTCGGATATAGAAAATAATGGGAAAAAAATGTAACAGGAGGTGCGCCCCCTTTTCCTGTCAAGAAAATAATTAGGAAAAGTCGCGAAATAGAAATCAGAAAAATCCGTAAAAATTGTGAAAATTATCTGACTAATGAATAAAACGGTTTCAAAAAAATTTACTCCTCTGCCCCCCTCAAAAGAGGAACGCGTAGGAATTCGGAAAAGTTTTCAACGGTTTCAAATAACTGTTGGTGAGGTCGCTCCCTCACCTCTTAAAAAAAAATTGCCCAAACTTGCAAAATCAAAATCCGAAAAATATGTAACCATCGAATAATATAGTTTTGAGTCCCTTAAAGTAGCGAAAACTCACAAAACTCAAATACGTAATAATTGTAATTGATATCGAACCATCGAATAATTTTTTGTTAATCCAGTAAGGTGGGGTACATTCCAAAAAAACGTGGTTTTGGCGCGTCTATTCAGAACAAACTCTATGCTAAAAATCTTTTTAAAAGAAGCACCTATTTTTATGAACTGAAGGGAAGAAAATAAACTGAAGTAAATATGAAATTTCAAATCGCTTATTGCGAGAATAAATATTGATTGATTGATATTGATCAAATTGTATTTATTCGAAATACTTTTCTCGCAATATCATATGAAATTTTATAATGTGACAAAATGATGGAATCGATTTATTTCAGTTTATTTTCTTCTCTTTAGTGGATTTAAATAAAAGCTTTCTTTATTGAAGAGTAATCGATGTCAGAAATGAGCTTTTTATACCAATATTTATTAGAATAATCTATTGAAAATTTATCACAGTATAGATTCTGGTTATGCCAGTATTACGGTACGCATACGTTATCCTACTCTACTCTACTAACGGATAAGATCTGATACTGGACATTTTATACAGGATGTCTCAAACTCGATGGCCTATAAACGTTTTTGGAAAACGAATTATAGAATTGTTTTGATAATTTGGTTTCGCGGATGAGTTCGAGTTCTGCTCCATCGATCAAAAATATTTTCAGCGCTGCGACGTTGCCGCTTCTATCGATAAGTAGCCACAACTTTGATATTTTAAAAGGAATGCCCTGTATATTACTGCATTTTTTGCTTTTCTATTACTTTTTGATTATTTTCATATGACACTTTCCTATACATTTCTCCAGTGGTTTTCGAGAAAATCATTAATTTCCTTATTTTTTGTGCGAATCATAGCTTCAATTAAATGTTTATCACTGCAGTATTTGGATACATGGGAAGCTGATATTTTAGATGTAGTTTGACAATGTCCTGTGTATTAATTATGACTGGGGGAATTCGTTCTTTATTCTGCAGGTTCGTTGAAAATTTTACCGATAGATACAAAAGTGGTAATAAATGTTTATTTTAAATGTTATCGAATATCCTAAACGAAAATTGAATTACCTTTCAAATGATGTACCATGTTCCTTTACATATAGAGTCAGCTTTCCGAAATGAAAGAAAGTTTTCTATAAAAATTGAATTATTTTGCCATATTTTGTATTGAGTAGATATGAAATGTCACGAAACATGTCATCAGGAAAATTCGGAAAATAGTACATTAATAATAAAACGTTTTCGAGTTTATTTAAATTCAATCAAATTTACCTTAATGATCACGCAAACGTTATATTATTAATATACTATTTTTCGAATTTTCCTACTGACATGTTCTGTGATAATTCATATCTACCTAATACAAAGTGTGGCAAAATAATCCAATTTTCATAGAAAACTTGCATCTATTTCAGAAACCTGATTTTCTAGGTAGAGGAACATGATTCATTATTTGAAAAGAATTTCAATCGTCCTTCAGGATATTTGATAATATACAGGGTGTTCCCTTTGAAAAAGTGCACTTTTCACCACTTTTGTATCTATCGGTAAAATCACAAATTTCCAACGACTCTATACCGCATGTCAACGGAAGATGGCTCGTCCCTATAACTTTTAGGTTTTTGTAGATAATGAAATGAAATTTGGAAAACCTGTTTGAGACAAAACTGCTTTTTTGACAAGTGACTCAACTTCATGCAAATCCCCGTTTTACCGCAAATGTCATAAACTTTCGAATTTTAAATGGAACACCTGGTATATTTTAATTTTTTCTGTCTCCATATGACATTTATTTTAATTTATTTTCAGTATAGAGGGCTATGAATGGATACATATTATTATTTCCAGTTCTAAAATCTGGCAGACGACTTTACTATCCCGCGATGTAAAATTAATGTTTTTGTTTCAGTTGTATTGGTTACAGGCTACTCGATGATTTTAGATCTTATTTTAATCTTAATAAAATTCTTCATTTAACGAACGTTCTAACGTTATATTATCCGTTTTTTATCGAAAGTTTCTTCAAAACCTAATAGTGTGCGGTATCAAATGAATCGCCATGAAATGCTCTTTTTTTTACTCGACTAGCCACCATATTACCATTTGAAATAAAATAGTAATACAAATTATAAAATTAAACTTAACATAGCGGAAACAGAAAACAGCAAATTTGTATTCTTATGAACATTTAAGGACTGAAATTAGTGATTTGAACGTATCCATGGCTCTCTAGATTGAAAAATGAATTTCCATAAAAAATTAAAAATTGGTTACAAAAAGTCACATATAATACATGGCTGTATTCAAAATGTTATATGGAAACAAATAAACTGAAAATATACCAGGTGTCCCATTTACAAATTGAAATTTTATATCACTTGTGGTAAAACCAGAATTTGTACGAAGTTGGGTCACTTGTCAAAAAAGCAGTTTTATGTCTTCAACAGATCCACCAAATTTCATTCCATTATATGTTCAAAAACAAAAAAGTTATAGGGGCAAGCCACCTTCAGTGGACAACCGGTATGAAGAAGAAGACATTTCTTCAGTTATAATTAATACAGGACATTGTCAAACTGCATTCAAAATTTCAGCTTCCTACGTATAAAAATACTGAAGTGATAAACATTTAATTGAAGCTATGTTTCACACAATAAATACGGAAATTGATGATTTTCTCGAAAATCACTTGAGATAGGTGTAGGGAAGTGTCATATGAAATTAATCAAAAAATAATAGCAGAGCAAAAATGCAATAACATACAGGGTATTCCATTTAAAGTATAAAAGTTGATGCTACTTTTCGTTAGAAGCGGCAGCGCAGCGCTGAAAAGATTTTAGATCGATAGAGCAGAGCTGATTATCCACGACACCTAATTCACCATCGAGTTTGAGACACCCTGTATATGGTGATACCTCAAGCAGAAAGTGAACATAATACCAGTAACATCTATTCACGGAATATGAGAGCGACTGCGTGCTGTAACATTGACATTGCATTTTCATGAAACAGATTGAACAAATCACTTAAGAAGAAATGTTGTAGTTTTAAAAACTAATCTTACATAATTATACTCTTTTCAAACACAAGAATTAGAATAGAAAAAATATTTTGATGCAAGTCCAAGTGAGAATTTAACATTGTTTTAATTTATAGATTCGAGAACTATCCATAAATACTCAGAAAATGATGACCTTCTATGTGTGATGCCAATGTTTGTGATGAATGAAACTAAATGTAGTCTAGACCTTTCTAGATTTCTTTCGGATCATGAATTGAATCAACTCAAAGAAACATTCGATATCAACAATACTGAAGGTATGTTTCTGTTATTTATATTTCAAAATAAAATATTAAATTTTCCTAGCAAACGTTTTATTGACAAAATCATTTCAGATACGCATAGTTCGAAATCCGACGATCCGTTATTTTCATCGGACACAGATGATGACCCTACATACTATCCATCGGACACAGATGATGACCCTACATACTATCCATCGGATTCAGATCATGATAATGTTCGTAAGCTGTTGACTGGACTACGTATCCAATCTCCATCGATTGTGGTAGAGGTACGTTAGTAGCGCCAACGTATCTCCGGTTCACTGATTTATCGTGATTTAACAGTGGCAATCAATTTTTTCAACTAAAAAAATTAATATTTCAGGATTTTCGTGATACACAAACAACTGTTGCCTTATCCCCAATTTGTAAAATAGTACCGAAAATAGTTACAACTTCATCTCCGAATTCAATTACTTCTGAGGTAATTATCTACCAAAGTAATCTGGAACATTTCAATATTTAAGAATTTATTTTAAGGAAACTGGAAATAATCTGGAAGAAAATGTTACAACTTCACTGAAAAATGCGCCAAAACAAATACGGCAGAGAGATTTCTGTTATTTTTGCGAAACTGACGTGTTGAATTTTGCGCGTCATATAAAAAGAAATCATTCCCAAGAATTAGAAGTCAGAAGAATATTTTCGTTACCATCAAAGTCCGAGAGAAGAAAAAATCAGTAAGAGATTTGAGCCGGTTCTGGGCCTCCCCCCACTACTATGACGCCATCAGTGACCTTGGGGTGACCTTCAGGGATGACCTTGGTGCATAGGTGCCTGTGTGGGTCTATGGCCTTGGGATGTCCTTGAAACGATTTTTAAATTTTGTAATTTTTGAACTTTATGTAGGTTTTTATGAGGTGTTCAAGGTTTTTGTTTGACCTTGAGATGACATTTTGGTGACAGATTTTTTTTCATACACGGACAAGTACTTTTTCCAAGTACTTATATATTTTTTTTACCTCCAAGACTAAAAACATTCATGTGAACACTTTCTACTATGTATGACTTTCAACTTATGTACTAACACATGAAAATCTAGAGAAGGCACACGTCCACACACCACGGAGATCCAGTCAGATATGTGAACTCTGATTCCTCTCCGATACTTACCTTGTAGTGGTGGTGGTAGTAAGCGTGTGTGACGTCATCCGACTATGAGTAGTGCATCTGAAGTAGCCCACGCTCGACGCTTATAATATATACGGACAAGTACTTTACCAAGTACTTAAATTTTTTTACCTCCATGACTACTATTACCTTCATGTGTATGTACACTTGTTACTGTGCATGACTTTCATGTGTACTAACACATGAAAATCTAGAGAAGGAACACGTCCGCACACCACGGAGATCCAGTCAGATATGTGAACTCTGATTTCTCTCCGCCAGTGTATACCTTACAGTGGTGGTGGGAGGAAGCGTGTGTGACGTCATCCAACTATGAGGAGCGCATCCGAACACGATCCAGTCATACGTATCAGAAGCAACCCTCGCTCGACTCTCGCTATAGTGGGAATGGTCCGCTGACGTCACACATCCACACGATGCAGTTATGTAACGACTACTGTTCACTCTTCATCTTGTATGTATCGATAGCGAGTTGGATTAGAAGTGTGCATGGTGGGGGCTCTGTGACGTTGCATGAGTAGTCGAAGCGGATAGAATTTGTTCATCCTCTTCCCCACTCATTGAAATTATATTTAAAGGAGGTGGGAATGATTGGTAAATCAGTATCTCATAGAGTTTTGTGCTGAGAACACATCGAGAAAATGTATTCCTGTGACTGTGGTAAATCGTTTACTCGTAGTGATAATCTCCGTCGTCATCAACTTCAGAGTTGCCAAGGTGGGCCTTCTGTGAAAAGGATTAAGTTATATGCGGCTGCATCGACACCAATGTACACATGCAATTGTTGTAATGTGACAATCCCTGCATCCCAAGTTATTTCTCATAAAAGAACTCTCCAGCACAAGAATAATGCTTGTGTCCAAGTTAGTGATGGCATACAAATTATAAGGAATGCTTTCAAGTGTAGAATTGTAAGCTATCGAGTGGAAAGTCCGAATGTGTACACTGACTATATGTCGTTCTTCAATGAGATCAGGGAGAAAGTTATTAGATTACTTGAAGAGGCAATAAAGGTTCACAAGATATTCAAAGTGAATATGGAAGTATTTGGCAGCTACATTGTCCAAACACGGGATTTGATTGATACCAAGTCATTCAACTCACAAAATAAAATTGTGGACCAGTCTACGGATTTGGATGCATTATTTGATGGATTCCGTGATGCCATCATTGCTCAGACTACGGAATTTGAAGAACGTGATTCAGGTATGTATAAAGTTTAAATTCTATTTACACGAATATTAAATTATTTTTATGTTTCAGGATGGAGCTGTGAAAAAGTTATGTTCTTCGAAGTGAACATCAACAAGTACAGTCCACTCAGCGGATGTTTATATGTGAAGCTGCCCGAGTTCATTGAGACAAGAAAAGGCGTTGTGAATATTCGCAATGAGGATCAACACTGTTTTGCATGGGCCATCACATCTGCTTTGTTTCCTGCGAATGGTAGAGTGTCAGAAGTTTCTTCATACCCCCACTATTCCAATATTTTGAATGTATCAGGTATGGATTTTCCAGTTCCACTTCAAGCTATAAAAAAGTTTGAGGACATGAATGATATTTCGATTAATGTATATGGATTAGAGTCGAAACTTGATAAGGGTAAAAGGAAATATGAAGTGGTTGGTCCGTTGCGTTACTCACAGAGAAGACTAAGAAGACATGTTAATTTGCTACTTATAACTGATGATTCTGGCAATAGTCATTATTGTTGGATTAAAGACCTTTCTAGATTAGTTTCAAGTCAACTATCTGCGCATGAGCATAAAAAATATTTTTATGATGGATGTTTATTGTATTTCTCTCACGAGCGATTACTGTTACGTCATCAGTTGCATGACTGTAATCATTTGAGTACTACAACACCATCAGTCAATTTCAGAATCAATAAATATGGTAAAATGATACCGGGGAATTCACTTACGTTTGAAAATTTTGAGAGACAAATGAAGGTGCCATTTGTAGTTTATGCTGATTTTGAATCAGTTCTCAAACCCATTCAAACTAGCCAACTCAACCCTAAACACTCATACTCGAATGAAACATACAAACATGAACCTTATTCATTTGCATATTCGATAAAATGTTCATATAATAACAAATTATCAAAATTTGTTACATATAGGGGTGAGGATGCAGCCGAGAAATTTGTCACAAAGCTTGAAAATGATTTGAGAAATATTTATCACAATCATATGAGATATCCAATTCCTATGGTTGCACAAACCCCCGCGGAAGAAGAAGAGTTTTCTTCTGCACAATTTTGTGGAATATGTGATTAACCATTCACGGGTGGTGATGTGAAAGTGAGAGACCATTGCCACCTCAATGGAAAGAAAAGATCACCTGCCGCTCATTCTGTATGTAACTTAAATTTCAAATTATCAAATTTTGTTCCGATAATTTTCCATAATCTTAGTGGGTATGATTGTCATTTGTTCATAAAAGAACTATATAGAAATAAAGACAAAGTGGATGTTATCCCACAAACTAAGAAAAAACATATATCGTTCACCAAGCATCTATTGACTCACACATACACTGACAAAGATGGAAAAGAGAAAAAGAATTATTTGAAAATGAGATTTATAGACAGTTTCAAATTCATGTCGGATTCTCTGCAGAACTTAGGTGCTAACTTAACATCCGATCAGTGTATTGAGATGCATAAACATTTTCCACAAATTGACAAATTCAATTTGATGAGAAAGAAAGGTGTTTTTCCATATAACTTTGTTGACCATATTGACAAGTTGAATTATCCAACTATTCCCACTAAAAATCAATTTTATGAAAATCTTAACGAAGAGCATATATCAGATAAGGATTATATGAGAGCAAAACTTGTTTGGCATTTATTCGAGTGTCAGAGTTTAGGAGAATACTCGGATTTATATTTGAAGTCCGACGTGGTTCTAATATGTGACATATTTGAAAACTTTAGAAAGATATGTTTAGATAAATGTAAATTAGATCAGGCGCAGTATTATACAGCACCCGGATTATCATGAGATGCAATGCTAAAGTATACAAATATAGAATTGGAATTATTGACTGACATTGACATGATTAATTTTTTCAAGAAAGGAATACGTGGCGGAATAAGTTAGTGTAGTGAAAGGAAGCATATTGCTAATAATAAATTTTTACCCGATTATAACCCCGATGAACCTTCATCGTTCATATCATATTTAGATGTCACTAACCTATATGGTCACAGTATGTCACAACCACTACCCACCAACGATTTTGCTTGGCTAACTCCCAATGAAATTATCAATTTGGACGTAATGGGTGTAGCATATGATAGTCCATATAGTTATGTTCTTGAAGTAGATGTTCATTATCCCCAAGAATTACATGACAAACATGCTGATCTCCCTTTTCCCGTTGAAAGTTTAATACCTCCACATTCCAAATCGAAAATTCCTAAATTAATTCCAAATTTAAATGACAAAAGAAAATATATTATACATTATAAAAATTTACAGCAGGCTGTGGCCAATGGTCTTATTGTCATGAACACACATAGAGTGTTGAGATTCAAGCAGTCATGTTGGATGAAACCTTATATTGATTTGAATACTGAAATGCGAAATCGATCTAACAACAAAGCTGAAAAAGATTTCTATAAACTCATGAACAATGCAGTTTATGGGAAAACAATGGAAAACGTTGATAACAGAATTGATGTTAGACTGGTTACGCATTGGGAAAGTATCAAGAGGAAAATGGGGTGCTAGTGCCCTAATTTCACGTCCAAATTACAAAAGCTGTTCAATATTTTCCGAAAATTTTGTTGCAATTCAATTGGGAAAAGTTAATGTATTATACGATAAACCACTATATTTGGGATTTTGTATTCCAGAATTTTCCAAATCAGTCATGTACAACTTTTTCTATGGTTGTATTAAACGTCATTATGCAGAAAATGCCACCTTACTCTACACTGACACGGATTCTTTAATTTTGAAAGTAAATACCGATAATTTTTATGATTTCATTATCAACAATATAGGTGAATTTGATACTTCCAATTACAAAGTAGGAAATCAATTCAATATTCCTATTACAAAATCAATTCTGGGTAATTTCAAAGACGAATTTCCGATTGATCCAATAATTAGCTTTTATGGTACCGGTGCCAAAGCATATTATGTTCAGTCTGTGGGTAGTGAATTTAAGAAAGCAAAAGGAGTCAAAAGATCCGTTATAAAGAATGAATTAACATGTGAAGATTATAAGAAAATTGTCGAACAGGGTGGTTTAATATTCAGGAAGATGAACTCGATTAGAAGCATATCACATGACATGTATACTGAATTGAAAAACAAAGTTGCATTGTCATACCATGATGATAAACGGTTCATCATTCCCAATACGACACAAACTCTTCCTTGGGGTCATAGCGCTATAGAATTCTACCAGAATGATCCAGAAGAGAATATTCGTTGGGTTTCCAATATCATTCAATCTTTTTCTCAAGAGAGTCCGTTAGATCAATTACTTCATTTATTAACAGCTGAATTGAACAAATGAAATATCATTCTAAATGGAAAATTCACCACCACCGCCATAATTATTTATTTGTATTCTAGATGTGATTAAGCTCAATGGATAAAAGTCGAATTATACTAGTCAATTTTAGTAAATATATATATTTTTAAATAAACACGTTATTCTGATTTCCCATTGTTTCATTTGAGTGAATAAAATACCTACTCAGAGATATATAGAAATGGTTGTTTTGAAATCATCAGTATGAAATATATCGAGGTGGGAGAAAGATGTCCAAAGCTATTGATAAATTTGGTCGTAGACGAAAATGGGGTACTGTTAAAGTTCGAGTTCTTCAAGGTTCTCAAGGTCCTCGAGGTATAGGATTCAAGCTTTCACCTGATGACCAATATGATATGCAAGGTAAAAGACTGAAAAATGCTGGTGAACCGATAGATGAGAGAGATTGTGTAACTCAGTTATATCTCAATGAACAAATCAATGAGTCGAAGGCACTTGTCCTCAAAGCCTTGCAGGCTGCCATACTTGCAACAACGGCTCAAATTGTACCTGATGCCCGTCAAGCTTTTATCGAAAAAATAGAGGAGGTGACAGATGAACTGGATCGCAAGTACAGTAATCTAAAAAGTGATGTGGATATAAAGTATGGGATGCTACAGCTACAATGACACGAAACATCACAGAGTTGACAAGTGAACTCAATCACAAATGCGATATTCTGAAAAAGGATTCGGATAATGCATTGGATATAACATCTACAATGATGCAAAAATATGACGATATGGAGAAGAGGTAAGTTGTATTGGAGAAGAAACATGAGAGGTTATTCGAATTGGAGAAGAAACATCCTGATATTTGGCTCACACATAGACCAAAACTTTGGGCTCCAGGCAGTGATCCACACCCAGCTGTTTGAAAAATGAATTTGTATTATCATAAAAATATAGAGAATAAATTTAGTCAAACTCAAGTTATGTTTATTTCAATACTATCATGCTATTTACACATTCACGTACAATGATGTTCTCGCTAATACTGCTTGGGAGACTCGAACGCTCTCTACTCTTATGCAGAAGAACTGTGGTGGTGGTAACCCCCATACTCTGAATGAAACATATAAAAGAAGAACTGATCACTGAATACTTCATTCGAATTTCATAGTTCGAATATTCTATTGTATTGTGATGGATAGTTATATGGAAGTCCTAGCCAGCCTGTCCCACATGGACATTAACAACTTCGAGGAGTACTGGGATGACGACTTAGAGGTGGAAGTTGTGGATGGACCAGCGGTCCATGAGCTGGAGGAAATGGTGGATCAGCTGGTGTTCGAGGACCAGGTGGAGCTAGTGGAGGCGGAGGACCCGGTGGAGATGGATGCCGCTGAAGATGAGGCCGTCGACGAGGGCAATGCAGAAGATGACGTCGATGAAGGGGTTGAGGCGGATTCTGTCAGCGAATTCGACTCCATCACAAGTCGTACCATACCAATCAACATGTCGGAGACGTTGAACAATTTTGCAACCAATTTGTATTGTTGCACAATGGCCTTCGTTGCAATTGATGCTGGTGATGAAGGCCAATTCTTCGTCTGCCGTATGTGTTATGTACGGTACTGTGGTATGAATGACAATGGTGGATTGTATGATAATCACCATTCACATGTAACTGTCGAGTATGCTGATACTCCAACCCACCATTGTTATGCATGCCAAACTCCTTTGTTTCAACTGACTCCACTAAGGACATGTATCTTTTGTAATACTTAGCGGAGTTGGAATAGGGGCGGGGTTATGACGGAGGGCGGGGTTTCGACGGAGGGCGGGGTTATTACGAAGGGCGGGATTTAATTTGGGTGGGATCATGAGAGGGGTGTGTCATGCGCAATTCAACCATTGAATATTCTTCAGTTGACTTCGAGTTCTCAAAGTCAACATCTCCAGCACCAGCAGCAGTTTCCAGTCTCCAGTCTCCAGAATCCAATTTTCATCGGTAAGTACACAATCTTATATTCATGCATTTGTTTAATTATTTTTTCAATGTATAGCAATGGATCCATCAACACCTGCGGCCAACTTCCTCATGGTAGCAGCAGCCCTAACTAACGTTAGGGTCGAGGAAGAAGTCAGACGTAGAGGACCGTCTCCGCCACCTCCACCAGGACACCAGGACATCGATGATGATGCCTTCTTCAAAGATGTCATGAAGACGATCAGGCAGGACGCGGATATCCCGGAGCCACTGACACCGATGGCTTCACAGAAGCAAGGTGGTGGTGTACGAAAGCGATATGGCGATACCATTGACGATGGTGCCCTCAAACGAGGAAAATCGTCAAAGGTGAAATCGATGGAAATCATTGAGGATAGCGAGGACGAGCTTACACCACGAGCAAGTAGTAGCGGCTTGAAATCGTCATCGAAGAAGCAATTGGGGCAAAGCAGTAGGCGTAACCCTTACCAAAGAGGATGGCCATCATCCTCAAGAGCTGCGGTCCCTGTTGTGACTCCTGTTCCACCACCTGCTAAAGTGCACGTCGTCAGCGTGGATGTAGTGGCACCACCGCCAGCTGTCCCTCCACCAGCCCCAATCGTGGAGGTAGTTGCCACCGTGGATCCCGTCGCTGGACCTTCAAGGGCAAGGGAGCCGATCACACACGTCGTCGCCTTGGAGCCTATCGCTCCCACGCTGAAGACGTACGTGGACCAGCTACTGGGGGAGGTAGAGGAGGCCGAGCGCGACTGCCAGCGGAGTCGACTAGCGCGGACAGAAATTGCCCGCCAGCTGGCCGACCTGATGGTGCGAGATCGGCAGGAAGCCATCCTGGAGGCCGAAAGGGTCACCAGGTTGGAGACTGTCAGAACGCAAGTGACGGCTACGACGGAGAGTATGTTGGCAGCCCTCCGACGTTTAGAAAATAAGTAGATAATTAGGTATTTCCTATAGATTTAGTTATTTGTAAGTGTGTTTTAAAAATTAATTTAATTGTAAGTTGTAAATACAAGTAGTTATTAATAATAAAAAAAAGATGAAGTGAAAAATAAAGGAGTGTACATTAAATTTATTGGTTTGGTACACACTGGGCAATGCGATGTTTGGGGCATTGCTCTTCACTTAATCTTAATTGTATTTTCTGATACTTGTGTTATTCAATAAGTACCTATATAATTCCAACTCTGAAACATTATTCAGGAAATCATCTCAATTGTATTATTTAATAAGTATGTTGAGTATTTCTACCACTACCATCATCTATAACCTCCACCTTCTCTCCCACCACCTCATACAACCCCTACCCTTCTCTCCCACCATTTCTTTCTCATGAGGTAGTATAAATTCAATGTAAACTCTGATTATAGTATCAGTCTTCTAAGATGCCTCTCCCAGACTCCACCACAGCTCCGAGACGTTGCGAAAGATTTGAAGACGATGCCGAGATAATTCGACAGATGCCACCGTCGTTGTACCCGGTTCAGGTACACCAAATATTCCATGACAGGAATGATGATCGAGTTTCCAGAGGGCCAATTCAGGTGGCTGAGATCAGCGACTCCTGGGATACGTGGAATTTCCCGTCCCCGTCAACATCATCATTATCATCAGAATATGGTGATGAAATGGAGGAGCACCCGGAGGAATGGTCAGATGAGTCTGACATATCCGAGGATGATGTGGTCGAGGATGACCACTTAGAAGATGACGCAGTGGTCGAGGAAGTCGAATTCATCGGCATCGAGGATGTCGACATGGATAACCACCCGGAGATGCATCACCTGGAGGACGATGACTCCGACGATGACACCATCATCGTGGTGTCATCGGATGATGACGATGACGATGTCATCTATGTCATCTGAGTTCCCTTCCGTGGTCGTCCCGCATAACTATGCGGGATGACACCCAGCTCTCCGGAGCACCCCATCGGCCCTTTTCAGGGCCACACAAAACACACACACATATGCATTTGCACCACTTAATGGTGAAAATGTATAAAGTTTCTATAACTTGAAGAGTTGTAGATGTTTAGTGATCTTCCGTCGTCTCACATAAACATGTGTGGATCGACATACCCTGGCTCTTCGAAGCAAAACAGCCCTTTTCAGGTCTAAAAAAAGAGTACACACGCGCATGCGCACTTAACTGGAGGAAGATATTCGGTTGTCAGATTTAATTGAGTAGAAAAAAAAAGAAAAATGTTCATCAGTGCAGAAAAAAAAATGATAATAGGGTGCTAGAACATTGGGGTTTCGGACCGCGGTTGCGTTCGCGGGTTTGATTCGTGGCCGCGATTTAATTCGCGGGTCGAATTTTTTTTTTCTATTTTGAGGCCGAAGGCCGAAGGCTGTAGAATTATAACTTTACAATTTTCTACTTTTAAATTTTCAGGAAATTTTCCGCGGCCGCGATGTTGATTCGCGGCCGCGGAATAATCGGCGGTTTAATTCGCGGGTCGAATTTTTTTTTTCTATTTTGAGGCCGAAGGCTGTAGAATTATAACTTTACAATTTTCTACTTTTAAATTTTCCGGAAGCTGGAGGCCGGGTGCAGATGATAGAAGGCAACACAGAATCCTCCAAAATTCTAATAGAACCTGCGCAAGCGCCTAATGACCACTACCACTAAGCTATGTTACACATCCCCACTCCGATCCTTTCCTTATAAATACGATGACAACCTACTCAAAGTATCATTCAGCAACTCAACATGTCTTCAACAACAGCACAGGAGATCCCACATACCACAGCGCCTCCGCGGCACTCAACAGGAGAGCATGGGTCCGATGATGACAGTTATATCGGAGATGCTACAGAATTTAATCGCGTGTGGGAGGACACGAAGGAGCGGGCTAGGGCATTCTATGCTGGGAATGTTGGTAATGTCGGTGAAGACTCAAGCTAATCAGTCTTCACCCAAACCCCTTTGGCTCTTTGGAGCAAAACAGCCCTTTTCAGGGCTCCAAAAAAAATACACACTTCCATTGGGAATCATATCTACAGTGGATAATTTTCACTATGAATATATGCAATACGAAGGTGTGAATTAAAACTATTACTCACTCGAATCATTTTGTTCTAAATCACACCTTCGCATTATATTACAAAATGATTTCAATATTTATTGTCAATTGGGCAAAGTTTATGTCGGTGACATGGAACTACATACACATCTGGAGAAGACATCGGTTGGAAGAACACTGTCTCTTCTCAACACTTCTTATTACTATGAAATTTGTGGAGTCAACTCCTGTAAGGGATATCTACCCCTTCTCCTCTTACGGCAGATTGTTGTCATATTCATGTGCGCATGTACCAGTCGGCTTGTTCGTATAAAACGTGAAGTCGCATCAACATCAGCACCATTTCTATCCACATCCCATTGGTATCACACATTCCCTCCGAGCTAAATAATCATGACTTCCCTACCAAATGTTTCTGTTGAAGAAGGTGCAATGTCACTTATTCCAACAACAAATGATGAGTTTGGTTTTGAAAATATTCCGGTATATCACTTGTCATCCCAAGAAGGTTTCACCGATGACTATAACATTCTTGATTATCTGAAGACGGTAGATATACCGGAACCTTCAGAAAGTGTTGAACCAACCCTTTCACAACTGTCACTACCCATATGCCCTCCACTTCTCTCTCCTCTTAGTGTGGATACGAAACCAAAACCATCTAAGAGGAAAGGTACATCTAATGCTTCTAACCCTAAGAAAACAACGAAGGGTTCTTTCGGTCCACTGCAGCGCTGTGGGGACATGCTGAAGAAAGCGAAATGCCGCATTATAATAGCGAAAGCCACCATCGTCAAATGCGATGATGATGTTCGAAGTGGCAGCTTGGACGAGGTGGCTCTTCAGGAGCTCGATGCAAAGATTGCATTAACAAAGGCTGAACTGATCAAAATGTGTGAAGATGCAGATAAACTCCGTTTTGAAATCACACACAAAAATCAGTCCGCCCATTGTTTGAAAATGCAAGCAGAGATGGAGCTTCAGGAGTCAACAAAACTTTTTGATACGGCAGCATGTGTACGTGATAAGTGGCGAAAAGAGTTTGATCACGCATTTCAATCTGATATTGATTAGCTCTGAGGATTATGAAATGTTATTAATGTTGTGAGTTGAAAATATCTAAGCGGGAATGGGGTATGCAGTTAATTTGGTTTGGCATACACAGAACATTGCGATTGGCTGGGGCAACGTTTACAGCTACAAAATATTTTTTTTTTAATTCACTTCAACAGAGTCTACTCGAAATAAAAAAAAAATTGCTTTTAATAGTTTATTTTACGAAACATCTGAGTTAATACATATATTAAATCATGTCACGTTTATCAATCCATGAATTGTGTTCACTCGGAAGGCCTAACCACTTCACATAAAGTTTATTATTTTTCTTCTTCATCACCTTTTCAACTAGATAAATGTCAGGAATTTTCGTTTTTAATAACTCTTCTTCATAAAAACCAACTTTAATCGGTTGACCATTCATATCTTCAAGAATATACGTTGTGGGATATGTCCTATTAATTTTAATGATTTTGAATAGTTCAGTTGAAAAATTGGCAGTGTACCCCTTTTCAAAGATATTTTTGTACTTGCTTATACGTACAATGTCATTCATTCGGAATTTGGAAAGACTTTGTTTTCCACGGAAGACTTTGGCACTTTTAAATTTCAGTTTTGTTGTTGGCGTAACATTTATTGGTTCAATACCAGTTTACGATGCACTTTATGGTTATATTTTCTTGTTATCATAGGAAGAACATCTAACCACTTGATGTGTCCCATCGCTGAAAATTCTCTATATAGCCACTTCTTTATTGTTCGCATTACTCTTTCTGCTATGGCCGCCTTCATAGTGCGGAATGTTGAATAATGATTGATATTATATTTGCCCATTAGAGATGAGAAAGTTTTGTTGAAAAATTCTTTTCCTTGATCGCTTTGTAGATGTTTCGGAGAATAGTCGGCTTTTTTCAGCACATCTTCCATTGCATCCGTTACAGCACCTGTTTTATTTTTAATCGGTTTTGTCCATAGATATTTTGAGTAACAATCAGTTACTACAAGAACATATCTATATCCTTTATTATGTTTAGCATAGGGTTGTAATTCGGCAAGATCAATCTGCCATAGATCTGCAAAACCTTTGAGGGTGGTGGTTCTTCTGGCGAAATTACGTCTCGCCGGTGTATGTAATTCATTGACAACTTGTCGTTTAAGATCACTTATTTCATTATCCATCCTCTCACTATAACTGTTCTTCTTCGTCTCCGTACACATAATTCAACAATGTTACTGCATCATATAATGAGGACAAAGTGACCATTTTCTTGAACGTTTCAATATATTATACCTTCCTCACGTAATTCTTCAATTATTGAAATTATTTCATTGTCGTGTCCAGTATGTCCAGCCGATTTCGAGGATATCAACAGTCGTAAACGATCGACTAACTCGTCAGGTGAATTCCAGTACACATAATTCGCAGGTTTGGTATAATACTTTTTTTGCATCCGATTGAACCCTTTACCTTTTTTTGTTCTACTCCTCGTTGACAGATGATGTGATAAGTTCAGTACTGGTTTGATAACTTCACGAATTTTTTTAGAATTCGTATGTTTGAAACCATGTCTTAGTTGATGTTGTTTGTGTGGTGCATTCGTTAGTCTCAATATTTTAGCATATATATGACGAATTTCATCATTCAAATTGACTTCAGGTGGATTTTTCAAAAAAATCATGTCGTATAACTCCGGACTACCTGGGAATTCATGATTTTTTGTTTTATTGTCATTCCAAAATATAATATTCCAATCACTGAAACGTACATTGAGACTACCCATTTTTAGTTATTGTGTAGTAGGATCTAAACGTATACCATTTTCCAAATGTCTTTTCAAAACATCTCCAATATTATCTTCAAAATCAGAGAAATCAGAATCACCTATTCGAGATGATGACGGTGTTTCGAATATGGACATTTCATTTTCTCCGAATTCTTTGATAGTACCTGACCCACTGTCAGCAGATGATATTTCACTATTATATGAGGATGGATCCTTCCCTATTGGGGTACTCGTAACTTTTGTTGAAGTAGACTGAATATTACCTTGCTTCATTGGAAACGTTGACTTTGGTGATTTGATGGTAGCAGCTGAAGATAGAACCTTTTATGGCTTCATTATAGGATCATAGAGTTTTTCAAGAGCCATTCGATTTTCAATAAGTCCACTCTTGATAGAATTAAATTTCTGCCGTACAGCTTCTGTTGTCTCAACCAGTTGACGTTTCAAATTCAATTCATTGTTTTTATTTTCAGCTACTGAATCATTTTTTGTCTTCATTTTGTTTTTGTCAAGAGAATACACTGAAGTAACCTCTATGCAATTCAACGATCGATTGATACATAAAACTATCGAACCCCATGCGATATCTACCTTCATGCATTTTTCTAACCTTATCAATGACCAGAAATCCATATTGATCCTCCCAACATTTAACACACATCAATTGGAATTGTTTGAATGTTACATCGGGTGACACGTGATCAGAATAAATATGATGTAGATTCTTTTCATCTTGCTTGAACATTACAATAAAGTTTGTATTGTCTCGCACTAACTGTTTGGGCGAATATGTTTGAGCAAGATAAAAACAGTCAACATCTTTATGACGTCCCATACAGAAGTATGATCTTATAATGTCCTGTTTTTCACATATTACATCATCGAAAATGAAAACAGAATTTGGTTTGGCATCGGACGGTTCCACTATTTCTGCATTATTACTGAACGTATAAAATCCCAAACCCTTTATGGGTTCCAATACATTTCGTAGGAATTGATATTCGGGCTGATTGAGTGATTTCGAATAGAGATAAACGTTTGTGAATCGTAGTCCTTGTGGATGTGTCAGAAGAGAGATCATGGCATTCGTCTTTCTACAATTCGACGGTCCAATAATGAGTCCTCGAACAGATGGTGGAAGTAGCGGACCATGCCGCAACACATTCTGTCCTTTCAATCCACAACCGAATATTTCATCTAGATTATCTACAGCAAACATTTCTTTCTGCTTTACAATGCGCATCGTACCGTGGTTGGAGACTATGTAAGCGATGATATGTCGTGAACGTTTCATTTAAATGAGTACCATCAAACGATACGGATGTGTTCGTGGTGTATCCAGAAAGAGCGGATGTGCATTTGTTAATAATTTGATAAACAAACTTCCGTTCGAATTACATTTACCCGGAGGATATCAGTACTGTGGACCCGGTACAAAATTGGAAAAACGTTTAGCCCGCAAAGATCCCGGAATCAATAAATTGGATATTGCATGCAAACAACACGATATTCAATATTTGAATCATCTAACTGATCTCACAGCGAGACATAGAGCAGACAAAGAACTCGAATACGCAGCTTGGAATAGGGTTAAATCGAAGGACGCTGGTATTGAGGAAAGAGCAGCTGCCCTACTCGTTACCAATATTATGAAATCAAAGAGACGTTTCGGTATGGGTTGTAGTACTACTATAAAGAAAAAGAAGAAAAATCAACCGAAGAAAAAGAAAAATAATCTCAGAAAAATCGCCTTTGGTTCTGGGGTGGTTCATAAAGTGCGGAATGTACTGAGAAAAGCTGGGGGTGAGCAATTTGTAACAAATAATTTGAAAAAAGCTACCGTAGTGGCATTACATGCAGGACGTAAATACCTCAAAGGTGCTGGTGGAATGGAAACAATCCGCACACCCCGCATAATTCCAATTCCTAAGGTCGGAGGGATTCTACCACTGATACCGATTTTTGATGGATTGTCCGCGCTCGGAAGTTTAGCGGGTGCTGTTGCAGGCATCAACAGAGCTGTGAATTCAGCAAAAGCAAGCAGAACCGCCCTAATCGAAGCGAATCGCCATAATAAGAAAATAGAAAGTGTGGCATTGGGTAAAAGTGGTAGTGGTGTATACCTTAAACCGTACCGTAAAGGACTCGGACTCTACTTGAAACCATACAATCCAAAAAACTAGTTGATTCCCTAACTCGACGACCTCTCACCGACATCGATCTCAATTATTATGCCAAGAAAATGAAAATTCCATACTTTCGTGGTATTTTCATGCGTGATACATTACCCACTAGAGGTCCACGACACCACGAGACCACCATTGTCAATTTAGATGGAATAAGAGGATCGGGAACACATTGGGTGGCATACAGCAAATGTGGAAAAGACATTGCATACTTTGATAGTTTTGGAGATCTACCCCTACCAAAAGAGTTGATTCAATACTTTCAGAAATGTTCGAAAGTGAAAATTCTATATAACTATGATCGCCAGCAGAAGTTCAACACAGTTTTCTGCGGTCACTTGTGCTTGAAGTTTCTCTCTGAATTATTACAACATGGATACAACTCCAGCAATGACTCGAGAGGCTATTAAGGGGATGGGATTTTCACTTAAGATGTATTCAAAATATCGCACCCTGACAAGAATGGATCGAGTGATGCTTGCAAATATGCCGAAGGAAGTAATACTCGCATGTGCTGCACATGAGATTGCTTATGTTTGGGAAAAGTTACCTAAAAGTCTACAAGATGATGTCGACATAATGAAATATAGATATTGTACTGACCACCACAATCTTGACGGCAATAGCATTCCAGATTCTGATGTGAATGATGGTCCTCCACCACGGAAAATATTCTGTTGTTACTGCAATATAAATGATATGAATATTGGTGCTAATAAAAATGAAATGGATATTGATGAACCATCTCCGAAAAGGCGTAGGTTGTCTCGAGTGTGTTGTAGACAACAATAAATTGAAGTGTTATTCATAAAATTTATCAGTCATGTCACGGAAGTTCGAACTACAAGCTGTCGGGACGAGTGTCTTGAGTGCAGACTTTTTCCCACCCATTGAATTGGACAGAAACAGTCGTTATGGATTGGGACTTTTAGGATTCTATGGATGCAACACAGTCAATAATATAACTGAAAAAAACAATGTGATCAGTTTCAGAATAAGTGATGTTAATTCACCAATATTTCAGAAATACACAATTGAAATACCATGTGGTGCCTATGAAATAAAAGAAATCAATGCAGTTATTCAGAAACATATCATGTTCAGATTGTTTCATGGTAGAAAACAAAACGATACCGATGCAGATGATATATTCTACCTACATGCCAATAATAATACTTTCAAATGTGAGATGCGATCAAAATATGAAATTGATCTAACTCATCCGAATTCCATAGCAAAGATGATGAGTTTCAATTTTGATAAATTCCAACCGAATCAGATACATGAATCCTCACAACCGATAAACATAACAACTGTAAGACTCATCCGCTTAGATTGCAACATTATATCTGGTTCATACATAAATAATGACGAATCCCACATTATTTTTTCATTCGATATCGATGTGGAGCCTGGATTCAATCTCACAAAAGAACCACACAAGATTATATATATGCCCATTAGTCCAGAAGGTTGTCAGTTGATTCATAACATCACAGTGCGTATTTTGGATCATAAAAATAATCTCATTGATTTTGGAAGTGCAGAAGAGATTGTCATAATTTTGGAATTGAAAAAAATCTCATAACTATCATGGGTTTTTGTTATAATAGACAGAATCGACGAGGATTTGAAAACTTTCCACAAACAGCTAAAAAGGAAGGCTCGGCTAGAAAAAGGCTCATTCCAAAAGTGTACGCTAAACAGTTAGCACACCACGCTCTGTAAGTGAGAGATCTCAAATTTTTGAAATCAATTGGAATGAAAATGAGGAACTATGGTGCTCGAAACAAATAGTGAAAAATTGAATATATTCGATGAGCCGATGCTCGATCATTCCCTTACAAGTTTACATTAGCACACATACAAACCATATGGATCACCATTATTCAGAAATTCAGATGAAATTCGAATTGCAATCAATAATCAAGATGTTATACTCGATATTGCTGAGAGTTTCATTTATATAGAGGGTAAATTCACACCTAAAGATGAAACGAAATCATGTTATCTCTCGAATAATGCTATCGCTTTCCTTTTTGATGAAATTCGCTACGAAATAGGTGGTGAACAAGTTGCTGTCGTCAGGAAGCCGGGGATAACATCTACAATGAAGACTATGATTTCATTTGGAAAATTACATGCTAATACATTATTAACCACTGGATGGGGACTTTCGGAAACTAAACAGGATATCTTGGATACAACCAGTCATGTATTCAGTGGCAAATTACCACTAAAGTATTTGATGGGTTTCGCTGAAGATTACAACAAAAGTATCTTGAATGCCAAACAAGAAATGATCTTAATAATCGCTCGATCTTCCAAGAACTCATATATTGGTGAGGTTGATGCTGATTTGGAAATTAATAAAATTGAGTGGAAAATAAGACACATAGTGCCAGAAGATAAGCACAAGCTAAAACTTTTGAATGGAATCAACAAAAGTGGTCTGAATGCTAAAATCAAGTTGGCTTATCGCATGTGGGATCTCTATGAACTTCCATCACTACGTGGCACATCTTCAGACATATGGGCTATCAAGACAACCAGTGCCCTTGAAACACCTCGTTATATCATCATTGGATTCCAAAGCACTACCACGTCTGAAGACAGGGCAAAGGACATCATTAAATTCACAACTGCTGATATCAATAACATTCGTGTGTACTTGAACTCTGAAGTATACCCATATGAACGTTGGAATTTGGATTTCGATAAGAAATTTGATACTTTAGCATATTATGTCTATGAGAACTTTCAACGAAGTTATTATGATAAAGATATGAGTGAACCTCTCATGGACATTGGGGAATTTCGACAAAATCCACTATTCATCATCGATTGTTCACATCAGCCGAATGCCACAAAATCATCAACTATTGATATTAAGCTCGAGTTTGAAACTAGGAAAGTCAACTTCCCAGCCAACACCAAAGTATATGCACTCAATCTACATGATACATTTTTGACATACAATGCATTGGACGGATCAGTTCACAGCAGATATTGAAGACACACACATTTTTCATTATTTTGTATTGATTTTTTTCTTTCTTTATTCGTGTAAAAGAGGAATAGGTAAATAAAACATGTATGCACTATTTTATGATTTTAATTCAGATATCACTAGCTTACAATTCTATTAGTCTTAGGTATATACAAACAATCTAATATAACTTCTTCTTCATCGTCATGATGTTCTTGACCATTTTCGATTTCATTACCATCGTTATCCAGTTGGTACTTTTGGATGATTCCATTAGGTAGGTATGGCAAGAGACGGTAGAGAAATCTCCTCAGCTCACATTCAACCATTGCATCGCAGAGTTGATCTAGATCCAAAGAACCATCTGTATATTTCTCACAAAGATCCACACCTTTCTGATAGTTCTCAGCGTCACGCAAACATAACTGGATCTGCTCTTCATCATAACACACGATCAGGTCATAGTTGGTGGCATGGTGAGCATCATCACTCAAAGCATCCAATTCAGAAGTCAATCGTTCAACAGCTGAAGTGATGTCTACAGCTTCGGTCCAGTTTTGGCTAGCATACAGCATCCACATCTTTCTCGAAAATAAAACTGAAATCAAAGAAAAATTATTGAAATAAGTATGCTATAATAGAATTCATCAATAAAACTCACATAAACTTTCGATGATGCCAAACGCCAAAGAGTGTGTTTAACAATGTATGAAAACTTTTTATATATTTTCCTGACAATTAACACCTATAATATAATTCGACTTAGCCTATGATATGTGAAAATTAACTATTACTCAATGAGATCGAATTTAACCAACGATCGTGTTTTCATACCAGCAAAGCTTTGTTGAGTCTGACCCAAATATGCTACGGTATATTTACCATCAGATGAATTGATGCAAGTAACATCGTCGTCACTAAATTGCTCTGAAACACGTTTTGGTAGCCATGTTTTGAACAATGTGTTATTGCTCACATCGAGTAATATTAACAAAATGGATTTACCAAAACGAGTTGAACAAATTGACATATTCTTTATTGGATATGCTTCATTTAGTGGCAAAGATGATATTACTCTTTGTTCTAATACTTCCATCTCTTGTTTAATTACAGAATTGATTTTTTGTAAATCCACCTTTGGAACTGACATGATGAAAATATATAAGGAAAATATAAATAATTTTCGATAGAAAAACACACTCACTGATATTCCTGTCTCTGAATGCACTGAATAACTTCACTACTCTTGCTGACTACTCGACTGCTGGGTATATAACTTCTGATTTTGTATCACAATATCCACTTCTCTTATAATGGATAGTGAACCACTCCCCCACCACCGACTTGTATAATATACTATCGCAGACATCATGTCACAAACAATCCCAGAGCGTCGAGCTTGGATTGCTTCTGACTGAATCGTGTATGGATGCGCTCCTCATAGTTGGATGACGTCACACACGCTTCCTCCCACCACCACTGTAAGGTATACACTGGCGGAGAGAAATCAGAGTTCACATATCTGACTGGATCTCTGTGGTGTGCGGACGTGTGCCTTCTCTAGATTTTCATGTGTTGGTACACATGAAAGTCATGCACAGTAACAAGTGTACATACACATGAAGGTAATAGTAGTCATGGAGGTAAAAAAATTTATGTACTTGGAAAAAGTACTTGTCCGTATATATTATAAGCGTCGAGCGTGGGCTACATCAGATGCACTACTCATAGTCGGATGACGTCACACACGCTTACTACCACCACCACTACAAGGTAAGTATCGGAGAGGAATCAGAGTTCACATATCTGACTGGATCTCCGTGGTGTGTGGACTTGTGCCTTCTCTAGATTTTCATGTGTTAGTACATAATATGAAAGTCATACATAGTAGAAAATGTTCACATAAATGTTTTTAGTCTTGGAGGTAAAAAAAATATATAAGTACTTGGAAAAAGTACTTGTCCGTGTATGAAAAAAAATCTCTGTCACCAAAATGTCATCTCAAGGTCAAACAAAAACCTTGAACACCTCATCATAACCTACATAAAGGTCAAAAATTACAAAATTTAAAAATCGTTTTAAGGACATCCCAAGGTCATAGACCCACACAGGCACCTATGCACCAAGGTCATCCCTGAAGGTCACCCCAAGGTCACTGATGACGTCATAGTAGTGGGGGGAGGCCCAGAACCGGCTCAAATCTCTCACTAAAATCTGATTGCATCTTTGCGAAAAAAAGGAAATTTTCTCAAAAATTCTTCCGTCTTATACAAGCCTGTTCATAAAAGCTCAAGAAATCACACCGAAGAAAACTACGTTCCATGTCCATTTTGTTACGGGCTTTATTCACGTCGAATGTTGTGGCGTCACAAGAAAATCTGCCCAGAAAACTCAAGCAATGAAAAACGCACAACTCTTGGCGATGGGCAAAATATGCTTCTCTCAATGTCCAATATTGGAGTTGACTTGCGAGAAAGAGTCTTTTCCCGCATGCAAGCGGACAAGATATCTCTTTGCGCAAAAAAAGATCCACTCATATGCGCGTTTGGATCACGATATCTAAATACACATCGGGAACAACATCATGTTTTGGTATGCTCAAGGAAAATGAGAGAATTAGCAAAAATATTGATAGAATTTCAAGAGTTGAATTCTGCTGTACAAAATATAAGCAAATTGCTTAACCCTCAGTATTTTGATATTGTAGTACAAAGTGCAAAAATTATTGCCAAATATAATTCAGAAACAGATGTTTATGAATCACCCACTTTTGCTATGAATATCAGCAGAAGCTTGAAAGATTGTTGCGACATAGCAATTTTACACCTTTGTAAATGTAAATATAAATCTAATGACAAATCGACTGCTGAAGTAGAGGCAGACATAACAATGTTCAGGAGATTGCTAGAAACAACATGGAAGCACGAGATTTCTAGCCACGCTGGCCAGGACTTGAACACAAAAACATGGAACAAAATAACAATTATTCCTTTAGCAGCCGACTTGAAACTATTTAGAGCTTACCTCATAAAAACAGGAGATGAAGCAGAAAAAAACTCAAAGAAAAAAGAAATATAAAAATTTTTGTATTGCTGATGGAAACAATTTTTTGTCGCCTACTTCTGCTGAACAGATAGAGAGTCGGGGAACTTCAGCGCATGAAGCTTACCACTTACTTGATGGCTGAGGAGAAGAATGGTCAGAGCTACGAAGAGTTTTCAGAAGCAATTACACCTTCTGAAAAAAATTTATTGAAAAGCTTCAAGAGGGTCGTCATTAGAGGAAAAAGAGGAAGAGGGATGCCAGTTCTTTTCAGCAGGGACTTGCAAGATCATATGAGGGTTTTTCTAGAAGCTAGACCCAATTTTGTACAAAAATCAAATCTATTTTTATTTGGGAACCCGAAGTCAAATCACCCTATTACAGGATATAAAGTCATACAAAAACATGCAAAATTATGCGGAGCAAAGAATGCCGATGCTTTAACTTCAACAAGATTACGGAAGCATATGGCTACATTGACCCAATTGTTCAATATGTCGAGCAGTGACATTGAGCAATTGGCCACATTCATGGGCCATACAATCGACGTCCATAGTAAGTCGTATAGACTGCCAGATGATGTCTACCAAACAGCAAAAATTGCCAAGTTGTTAATGTTAATGGAGAGAGGAGATGCGGGAAAGTACAAAGGGAAATCATTACAGGAAATAGTTATCGATATGGATGAAGATCTGGAAGTCCAAGATGAAATGACATCCGGGAACCCTTCTGGTTTCGAAGTTCAGGTATTTTTATGGCTATCCAACTTAAAAAATAGTTTTACTTGTTTGTAGGATCCATATCAGTAAATAGGCTAGGGGGCTTCTACAATCAAATTGATCATTTTTACATGTTAATTGCCATAAGGATTTTTAAGATCCGTTCTGCAAATTTTGGTTCCTTTCGAGGTCACGCGTCACTGCTTCGCGTTCATCGTGTGACGTAATCGAGTAGATCCCTTAGATTGATAACATTTTGCCAATTGATATTATAAATTGAATTTAAAAAGAAATAAGATTTCCGAGAACGTGGTTTAAACCAGCGGTTTATGTCTTGTCTCCATGGAGACTTCGTATAAGTTAATGTACAAATGTGGGATACATATTTCTCCAACTTCTAGAGCACGCTGTTTGAATATTAAAAAAAAAATAATGATTGTGAGTCTAATAATAATAATGATGTTTGGAATAAATGTGAAAAATTGCGAGGTAACAAGGGTGTAACGTTTGAAGGTGTGATTCTAATAAGGAAAGTATACAAGGTGTTTCAAAATGAATAATTTAAGAGAAATGAAAGTCACGTTCATTTAACGTGACTTGTGTGTGTGTGTGTGTGTGTGTGTGTGTGTGTGTATGTGTGTGTGTCAAATATCATGTGGGAAATGGGTCATTGGGGCAATGGAGGGTAGCAAAGTATTCAGCAAAAATATATATAGGATGTCTTATATACTATTTAAGAGAAAAATATGGCGGCTGCTCGTTTGATTTAGTATACCAGGTGTATCAACATATTATTTAAGAGAAAAAAACATGGTGGGTGCTTGTCTTATTTAGTATACAGGGTGTCTCAAAACATATCATTTAAGAGAGAAAAATATGGCGGTTGCTCGTTTCATTTAGTATACCAGGTGTACCAACATATTATTTAAGAGAAAATATCATGGTGGGTGCATGTCTTATTTAATATACAGAGTGTCTCAAAACGTATAATTTAAGAGAAAAAAATGGCGGCTGCTCGTTAGATTTAGTATACAGGGTGTCTGAAAAACGCTAAGTTTATGAAAAATCATATCGTTTGAGAGAAAAAAAGACATGGCTGCTTAGGGCAGAGAAAAAGGTACCATTGGGGACATGGGGATTTAAAATACGAATCATCGAAAAATAAGCACTTCCGGTTTGAAAAAATTGAGGTAGAAGGAAAGTAATAGTGTATTCGGATTATCCACATCGAGGAGAGTTCAAATATGCAATAAAATTGCCACTTCCGGTTTTCACTTCCGGTTGTCCGATTTCGATAATTTTGCCATCAATGGATTCGTTTCGATGCCAAGAAACATTTGTAAGCATTTTCCAATGCCAAAAGGGCATAGGAGGCTATCTTCGTTATTAGTAAAGATACAGAAACGTGCGGGTACTCTAATAAGACAACTTTTATGGGGGATCAAGAAAATGAAAGAATTTTCTTCCGTCAACTGCCATAAGTGCCATAAACCTCACATTTTAATGCGTTATGTACTCATCGCTCATTTTTCGTTTAGAACGTCGCTCAATATATCGGCGGCGCCTCACACTCGATATCTGTCAGTTGTCATTGGTAATATCGTTGAAGAAAAAAGTATTCAGCAATAGTATATACAGGGCGTATCACACGTTATTTAAGAGAAAAAACATGGCTGGTGCATGTGTCAAATGTCATTTGGAAAATGGGACGCAGAAAATACGTATCATTGGGGATATGGGGACCCAATAGAAAAATATGGTGATATTTCATACTGAGTGTTCCAAAATTTGTAAGACACACACAGAGTGTTCAAAAACTGTTCAAGATAGGAAAAAAAACGCTAGTGTTTCACCGTGCGATCCCAATCGGAAATGTATTACATGTCATCGAGACCGAATACGTCAGCACTCTCTATCATCAGGATGTGCCCAATATGTGAATTACCAACCTTTTTGAATCTTAACGAATCATCAAAAAATAAACACTTCCTATCATTAAAAATAGAGCATTGAGAAGGGTCCAAATTTAGTTACTCCCGTCAACTATCTGCGCATGAGCATAAAAAATATTTTTGTGATGGATGTTTATTGTATTTCTCTCACGAGCGATTACTGTTACGTCATCAGTTGCATGACTGTAATCATTTGAGTACTACAACACCATCAGTCAATTTCAGAATTAATAAATATGGTAAAATGATACCGGGGAATTCACTTACGTTTGAAAATTTTTAGAGACAAATGAAGGTGCCATTTGTAGTTTATGCTGATTTTGAATCAGTTCTCAAACCCATTCAAACCAGCCAACTCAACCCTAAACACTCATACTCGAATAAAACATACAAACATGAACCTTATTCATTTGCATATTCGATAAAATGTTCATATAATGACAAATTATCAAAATTTGTTACATATAGGGGTGAGGATGCAGCCGAGAAATTTGTCACAAAGCTTGAAAATGATTTGAGAAATATTTATCACAATCATCTGAGATGTCCAATTCCTATGGTTGCACAAACCCCCGCGGAAGAAGAAGAGTTTTCTTCTGCACAATTTTGTGGAATATGTGATAAACCATTCACGGGTGGTGATGTGAAAGTGAGAGACCATTGCCACCTCAATGGAAAGAAAATATCACCTGCCGCTCATTCTGTATGTAACTTAAATTTCAAATTATCAAATTTTGTTCCGATAATTTTCCATAATCTTAGTGGGTATGATTGTCATTTGTTCATAAAAGAAATGTATAGAAATAAAGACAAAGTGGATGTTATCCCACAAACTAAGAAAAAATATATATCGTTCACCAAGCATCTATTGACTCACACATACACTGACAAAAATGGAAAAGAGAAAAAGAATTATTTGAAAATGAGATTTATAGACAGTTTCAAATTCATGTCGGATTCTTTGCAGAACTTAGGTGCTAACTTAACATCCGATCAGTGTATTGAGATGCATAAACATTTTCCACAAATTGACAAATTCAATTTGATGAGAAAGAAAGGTGTTTTTCCATATAACTTTGTTGACCATATTGACAAGTTGAATTATCCAACTATTCCCACTAAAAATAAATTTTATGACAATCTTAACGAAGAGCATATATCAGATAAGGATTATATGAGAGAAAAACATGTTTGGCATTTATTCGAGTGTCAGAGTTTAGGAGAATACTCGGATTTATATTTGAAGTCCGATGTGCTTCTATTATGTGACATATTTGAAAACTTTAGAAAGATATGTTTAGATAAATATAAATTAGATCAGGCGCAGTATTATACAGCACCCGGATTATCATGAGATGCAATGCTAAAGTATACAAATATAGAATTGGAATTATTGACTGACATTGACATGATTCATTTTTTCAAGAAAGGAATACGTGGCGGAATAAGTTAGTGTAGTGAAAGGAAGCATATTGCTAATAATAAATTTTTACCCGATTATAACCCCGATGAACCTCCATCGTTCATATCATATTTAGATGCCACTAACCTATATGGTCACAGTATGTCACAACCATTACCCACCAACGATTTTGCTTGGCTAACTCCCAATGAAATTATCAATTTGGACGTAATGGGTGTAGCATATGATAGTCCATATGGTTATGTTCTTGAAGTAGATGTTCATTATCCCCAAGAATTACATGACAAACAAGCTGATCTCCCTTTTCTCGTTGAAAGTTTAATACCTCCACATTCCAAATCGAAAATTCCTAAATAATTTCCAAATTTTAATGACAAAAGAAAATATATTATACATTATAAAAATTTACAGCAGGCTGTGGCCAATGGTCTTATTGTCATGAACACATATAGAGTGTTGAGATTCAAGCAGTCATGTTGGATGAAACCTTATATTGATTTGAATACTGAAATGCGAAATCGATCTAACAACAAAGCTGAAAAAGATTTCTATAAACTCATGAACAATGCAGTTTATGGGAAAACAATGGAAAACGTTGATAACAGAATTGATGTTAGACTGGTTACGCATTGGGAAAGTATCAAGAGGAAAATGGGGTGCTAGTGCCCTAATTTCACGTCCAAATTACAAAAGCTGTTCAATATTTTCCGAAAATTTTGTTGCAATTCAATTGGGAAAAGTTAATGTATTATTCGATAAACCACTATATTTGGGATTTTGTATTCTAGAATTATCCAAATCAGTCATGTACAACTTTTTCTATGGTTGTATTAAACGTCATTATGCAGAAAATGCCACCTTACTCTACACTGACACGGATCTTTTAATTTTGAAAGTAAATACCGATAATTTTTATGAATTCATTATCAACAATATAGGTGAATTTGATACTTCCAATTACAAAGTAGGTAATCAATTCAATATTCCTATTACAAAATCAATTCTGGGTAATTTCAATGACGAATTTCCGAATGATCCCATAATTAGCTTTTATGGTACCGGTGCCAAAGCATATTATGTTCAGTCTGTGGGTAGTGAATTTAAGAAAGCAAAAGGAGTCAAAAGATCCGTTATAAAGAATGAATTAACATGTGAAGATTATAAGAAAATTGTCGAACAGGGTGGTTTAATATTCAGGAAGATGAACTCGATTAGAAGCATATCACATGACATGTATACTGAATTGAAAAACAAAGTTGCATTGTCATACCATGATGATAAACGGTTCATCATTCCCAATACGACACAAACTCTTCCTTGGGGTCATAGCGATATAGAATTCTACCAGAATGATCCAGAAGAGAATATTCGTTGGGTTTCCAATATTATTCAATCTTTTTCTCAAGAAAGTCCGTTAGATCAATTACTTCATTTCTTAACGGCTGAATTGAACAAATGAAATATCATTCTAAATGGAAAATTCACCACCAACGCCATAATTATTTATTTGAATTCTAGATGTGATTAAGCTCAATGGATAAAAGTCGAATTATACTAGTCAATTTTAGTAAATGTCTTGTTTTCCTGTTACCAAATATATATATATTTTTAAATAAACACGTTATTCTGATTTTCCATTGTTTCATTTGAGTGAATAAAATACCTACTCAGAGATATATAGAAATGGTTGTTTTGAAATCATCAGTATGAAATATATCGAGGTGGGAGAAAGATGTCCAAAGCTATTGATAAATTTGGTCGTAGACGAAAATGGGGTACTGTTAAAGTTCGACTTCTTCAAGGTTCTCAAGGTCCTCAAGGTATAGGATTCAAGCTTTCACCTGATGACCAATATGATATGCAAGGTAAAAGACTGAAAAATGCTGGTGAACCGATAGATGAGAGAGATTGTGTAATTCAGTTATATCTCAATGAACAAATCAATGAGTCGAAGGCACTTGTCCTCAAAGCCTTGTAGGCTGCCATACTTACCACAACGGCTCAAATTGTACCTGATGCCCGTCAAGCTTTTAACGAAAAAATAGAGGAGGTAACATGAACTGGATCGCAAGTACAGTAATCTAAAAAGTGATGTGGATATCAAAGTATGGGATGCTACAGCTACAATGACACGAAACATTACAGAGTTGACAAGTGAACTCAATCACAAATGCGATATTCTGAAAAAGGATTCGGATAATGCATTGGATATAACATCTACAATGATGCAAAAATATGACGATATGGAGAAGAGGTAAGTTGTATTGGAGAAGAAACATGAGAGGTTATTTGAATTGGAGGAGAAACATCCTGATATTTGGCTCACACATAGACCAAAACTTTGGGCTCCAGGCAGTGATCCACACCCAGCTGTTTGAAAAATGAATTTGTATTATGATAAAAATATAGAGAATAAATTTAGTCAAACTAAAGTTATTTTTATTTCAATACTATCATGCTATTTACACATTCACGTACAATGATGTTCTCGCTAATACTGCTTGGGAGACTCGAACGATCTCTACTCTTATGCAGAAGAACTGTGGTGGTGGTAACCCCCATACTCTGAATGAAACATATAAAAGAAGAATTGGTCACTGAATACTTCATTCGAATTTCATAGTTCGAATATTCTATTGTATTGTGATGGATAGTTATATGGAAGTCCTAGCCAGCCTGTCCCACATGGACATTAACAACTTCAAGGAGTACTGGGACGACGACCTAGAGGTGGAAGTTGTGGATGGACCAGCGGTCCATAAGCTGGAGGAAATGGTGGATCAGCTGGTGTTCGAGGACCAGGTGGAGCTAGTGGAGGCGGAGGACCCGGTGGAAATGGATGCCGCTGAAGATGAGGCCGTCGACGAGGGCAATGCAGAAGATGACGTCGATGAATGGGTTCAGGCAGATTCTGTCAGCGAATTCGACTCCATCACAAGTCGTACCATACCAATCAACATGTCGGAGACGTTGAACAATTTTGCAACCAATTTGTATTGTTGCACATTGGCCTTCGTTGCAATTGATGCTGGTGATGAAGGCCAATTCTTCGTCTGCCGTATGTGTTATGTACGGTACTGTGGTATGAATGACAATGGTGGATTGTATGATAATCACCATTCACATGTAACTGTCGAGTATGCTGATACTCCAACCCACCATTGTTATGCATGCCAAACTCCTTTGTTTCAACTGACTCCACTAAGGACATGTATCTTTTGTAATACTTAGCGGAGTTGGAATAGGGGCGGGGTTATGACGGAGGGCGGGGTTTCGACGGAGGGCGGGGTTATGACGAAGGGCGGGAATTAATTTGGGTGGGATCATGAGAGGGGTGTGTCATGCGCAATTCAACCATTGCGCATGAGAGGTAGAGTGGAAGGTGGGGCAATTGTTTAAAAGGAGAGTTCCCTCTGAATATTCTTCAGTTGACTTCGAGTTCTCAAAGTCAACATCTCCAGCACCAGCAGCAGTTTCCAGTCTCCAGTCTCCAGAATCCAATTTTCATCGGTAAGTACACAATCTTATATTCATGCATTTGTTTAATTATTTTTTCAATGTATAGCAATGGATCCATCAACACCTGCGGCCAACTTCCTCATGGTAGCAGCAGCCCTAACTAACGTTAGGGTCGAGGAAGAAGTCAGACGTAGAGGACCGTCTCCGCCACCTCCACCAGGACACCAGGACATCGATGATGATGCCTTCTTCAAAGATGTCATGGAGACGATCAGGCAGGACGCGGATATCCCGGAGCCACTGACACCGATGGCTTCACAGGAGCAAGGTGGTGGTGTACGAAAGCGATATGGCGATACCATTGACGATGGTGCCCTCAAACGAGGAAAATCGTCAAAGGTGAAATCGATGGAAATCATTGAGGATAGCGAGGACGAGTTCGAGCTTACACCATGAGCAAGTAGTAGCGGCTTGAAATCGTCATCGAAGAAGCAATTGGGGCAAAGCAGTAGGCGTAAGGTTGGTGTTATTCCCGCATATCGTAAGAAATGCGATAAAACCAACCCTTACCAAAGAGGATGGCCATCATCCTCAAGAGCTGCGGTTCCTGTTTTGACTCCTGTCCCACCACCTGCTAAAGTGCAAGTCGTCAGCGTGGATGTAGTGGCACCACCGCCAGCTGTCCCTCCACCAGCCCCAATCGTGGAGGTAGTTGCCACCGTGGATCCCGTCGCTGGAACTTCAAGGGCAAGGGAGCCGATCACACACGTCGTCGCCTTGGAGCCTATCGCTCCCACGCTGAAGACGTACGTGGACCAGCTACTGGGGGAGGTAGAGGAGGCCGAGCGCGACTGCCAGCGGAGTCGACTAGCGCGGGCAGAAATTGCCCGCCAGCTGGCCGACCTGATGGTGCGAGATCGGCAGAAAGCCATCCTGGAGGCCGAATGGGTCACCAGGTTGGAAACTGCCAGAACGCAAGTGACGGCTACGACGGAGAGTATGTTGGCAGCCCTCCGACGTTTAGAAAATAAGTAGATAATTAGGTATTTCCTATAGGTTTAGTTATTTGTAAGTGTGTTTTAAAAATTAATTTAATTGTAAGTTGTAAATACAAGTAGTTATTAATAATAAAAAAAAGATGTAGTGAAAAATAAAGGAGTGTACATTAAATTTATTGGTTTGGTACACACTGGGCAATGCGATGTTTGGGGCATTGCTCTTCACTTAATCTTAATTGTATTTTCTGATACTTGTGTTATTCAATAAGTACCTATATAATTCCAACTCTGAAACATTATTCAGGAAATCATCTCAATTGTATTATTCAATAAGTATGTTGAGTATTTCTACCACTACCATCATCTATAACCTCCACCTTTTCTCCCACCTCCTCATACAACCCCTACCCTTCTCTCCCACCATTTCTTTCTCATGAGTTAGTATAAATTCAATGTAAACTCTGATTATAGTATCAGTCTTCTAAGATGCCTCTCCCAGACTCCACCACAGCTCCGAGACGTTGCGAAAGATTTGAAGACGATGCCGAGATAATTCGACAGATGCCACCGTCGTTGTACCCGGTCCAGGTACACCAAATATTCCAAGGGGCTCTCTATCATGACAGGAATAATGATCGAGTTCCCAGAGGGCCAATTCAGGTGGCTGAGATCAGCGACTCCTGGGATACGTGGAATTTCCCGTCCCCGTCAACATCATCAGAATATGGTGATGAAATGGAGGAGCACCCGGAGGAATGGTCAGATGAGTCTGACATCTCCGAGGATGATGTGGTCGAGGATGACCACCTAGAAGATGACGCCGTGGTCGAGGATGTCGAGTTCATCGGCATCGAGGATGTCGACATGGATGACCACCCGGAGGTGCATTAACTGGAGGACGATGACTCCGACGATGACACCATCATCGTGGTGTCATCGGATGATGACGATGACGATGTCATCTATGTCATCTGAGTTCCCTTCCGTGGTCGTCCCGCATAACTATGCGGGATGACACCCAGCTCTCCGGAGCACCCCATCGGCCCTATTCAGGGCCACACATAAAACACAAACATATGCATTTGCACCACTTAATGGTGAAAATGTACAAAGTTTCTATAACTTGAAGAGTTGTAGATGTTTAGTGATCTTTCGTCGTCTCACATAAACATGTGTGGATCGACATACCCTGGCTCTTCGAAGCAAAACAGCCCTTTTCAGGTCTAAAAAAAGAGTACACACGCGCATGCGCACTTAACTGGAGGAAGATATTCGGTTGTCAGATTTAATTGAGTAGAAAAAAAAAGAAAAATGTTCATCAGTGCAGAAAAAAAAAAAAATGATAATAGGGTGCTAGAACATTGGGGTTTCGGACCGCGGTTGCGTTCGCGGGTTTGATTCGTGGCCGCGATTTAATTCGCGGGTCGAAATTTTTTTTTCTATTTTGAGGCCGAAGGCTGAAGGCTGTAGAATTATAACTTTACAATTTTCTACTTTTAAATTTTCCGGAAATTTTCCGTGGCCGCGATGTTGATTCGCGGCCGCGGAATAATCTGCGGTTTAATTCGCGGGTCGAATTTTTTTTTTCTATTTTGAGGCCGAAGGCTGTAGAATTATAACTTTACAATTTTCTACTTTCAAATTTTCCGGAAGCTGGAGACCGGGTGCAGATGATAGAAGGCAACACAATATCCTCCAAAATTCTAATAGAACCTGCGCAAGCGCCTAATGACCACTACCACTAAGCTATGATACACATCCCCACTCCGATCCTTTCCTTATAAATACGATGACAACCTACTCAAAGTATCATTCAGCAACTCAACATGTCTTCAACAACAGCACAGGAGATCCCACATACCACAGCGCCTCCGCGGCACTCAACAGGAGAGCATGGGTCCGATGATGACAGTTATATCGGAGATGCTACAGAATTTAATCGCGTGTGGGAGGACACGAAGGAGCGGGCTAGGGCATTCTATGCTGGGAATGTTGGTAATGTCGGTGAAGACTCAAGCTAATCAGTCTTCACCCAAACCCCCTTGGCTCTTTGGAGCAAAACAGCCCTTTTCAGGGCTACAAAAAAAATACACACTTCCATTGGGAATCATATCTACAGTGGATAATTTTCACTATGAATATATGCAATACGAAGGTGTGAATTAAAACTATTACTCACTCACACAATATTCAATATTTGAATCATCTAACTGATCTCACAGCGAGACATAGAGCAGACAAAGAACTCGAATACGCAGCTTGGAATAGGGTTATATCGAAGGATGCTGGTATTAAGGAAAGAGAAGCTGCCCTACTCGTTACCAATATTATGAAATCAAAGAGACGTTTCGGTATGGGTTGTAGTACTACTATAAAGAAAAAGAAGAAAAATCAACCGAAGAAAACGAAAAATAATCTCAGAAAAATCGCCTTTGGTTCTGGGGTGGTTCATAAAGTGCGGAATGTACTGAGAAAAGCTGGGGGTGAGCAATTTGTAACAAATAATTTGAAGAAAGCTACCGTAGTGGCATCACATGCAGGACGTAAATACCTCAAAGCTGCTGGTGGAAAGAAAACAATCCGCACACCCCGCATAATTCCAATTCCTAAGGTCGGAGGGATTCTACCACTGATACCGATTTTTGATGGATTGTCCGCGCTCGGAAGTTTAGCGGGTGCTGTTGCAGGCATCAACAGAGCTGTGAATTCAGCAAAAGCAAGCAGAGCCGCCCTAATCGAAGCGAATCGCCATAATAAGAAAATGGAAAGTGTGGCATTGGGTAAACGTGATAGTGGTGTATACCTTAAACCGTACCGTAAAGGACTCGGACTCTACTTGAAACTATACAATCCAAAAAACTAGTTGATTCCCTACCTCGACGACCTCTCACCGACATCGATCTCAATTATTATGCCAAGAAAATGAAAATTCCATACTTTCGTGGTATTTTCATGCGTGATACATTACCCACTAGAGGTCCACGACACCACGAGACCACCATTGTCAATTTAGATGGAATAAGAGGATCGGGAACACATTGGGTGGCATACAGCAAATGTGGGAAAGACATTGCATACTTTGATAGTTTTGGAGATCTACCCCCACCAAAAGAGTTGATTCAATACTTTCAGAAATGTTCGAAAGTGAAAATTCTATATAACTATGATCGCCAGCAGAAGTTCAACACAGTTTTCTGCGGTCACTTTTGCTTGAAGTTTCTCTCTGAATTATTACAACATGGATACAACTCCAGCAATGACTCGAGAGGCTATTAAGGGGATGGGATTTTCACTTAAGATGTATTCAAAATATCGCACCCTGACAAGAATGGATCGAGTGATGCTTGCAAATATGCCGAAGGAAGTAATACTCGCATGTGCTGCACATGAGATTGCTTATGTTTGGGAAAAGTTACCTAAAAGTCTACAAGATGATGTCGACATAATGAAATATAGATATTGTACTGACCACCACAATCTTGACGGCAATAGCATTCCAGATTCTGATGTGAATGATGGTCCTCCACCACGGAAAATATTCTGTTGTTACTGCAATATAAATGATATGAATATTGGTGCTAATAAAAATGAAATGGATATTGATGAACCATCTCCGAAAAGGCGTAGGTTGTCTCGAGTGTGTTGTAGACAACAATAAATTGAAGTGTTATTCATAAAATTTATCAGTCATGTCACGGAAGTTCGAACTACAAGCTGTCGGGACGAGTGTCTTGAGTGCAGACTTTTTCCCACCCATTGAATTGGACAGAAACAGTCGTTATGGATTGGGACTTTTAGGATTCTATGGATGCAACACAGTCAATAATATAACTGAAAAAAACAATGTGATCAGTTTCAGAATAAGTGATGTTAATTCACCAATATTTCAGAAATACACAATTGAAATACCATGTGGTGCCTATGAAATAAAAGAAATCAATGCAGTTATTCAGAAACATATCATGTTCAGATTGTTTCATGGTAGAAAACAAAACGATACCGATGCAGATGATATATTCTACCTACATGCCAATAATAATACTTTCAAATGTGAGATGCGATCAAAATATGAAATTGATCTAACTCATCCGAATTCCATAGCAAAGATGATGGGTTTCAATTTTGATAAATTCCAACCGAATCAGATACATGAATCCTCACAACCGATAAACATAACAACTGTAAGACTCATCCGCTTAGATTGCAACATTATATCTGGTTCATACATAAATAATGACGAATCCCACATTATTTTTTCATTCGATATCGATGTGGAGCCTGGATTCAATCTCACAAAAGAACCACACAAGATTATATATATGCCCATTAGTCCAGAAGGTCGTCAGTTGATTCACAACATCACAGTGCGTATTTTGGATCATAAAAATAATCTCATTGATTTTGGAAGTGCAGAAGAGATTGTCATAATTTTGGAATTGAAAAATATCTCATAACTATCATGGGTTTTTGTTATAATAGACAGAATCGACGAGGATTTGAAAACTTTCCACAAACAGCTAAAAAGGAAGGCTCGGCTAGAAAAAGGCTCATTCCAAAAGTGTACGCTAAACAATTAGCACACCACGCTCTGTAAGTGAGATATCTCAAATTTTTGAAATCAATTGGAATGAAAATAAGGAACAATGGTGCTCGAAACAAATAGTGAAAAATTGAATATATTCGATGAGCCGACGCTCGATCATTCCCTCACAAGTTTACATTAGCACACATACAAACCATATGGATCACCATTATTCAGAAATTCAGATGAAATTTGAATTGCAATCAATAATCAAGATGTTATACTCGATATTGCTGAGAGTTTCATTTATATAGAGGGTAAATTCACACCTAAAGATGAAACGAAATCATGTTATCTCTCGATTAATGCTATCGCTTTCCTTTTTGATGAAATTCGCTACGAAATAGGTGGTGAACAAGTTGCTGTCGTCAGGAAGCCGGGGATAACATCTACAATGAAGACTATGATTTCATTTGGAAAATTACATGCTAATATATTATTAACCACTGGATGGGGACTTTCGGAAACTAAACAGGAAATCTTGGATACAACCAGTCATGTATTCAGTGGCAAATTACCACTAAAGTATTTGATGGGTTTCGCTGAAGATTACAACAAAAGTATCTTGAATGCCAAACAAGAAATGATCTTAATAATCGCTCGATCTTCCAAGAACTCATATATTGGTGAGGTTGATGCTGATTTGGAAATTAATAAAATTGAGTGGAAAATAAGACACATAGTGCCAGAAGATAAGCACAAGCTAAAACTTTTAAATAGAATCAACAAAAGTGGTCTGAATGCTAAAATCAAGTTGGCTTATCGCATGTGGGATCTCTATGAACTTCCATCACTACGTGGCACATCTTCAGACATATGGGCTATCAAGACAACCAGTGCCCTTGAAACACCTCGTTATATCATCATTGGATTCCAAAGCACTACCACGTCTGAAGACAGGGCAAAGGACATCATTAAATTCACAACTGCTGATATCAATAACATTCGTGTGTACTTGAACTCTGAAGTATACCCATATGAACGTTGGAATTTGGATTTCGATAAGAAATTTGATACTCCAGCATATTATGCCTATGAGAACTTTCAACGAAGTTATTATGATAAAGATATAAGTGAACCTCTCATGGACATTGGGGAATTTCGACAAAATCCACTATTCATCATCGATTGTTCACATCAGCCGAATGCCACAAAATCATCAACTATTGATATTAAGCTCGAGTTTGAAACTAGGAAAGTCAACTTCCCAGCCAACACCAAAGTATATGCACTCATTCTACATGATACATTTTTGACATACAATGCATTGGACGGATCAGTTCACAGCAGATATTGAAGACACACACATTTTATTTTGTATTGATTTTTTTCTTTCTTTATTCGTGTAAAAGAGGAATAGGTAAATAAAACATGTATGCACTATTTTATGATTTTAATTCAGATATCACTAGCTTACAATTCTATTAGTCTTAGGTATATACAAACAATCTAATATAACTTCTTCTTCATCGTCATGATGTTCTTGACCATTTTCGATTTCATTACCATCGTTATCCAGTTGGTACTTTTGGATCATTCCATTAGGTAGGTATGGCAAGAGACGGTAGAGAAATCTCTTCAGCTCACATTCAACCATTGCATCGCAGAGTTGATCTAGATCCAAAGAACCATCTGTATATTTCTCACAAAGATCCACACCTTTCTGATAGTTCTCAGCGTCACGCAAACATAACTGGATCTGCTCTTCATCATAACACACGATCAGGTCACAGTTGGTGTCATGGTGAGCATCATCACTCAGCATCCAATTCAGAAGTCAATCGTTCAACAGCTGAAGTGATGTCTACAGCTTCGGTCCAGTTTTGGCTAGCATACAGCATCCACATCTTTCTCGAAAATGAAACTGAAATCAAAGAAAAATTATTGAAATAAGTATGCTATAATAGAATTCATCAATAAAACTCACATAAACTTTCGATGATGCCAAACGCCAAAGAGTGTGTTTAACAATGTATGAAAACTTTTTATATATTTTCCTGACAATTAACACCTATAATATAATTCGACTTAGCCTATGATATGTGAAAATTAACTATTACTCAATGAGATCGAATTTAACCAACGATCGTGTTTTCATACCAGCAAAGCTTTGTTGAGTCTGACCCAAATATGCTACGGTATATTTACCATCAGATGAATTGATGCAAGTAACATCGTCGTCACTAAATTGCTCTGAAACACGTTTTGGTAGCCATGTTTTGAACAATGTGTTATTGCTCACATCGAGTAATGTTAACAAAATGGATTTACCAAAACGAGTTGAACAATTGACATATTCTTTATTGGATAAGCTTCATTTAGTGGCAAAGATGATATTACTCTTTGTTCTAATACTTCCATCTCTTGTTTAATTACAGAATTGATTTTTTGTAAATCCACCTTTGGAACTGACATGATGAAAATATATAAAAATATATAAGGAAAATATAAATAATTTTCGATAGAAAAACACACTCACTGATATTCCTGTCTCTGAATGCACTGAATAACTTCACTACTCTTGCTGACTACTCGACTGCTGGGTATATAACTTCTGATTTTGTATCACAATATCCACTTCTCTTATAATGGATAGTGAACCACTCCCCCACCACCGACTTGTATAATATACTATCGCAGACATCATGTCACAAACAATCCCAGAGCGTCGAGCTTGGGTTGCTTCTGACTGAATCGTGTTTGGATGCGCTCCTCATAGTTGGATGACGTCACACACGCTTCCTCCCACCACCACTGTAAGGTATACACTGGCGGAGAGAAATCAGAGTTCACATATCTGACTGGATCTCTGTCGTGTGCCTTCTCTAGATTTTCATGTGTTGGTACACATGAAAGTCATGCACAGTTACAAGTGTACATACACATGAAGGTAATAGTAGTCATGGAGGTAAAAAAATTTAAGTACTTGGAAAAAGTACTTGTCCGTATATATTATAAGCGTCGAGCGTGGGCTACTTCAGATGCACTACTCATAGTCGGATGACGTCACACACGCTTACTACCACCACCACTACAAGGTAAGTATCGGAGAGGAATCAGAGTTCACATATCTGACTGGATCTCCGTGGTGTGTGGACTTGTGCCTTCTCTAGATTTTCATGTGTTAGTACATAATATGAAAGTCATACATAGTAGAAAATGTTCACATAAATGTTTTTAGTCTTGGAGGTAAAAAAAATATATAAGTACTTGGAAAAAGTACTTGTCCGTGTATGAAAAAAAATCTCTGTCACCAAAATGTCATCTCAAGGTCAAACAAAAACCTTGAACACCTCATCAAAACCTACATAAAGGTCAAAAATTACAAAATTTAAAAATCGTTTCAAGGACATCCCAAGGTCATAGACCCACACAGGCACCTATGCACCAAGGTCATCCCTGAAGGTCACCCAAGGTCACTGATGACGTCATAGTAGTGGGGGGAGGCCCAGAACCGGCTCAAATCTCTCACTAAAATCTGATTGCATCTTTGCGAAAAAAAGGAAATTTTCTCAAAAATTCTTCCGTCTTATACAAGCCTGTTCATAAAAGCTCAAGAAATCACACCGAAGAAAACTACGTTCCATGTCCAATTTGTTACGGGCTTTATTCACGTCGAATGTTGTGGCGTCACAAGAAAATCTACCCAGAAAACTCAAGCAATGAAAAACGCACAACTCTTGGCGATGGGCAAAATATGCTTCTCTCAATGTCCAATATTGGAGTTGACTTGCGAGAAAGAGTCTTTTCCCGCATGCAAGCGGACAAGATATCTCTTTGCGCAAAAAAAGATCCACTCATATGCGCGTTTGGATCACGATATCTAAATACACATCGGGAACAACATCATGTTTTGGTATGCTCAAGGAAAATGAGAGAATTAGCAAAAATATTGATAGAATTTCAAGAGTTGAATTCTGCTGTACAAAATATGTGCAAATTGCTTAACCCTCAGTATTTTGATATTGTAGTACAAAGTGCAAAAATTATTGCCAAATATAATTCAGAAACAGATGTTTATGAATCACCCACTTTTGCTATGAATATCAGCAGAAGCTTGAAAGATTGTTGCGACATAGCAATTTTACACCTTTGTAAATGTAAATATAAATCTAATGACAAATCGACTGCTGAAGTAGAGGCAGACATAACAATGTTCAGGAGATTGCTAGAAACAACATGGAAGCACGAGATTTCTAGCCACGCTGGCCAGGACTTGAACACAAAAACATGGAACAAAATAACAATTATTCCTTTAGCAGCCGACTTGAAACTATTTACAGCTTACCTCATAAAAACAGGAGATGAAGCAGAAAAAAAACTCAAAGAAAAAAGAAATATAAAAATTTTTGTATTGCTGATGGAAACAATTTTTTGTCGCCTACTTCTGTTGAACAGAAAGAGAGTCGGGGAACTTCAGCGCATGAAGCTTACCACTTACTTGATGGCTGAGGAGAAGAATGGTCAGAGCTACGAAGAGTTTTCAGAAGCAATAACACCTTCTGAAAAAAATTTATTGAAAAGCTTCAAGAGGGTCGTCATTAGAGGAAAAAGAGGAAGAGGGATGCCAGTTCTTTTCAGCAGGGACTTGCAAGATCATATGAGGGTTTTTCTAGAAGCTAGACCCAATTTTGTACAAAAATCAAATCTATTTTTATTTGGGAACCCGAAGTCAAATCACCCTATTACAGGATATAAAGTCATACAAAAACATGCAAAATTATGCGGAGCAAAGAATGCCGATGCTTTAACTTCAACAAGATTACGGAAGCATTTGGCTACATTGACCCAATTGTTCAATATGTCGAGCAGTGACATTGAGCAATTGGCCACATTCATGGGCCATACAATCGACGTCCATAGTAAGTCGTATAGACTGCCAGATGATGTCTACCAAACAGCAAAAATTGCCAAGTTGTTAATGTTAATGGAGAGAGGAGATGCGGGAAAGTACAAAGGGAAATCATTACAGGAAATAGTTATCGATATGGATGAAGATCTGGAAGTCCAAGATGAAATGACATCCGGGAACCCTTCTGGTTTCGAAGTTCAGGTATTTTCATGGCTATCCAACTTAAAAAATAGTTTTACTTGTTTGTAGGATCCATATCAGTAAATAGGCTAGGGGGCTTCTACAATCAATTTGATCATTTTTACATGTTAATTGCCATAAGGATTTTTAAGATCCGTTCTGCAAATTTTGGTTCCTTTCAAGGTCACGCGTCACTGCTTCGCGTTCATCGTGTGATGTAATCGAGTAGATCCCTTAGATTGATAACATTTTGCCAATTGATATTATAAATTGAATTTAAAAAGAAAAAAGATTTTCGAGAACGAGGTTTGAACCAGCGGTTTATGTCTTGTCTCCATGGAGACTTCGTATAAGTTAATGTACAAATGTGGGATACATATTTCTCCAACTTCTAGAGCACGCTGTTTGAATATTAAAAAAAAATAATGATTGTGAGTCTAATAATAATAATGATGTTTGGAATAAATGTGAAAAATTGCGAGGTAACAAGGGTGTAACGTTTGAAGGAGTGATTCTAATAAGGAAAGTATACAAGGTGTTTCAAAATGAATAATTTAAGAGAAATGAAAGTCACGTTCATTTAACGTGACTTGCGTGTGTGTGTGTGTGTGTGTGTGTGTATGTGTGTGTGTCAAATATCATGTGGGAAATGGGTCATTGGGGCAATGGAGGGTAGCAAAGTATTCAGCAAAAATATATATAGGATGTCTTATATACTATTTAAGAGAAAAATATGGCGGCTGCTCGTTTGATTTAGTATACCAGGTGTATCAACATATTATTTAAGAGAAAAAAACATGGTGGGTGCTTGTCTTATTTAGTATACAGGGTGTCTCAAAACATATCATTTAAGAGAGAAAAATATGGCGGTTGCTCGTTTCATTTAGTATACCAGGTGTACCAACATATTATTTAAGAGAAAATATCATGGTGGGTGCATGTCTTATTTAATATACAGGGTGTCTCAAAACGTATAATTTAAGAGAAAAAAATGGCGGCTGCTCGTTAGATTTAGTATACAGGGTGTCTGAAAAACGCTAAGTTTATGAAAAATCATATCGTTTGAGAGAAAAAAAGACATGGCTGCTTAGGGCAGAGAAAAAGGTACCATTGGGGACATGGGGATTTAAAATACGAATCATCGAAAAATAAGCACTTCCGGTTTGAAAAAATTGAGGTAGAAGAAAAGTAATAGTGTATTCGGATTATCCACATCGAGGAGAGTTCAAATATGCAATAAAATTGCCACTTCCGGTTTTCACTTCCGGTTGTCCGATTTCGATAATTTTGCCATCAATGGATTCGTTTCGATGTCAAGAAACATTTGTAAGCATTTTCCAATGCCAAAAGGGCATAGGAGGCTATCTTCGTTATTAGTAAAGATACAGAAACGTGCGGGTACTCTAATAAGACAACTTTTATGGGGGATCAAGAAAATGAAAGAATTTTCTTCCGTCAACTGCCATAAGTGCCATAAACCTCACATTTTAATGCGTTATGTACTCATCGCTCATTTTTCGTTTAGAACGTCGCTCAATATATCGGCGGCGCCTCACACTCGTTATCTGTCAGTTGTCATTGGTAATATCGTTGAAGAAAAAAGTATTCAGCAATAGTATATACAGGGCGTATCACACGTTATTTAAGAGAAAAAACATGGCTGGTGCATGTGTCAAATGTCATTTGGAAAATGGGACGCAGAAAATACGTATCATTGGGGATATGGGGACCCAATAGAAAAATATGGTGATATTTCATACTGAGTGTTCCAAAATTTGTAAGACACACACAGAGTGTTCAAAAACTGTTCAAGATAGGAAAAAAAACGCTAGCGTTTCACCGTGCGATCCCAATCGGAAATGTATTACATGTCATCGAGACCGAATACGTCAGCACTCTCTATCATCAGGATGTGCCCAATATGTGAATTACCAACCTTTTTGGATCTTAACGAATCATCAGAAAATAAACACTTTCTATCATTAAAAATAGAGCATTGAGAAGGGTCCAAATTTAGTTACTCCCGATCGTACGATTTCGATGATTTTGATATCAATGGATTCGTTTCGATGTCAAGAAACATTTTTAAGCATTATCCAATGCCAAATGGGCATAGGAGGCTAACTTCGTTATCAGTAAAGGTATAGAAACATGCGGGTACTCTAATAAGACAACTTTTATGGGAGATCAAGTTTGATCAAAGCAGAACGAACTAACCTTATAAAACGTCTATTTTAGTCGCAATTTTGCATGTTTTACCGTTTCAAATTTTAGCTGTTTTTTCGAACGCAAAAAACGGTTATTGTGGTCGCATTTTGGCATGTTTTAGCGTTTCTAATTACAGTTGTTTTTTTTCGAACGCAATAACGTGTATTTTGAGCAATTTTGAAATGCCAAATCTCCATAAGAAACATCGGTTTAATTTAAGGCTATTTTTTTAGAACGCGAAAAACGTTTATTGTGGTTGCAATTTTGCATGTTGAAGCATTTCAATTTTCAGTTGTTTTTTTTTGAACGCGAAACACGTATATTTTGATCACATTTTTTGCAGTTTGACTCTGTTTCTTTTTTTGGTATTCATTATCAGGTGGGTGGAGAGGGGGTAAAGCAACTTTAATTTCTTCTCGACATAAGACTTGTTTAATTGAAACCAATCTGATTAATTCCCGCCCATTGCAAGTATGTGCCCAGATATTTCTCCAAGACTGTCTGAATCCATATACTCCAGACAAAAGCATTATATTTTGACACCTCAATCATTGTTCTTAGTCTTTCCGTTAAAAATTTATAGTCTAAATACTGTAGGTCATTTATTGGCCAAGTAGTCGAGATAATTTTGGATGCAAAGTATTATATGAGACCTAGAGGCACAACTGGTATAGTTGAATCTCTTATAGCATTTTAATCTCGAGGAGTTTCAGATCCGAGTGCGATAAGTAAAATTTAGATATTTTTGTAAACTATTTTCTTTAGGAATTTTCAAATTGATGTTTTTTTATTCAACCAAATGCTTCTTCACTATCAATAAAGCTGTAGCTCAGTTATTACCTACGTGATCAGTTTGATTTCAGTTGCAGAGCATCATAGGAGACCTAAGAACCCAATGGGTATAGTTTAATCTCATATCGCATTTAAATCTTGAGGTTAGATCTGAGTGTGATAAGGAAAATTTTGATATTTATGTAAACTATTTTCTTTAGGAATTTTCAAATAGATGTTTTTTATTCAACCAAATGCTTCTTCACTATCAATAAAGCTGTAGCTCAGTTATTACCTACGTGGTCAGTTTGATTTCAGTTGCAGAGCATCATAGGAGACCTAAGAACCCTATGGGTATAGTTTAATCTCTTATCGCATTATAATCTTGAGGAGTTTTAGATCTGAGTGTGATAAGGAAAATTTTGATATTTTTGTAAACTATTTTCTTTAGGAATTTTCAAACAGATGTTTTTTATTCAACCAAATGCTTCTTCACTATCAATAAAGCTGTAGCTCAGTTATTACCTACGTGGTCAGTTTGATTTCAGTTGCAGAACATCATAGGAGACCTAAGAACCCTATGGGTATAGTTTAATCTCTTATCGCATTCAAATCTTGAGGAGTTTTAGATCTGAGTGTGATAAGGAAAATTTTGATATTTTTGTAAACTATTTTCTTTAGGAATTTTCAAACAGATGTTTTTCATTCAACCAAATGCTTCTTCACTATCAATAAAGCTGTAGCTCAGTTATTACCTACGTGGTCAGTTTGATTTCAGTTGCAGAACATCATAGGAGACCTAAGAACCCTATGGGTATAGTTTAATCTCTTATCGCATTCAAATCTTGAGGAGTTTTAGATCTGAGTGTGATAAGGAAAATTTTGATATTTTTGTAAACTATTTTCTTTAGGAATTTTTAAACAGATGTTTTTTATTCAACCAAATGCTTCTTCACTGTCAATAAAGCTGTAGCTCAGTTATTACCTACGTGGTCAGTTTGATTTCAGTTGCAGAGCATCATAGGAGACCTAAGAACCCTATGGGTATAGTTTAATCTCTTATCGCATTTAAATCTTGAGGAGTTTTAGATCTGAGTGTGATAAGGAAAATTTTGATATTTTTGTAAACTTTTTTCTTTAGGAATTTTCAAATAGATGTTTTTGATTCAACCAAATGCTTCTTCACTATCAATAAAGCTGTAGCTCAGTTATAACCAACGTGGCCAGTTTGATTTTAGACGCAGAGCATCATAGGGGACCTAAGGGCCCTATTGGAATAGCATTTCATCCAAGAATTCGAAATATGTAAAAATGATTATTCAATAGATGGGTGATAACAGTAAGGAAAACATTGTTATTACTAAACTTACTAAAGTATGTCAGGAACGATATATCCTGTATTAAGAATCCAACCTCATATGTCTCCATTATCGAAAACAAATTTCATAGCTTTGATTGCAAGCAGCAATTATGTTTTGTAAGTAAACGTACTGAATTAAGTGAAATTCATGACGATATGTGTGAAGTATCCAGTCATGTAATAGGAATGGAAAACAATATGTAAATTGAATTTTGTTTACTTTTCCAAACAGTTCACGAAAAATTATTCCGAAATGTACTGGACAATTATTATCCGTTACAAGCGGTATTCGAGCTGTTGTTATCAGTTGTGGAAAACCTTGGAATCAGTATTTTTGCAGGGTTTTGGAAGCCGGTTTATTTGTGATCGTCCTGGCAGCAGTTCATAATTATTTAGTTCTCTGATTTCATTGAAAAACATTTTATTTGACAGTGATAGAAGTATTTTATAATACTTCAACAATTTGTGCAGCAAAGTAAGTGTTTGAGATTTTTTCACTTTTGCTCAAGTGTTTTAACGTTTGCTTTTGGGTGTTCTGAAAGTTCATAACGATTTCCAATACGAAGCGATTCAATAGCTCATAAAAGTAAAATAAAATTGATTTTATTGCGCGGTAATGTAGTCTTGTCTCACTAAAACAGTGTTTTTCGTTTAGGGGATATTGTTGCTTGGAGGCTATCAAAGAACTGTATTTTCTCTAGTTGTTTGCATTTTACCTAGCTTCGATATATTTCATTCGGGTAAACTCGTGTTCATATCCATATTTCATTAGAATAAACTCATGTTTCCATACAACATTTTTCTTCGTTAGTAAGCAATGAGTTCATTCATACATACAACATTTTTTTTCATTCATATAAACTCGTGATTCCATACAATATTTTTCTTCGTTAGTAGATAAAGAGTTCATTCTTACATACATTATTTTTTTTTTGTTCAGCTTATATTCATAAATATGATTCACTTATGTTTTTGTACAACATTTCTTCACCGTTTGGAAAGTTTTTATTAATAATTTGGATAAACTCGTGTTTCAATACATTTTCACGCTATGTTTCCATACAATATTTTTTTTTGTTTGTTCAGTTCAGACCATTTTTATTGACATATTTAATTCACCGAAGCATTTATATTCATAGATATGATCCACATATGTTTCTATACATAATTTTTCTCCTCTTGGTTAGAATTTTTATTTATATATTTCATTCGTAAAACTAGTGACAACTGATTGTACGGAATATTAACCAGCGATTTGATATGGTATTCCCTAATGAGCTTCAAATAATCATATCGACATGCAGCGTTGATCCATAATTTTTATATCAAATTCGAAATGTTTAAGTAGCCATTTCTAGTGAAAAATTCAAGATTCAGTTTGAGATGTTTAGGATGTTACCCCATTTATTTCAGCTGAAAATTTTGAAAATTTGTTATTGCTTTATAATATTTCAATAGGATTTAAATCAGGGTGTTGAGAAGGTCATCGTCATCTCTTTTACATCAGATTCGACATGTTTAAGTTGCCATATCTACTGAAAAAAATATTCAAGATTCAGTTTGAGATGTTTAGGACGTTACCACATTTATTTCTGCTGAAAATATTGAAAAATTTGTTATTGCCTTATAATTTTTTTCCAATAGGATATAAATCAGGGTGTTGAGGAGACCACCTCTTTTATATCAGATTCGGCATGTTTAAGTCGCCATTTATACTGAAAAATTCAAGATTCAGTTTAGGATGTTTTAGGATGTAACCCCATTTATTTCAGCTGAAAATTAAAAAAGTTGTTATTACCTTATAATTTTTCAATAGGATTTAAATCGGGGTGTTGACAAGGTCATCTGTTTTATATCAGATTCGACATGTTTAAGTGACCATTCTTACTAAAAAAATCAAGATTCAGTTTGAAATGATTTAGGATATCAGCCCATTTATTTCATCTAAAAATAAAAAAAAATGTTATTAACTTACAATTTTTCGAAAGGATTCAAAGCAGGGTGTTGAGAGGATCACATCATTTATAGGATTCAGATTGGGGTGTTGAGGAGGTCGCTTCATAGTTAACGCAACCAATTTTATCGCAAATTCGTTTAGGTGTAGCATGCGTTGTTAGGGACGTTAGAAGGAATATAAATTATAATACCAATACAATATCCGCGAGTTTCATAATTTCATACTGTGGGCATTATTGTTTTTTTTTTGTACTATATACAACTTCAAATCTTGTGAGGTTGATGGTTTCAAGCTTTCTTTTTGAAAAGTAATAATTTATATCAATAATTTTAAAAGGGGGAGAGAGTTGATGTGTTCTCCATCCTCAAGTTGAATGACTGCTAGTTTCTTGGCTAATGAGGTGAACTTGGAATGGAATAAAACATATTTTTGAATAATGAAATTAAATATCTATTGTCTACAAGAGGACCTCTACATAATCTATGATTCGTAATTTGTTCATTTTCTTTTCAGAAACCACTTGCTAATAAACTATTTTGTTGTTCTACGTTACCATTTCGTTGATCTATATTATCAACATGACTGGGAGCTTGAATAATAGCATTTTTTTGGTGCGCTGCTTGCTATGGGTGTTTCTTCTTCTTGGGAGGAAACAATAATGAAATAATGTTTCGCTATTTCCATGAGCGGTTGGCGTTCACTGATTCATAGGATTTATATCTCTGTTTGTAGGCATTCGTTAGTATCAAAATGTTTTCGTAAACACACAGGTCTTTGGCCGTATAATATTGAGGACCACATTTCAATAATAGTTGAAGTAGTCCTTTCGTAAGAGTAAAATGTTTATTTTCAATATTAAGTTCATTGTTTTCATATTGTAAAGGGGTATTGCCAATAACATATCCATGTGTGTCATATTCGATCATTCTTTGCTGCTCTCAGATTCCGTTTCATTTAGGAATTGGGTTGTTCACAGCGCATAAATTGGATGTTGTGTTATGCGACATATTGAATGCAACTGAATTCGCTACACTCCAACAAGTCTATATATGCGTAACTACACCCTACCAAACCACTCATAACCAACGGCGCAAAGCTCAACTAACATATACTGCATTGATATTAAAATTGTGTAATATTATCGAAAAAAAAAACTCAAAAATTTTTATATCTTTTATTATGGATATCTAAACATTGGACATATCATTTCACCCCAATAAGTACAACCACATTTTTCAAATAACAGTTCAGATTCCTTATTACTGCAAAACGCTGTAAATTCTTCGTGATTCTTAATGTGATTGATGAGTTTAGCTGCATATCCTTTTCTACGGTACTCCGCCAACGTATGAATATAATTGAGGGTTTTCGGCTTAGAATGTTTCTTCAAAGGGTCAAAATCCATGGTTGATAGTAACGCAAATGCTGTTGGTTTATCGTTGATGTAAGTAATGTAACATGTGATTTTTCTATCATAATACCACTGTTGAATCAGATAATTTTTGATATTCAAGTGCCTAATTTTCTTAACAGCTTGATTACCAAAAAATAATTGTACTGCGTCCATCTTCAATAATTGCTGGGAATAAACTGAGTGATGAGGATTTTTCTTCATAGGATAAGCACATGTCATAAAGGCGGTATATAGTTATAGGAAAAATTTTGGAAAATTTCTCCTGTCAAACTCCGGCTAGCTCTGGGTTCGGTTAATTCTCCGCCGATACGCTCCTGCTCCGGGTGTGAAAATCGAGTTAGATTATCATGTTCGGAGATAGTAGGGTGGTTGCCGTCCATGTCGAAATCTCAGAGTAAATTTATTAGATCTGAAATTTCCCTATAACCTGCTGTATACGTCGTATACATAAATACATAAATATATTAACCTTCGCAAATATATGGCAATGTGTAGGAAGTAAATTTCTTTAGAAATGCACAATTGCAATCACCAATACGAGACATAATCATGTAAAATATTTCCACTCGGTCAGAGGATCTTTGATAGATCAGAGTGGAACAACAATGCAACTAATAATAATAAATATTTTCACTCAAAGTATCTCAAATAATCACCACTTTCGACTCTTACTCTAACTAGTATGAATGTTCAAAATATTTCAATAAAACAATAGTCTTTGAAGTTATCTATTGAACTGTGCTCACAAAGAAAAGTTTTTCTCGTTTCGAAAATAAAAGTTAGTCAAAAATATTTGTTCTACTTTTTCACTTTAGCACTGTAGCATAAGCAGGATTATGCTGATTTCCACTCGTGGGACTGATGATAAAGTTTTTCAGCTTACCCTGTGGTCTCTATCTTCTCCAATGCCAGGAACCAGCTGCCAGTTTCCAGCGACAGGTAAGGATAATTCTCTTCTCCAAATAAAAATCGTGAGTTGAAATTTCACAACTCCAGTTTTACCCAAAATGTTCGACTTTGACGGCCGAAGATTCCTCCAGGTTAGATTTCGAAACAATTTGTTGGCCAAACAGCCTCTGCCTATCGTGCAGGAACGACTAATCAATTTGGTGTTGATTAGTGTGGAATTTTCTAGCATTCGAATTGCTGAATGCAGATTTAATTTGGTAGAGACCAGTAAAAGCCCTTTTACTGGCACTAATATTCACAGTGTCAATTTGTATTGACTAAGATTATTCGTTAATAGAATAATCTAAATAAACTGAACAATTACTTTGAATGTCTCTTCAGACTGAGCTTCAAAATTCTCTTTCGGACTGAGCTGTTTACGTAGCAAGCCACTTTCAGACTGAACTGAACACTTCGAATACTGCATATCTTCATTCCTCACATCATTTCAAAGTGAACATTTTCCTTCAAGGTGTGTTTTGAAGTGCAATTTGTTTGGGATAGGTGCATTTTTTCTGGAATACACATGTACTAAACGCCGAACTGAAACTTTCGATGAGCTACTTTGAGGAACGTAGTATAAATTATTTTCCCCATTAAAATAAATCAACATTGAAGAAAGGAATGTTTATGCGTAATACTGGTGAAGATACCAAAATGATTAATATTTATCATGATTTCAAAAAAACCAAGTCCACAGCAGAGTACTTTGATGGAGCTCCAAAAGGTCTATTGGAAATACGAAAAAATATTCATGATGTTGTAGATGAAATTATAAACAGAAAAAATGTAAGCTCTCTGAAATAAATGATTTTTAAAATAATGATTTGTGTGTGTGTGTGTAAGTTCCCTCGACTGATGACATAATATATTGAAACCTCATTATGATATATTTATTTATACCTCTGGTGCTTGTCTGGTTTCCATACAGCTGAAAATACACCAACAAAAATTGGTAAGTCGCCTCGGAAAATAATAATAATAATACTCGCACATATTATATCTTTGAGTATAGTCTATGAGTGTTCATGATTAATGTGCAGGCGGAAAGAATCAAATCAGTTGATCCCAGGAGAACACTAAAATCCGAATCAAGCCAACTGAAGTAAGAAAAAGTGATACCAACTTAAAAGTGATATAATAGTCTGTCTCGTTACACGGTATGGGTGGACGGCTTTAGCAAAGTTTCGGATTTCTCCGAAACCATCTTCAGCCACCCACCGCTCTGCTCCTAGTTGCCTGGAGGGCAAGGACGTCATCACCCAGGGATTTCGGGTGGCAACTTCCGTGTCCCTGCCGACACCCGTTACGAAATCTGCCTTACTTGCTCTTATTGCATAATCAGGCTGTGCATATGTATTCCCTTGGGAGGTACACTGAACCCGCCCCTGGAGAGATATGGGAATGCGAGCATCCCCAACTCCCTCCGAGAGCCTTCCAGCACCCCCTAGTTCATCCACTAGGGCCTCAGTATCACTCGGTTCCCTAAGGGTATGCACATCTATATCCGGCTTCCGCTGTGGTGCGTGGGGCACACCCGATGACCCCGGAGCGCTTCGGCGCATTCCGAGGGGGCGTACCTCACGAGCTTCGCCAGCACGGACTCCTTGGTAACCCTCCGACCTGCAAACAGATACATTTCTGGTTAGTCGAAATTGCTCAAAACGGGCTTCCAAAGGTGGAGTTGTGACAACTCCCGCGGAATCGATTACTAACTCTAACTGAGCCGACGGGGAAGGCTGCCTCCCTCCGTCTAAGCTCGACTCTAAAGTACCTTGGTCTAGCACACTTCTCGGGGACAGGGTAGTCGACATCGTCAACTCACGGTATTCCCCGGTAGTACGTACCTGGGGGACGTCTCCGTCGCGACGTTTCGGGGAATAGACGCCTAGCGTCTAAGTCACCCGTCGGCGGAGGTGTCCGAGAAAGCCCAGCGCCGGCGAACACGGCTTGGGTATTCTCCTCCGCGAGCATATGAGATCTCAATCTCATATTCGTCATTGCTCTAAGGGACAATAATTACGGCTGTAATGTATTGTCGGGCTACTTGCGTGTGCAAGTATGTGGCAAAGGAGAAGTGCACTAAAATCGACCTCGCGTCGACCCAACTCAAGTGTGATGATGAGAAGGGTCACCCTATAGCTAACTAACCTAACACCTAACAATACCTTGCCGGGAAATGGACGAGGGTGGAAGGATTCACGGTTTGGAAAAACTATCTAAATAAAATTTCCTATCTTCAAAAATTGTGTGAAGCACCAAAAAGGAAAAATTAAAACTTGAAAAATTTTACTTTAAAAATTTACGACTGGATGTGACAAAAAACCAAGACAGAGATTTGGGTAAAAGGATCACGGAGCCTAACCAGACTGTCTCAGGTGAAAAAGCCGAGAACAGCCGCAGAAAATAGGTATGGGAAGGACGCGAAACCCCTAGGTACCACAGGAAATGTGGCTCGCCAACGATAAAGTCGCAGCTAATGATGTCTTGACAGGCCGAGGAATTTAAGCTCGAACGATACAATCTTCGTGGAACTCTACGATCGAGCCGATTGTATCAGGTGAGATCTCGTTTTGGTGCCTGACCCCTTTTCATAAGATGGGGATTTGTCGTCAACGTCGCGTACAGGTATTAAGTCGGGAAATAACTTTGATGAAGTTAAATCCCTAAGTGTCCGTTGCAAAAGATCACTTTACACTGATTATTGCTCGAGAGTTAAACTACCTATCAACGTACTTTCGTAGCGCGAATAAAACACTTGTAAGCCGTACAAGTGAGTCTAACCCCTTTTAAGAAAGAAACAAAACGTTATGAATCTACTGTAAACTGAATTATTATTACCGAGAACCTGACTCTAACTGCTAGCCAAAACGATGAATTGCAGAGACAAAAGGCAAAGCCAAACAAACGTAAGTTATTTAACGGAAACACGAAATTGATTATTACACTGCAATTCGACAAGAAAGAGTGGCTGTCTGCTGCTTCGCTGCTTGCATATCTATGCAATCCTGACTGCTAAATCCGCGACACCCATTGGCCTAGAGGGCCAAAGTGGGCGTCGCCCTTGGCTGAACAAAACCCTAGCTCTGTCGAGAATGTGGGTTGGTGTGATTGTTAAAAAAAAATAGATTGATTTTGAGGTGCCTCGGCCAGCTCCGGGTTCGACCGCATTCTCGCCGCCCAGAGTCTCTTCATTTTACAAAGAGCAATCTGTGATATGATAGGGAAATACCAACAAATGATTTCTATGAACTAGCCTACTCCTAGCAAGAGCCCTAGAGTCCCTAATTGAACTTACCAGTGTAGCTGAAAGAGAATTCAGGTTAGTAGATAGCTAACAAAAATCTGATGAAATAAAACTATATGTTTTAACGCGCCTAACCAGGGAGTTTACCCGTGTCTCTCCCGGTAGAGAAGTTGCGCTTTACCGCCCCGTCTCACCTTAGTGCAATGGCTCGTCTTATAACGGAAGACTCACCCCAGTGATCTGGTAGGCATCACCAGGCATGGATTCCGGGACCACGCAATCTATTCCAGGCAATACGGAGCCGCTGCTTCCACCGGCGGAGGAGGCCAGGCTAACCTGAAAGAGAAAGTGAGATTAGTAAATATAAAAATGTTCAAAAATACGAATTTTTTCGTAGTGGGCTCGCACTGAGTCCCAAAATTCAACACTTTGTTTTTAGTTCTGAAAAGAAGTAAAGTGTCCAGCAATCATGCGATCAAACGAATTCTTTTTGGAGGGATGTTTGGTTTTCTTGATATCCCTCCAAGAAACACAAGTTAGCCTAGCAGAAAAATGTTGGCCGAAGATGTTCTTTCTTGAGCCTGCACACCTTCTGGAACCTTCTTTCTTCTTCGAAAACCCAATATTCCAATATTCGGACTTCTAGAATTTTCTCTCTCGAACTTTCGATTTTCACCTTCGTCGAAGGACTTTTCTGGAACTCAAATTCGCCAAAATCGTAATATTCTCTTTCACCAATTATCTTTGATAACTTTCTGGAACTCTAATACAATAATATTTCAATACTTTGAAACTCTCAAAAATACTGATTTTTCTCAATACTTTGCAATATTTCACTCAGCTGAGTATACGTAGCTTTTTCGTTTCTTAAACGTAGTGAGCCGGAACACTGTCTATATCAATCTACTTTCTTCGCTTTTACTAAACGGTATACTGGAACACTGTGTCGAGACGCGAAAAGCGCTCTATATTTATAGTCACGGTTCGGAGGGCGTGGCCTAGCCTAGCCTAAAAATTTCAGTCCAATATTGGGTTTTCATGACACTCCCCCCCTTCGAGAGATCGCTGACATCTTTTCTGCTAGTGGAATGCCAAACATTTTAACCGCCGGGGCAACGTGCGCCTCGGGAAGAATTTATTTTCTTTCTCTTTATTGATTTTCTTCAAACCACAAATACAATTTCTTAATGGGCAATGCCCCTATACCCAACTGGGTGTACAATATTTCGGCCCTAGCCTATCTTGTATAATTCTAACCTAAGTACCTGCGATAGCTAAATGAGAGCTAAATTATGTTAGGGAGCTAAGTTTTTACAATGCACTTAAACTACAATGATATTCACAAATAACACCTTCTGGGCATAGTAATGTCCGGTGTTCCACGGGCCTATCTTAAAGACTAAAGAGGGATATATACAATATTCAGGGTCTACTCGTCCTCTCCTAGGGCTGGAGTCGGACGTGAATCCAGGTGGTCTTGGCCACTTCTGGGATCCGGGGCTGGTCGGAGATCATCTGCGGAGATATTCTGCTCGTAGCCTCCTTTGAGGACCACATAGCAGTTTGGACCGATTTGACGTTCGACCTGGAATGGGCCGACCCAGGTCTGGCCAAAGTTTTTACGACGCGGACCAAAATTCCGGCACAAAACCCATTGACCTGGCAGAAATGATACGGGTTGCTCGTCTTCCTGATTTGGGAAAAGCTTACTTCTGTAAGTCGAAGAAGCGGCTGCCTCTGCAACGCGCTCTGCACGGTTTTCATTACGTCTTTTCCTCTTTCTCTGTGAAGGAGTAATCCATTCTCCGGGCTGGGGTATCTCGTAACCTAGCAGCAGCATGCTTGGCGACATTCCTGTTGCAGCGTTGTATCGAGTCCTTAAATTGAAGATAATACTAGGAACCTGCTCTTCCCAAAGGGTTTCTTCCTTGTTCAGTAAAGCAGCTCGTAGCATCTTCTTTATCTCCTGTACTCGCCTTTCTATTGGATTCGCCTGTTGGTGATAGATAGGTGACCACTTAATTTCGATATGATAGTGCTCTGTGAATTGCTCAAAGATCCTGCCCTTGAATTGGGCTGCACTATCTGAAATTATTATCCTTGGGTAACCCCATCTTCCAAAGACATCCTCTTGCAGAAATTTAACGACAGCTTCGGCGTCAGCTCTTTGTACCACCTTGGCTTCAACCCATTTGCTAAAACAATCTGTAGCTAGTAGTATGTACCGGTTCCCGTTCCGGGATGCGGGATACGGACCCATGGCGTCAATTGAGACGATTTCCCATGGCCTCTCCGGACAATTTGGCCGTTGGATCATTTCCTGTTGTGGGGCAGCACGTTTGGTTGTTGCGCAAGTGAGGCACCTTTTAATGTAGTCATTGATACGAGATTTGAGGGGAGAAAGTTGAAAGTGCTTGGAGATTTGCCGATATGTCTCTAGGCTTCCAGGATGCCCTATGTCGTCGTGATACCTTTTCAGCACCTGGTGCAGAAAGTTCTTCGGTATCACAACTCGCCGACTTTCAGGATCCTGGACTACGAAGTACAGCACGCCATCCTCTATGACGAACTCGTCACGAATTCTTCGTTCATAGGGGTTTGGATTTGGCGAATTCCTTGCTCTAATAATCCGTTCAATAAACCTTTGAAGGCTAGGACAGTCTCTCTGCCTATCTTTCACTTCCTCGTAAAATGTCCTGATCTGTGTCAGGGTTGGTTGGTCTTCTACAGAGAGATTTCCGTTGTTTTCCTTAACTGGAAATATCATTCGCTCTGTCTCGGAATACAGGTCATGGCCTGTCGGTTCATCAGTCGGGTTTCTACTTAGAAAATCTGGGAGCTGGTTCAACTTCCCAGGAATGTGAATGATTTCGAAGTCGTACTCCTGCAGTAACAATGACCATCGAGTCAGCTTTGCTCTTTCATCTTTCATTTTGTTCGTTTCCTGAAGAAAGTGCCTGTACTTTTTTATACTCCATACAATGGCCAAACATTCTATTTCATTCACATGATATTTCTTCTCAGTTTTGGACAGTTTCGCACTCGCATATGCGATAATGTCTCTATTTCCGTTCGTATTCTCTTGGAATAGGACTGCCCCCATGCCGATGAGGCTTGCGTCCGTTTGGAGACAATAAGGTCTCTGGGGATCAGGTCTGGATAGTTCGAGTGGTTGACTGACCAGCTCTTTTATTATATTGAATGCTGCTTCGGCAGCAGGAGTCCATTTGAACCGCTTCTGGGTATCAATGAGGTCTGTCAGGGGAGATGCGATTTCCGCAAAATGGGGAATGTATTCCCGTAGCCAACTGGCTGTTCCAAGAAAAGCTCTCAGCTGTTTCAGGGATTTAGGTGTGGTAAAGTTGACAGTGTTAAGTATATGAGCCTCTTGTGGCCGATTTCCTTTCGCGGAAACAATTCTTCCCAAATAATGCAGCTCTCTAGAGCCAGAGTGGCATTTTTGCGGGGAGAGCCATAGTCCGTGCGTCCTGAGGCGTTCGAGAATCCTTCTCAAATGCACGAAATGTTCCTCGATATCGCGGGAATACACGATAATATCATCTAGATATACTTTACAGAACACATCTGTGTATCCGACAAGTACCGAGGACATGAGCTTCTGCAATACAGCTGGGCCATTCTTCAGGCCAAAGCTAAGAACTTTAAATTGGTATACTTGGCCATCAGGAGCACCAAATGCCGTATACTTCTGAGACTGCGGTGTTAAGGGAGCTTGCCAAAACCCGTTTCTCAAGTCTAACGTAGTGAATATTTTGGCTTGCCCCATCTCTCTGGCTGTCTCCTGAATAGGAGGTAAGTTTGGGGCTTCTGAAACTATCAATTTGTTGATCTCCCTGTAGTCTACGCAAAATCTTAGTTTTCCGTCCTTCTTTGGGACGAGCACTACAGGGGAGCAGTATGGGGAGTCGCTTGGCACTATCACGCCAGCCTCCGACAGTTTTCTGATCTCTTCGTGAACTATCTGCTTACGGCTTTCTGACATCTTGTCATACTGAAATCGCCTTAACGGACGTTCCTCCTTGACCTTAATGTCATGTAATACGGCTCTTGTAATCGGCTGTCTGATTGTTTCCTCGAAGACACCAGGAAAGTCTGTGATTACTTTCATTATCTCGTCCTTCGTTTCGGGCAAAAATTGCTCTTCGGCGAATTCTGCCAACTGAATTCCGGCAATTGCCCTTTCTGAAACTGGACTCAAAAAGACGGTTTGTCTAGTCTGACTTCCCAAGTAGACACATTTTCGTTTCACGTCTAGGATAGCCTCATTATCGTCCAGAAATGGGACTCCTAGAATTATAGATTCGTTAAGGTCGGATAAAACTGTTGCCGTTATATGGAACTCCTGTCCTTCGATATCTAACATTATCTCTTTCTGTCCTAGGCTGTAGGAAGTGCTATCTTTACAGCCTAATCGGATGGCAGTCGGATTTGGGAGGTTCGATAGATCGGAATCCTCGAATAGACTTGCTCTGACAAAATTCGTGCTTGCTCCTGTGTCTATCAGAGCAGATACCTGTTTGCCGTCGGCGATCACAGGGATCCTGGGAAGCTTACGGCACTTTATGTGTCCGTCTTCTAGGCTTACCAAAGCCCCTAAAGGGGGAAAATTATACAAGGGGGCTTGAACAGACTCGTCTGTTTGAGTAGAAAAATTTACACAAGGGCTTATGTCAGGGTTTATATTCCCCAAAGTTTGTGTGGAAATGTTGGTGTGGGTGACAATTTCCACTTTTGGGATATAAGTGGGGACACGGCTTATTGGCGAGCGGACGTCACCATCGCCGTAGGTGGTGCGTCTTGCAGTTTGCAAGTTTCCCGAGCAATTTGCATCCTCTTCCGCAATATAGTTGAGTCTGTTATTTTCAGATCTCTGACTTTGTGTCGGTGGGGGATTCCTCTGTCCCATGTTTCCATAAGAACCTCTGCCCCATCCATTGGAGTTTGAATTCTGATTACCCCTCCAGTTTCCACTATACTGGTTTTGGGTGTTAGGGTTTCTAGAGGTATTTGTGTGGTTCGAACCCACGTTAGCTTGTCTAATAGGTTCCTGTGTGGCGACTTTACTAGTCGTCTTGAAGCAGCTTGGGGCCGTCAAACTGGCCTCTATTTGGATACAATACCTCGTAAAGGCTTCTAGGCTTACGATAGGCTTGTCTCTCAGAAAAGACTGTATTGCGGGGTCAATTAGTTCAGTAATTAAACGTATGGCCTCCAGTTCGGGCAGACTTGGCATCACTCGACGGATTAGGTCCATTTTCTCCCCAATGAAAATATCTGTCTTACTTTTAGACTGTTTCTCTCCTTATATCTTGGCAAGGAGTCGTGAATGGAGCTCCTGGCTATCAAACCGGTCAAGGAAACGGTTTACAAAGAACTGCCATGTGGCATTAATGTCATTATATAAATTCATCCATGTTTGGGCCTCTCCTTTAAGCTGACTTTTAGCATGAGCCACCCAGTCGTCCAGATCTAGGTCCGCTTTCCTAAATTCGGACACCAGTTTGTTCAGAAAATATCTAGGATTTTCAGAATCCTTTCCACTGAAAGTGGGTAATTTGTTTCTCTCTAATGATTTCGGCTTTGAATGGCCTGTTAATTCTTTTAGAACCTGTACCAGCTGCGCCATGTCACTTTGTGGCGGAGCAGGGGCAACAGAATTTATGATTTCCGGATTTAACGTGGAATTTTCAACCGGAATATTGTCCTCTGGGGCAAAAGAAACCCTCCTTGGGCTTTCTTCGTTTTTAAAATTTGGGCGCCACCTGTTCCCACTTAATTTTTCGTCGCTGGGATCGGAAGTAGGCGACGTTTTGAGGAGTGAAAATGGATTGTTGGCAGATACATTCTGCAAATAAGAAGCTTCCGCCCGCTCACCATCGAGGGTACGTGTAGAAGCTATGGAGCGAGTATGCCAGTCGCTATCATTCATGATTGAAGAAATTCGAGGATCGAACGTTTCGACTAGAACACGTTCCTCCTCAGACGTTTGTGCATGGCGTTCCCTATCAAAGAATTGAGTTCGTTCACTGATCTCAGTGAGATAATCGCCATTTCGTAGTCTAGAATTTTCTAGAAATTCGAAACTTCGAAAATCATCATTTCCGACGTTTCGGACGTTTTGTACATCATCATTTTGGCGATTAAAGGCCCCACGTTGGGCGCCATGTCGAGAATGTGGGTTGGTGTGATTGTTAAAAAAAATAGATTGATTTTGAGGTGCCTCGGCCAGCTCCGGGTTCGACCGCATTCTCGCCGCCCAGAGTCTCTCCAACCAACCAACCAAACCAACGTGATTCTTGAACGCCGAAGAAATACACGTATTCCTTCGCCGAGGAATCTATACCCGTTTTCCGATTTGGCCTACCTGATGAGAAATCGAATTGAAATAAAATAATTTGTGAAAACAAATGGAGCCACGGAAACTTTCCACCCAACAAGAGACTAGCGTGTCGAAACCTTGCTCTAAGTGTTCTGTATACCGGGTGCTCGACTGTTTGGGGCCACAAATTAATAAAATTGAAAACTATTCAGGAATTTCCGGTAAATCGGTAAAACTACGTACAGTGGAGTTCCACTGGGTGGATATTGGGACTTTACATCATACAGGGTGAGTCTAGACTAGGGACCTGAATATAATGCAAAAATCTATTATTATTCGACTGGCTTCTAGGTGAAAATTGAGAGTTATCAAGTGTAAAATGGCTCACTAAAGGTGACCATACACAAAAAAAAATCATCGTAGGAGCGTGGCGAGCCTGCCCTGCGACACCCCCCTACTAAAGAGTTTAACTTGGTCGAAGTTATTTCCAAACGAAACAACCGACAAAAGCTAAATTTACGTTAACTCCCTAATAGTCACCTTCCGCACTCTGATGAACCAAGGCTGGAACCACCAAAGTTACTGGAGCGTCATCCTCCATGTCGGAATCGTTCTCAGTACAGTCTTTACTAACTCTAGGAGCTTCGCTGTAGCTCTGGGCTGGTACGGGATCTTCGTCAGACCCGGTCACCGAAACATACTGACGGGCGGAGTCTGTCGGTGGCCACTGGATCGGAGCTCTGTCGGAGTCCAGTGCCACAACTCGGCATCTCCTTCGCCGTCCTGTACTCATACTAGGAATCTCAGTCCTTACTGAGCCTTCCTGTCTCACATTTTCTTCCGGGTCGACCACCAATGGTGATGGAGACCCCCCTACTGGAAGTGCTAACTCTCGGATAGCAGCTTCCACTTCCGAATTTAAATCGTACTCCGAACCTTGGTCTGAAACGACCGCTTGACGGGTAAGAGCGTCTACTTCCGTAGTAGCACGCCCCCCTACTGGCGAGTTTACGACGGGGAGTTCAGAGTCTCTGATCTCCAAAAGGCCAGAGTTCACCACTGGCGACAGACTCCTACGGGATACTCCTCTCTTCTCCGCGCAGTCTGAGTCGCGTTTCCATTCTCGTGGATTTCTCCTCAACCTTTTCACTGTCCGCCGGACCGCTTTGTCCTTTGGATCGAAACTGACCGTTACTTCCCTTGGGTTCGTTGAGTTGGGTGCGTCAGCTCGTACCCGGATTAACGAAGGCGGCTTCGGACTGCCCCCAGTCGTCAGCCTAGGTGTGACTTCCCCTGTCACTTCTTGGTCAGCGTCGTCGGAATCTGGCTGATCCGGACCTGGGCCACCATCGTCGTGGTGGACGCCAGCCGGCAAAGTCCTGCTTACCCAAGAACGGATATCGTCTACGTGCACCAGCCTCTCGGTGCCATTCCTATCTACGAGGTAACTGTCTCGCCCCATCACCCTCGTGATCGGATGCGGTCCTGACAGTGTACCTCCGAAATTCCCTTTGATGAAATTCCTAACTAAAACGAGGTCGCCGACCCCGTAGGTCCGTGGCGACGGTAGATGTTTATCAGGGAATAAATTCCTCTGATAAACTGCCTGACGTCTGGCTGCTTTTGCAAGACGTTCTTGCCGATCTTTGGGGCTATTATGTACCGGATCTTGGTACATAGGTAGCCTCTAATCTCCTGGACGACCAGGTGTATACCCTAACAATAACTCCGCTGGAGTCTCCCCTGTTGCTCTATTCTTACGGTTCCGTAAGCAATAGAGACTTGCAGCCAGACCTTCTTCCCAAAACCTTTCCGAAGTGGCTTCCAGCATCCTCGCTCTTAGGCACTTCTTCAGTTCCTGGACCCTTTGCTCGACAGGGTTCGCCTGTTGATGAAAAACAGGAGTTACGTACCGGTCACCGTCCGCTCCGTACATTCACCCATCCAGGAAGCGCTGACTCAGCAGAATCATATATCTTACAATTCCAGAATTGCTAATTTTATATTTTTACATTCAAAATGCGAAATAGAATTTTATTCAGTCTTGATGTAATCTTTGAAGTACAAACTTGTCTAAATAAATAATTTTCGTGTTTTTAAAAACGTTATTCGTTATTTGAAATACATATTTGGAGCAGTCGTTGTAGGATCTCGAAGGCATCTACCGCTTAGATATCCTTGAGTCTCAACTCTTCATCGAGAAGAACCGGCAGAAAAAGTTCGGGAACGAGAAAAACAAAGTTAAAACTGTGAAAGTACCATTAGCCGCAGTTCGAGGGCAGGTTGCAGAACTTCAGCTCCGGAGACACCACCACCAGAGGATGAAAAAGGCTATTTTGTGAGTTACTCATTGATTCCTTTTTCGTTTCATATGTCAGACTCCTCAACTTTTCCAAATTCATTGAGTGATATTGGCGCAAAAGTTGAGATAGATTTAGTTGAATCATTAGAAGCTCTCAGCTTAAATAGTAATAAAATAAAAGAATTAGAAAAAATAGTTGAATCAATAATAATGGCAACACCAGTATTTGATATAAAACTTTTGCAAATCGTACCGGAATTTGACGGTAACCCGTGCAGGTTATACAGATTTATTTCAACATCTACCGATCTATTGAATACATATTGGGACGCTACTCCGGCAAACGTAAATTGTGCTCAGAATAAATTGTTACTGAATGGAATATTTTCCAAGCTAATTGGACCAGCTGAAGAAGTATTTTCGCTTAGTGGTAGCAATGATTTCAATACCATTAAAAATTTATTAATTAATCATTTTGGTGATCAAAGAAATGAAAGCAGTTTATTATCAGATCTAGGTTCACTGGGACAAAGTCCCAGTGAAAATTCATTGAATATTTTTTCAAGGGTAGTTTCTACACTCAACTTACTCCATAATTTTGTCAATTTACATGAAATTAATGATCAAATAAAAGTGAGCAAAAAATTACTCTATGATTCACAAGCACTACACACATTATTTGTTGGTTTAAGAGAACCTCAAAGTTCTATGGTAAGGTCAATGAAACCAAATAATTTGGCTGAAGCCCAAAAATATATAATTGAAGACAACAATATTAGATACCTTCAAAAATCTCAAGTAAATAATTTTCATAAATTTCCAACTACTATAAGACCACAGATTGAAAATTTTGGATAACGATATACCCAAAACTACCACTCTGATAGACCCCAATTGCAACAAAATATTCCCCGACAATTTCAAAATCACCAAAGCTTCTCAAGCCAGCCTCAATTCCCTAGGGGACCAATTCAGATACAACCACGCCAAAGTGGTACACCCCAAAGATATCTCAGTAACAAGGAAGTATTCGGTGCACCCCGAAACGTGTGGAAACCCCATAATGGACCATCCACTTCCAAACCTACCCCTATGAGTATTGTAACTAGAACACAAAATCTTCAAAACAATTCCAACAGACCCCCCTATCAACAACAATCTCGAAACTATTTCCAATCAAACCCACATCAGAGACGTAACTTCGTTTCTGAAGAACTCCATAATTTTGAATATGACCAAAATTACGAAACACCCGACGAATTCCACCCACAAGAGTATTACCCGAACGAACCTTACGTAGAAGAGACAGAACAATTCGATTACTTTGACGAAACACAACAAAAATGTTCACGAGATGAGGTCCAACAGGGACGAAACATAATTGAACTGAATACTATATACGACAAAACAGAAGTCCCTTGCATACAAATCAAAAACCCACCTATTAAACTTTTAATAGATACAGGAGCAACTAAATCATTCATGAACCCCGATATTGCAAACAAATTTTACCCTGAAAATATTTTCAAAGAGCCATTTACAGTCACATCAGTTTTTCAACAATCAAAACGTGATCACTGTGCAAGCATCCCTTCTTTCGATAAATTTAACCATCAACAAATGCTGAAATTTCATTTATTCAAATTTCACCAATACTTTGATGGACTGATAGGACTTGATATACTTAAGCAACTGAACGCTAAAATTGATTTTTCAAACTCAATATTGTATACTCCATCTTCGCAAAATTACATTCAGTACTATGAAACAAAGAAAAGGTTATTATTTTTTGTCGAAATAGAACTCAATACGGGAACCAAAATTAAAGTGCCTGTAAGTCAATCCACGGGCGATATCTTCGTCCCTCCAACAAAAACAAACGAATGTTTGATAAGAGAAACACTAACTACAGCTAATAACGGATACGCATGGGTCGAGTTAGAAAATGGAAATGACTATAATTGCGAAATTCAACTATTTGAGCCACTCAGTACTCATCCATTTTCACCTCAAAACTTTGAGCTTTATCATGCGGACATAAAGACCTTTCACACAGATGAAAACGACATTCGTAACCTCATTCGTACAGAACATATGAATCAAGAAGAACAGACACACATAAAAAACTTATGCGGCAAATACTCGGATATTTTTCATTATGAAGGGGAAAAACTGACATTTACTAATCAGGTTAAACATAGAATCAAGACAAAAGACGAAATTCCCGTTTATTCCAAGTCGTATAGATATCCCTTCATTCACAAAGCGGAAGTAGCCAAACAAATAAATTCCATGCTCGAACAAAATATCATCCGCCCCAGTAACTCGCCCTGGTCATCACCTATATGGGTGGTACCAAAAAAAGCAGACGCTAGTGGGAAGAAAAAGTGGAAAATCGTGGTCGATTACCGTAAGGTAAATGAAAAGACCATCGACGATCGCTACCCCCTGTCAAACATCAGTGACATCCTAGATAAGCCATGTGCCAATATTTCTCCACCCTAGATTTGGCGAGCGGATTTCATCAAATAGAGATGGCTCCGGAAGACGTTCAAAAGACCGCATTCAATGTCGAGAACGGTCACTACGAGTACCTGAGGGTCCCATTTGGCTTGAAGAATGCCCCAGCTACTCTGAGTAGGATGATGGATGACGTCTTGAAAGGGCTGCAAAACGAAATATGCCTGGTATACATGGATGACATCATTGTATACTCAACATCTTTGCAGGAACACATGATTAATTTAAAAAGAGCGTTTCAAAGGCTACGCGATACGAACTTGAAAATTCAGATTGATAAATCAGAATTTCCCAAGAAGGAAGTTGCTTTTCTCGGACACATTGTAACACCACAGGGCGTAAAACCAAACCCAGATAAAATTAGGGCAATAATGCACTATCCTATTCCAAAAACTACAAGACAGATAAAGGGATTTTTGGGACTTTTAGGGTATTACCGTAAATTTATTAAGGACTTTGTAAAAATCACAAGACCATTCACAAACTGTCTGAAAAAAAGGCGCTGAAATAAAATACGACGCCACCTTCCTTAAAGCTTTTAACCATTGCAAAACCTTACTGACAAATGACCCCATACTACAATACCCAGACTTCGACAAACCCTTCAACCTAACCACAGACGCTTCAAATTCGGCCATTGGATCTATTTTATCACAAGGTCCTGTTGGGTCTGACCGCCCTGTTGCCTACGCATCAAGGACGCTTAACGATGCTGAACAAAACTATAGCACCATTGAAAAGGAACTTTTAGCGATTGTATGGGCAACAAAATATTTTCGACCGTATCTTTTCGGTAGAAAATTCGTTATTTCAACAGACCACAAACCACTACAATGGCTGATGTCGCTGAAGGAGCCAAACTCGAGACTAATCCGATGGAAACTGAAGTTAGAAGAATTCGACTACGAGATTCGATATAAAAAAGGAAAAAAAAACACCAATGCAGATGCCCTATCGAGAATTGAAATCCATGCCAACGAAGTAGAACCACAACCAAACACTTCGAAGAACAGAACGGAAGACATAGATGAAACATATCCATTCCTCCAATATATGAAAAGGTTCAACGTAGAGCAAACTCGTACACGGGACCCGGACACCTCATCCCTAGTCAATAACCTCGACGAAACTCCAGACGAAAACGAAATCGAAGTGGAAACTGAAACTTCAACTTCAAACGAGGAAGAACCAGTCCAAGAAATCCCCCCAACCCCAAACGAAGAAAATAATGAAACAGTCCACACGAATGCCGAGGACCCTGTACAAGAAATAAATGCAAGTGAATCACCGATTAACGTATTTCAAAACCAAATCCATATTTCTAAATCGGTATTGCCCAGAAGGACTACTAAAAAATGTTTATGGGAACCAAACAAGAAGAATTTATGGAACATTTATATAGTGGACAATGACCTTTCCCCAATTATCACATTTTCCAAAGACTTTGGACAGCCTAAAAAGACGTACGCTTTTTATTTCAATGACGATGATTCGAACAAACTGTACGAAAGTCTCAGTAACCTTATGATGCAAACTTTAAAAAATTCGACATTTAATTTGATAAAATGCAACACTAAACTTGAAAACATCACAGAACTATACAGACAAAAAGAACTTTTAGTATACAATCATAGACACCTTTTCAAAATACGCTCAAACTCTTCCTCTAACAGCGGCAAATGCAGTCTCTATCGTGGAGAATCTTATCATATTCATGTCATTTCATGGATTACCCCTAAAAATTGTAGCCGACAGCGGAACAGAATTCAAAAATTCGTCGCTAACGGACTTCACAAAACTTCACAAAATTGACCTTCACCTTGTAACCCCAAAAAATTCCACTAGCAATGCCCCCGTAGAACGGCTTCATTCAACTTTACTCGAGCATTTGAGTCTAATGCCCTATGCTATTTTTGGGTACAACCACTCCATACACTCTGTTACCAAACAAGAGCCAATCGATATTGTGGGAGGACACCTCGACACAAAAGACCCCTTCGACTTAGACATACAATACGAAATTTTAAACAATTATATACAAGAACATAAACAAAAAACACTTCAGATTTTCGACCACATACACGACATTTCTCAAAAACAGAAAGAAAAAAATATTGAAAAACAAAATCTAACTCGGGAAGAACCAGCAAATTACACTAAAAATGACGAAGTTTATCGACACGATGTCAAAACACGTGGAAAAAAATTAAACCCCCCATTTATTAAAGAAACTGTCATAACTGATCAAGGACTGAAACTGAAAACCAATCGTAATACCTATCACAAAAACATTTTCAAGAAACCTCGAGCCTCAGTAACAAAACCAAATTTGTTACAGGACCCTCCTACTCCTGACGATAGTTCATCTGACGATCCCCAAGAAAGTACAAATAAATAATTTGAAGAACAACCCAGGAATCTTGCCCTTTCGGATGGGAACAGCAAAAATCAAAGTAGCCACCCATACGTTTTTACACTACATCGATTTCAAACCAATATCAGATGAAATCGAAATATTAGCTCAAAATTGTAATGTACTAAAATCATCTCTTGCGAACTATAACCTCAATTCTAAATATTTAACATCTCTACACGATTGATTATTGACATTGATTATCAGATGAAATCGGTAAAGGAAAAATTTCGATCAGTCTATCCTTTAACGAACAGACAAAAAAGAGGACTAATCAATGGTTTAGGGAATATCATTAAATCTATTTCGGGCAACTTAGATCAAAAAGATGCCGAACGCTATGATGCCGAACGCTATGATGCCGAACGCTATGATGCCGCAATCGAAAAATTGCAAAACAATCAAGAACAAATTGTCAACTCTCTAAATCAGCAAATATCGTTGACCCACAAAATTTTAAAGAATAATAATGAAACATTCTCATTAATGGTTCATAACCAAAATGTAATCAGGGAAAGTATAGAACAACTGAATAACAACAGCACATATTTCCTGTCACTTGTAGACACGTACACCCAAATAAAATTCAATTTGGATACACTGCTTTCAATTCTCACAAGTATTGAAAATGCTATATCATTTGCTAAGCTTGGTACTTTACATCATAGCATAATATCTATCAATGACATGAAATCAATATTCAATTCTCTTCTCGAACATCATTCCAGAGATCAGTTAGTTTACTCAGATACTAAAGACACGTATAAACAATTTGATATAACCCCAGTTGATGCAAATTTTTCAAATACCAAACTAGTTTTTGCGCTGCATATCCCCTTAGTCCACCCTGATGTCTTCACCCATTACCACTTCTACTCAATACCCACACAGAATTCCACAACAATTATTCCCAAAAATTCCTTTTTCACAATGAGTAACGAACTATTTCAATATGACGCCAGGCCATGTTTTTACCTGAATCCAAACTACCTATGTTAGAATAACTAACTGATGGATGGTACCCAAGAAAGCGATTGCATTTTCTCAATTCTTCAAGTAAAATACAACAAAGCCGAATGCAAAATGGCTAATATAGTTGTAAATAAGCCCCTAATTGAGGAAGTTAGTGAATCCAGTTATATCGCAATTTTCCCTCACGAAGAGAAAGTCCAAACCCGATGTGACGAAACTGACTTTGTGATGCTCAACGGATCATTTCTCATCGAACCTCTGGACAGGGATACACCAACGAAAAAGGCGATGCCAAAGGGAAGTCACTGTTCCTCCCCGAAGTCAAAATACTCAAGCGGATCATGGAAAAAAGCCAACTTCAACTAGATGATATTTCACTAGACCAACTACACGATTTGCAAGTACAAGGGAACCGACTTCAACCATTGCAGATGAATCCCCGAGGTATTCCAGCCATCATCCTTGGACGATTCCTTTATACATAATCATCATCCTAGGAGTCGTAATATTCAGCCTGACTAAGTTCAGGAAATCCAAGGGAAGGACCAAAGAAGCCACACAACCCTTACCGTCTTCAGAAGTTTTGTTTGTCCCAACGAAAACTTCATCTTAGGAGGGAGGAGTTACGTACCTGTCACCGTCCGCTCCGTACATTCACCCATCCAGGAAGCGCTGACTCAGCAGAATCATATATCTTACAATTCCAGAATTGCTAATTTTATATTTTTACATTCAAAATGCGAAATAGAATTTTATTCAGTCTTGATGTAATCTTTGAAGTACAAACTTGTCTAAATAAATAATTTTCGTGTTTTTAAAAACGTTATTCGTTATTTGAAATACATATTTCAGGTGAAAATTTGACCTCGATGTTCTTCGAATCGTAGTATTTTAGCAGATGATTGCTCTGAATCTGCGGGCCGTTGTCAGAAATGACGACTTCTGGACAACCCCAACGAGATAAAACCTCTTCGTCTAGAAAACGAGAAATTACTTCCGACGTGCATGTCTTAGTGGCCTTGGCTTCAACCCACTTTGAAAACATATCGACGGCAATTACCACGAACCTGTTGTCCCTCATCAAGGCTGCATAGGGCCCCAGGACGTCAACAGCCAGCATCTGCCACGGTCGCTTCGGCACACTGGGCCGTTGCGGTGCCGCTTTCTGATGCCGTACGGCTTTAACGCACTGGCAGACTAGGCAACCTCTCACGTAGGCCCGGACGTAGTCCTCCATGGTCGGCCACCAATAGTGCCGTTTCAAGGCACGTAAGGTTTCCTCTTGACCAGGATGACCAGCGGTCGGGTGTTTATGGTAGTAAGCCGACACGTCCTCACGGAGCGCCTCGGGCACATACAATAGCTGCTTACCAGCAGAAGAAACATATACAACCCCTTGGACATCTGAAAACTTGTTGATGAAACGAAGATCGTCCCTGGACATAGGACCCAACCCCTGTATCGTTCTGATACGCGCCTTCAAATTTTGCGTCTTCCTATCTATGGCCTGCCGCCGCACGACCACTTCAGCCAGCGTCTCTACGACGCTTACCACACCTTGGTGTTCAGACAGTTGCACCTTCATAGGTGGCAACCCCATACGCTCTACATCAGCATCCAAGTCTTCATTGTGAGACCCCGAGGGATTACGGGACAAGAAATCAGCTAGCTGATTGTCTCGACCTGCGACGTGCTCCACAGTGAAGGAATACTCCTGTAGAAGTAAGGCCCAACGAGTTAACTTCGCTTTTGCGTCCTTGAACTTGGATAACCAAATCAACGCTTTGCTGTCCGTTCGAATAGTGAATGGACGGTCTTCGAGATAATGACGGTATCGCTTGATACCCCAAACAATGGCTAAACATTCAGTCTCGTTCACATGATAGTTTAGTTCCGCGCCCTTGAGCTTGACACTAGCATGCGAAACGACCCTTCTGTCGCCGTGACAATCAACTTGATAAAGGACTGCAGCGATGCCTACCCCAGATGCATCGGTCTGCAGGAAAAACGGGAGAGTCATGTCCAGCCTGGCCCACGACTTCCTTGATCCTCTCAAACGCCTCCAATGCTTGAGAGTTCCACTTAAGGTCTCGACCTTTCTTCGATTTGAGCATATCACTTATCGGAGCCTCCAACTCCGCTAAGTTCGGGATGAACTCCCGTAGCCAACCAACGGTGCCCAAGAATCCTCGGACCTGAGAGACATTCTTGGGTAGCGGGAATTGTTGAACCGCTAACACATGTTTTGGCATTGTTTCGTTTGATGTTTCCGTCACCACATGCCCCAAGTACTCCAGCCTACGCTGAGCGAAGTTGCACTTCTTTAAACTACACCACAGGCCATGTGCTCTGAACCTCTCCAGCACAAGACGGAGATGGTAGAAGTTCTCCTCTTCATCTTCGCTGTAAACGATTATGTCGTCCAGATAAACTTTGACGAATTCATCGACATAACCAACCAATACTTCCGTCATAAGAATTTGGAAACTTCCAAGTGCATTCGATAGACCAAACGGCATTGAGTTAAACTCATAACAAGCTCCATCAGGCGTAGCAAAAGCTGTATACTTTTTACTAGCCTTATCCATAGGTACCTGCCAAAACCCAGACTTCAGATCCAAAGAAGTGAACACTTTCGCTGTTCCGAGCTCTTTGATAGTCTCGTGAATACCTGGCAATACCGACGACTCGGGTATTGTCAGACTTTTCAACTTCCTATAGTCAACACAAAACCGAGCCGTACCGTCCTTCTTCGTGACGATAACGACCGGACTAATAAAGGCAGAATGGGACCTACTTATTACACCTGCAGCGAGCATTTTATCCACCTCCTCTTGGATAAGAGCCCTCTTCTGATCGGAAACTTTGTACGGACGGAGCTTGAAGGGTAGCTCCTCCTTCAATCGGATTTTGTGGCAAGCAGCCCTCGTCACTGGTTGCCTTGGAGATTCGTAAAAGACTTCTCCAAACTCTCGGATAAGACTCCGAAATTCCTTTCTCGAGAACGCTGGTAGCTGTACGTCCGCTACCTATGGTTCAGGGAACTTTTCTGTTGGAAGATAGACCTCCTCCGCCCAGAAAATAGTTTGCCTAGGCCCCTTTCCAACGTACATGGTGCGACGTGCAAAGTCGACCATAGCCTCGTTTGATGCCAGCCAGGGACACCCGAGCAGAAGATCCTCGACAAGATCATCCACCACTTGCACGACAACTTCGTGAACAACACCATCTATTAACAGTTCGACTATTGTCTCCCCTAGACTGGTGATGCCACGACCGGCGCATGCAAGCTGCAACGGCGTCACTTGCTTCCTATCCACCCTCCAGGTGACAGGCAACAAACTACGTTTTAGGAGATTCGGCAAACTTCCGCTGTCCACCAAAACCCTAACTCGACGACCCATCAGTTCAGCCTCGATTCGCGGCAATCGTCCCTCAACATTGTTGTTCACTAAGCTAGTATCACAGCGACAATATAGACACAATGGATCCAGCAGATCCACCTCCGACTTCTTCCTAAGCGGGTCGGTCTCAATGAAACTCAGAAGTTCCGACTTGCGATTGACATCAAGTGCTGCAGCACCAACTGCAGCCAACGATGGGACTTGGCGATTGCATCCCTCAGGAACCTCGCCTCCGCCCCGACTAAGACGTGTAACTCTCTCAGATGACATGCCTACCACGCCTCTGGTATCTACCAACGGGGAATGGCGATTCGCACCTACGATCCCATCTGCTCTGCCCCTCGATACCGTCCTTGAGACTTGGCATGCATCGACCTCGAAACCTGCGTCCTGTGTGGGAGTGAGTGACAGACCACCACCCTCGGTGTCTTCACTACCCCGAAGTGGAACCGAAAAGAGTACGTCACTCTCGACGACTTTTTCGTTCCGAAACCTTGATTCGCAATCTTCCCTTGGATACACCTTTTCATCTCGACTTGTGCCTATACCGGACCTGTGCCCAGTTTGTAGTGCCCTAGCACTCTCTTTGACAACAGGCCCCTCCTGGTCCTTCTGTATACCGATCACTAACTCCGAAACCTTGTGTTGTGGCGGATGGAACGACCCACCAACAACGACCTGGGGTACCTCGATGATCTCACAACTCCATGAACCTGAAGATGATTCATAACCCCTTTCATTCGTTCCAAAACTAGAACCTGATTTTTTTGAAATGACTTTCAACCCTCTACGTTTAATGTCTGCCGACGAGTGAACTTTTTTATGCCTACCACCAGTGGCGCGATCCACACGCTCATCTACCACACTGAAACAAACGGATTCACAATCTGACCGGTCTGCCCAATGTAGTTTGCCTGATGACGGTGGCGTTTCGGCTGAAACGACTCCAGCTTCAACATCCTGGAACACCTTCTCCTCCTCCTCGCTGGAAATACATGCCGCATAATTTCTATGACAGTCCAACACTGTCACAGAACCGCAAAACGGTGTTGAAGGAGTACCTACTCCGATGGAGCCCCCTGATGGCTCCCGTTGGAGTTTTTTGAAACTTCTTTGCAAACTGCAATTTTGTCTGCGTCCTTAATTGACGTCTTACGACGCGAGATTTTACTCGCCTGTACGGTATTGACCGTATGTGCCTTACTGGCCTGATCTAACGGTTTCGTTCCCGCACTCTGACGTTTGGGACCGTTCTTGTTATCATTTTGCTGAGGGCCATCTTTGTTCCAGTGAGCTCCCCCGCAAGTGAAACATCCGCTCGAAGGAACGTTGTTTCCTCCAGAACGCTTCGATCGATCATAATTCTGAAATTTAGTGCCATTGTTGTTAAAATTACTGGACCTAACATGGTTCGAACCCCTGTTGTCCTGTAGCTGTCCCTGAGGACGTTTAGGTGGCACATCGTCGATCTGATGAGGACGGTTGGTGTTCGAAACAAGTTTCGGCCCTGAGTGTACACTCTGGCTGGTGCTACGAAGTAACGTCTCGACAGCAACAGCTTTTTGTGTCAGCTCTTCAATAGTTGCAAAATTATGCAATTGCAAATGGACTTTAATATCCGGTTCAATATTAATCGCACAACCCTTCCTTCGTCCATCTCTGGATAGAGCCTTTGTGAGAGACTCCACTTGCTCAGGATGAAGGAAGTTATAGACTCTCCCTTCGGCTGGTCAGTGCCAAAGAACTCCGCTTCTAAGCTAGAGACCAACAAATCGTTATCGAACCGTTCCTGGAGCCGGTTTGTGAGAAACTGCCAGTTTAGACGTGAGTTACGATATGGAGCATACCACTGCTGGGCTGCTCCCTTGAGCCACTGAGCTGCAACGCTCACCCAGACGGTTGGATCAAAGCCCCCTAGATAATCCTCAGAGGATTGGATAAATTGGATTGGATCTTCGTGAGGAAGCCCACTGAAACTAGGATGTGGTTTGTTGTTAACTAAACCCCCATCAACACCGTTTAGGGTCCCCCGACGTCTATCCTCCAGCAAGTCTGCGAGTCGCACGAGCACGTCGTCGACCCCCGTCACTGGTCTTCTGGGATTCTCCTGAATCCGGACTGTGGGCACTGGCCTCCTCGATGGGTATTATCCACTCCTGTGGACACCACCGGGGTTGGAAGCGACGTTTCGAGCAACTCGAATGACATCCTCAGATTCCCTATAATGACGATTCCCGGTTGGCAACCGGGTAAACGTACCATATGGGCGCCAAAGGGTTTCCGGTTCACCCATAACCATATCATCTACTGGGGGTCTCTCAGGAGAGAGATCCCGAACTCTAAGTCTGTTTGTCGGAGGAAGGTTACACTCGCAGATTCCTGAAGATGGTCTATCTTCAGCAGCCCCACGTTGGGCGCCATGTCTCGTTACACGGTGTGGGTGGACGGCTTTAGCAAAGTTTCGGATTTCTCCGAAACCATCTTCAGCCACCCACCGCTCTGCTCCTAGTTGCCTGGAGGGCAAGGACGTCGTCACCCATGGATTTCGGGTGGCAACTTCCGTGTCCCTGCCGACACCCGTTACGAAATCTGCCTTACTAGCTCTTATTGCATAATCAGGCTGTGCATATGTATTCGTATTCCCTTGGGAGGTACACTGAACCCGCCCCTGGAGAGATATGGGAATGCGAGCATCCCCAACTCCCTCCGAGAGCCTTCCACCACCCCCTAGTTCATCCACTAGGGCCTCAGCATCACCCGGTTCCCTTAGGGTATGCACATCTATAGCTTCTGGCCTCCGCTGTGGTGCGTGGGGCACACCCGATGACCCCGGAGCGCTTCGGCGCATTCCGAGGGGCCGTACCTCACGAGCTTCGCCAGCACGGACTCCTTGGTAACCCTCCGACCTGCAAACAGATACATTTCTGGTAAGTCGAAATTGCTCAAAACGGGCTTCCAAAGGTGGAGTTGTGACAACTACCGCGGAATCGACTACTAACTCTAACTGAGCCGACGGGGAAGGCTGCCTCTCTCCGTCTAAGCTCGACTCTAAAGTACCTTAGTCTAGCACACTTCTCGGGGACAGGGTAGTCGACATCGTCAACTCACGGTATTCCCCGGTAGTACGTACCTGGGGGACGTCTCCGTCGAGACGTCGCGACGTTTCGGGGAATAGACGCCTAGCGTCTAAGTCACCCGATGGCGGAGGTATCCGAGAAAGCCCAGCGCCGGCGAACAAGGCTTGGGTATTCTCCTCCGCGAGCATATGAGTTCTCAATCTCATAGTCGTCATTGCTCTAAGGGACAATAATTACGGCTACTTGCGTGTGCAAGTGTGTGGCAAAGGAGAAGTGCACTAAAATCGACCTCGCGTCGACCCAACTCAAGTGTGACGATGAGAAGGGTCACCCTATAGCTAACTAACCTAACACCTAACAAGACCTCGCCGGGAAATGGACGAGGGTGGAAGGATTCACGGTTTGGAAAAACTATCTAAATAAAATTTCCTAACTTCAAAAATTGTGTGAAGCACCAAAAAGAAAAAATTAAAACTTTAAAAATTTACAACTGGATGTGACAAAAAAACAAGACAGAGATTTGGGTAAAAGGATCACGGAGCCTAACCAGACTGTCTCAGGTAGAAAAGCCGAGAACAGCCGCAGGAAATAGGTATGGGAAGGACGCGAAACCCCTAGGTACCACAGGAAATGTGGCTCGCCAACGACAAAGTCGCAGCTAATGATGTCTTGACAGGCCGAGGAATTTAAGCTCGAACGATACAATCTTCGTGGAACTCTACGATCGAGCCGATTGTATCAGGTGAGATCTCGTTTTGGTGCCTGACCCCTTTTCATACGATGGGGATTTTTCGTCAACGTCGCGTACAGGTATTAAGTCGGGAAATAACTTTGATGAAGTTAAATCCCTGAGTGTCCGTTGCAAAAGATCACTTTACACTGATTGTTGCTCGAGAGTTAAACTACCTATCAACGTACTTTCGTAGCGCGAATAAAACACTTGTAAGCCGTACAAGTGAGTCTAACCCCTTTTAAGATAGAAACAAAACGTTATGAATCTACTGTAAACTGAATTATTATTACCGAGAACCTGACTCTAACTGCTAGCCAAAACGATGAATTGCAGAGACAAAAGGCAAAGCCAAACAAACGTAAGTTATTTAACGGAAACACGAAATTGATTATTACACTGCAATTCGACAAGAAAGAGTGGCTGTCTGCTGCTTCGCTGCTTGCATATTTATGCAATCCTGACTGCTAAATCCGCGACACCCATTGGCCTAGAGGGCCAAAGTGGGCGTCGCCCTTGGCTGAACAAAACCCTAGCTCTGTCGAGAATGGGAGTTGGTGTGATTGTTAAAAAAAATAGAATTATTATTTTGAGGTGCCTCGGCCAGCTCCGGGTTCGACCTCATTCTCGCCGCCCAGAATCTCTCCATTTTTTACAAAGAGAAAATCTGCAATATGATAGGGAAAATTACCAAATTGTTTCTATAATCTAGCCTACTCCTAGCAAGAGCCCTAAAGTCCCTAATTTGACTTACCAGTGTAGCTGAAAGAGAATTTTTGATTAGTAGATAGCTAAACAAAAATCTGACAAAATAAAACTATGTGTTTTAACGCGCCTAACCAGGGAGTTTACCCGTGTCTCTCCCGGGAGAGAAGTTGCGCTTTACCGCCCCGTCTCACCTTAGTGCAATGGCTTGTCTTATAACGGAAGACTCACCCCAGTGATCCGGTAGGCATCACCTGGCATAGATTCCGGGACCACGCAATCTAATCCAGGCAATACGGAGACGCTGCTTCCACCGGCGGTGGAGGCCAGGCTAGGCTGAAAGAGAAAGTAAGATTAGTGAATATAAAAATATTCAAAAATACGAATTCTTTTGTAGTGGGCTCGCACTGAGTCCCAAAATTCAACACTTTGTTTTTAGTTCTGAAAAGAACTAAAGTGTCCAGCAATCATGCGATCAAACGAATTCTTTTTGGAGGGATGTTTGGTTTTCTTGATATCCCTCCAAGAAACACAAGTTAGCCTAGCAGAAAAATGTTGGCCGAAGATCTTCTCTCTTGAGCCGGCACACCTTCTGGAATCTTCTTTCTTCTTCGAAAACCCAATATTCCAATATTCGGATTTCTAGAATTTTCTCTCTCGAACTTTCGATTTTCACCTTCGTCGAAGGACTTTTCTGGAACACAATTTCGCCAAAATCGTAATATTCTCTTTCGCCAATTATCTTTGATAACTTTCTGGAACTCTCGTACAATAAGATTTCAATACTTTGAAACTCTCAAAAATACTGATTTTTCACAATACTTTTCAATACTTTGCAATATTTCACTCAGCTGAGTATACGTAGCTTTTTCGTTTCTAAAACGTAGTGAGCCGGAACACTGTCGAGACGCGAAAAGCGCTCTATATTTATAGTTGCGGTTCGGAGGGCGTGGCCTGGCTTCAGCCAATCGCGCTCGAGAACGGCGAACAAAACTCGGTCGAGAAATTTTGGTGCTCATTTCTCGACGGAAATTTCTTGGCGATTGCTAGTTTAGATTCTTTCTGAATCTTTTAATTAAAAATTTCAGTCCTATATTGGGTTTTCATGACACTCCCCCCCTTCGAAAGATCGCTGACATCTTTTCTGCTAGTGGAATGCCAAACATTTTTACCGCCGGGGCAACGTGCGCCTCGGGAAGGATTTATTTTCTTTCTCTTTATTTTTTTCAAACCACAAATACAATTTCTTTAATGGGCAATGCCCCTATACCCAACTGGGTGTACAATATTTTGGCCCTAGCCTAACTTGTATAATTCTAGCTTAATTACCTGCGATAGCTAGGATAAGAACTAACTTATATTAAGGAGCTAAGTTTTTACAATATACTTACACTACAATGACATTAACAAACAACACCTTCTGGGCATAGTAATGTCCGGTGTTCCACGGGCCTATCTTAAAGACTAAAGAGGGATATATACAATATTCAGGGTCTACTCGTCCTCTCCTAGGGCTGGAGTCGGACGTGGATCCAAGTGGTCTTGACCACTTCTAGGATCCGGGGCTGGTCGGAGATATTCTGCTCGTAGCCTCCTTTGAGGACCACATAGCAGTTTGGGCCGATTTGCTGTTCGACCTGGAATGGGCCGACCCAGGTCTGGCCAAAGTTTTTACGACGCGGACCAAAATTCCGGCACAAAACCCATTGACCTGGCAGAAATGATACGGGTTGCTCGTCTTCTTGATTTGGGAAAAGTTTACTTCTGTAAGTCGAAGAAGAAGCGGCTGCCTCTGCAACGCGCTCTGCACGGTTTTCATTACGCCTTTTGCTCTTTCTTTGGGAAGGAGTAATCCATTCTCCGGGCTGGGGTATCTCGTAACCTAGCAGCAGCATGCTTAGCGACATTTCTGTTGCAGCGTTATATCAAGTTCTTAAATTGAAGACAATACTAGGAACCTGCTCTTCCCAAAGGGTTTCTTCCTTGTTCAGTAAAGTAGCTCGTAGCATCTTCTTTATCTCCTGTACTCGCCTTTCTATTGGATTCGCCTGTTGGTGATAGATAGGTGACCACTTAATTTCGATATGATAGTGCTCTGTGAATTGTTCAAAGACCCTGCCCTTGAATTGGGCTGCACTGTCCGAAATTATTATCCTTGGGTAACCCCATCTTCCTAAGACATCCTCCTGCAGAAATTTGACGACAGCTTCGGCGTCAGCTTTTTGTACCACCTTGGCTTCAACCCATTTGCTAAAACAATCTGTGGCTAGAAGTATGTACCGGTTCCCGTTCCGGGATGCGGGATACGGACCCATGGCGTCTATTGAGACGATTTCCCATGGCCTCTCCGGACAATTTGGCCGTTGGATCATTTCCTGTTTAGGGGCAGCACGTTTAGTTGTTGCGCAAGTGAGGCACCTTTTAATATAGTCATCGATACGAGATTTGAGGAGAGAAAGTTGAAAGTGCTTGGAGATTTGCCGATATGTCTCTAGGCTTTCAGGATGCCCTATGTCATCATGATACCGTTTCAGCACCTGGTGCAGAAAATTCTTCGGTATCACAACCCGCCGACTTTCAGGATCCTGGCCTGTAAAATAGAGCACGCCATCCTGTATGACGAACTCGTCACGAATTCTTCGTTCATAGGGGTTTGGATTTGGCGAATTCCTTGCTCTAATAATTCTTTCGATAAACCTTTGGAGGCTAGGGCAATCTCTTTGTCTGTCTTTCACTTCCTCGTAAAACGTTCTAATTTGTGTCAGAGTTGGTGGTTCTCCTACAGGGGATTTTCCCTTATTCTCCTTAACTGGAAATATCATCCGCTCTGTTTCGGAGTACAGGTCATGGCCTGTCGGTTCGTCAATTGGGTTTCTACTAAGAAAATCTGGGAGCTGGTTCAACTTCCCTGGGATGTGAATGATTTCAAAATCGTATTCCTGCAGTAACAAGGACCATCGAGTTAACTTTGCTCGTTCGTCCTTCATTTTGCTCAGCCACAGGAGTGCCGAGTTGTCTGTATAGAGTTTGAAATGCTTGTCCTGGAGAAAGTGCCTGTACTTTTTAATACTCCATACTATGGCCAAACATTCAATTTCATTCACGTGATACTTTCTTTCAGTTTTAGATAATTTCGCGCACGCATATGCGATAATGTCTCTATTTCCGTTTGTGTTCTCTTGGAACAGGACTGCCCCCATGCCAATGAGGCTTGCGTCCGTTTGGAGACAATAAGGTCTCTGGGGATCAGGTCTGGAAAGTTCGAATGGTTGACTGACCAGCTCTTTTATTTTATTAAATGCTGCTTCGGCAGCAGGAGTCCATTTAAACCTCTTCTGGGTATCAATAAGATCTGTCAGGGGAGATGCGATTTCCGCAAAATGGGGAATATATTCCCGTAGCCAACTGGCTGTTCCAAGAAACGCTCTCAGCTGTTTCAGGGATTTGGGTGTGGTAAAGTTTACAGTGTTAAGCATATGAGCCTCTTGTGGCCGATTTCCTTTCGCGGAAACAATTCTACCCAAATAATGCAGCTCTCTTGAGCCAAAGTGGCATTTTTGTGGGGAGAGCCATAGTCCGTGTGTCCTGAGGCGTTCTAAAATCCTCCTTAAATGCACGCAATGTTCATCGCGGGAATAAACAATAATGTCATCAAGATATACTTTGCAGAACACGTCTGTATATCCGACTAGAACTGAGGACATAAGTTTCTGAAATACGGCTGGGCCATTCTTTAGGCCAAAGCTCAGAACTTTGAATTGGTACACTTGTCCGTCAGGAGCACCAAATGCTGTGTACTTTTGAGACTGCGGTGTTAAGGGTGCTTGCCAAAACCCGTTTCTTAAGTCTCACGTGGTAAATATTTTTGCTTGCCCCATTTCTCTGTCTCCTGAATAGGAGGTAAATTCGGAGCTTCTGAAACTATCAATTTATTGATCTCCCTGTAGTCTACGCAAAATCTTAGTTTTCCGTCCTTCTTTGGGACGAGTACTACAGGGGAGCAATATGGGGAGTCGCTTGGCACTATCACGCCAGCCTCCGAGAGTTTTCTTATTTCTTCGTGGACAATCTGTTTACGGCTTTCTGACATCTTGTCATACAGAAAACGTCTAAACGGACGTTCCTCTTTGACCTTAATGTCATGTAATACTGCTTTTGTAATCGGCTGTCTGATTGTTTCCTCGAACACATCAGGAAAGTCCGTGATTACTTCCATTATCTTGTCCTTCGTTTCGGGCGAAAATTGCTCTTCGGCGAATTCTGCTAACTGAATTCCGGCAATTGCCCTCTCTGAAACTGGACTCCAAAAGACCGTTTGTCTAGTCTCACTTCCCAAGTAAACACATTTTCGTTTCACATCTAGGATGGCCTCATTATCGTCCAGAAATGGGACTCCTAGAATTATGGATTCATTAAGGTCTGATAGGACTGTAGCAGTTATAAGGAACTCCTGTCCTTCAATGTCCAACGTTATTTCATTCTGTCCTAGACTGTAGGAAGTACTATCTCTACAACCCAATCGGATGGCAGTCGAATTCGGAAGGTTTGACAGATCGCAATCTTCGAATAGACTTGCTCTTATGAAATTTGTGCTTGCTCCTGTGTCTATTAAGGCAGATACCTGTTTGCCGTCGGCGATCATAGGGATCCTAGGAAGCCTTCGGCATTGAATATGTCCGTCTTCTAGGCTTACCAGAGCCTCTAGGGGGGAAAAATTATACAGGGGGGCTTGAACAGACTCGTCTGTTTGAGTTGAAAAATGTACACAAGGAATAGTTTCAGGGATTACGTTTCCCAAAGTTTGTGTGGAAATGTTGGCATGAGTAACGATTTCCACTTTTGGGATGTAAGTGGGGACTCGGCTTATTGGCGAGCGGACGTCACCATCGCCGTAGGTGGTGCGTCTTGCCTGGAGTTTCCCGAGCAATATGCATCCTCTTCCGCAATATAGTTGAGTCTGCTATTTTCAGATCTCTGATTTTGTGTGGTGGGGGATTCCTCTGTCCCATGTTTCCATATGAGCCTCTGCCCCGAGCAGCAGAGAACTGGCCTCTTACGTAGTTACGGGAGTCCTCTCTTTCTTGTCGAGAGTCTCTTGCTTCACCTCTGTTATTATTAGAATTTCTCCATCCATTGGAGTTTGAATTCTGATTACCCCTCCAGTTTCCATTATACTGGTTTTGGGTATTATAGTTTCTAGAGGTACTAACGTTGTTCGAACCCACGTTGGCTTGTCTAGTAGGTTCCTGTATAGCGACTTTACTAGTCGTTTTGAGGCAGCTTGGGGCCGTCAAGCTGGCCTCTATTTGAATACAATGCCTCGTGAAGGCTTCTAGGTTTACGATAGGCTTGTCTCGGAGAAAAGATTGTATTGCGGGGTCAATCAGTTCTGTGATTAAACGTATGGCCTCCAGTTCGGGCAGATTTGGCATCACTCGACGGATTAGGGCCATTTTCTCCCCAATGAAAATATCTGTCTTGCTTTTTGTCTGTTTCTCTCCGTATATCTTAGCAAGGAGTCGTGAATGGAGCTCCTGGCTATCAAACCGGTCAAGGAAACGGTTTACGAAGATTTGCCATGTGGCATTAATGTCATTATATAAATTCATCCACGTTTGGGCCTCCCCTTTAAGCTGACTTCTAGCATGAGCCACCCAATCATCCAGATCTAAGTCCGCTTTCCTGAATTCGGACACCAATTTGTTCAGGAAATATCTAGGATTTTCAGAATCCTTTCCACTAAAAGTGGGTAATTTGTTTCTATCGAGAGCTTTCGGCTTCGAATGGCCTGTTAGTTCTTCATGAACTTGCACCAGCTGCGCCATGTCACTTTGTGGCGTAGCAGGGGCAACGGTATTTATGGTTTCCGGATTTAACGTGGAATTTCCAACCGGAATATCCTCTGGAGCAAAAGAAACCCTCCTTACACTCTGCAAATATGAAGCTTCCGCCCGCTCACCATCGAGGGTACGTGTCGAAGCTATGGAGCGAGTATGCCAGTCGCTATCGTTCATGATTGAAGAAATTCGAGGATCGAACGTTTCGACTTGAACACGTTCCTCCTCAGACGTTTGTGCATGGCGTTCCCTATCAAAGAATTGAGTTCGTTCACTGATCTCAGTGAAATAATCGCCATTTCGTAGTCCAGAATTTTCTGGGAATTCGAAACTTCGAAAATCATCATTTCCGACGTTTCGGACGTTTTGTACATCATCATTTTGGCGATTAAAGGCCCCACGTTGGGCGCCATGTCGAGAATGGCAGTTGGTGTGATTTTTAAAAAAAATAGAATTATTATTTTGAGGTGCCTCGGCCAGCTCCGGGTTCGACCTCATTCTCGCCGCCCAGAATCTCTTCATTTTTTACAAAGAGAAAATCTGCAATATGATAGAGAAAATTACCAAATTGTTTCTATAATCTAGCCTACTCCTAGCAAGAGCCCTAAAGTCCCTAATTTGACTTACCAGTGTAGCTGAAAGAGAATTTTTGATTAGTAGATAGCTAAACAAAAATCTGACAAAATAAAACTATGTGTTTTAACGTGCCTAACCAGGGAGTTTACCCGTGTCTCTCCCGGGAGAGAAGTTGCGCTTTACCGCCCCGTCTCACCTTAGTGCAATGGCTTGTCTTATAACGGAAGACTCACCCCAGTGATCCGGTAGGCATCACCTGGCATAGATTCCGGGACCACGCAATCTAATCCAGGCAATACGGAGCCGCTGCTTCCACCGGCGGTGGAGGCCAGGCTAGGCTGAAAGAGAAAGTAAGATTAGTAAATATAAAAATATTCAAAAATACGAATTCTTTTGTAGTGGGCTCGCACTGAGTCCCAAAATTCAACACTTTGTTTTTAGTTCTGAAAAGAACTAAAGTGTCCAGCAATCATGCGATCAAACGAATTCTTTTTGGAGGGATGTTTGGTTTTCTTGATATCCCTCCAAGAAGCACAAGTTAGCCTAGCAAAAAAATGTTGGCCGAAGATCTTCTCTCTTGAGCCTGCACACCTTCTGGAATCTTCTTTCTTCTTTGAAAACCCAATATTCCAATATTCGGACTTCTAGAATTTTCTCTCTCGAACTTTCGATTTTCACCTTCGTCGAAGGACTTTTCTGGAACACAATTTCGCCAAAATCGTAATATTCTCTTTCGCCAATTATCTTTGATAACTTTCTGGAACTCTCGTACAATAAGATTTCAATACTTTGAAACTCTCAAAATACTGATTTTTCACAATACTTTTCAATACTTTGCAATATTTCACTCAGCTGAGTATACGTAGCTTTTTCGTTTCTTAAACGTAGTGAGCCGGAACACTGTGTCGAGACGCGAAAAGCGCTCTATATTTATAGTCGCGGTTTGGAGGGCGTGGCCTGGCTTCAGCCAATCGCGCTCGAGAACGGCGAACAAAACTCGGTCGAGAAATTTTGGTGCTCATTTCTCGACGGAAATTTCTTGGCGATTGCTAGTTTAGATTCTTTCTGAATCTTTTCATTAAAAATTTCAGTCCTATATTGGGTTTTCATGACAGCTCGCGAAAACGCGCGGGATTTGGGCAAATGACCGTTAAAGTCGCGTTATCTGCGTTTTCTAGGGAGTATTTGACAAATGTCACTAAATACTCACTAGATCTAGGGAGATATGGAAAGTCAGAATTTCGGATATCTCGATTCCTAGGCGGTCCGATATTCGGAGAGCCCCGAGAAAAACCATAAACCAACGTGATTCTTGAACGCCGAAGAAATACACGTATTCCTTCGCCGAGGAATCTATACCCGTTTTCCTATTTGGCCTACCTGATGAGAAATCGAATTGAAATAAAATAATTTGTGAAAACAAATGGAGCCACGGAAACTTTCTACCCAACAAGAGACTAGCGTGTCTAAACCTTGCTCTAAGTGTTCTGTATACCGGGTGCTCGACTGTTTGGGGCCACAAATTAATAAAATTTAATACTATTCAGGAATTTCCGGTAAATCGGTAAAACTACGTACAGTGGAGTTTCACTGGGTGGAGATTGGGACTTTACATCATACAGGGTGAGTCTAGACTAGGGACCTGAATATAATGCAAAAATCTAATATTATTCGACTGGCTTCTAGGTGAAAATTGAGAGTTATCAAGTATAAAATGGCTCACTAGAGGTGACCATACACAAAAAAAAATCATCGTAGGAGCGCGGCGAGCCTGCCCTGCGATAAGTCTGTCTCGTACCACGGTGTGGGTGGACGGCTTTAGCAAAGTTTCGGATTTCTCCGAAACCCTCTTCAGCCACCCACCGCTCTGCTCCAAGTGACCTGAAGGGCAAGGACGTCGTCATCCAGGGATTTCGGGTGGCAACTTCCGTGTCCCAGCCAACACCAGATTCAAGATCTGCCTTTCAAGCTCTTACTGCTTGTTCAGGCTGTGCATAGGAATTCCCTTGGGAGGTACGCTGAACCCGCCCCTGGAGAGATATGGGAATGCGAGCATTCCCAACTCCCTCCGAGAGCCTTCCACCACCCCCTAGTTCTTCCACTAGTGCCTCAGCATCACCCGGTTCCCTTAGAGTATGCACATCTATAGCTTCTGGCCTCCGCTGTGGTGCGTGGGGCACACCCGATGACCCCGGAGCGCTTCGGCGCATTCCGAGGGGGCGTACCTCACGAGCTTCGCCAGCACGGACTCCTTCGTAGCCCTCCGACCTACAAACAGAAACATTTCTTGCTAGTCTAAATTGCACTAAACGGGCTTCGAAAGGTGGAGTAGTGACAACTCCCGCGGAATCGATTACTAACCCTACCTGAGCCGACGGGGAAGGCTGCCTCCCTCCGTCTAAGCTCGACTCTAAAGTACCTTGGTCCAGCACACTTCTCGGATACAGGGTAGTTGACATCGTCAACTCACGGTATTCCCCGGTAGTACGTACCTGGGGGACGTCTCCATCGAGGCGTCGCGACGCTTCGGGGAATAGACGCCTGGCGTCTAAGTCACCCGACGGCGGAGGTGTCCGAGAAAGCCCAGCGCCGGCGAACACGGCTTGGGTATTCTCCTCCGCGAGCATATGAGATCTCAATCTCATATTCGTCATTGCTCTAAAGGACAACAATTACGGCTGTAATGTATTGTCGGGCTACTTGCGTGTGCAAGTGTGTGGCAAAGGAGAAGTGTACTAAAATCGACCTCGCGTCGACCCAACTCAAGTGTGACGATGAGAAGGGTCACCCTATAGCTATCTAACCTAACACCTAACAAGACCTCGCCGGGAAATGGACGAGGGAGGAAGGATTCACGGTTTAGAAAAACTATCTAAATAAAATTTCCTAACTTCAAAAATTGTGTGAAGCACCAAAAAGGAAAATTAAACTTGAAAAATTTTACTTCAAAAATTTACAACTGGATGTGACAAAAACCAAGACAGAGATTTTGGGTATAAGGATCACGGAGCCTAACCAGACTGTCTCAGGTGGAAAAGCCGAGAACAACCGCAGGAAATAGGTATGGGGAGGACGCGAAACCCCTAGGTACCACAGAAAATGTGGCTCGCCAACGACAAAGTTGCAGCTAATGATGTCTTGACAGGCCGAGGAATTTAAGCTCGAACGATACAATCTTCGTGGAACTTTACGATCGAGCCGATTGTATCAGGTGCGATCTCGTTTTGGTGCCCGACCCCTTTTCATACGATGGGGATTTTTCGTCAACGTCGCGTACAGGTATTAAGTCGAGAAATATCTTTGATGAAGTTAAATCCCTAAGTGTCCGTTGCAAAAGATCACTTTACACTGATTATTGCTCGAGAGTTAAACTACCTATCAACGTACTTTCGTAGCGCGAATAAAACACCTGTAAACCGTACAAGTGAGTCTAACCCCTTTTGAGATAGAAACAAAACGTTATGAATCTACTGTGAACTGAATTATTATTACCGAGAACCTGACTCTAACTGCTAGCCAAAACGATGAATTGCAGAGACAAAAGGCAAAGCCAAACAAACGTAAGTTATTTAACGGAAACACGAAATTGATTATTACACTGCAATTCGACAAGAAAGAGTGGCTGTCTGCTGCTTCGCTGCTTGCATATTTATGCAATCCTGACTGCTAAATCCGCGACACCCATTGGCCTAGAGGGCCAAAGTGGGCGTCGCCCTTGGCTGAACAAAACCCTAGCTCGCGAAAACACGCGGGATTTGGGCAAATGACCGTTAAAGTCCCGTTACCTGCGTTTTCTAGGGAGTATTTGACAAAAGTCACTAAATACTCCCTAGATCTAGGGAGATATTGAAAGTCATAATTTCAGATATGTCGATTCCTAGGGCGGTCCGATATTCGGAGAGCCCCGAGAAAAACCATAAACCAACGTGATTCTTGAAAGCCGAAGAAATACACGTATTCCTTCGCCGAGGAATCTATACCCGTTTTCCGATTTGGCCAACCTGATGAGAAATCGAATTGAAATAAAATAATTTGTGAAAACAAATGGAGCCACGGAATCTTTCCACCCAACAAGAGACTAGCGTGTCGAAACCTTGCTCTAAGTGTTCTGTATACCGGGTGCTCGACTGTTTGGGGCCACAAATTAATAAAATTGAAAACTAGTCAGGAATTTCCGGTAAATCGGTAAAACTACGTACAGTGGAGTTCCACTGGGTGGAGATTGGGACTTTACATCATACAGGGTGAGACTAGACAAGTGACCTGAATATAATGCAAAAATCTAATATTATTCGACTGGCTTCTAGGTGAAAATTGAGAGTAATTAAGTGTAAAAATGGCTCAATAAAGGTGACGATACACAAAAAAATCATCGTAGGAGCGCGGCGAGCTTGCCCTGCGACACCCCCCTACTAAAGAGTTTAACTTGGTCGAAGTTATTTCCAAACGAAACAACCGACAAAAGCTAAATTTACGTTAACTCCCTAATAGTCACCTTCCGCACTCTGATGAACCAAGGCTGGAACCACCAAAGTTACTGGAGCGTCATCCTCCATGTCGGAATCATTCTCAGTACAGCCTTTACTAACTCTAGGAGCTTCGCTGTAGCTCTGGGCTGGTACGGGATCTTCGTCAGACCCGGTCACCAAAACATACTGACGGGCGGAGTCTGTCGGTGGCCGCTGGATCGGAGCTCTGTCGGAGTCCAGCGCCACAGCTCGGCATCTCCTTCGCCGTCCTGTACTCTTACTAGGAATCTCAGTCCTTACTGAGCCTTCCTGTCTCACATTCTCTCCCGGGTCGACCATCAATGATAATGGAGACCCCCCTACTGGAAGTGCTAACTCTCGGATAGCAGCTTCCACTTCCGAATCTGAATCGTACTCTGGACCTTGGTCTGGAATGACCGCTTGACGGTTAAGAGCGTCTACTTCAGTAGTAGCACGCCCCCCTACTGATGAGTTTGCGACGGGGAGTTCAGAATCTCTGATCTCTAAAAGGCCAGAGTTCACCACCGGCAACGGACTCCTACGGGATACTCCTCTCTTCTCCGCGCAGTCTGAGTCGCGTTTCCGACCTTGTGGATTCCTCCTCAACCTTTTCACTGTCCGCCGGACCGCTTTGTCCTTTGGATCGAAACTGACCGTTACTTCCCGTGGGTTCGTTGAGTTGGGTGCGTCAGCTCGTACCCGGATTAACGAAGGTGGCTTCGGACCGCCCCCAGTCGTCGGCCTAGGTGTGACTTCCCCTGTCACTTCTTGGTCAGCGTCGTTGGACTCTGGCTGATCCGGACCTGGGCCACCATCGTCGTGGTGGACGCCAGCCGGAAAAGTCCTGCTTACCCAAGAACGGATATCGTCTACGTGCACCAGCCTCTCGGTGCCGTTCCTATCTACGAGGTAACTGTCTCGCCCCATCACCCTCGTGATCGGATGCGGTCCTGACAGTGTACCTCCGAAATTTCCTTTGACGAAATTCCTAACTAAAACGCGGTCGCCGACCCCGTAGGTCCGTGGCGACGGTAGATCTTAATGAGGGAATAAATTCCTCTGATAAACTGCCTGACGTCTGGCTGCTTTTGCGAGACGTTCTTGCCGATCTTCGGGGCTATTATGTACCGGATCTCGGTACATAGGTAGCCTCCAATCTCCTGGACGACCAGGTGTATATCCTAACAATAACTCCGCTGGAGTCTCCCCTGTTGCTCTATTCTTACGGTTCCGTAAGCAATAGAGACTTGCCGCCAGACCTTCTTCCCAAAACCTTTCCGAAGTGGTTTCCAGCATCCTTGCTCTTAGGCACTTCTTCAGTTCCTGGACCCTTCGCTCGACAGGGTTCGCCTGTTGATGAAAAACAGGTGAAAATTTGACCTCGATGTTCTTCGCATCGTAGTATTTTAGCAGATGATTGCTCTGAAACTGCGGGCCGTTGTCAGAAATGACGACTTCTGGACAACCCCAACGAGATAAAATTTCTTCGTCTAGAAAACGAGAAATTACATCCGACGTGCATGTCTTAGTGGCCTTGGCTTCAACCCACTTTGAAAACATATCGAAGGCAATTACCACGAACCTGTTTCCCCTCCTTGAGGCTGCATAGGGCCCCAGGACGTCAACAGCCAGCATCTGCCACGGTCGCTTCGGCACACTAGGCCGTTGCGGTGCCGCTTCCTGATGCCGTACGGCTTTAACGCACTGGCAGACTAGGCAACCTCTCACGTAGGCCCGGACGTAGTCCTCCATGGTCGGCCACCAATAGTGCTGTTTCAAGGCATGTAAGGTTTCCTCTTGACCAGGATGACCAGCGGTCGGGTGTTCATGGTAATAAGCCGACACGTCCTCACGGAGCGCCTCGGGCACATACAATAGCCGTTTACCAGCAGAAGAAACATATACAACTCCTTGGACATCTGAAAACTTGTTGATAAAACGAAGATCGTCCCTGGACATAGGACCCAACTCCTGTATCGTTCTGATACGCGCCCTCAAACCTTGCGTCTCCCTATCTATGGCCTGCCGCCGCATGACCACTTCAGCCGGCGTCTCTACGACGCTCACCACAACTTGGTGTTCAGACAGTTGCACCTTCATAGGTGGCAACCCCATACGCTCTACATCAGCATCCAAGTCTTCACTGTGAGACCCCGAGGGATTACGGGACAAGAAATCAGCTAGCTGATTGTCTCGACCTGCGACGTGCTCCACAGTGAAGGAATACTCCTGTAGAAGTAAGGCCCAACGAGTTAACTTCGCTTTTGCGTCCTTGAACTTGGATAACCAAGTCAACGCTTTGCTGTCCGTGCGAAGAGTGAATGGACGGTCTTCGAGATAATGACGGTATCGCTTGATACCCCAAACAATGGCTAAACATTCAGTCTCGTTCACATGATAGTTTAGTTCCGCGCCCTTGAGCTTGGCACTAGCATGTGAAACGATCCTTCTGTCGCCGTGACAATCAACTTGATAAAGGACTGCAGCGATGCCTACCCCAGATGCATCGGTCTGCAGGAAAAACGGGAGAGTCATGTCCGGCCTGGCCAAGACCATAGGACGGCTCACGACTTCCTTGATCCTCTCAAACGCCTCCAATGCTTGAGAGTTCCACTTAAGGTCTCGACCTTTCTTCGATTTGAGCATGTCACTTATCGGAGCCTCCAACTCCGCTAAGTTCGGGATGAACTCCCGTAGCCAACCAACGGTGCCCAAGAATCCTCGGACCTGAGAGACATTCTTAGGTAGCGGGAATTGTTGAACCGCTAACACATGACCTGGCATTGTTTCGTTTGACGTTTCCGTCACCACATGCCCCAAGTACTCCAGCCTACGCTGAGCGAAGTTGCACTTCTTTAAACTGCACAACAGGCCATGTGCTCTGAACCTCTCCAGCACAAGGCGGAGATGGTAGAGGTTCTCCTTTTCATCTTCGCTGTAAACGATTATGTCGTCTAGATATACTTTGACGAATTTATCGACATAACCAACCAACACTTCCGTCATAAGAATTTGGAAACTTCCAGGTGCATTCGTTAGACCAAACGGCATTGAGTTAAACTCATAACAAGCTCCATCAGGCGTAGCAAAAGCTGTATACTTTTTACTAGCCTCATCCATGGGTATCTGCCAAAATCCAGACTTCAGATCCAAAGAAGTGAACACTTTCGCTGTTCCGAGCTCTTTGATAGTCTCGTGAATACCTGGCAATACCGACGACTCGGGTATTGTCAGACTATTCAACTTCCTGTAGTCGACACAAAACCGAGCCGTACCGTCCTTCTTCGTGACGATAACGACCGGACTAATAAAGGCAGAATGGGACCTACTTATTACACCTGCAGCGAGCATTTTATCCACCTCCTCTTGGATAAGAGCCCTCTTCTGATCGGAAACTTTGTACGGACGGAGCTTGAAGGGTAGCTCCTCCTTCAATCGGATTTTGTGGCAAGCAGCCCTCGTCACTGGTTGCCTTGGAGATTCGTAAAAGACGTCTCCAAACTCTCGGATAAGACCCCGAAATTCCTTTCTCGAGAACGCCGGTAGCTGTACGTCCGCTACCTGTGGTTCAGGGAACTTTTCTGGTGGAAGATAGACCTCCTCCGCCCAGAAAATAGTTTGCCTAGGCCCCTTTCCAACGTACATGGTGCGCCGTGCAAAGTCGACCATAGCCTCGTTTGATGCCAGCCAGGGACACCCGAGCAGAAGATCCTCGACAAGATCATCCACCACTTGCACGACAACTTCGTGAACAACACCATCTATTAACAGTTCGACTATTGTCTCCCCTAGACTGGTGATGCCACGACCGGCGCATGCAAGCTGCAACGGTGTCACTTGCTTCCTATCCACCCTCCAGGTGACAGGCAACAAACTACGTTTTAGGAGATTCAGCGAACTTCCGCTGTCCACCAAAACCCTAACTCGACGACCCATCAATTCAGCCTCGATTCGCGGCAACTGATGCAATCGTCCCTCAACATTGTTGTTCGCTAAGCTAGTATCACAGCGACGATATAGACACAATGGATCCAGCAGATCCACCTCCGACTTCTTCCTAAGCGGGTCGGTCTCAATGAAACTCAAAAGTTCCGACTTGCGATTGACATCAAGTACTGCAGCACCAACTGCAGCCAACGATGGGACTTGGCGATTGTATTCCTCAGGAACCTCGCCTCCGCCCCGACTAAGACGTGTAACTCTCTCAGATGACATGCCTAACACGCCTCTGGTATCTACCAACGGGGAATGGCGATTCGCACCTGCGATCCCATCTGCTCTGCCCCTCGATACCGTCCTTGAGACTTGGCATGCATCGACCTCGAAACCTGCGTCCTGTGTGGGAGTGAGTGACAGACCACCACCCTCGGTGTCTTCACTACCCCGAAGTGGAACCGAAAAGAGTACGTCACTCTCGACGACTTTCTCGTTCCGAAACCTTGATTCGCAATCTTCCCTTGGATATACCTTTTCATCTCGACATGTGCCTATACCGGACCTGTGCCCAGTTTGCAGTGCCCTAGCACTCTCTTTGACAACAGGCCCCTCCTGGTATTTCTGTATACCGATCACTAACCCCGAAACCTTGTGTTGTGGCGGATGGAACGACCCACCAACAACGACCTGGGGTACCTCGATGATCTCACAACTCGATGAACCTGAAGATGATTCATAACCCCTTCCATTCGTTCCAAAACTAGAACTTGACATGTTTGAAATGACTTTCAACCCTCTACGTTTAACGTCTGCCGACGAGTGAACTTTTTTCCGCCTACCACCAGTGGCGCGATCCACACGCTCATCTACCACACTGAAACAAACGGATTCACAATCTGACCGGTCTGCCCAATGTAGTTTGCCTGATGACGGTGGCGTTTCGGCTGAAACGACTCCAGCTTCAACATCCTGGAACTCCTTCTCCTCCTCCTTGTTGGGAATACATGCCGCATAATTTCTATGACAGTCCAACACTGTCACAGAACACAAAACGGTCTTGAAGGAGTACCTACTCCGATGGAGCCCCCTGATGGCTCCTGTTGGAGTTTTTTGAAACTTCTTTGCAAACTGCAATTTTGTCTGCGTCCTTAAGTGACGTCTTGGCCTGATCTAACGGTTTTGTTCCCGCACTCTGACGTTTGGGACCGTTCTTACTATCATTTTGCTGAGGGCAATCTTTGTTCCAGTGAGCTCCCCCGCAAGTGAAACATCCGCTCGAAGGAACGTTGTTTCCTCCAGAACGCCTTGATTGATCATAATTCTGGAATTTAGTGCCATTGTTATTAAAGTTACTGGACCTAACATGGTTCGAACCCCTGTTGTCCTGTAGCTGTCCCAGAGGACGTTTAAGTGGCACATCGTCGGCCTGATGAGGACGGTTGGTGTTCGAGACAAGTTTCGGCCCTGACTGTACACTTTGGCTGGTGCTACGAAGTAGCGTCTCGACAGCAACAGCTTTTTGTGTCAGCTCTTCAATAGTTGCAAATCTATGCAATTGCAAATGGACTTTGATATCCGGTCTGATACGGTTCAATATTAATCGCACAACCCTTCCTTCGTCCATCTCTGGGTAGAGCCTCTGTGAAAGACTCCACTTGTTCAGGATGAAGGAAGTCATTGACTCTCCCTTCGGCTGGTCAGTGCCAAAGATCTCCGCTTCTAAGCTCGAGACCAACAGATCGTTATCGAACCGTTCCTGGAGCCGGTTTGTGAAAAACTGCCAGTTTAGGCGTGAGTTTCGATATGGAGCATACCACTGCTGGGCTGCTCCCTTGAGCCACTGAGCTGCAACGCTCACCCAGACGGTTGGATCAAAGCCCCCTAGATAATCCTCAGAGGATTGGATAAATTGGATTGAATCTTCGTGAGGAAGCCCACTGAAACTGGGATGTGGTTTGTTGTTGATTAAACCCCCATCAACACCGTTTAGGGTTCCCCGACGTCTATCTTCCAGCAAGTCTGCGAGTCGCACGAGCACGTCGTCGACCCCCGTCACTGGTCTTCTAGGATTCTCCTGAATCCGGACTGTGGGCACTGGCCTCCTCGATGGGTAATATCCACTCCTGTGGACATCACCGGGGTTGGAAGCGACGTTTCGAGCAACTCGAGGGACATCCTCAGATTCCCTATAATGACGATTCCCGGTTGGCAACCGGGTAAACGTGCCATATGGGCGCCAAAGGGTTTCCGGTTCACCCATAACCATATCATCTAATGGGAGTCTCTCAGGAGAGAGATCCCGAACTCTAAGTCTGTTTGCAGGAGGAAGGCTACACTCGCAGATCCCTGAAGATGGTCTATCTTCAGCCGCCCCACGTTGGGCGCCATGTCTCGTACGACGGTGTGGGTGGACGGCTTTAGCAAAGTTTCGGATTTCTCCGAAACCCTCTTCAGCCACCCACCGCTCTGCTCCAAGTGACCTGGAGGGCAAGGACGTCGTCACCCAGGGATTTCGGGTGGCAACTTCCGTTTCCCAGCCGACACCTGATTCAAGATCTGCCTTTCTAGCTCCTACTGCTTGTTCAGGCTGTGCATAGCAATTCCCTTGGGAGGTACGCTGAACCCGCCCCTGGAGAGATATGGGAATGCGAGCATTCCCAACTCCCTCCGAGAGCCTTCCACCACCCCCTAGTTCTTCCACTAGGGCCTCAGCATCACCCGGTTCCCTTAGGGTATGCACATCTATAGCTTCTGGCCTCCGCTATGGTGCGTGGGGCACACCCGATGACCCCGGAGCGCTTCGGCGCATTCCGAGGGGGCGTACCTCACGTGCTTCGCCAGCACGGACTCCTTCGTAGCCCTCCGACCTACAAACAGAAACATTTCTTGTTAGTCTAAATTGCTCTAAACGGGCTTCCAAAGGTGGAGTTGTGACAACTCCCGCGGAATCGATTACTAACCCTACCTGAGCCGACGGGGAAGGCTGCCTCCCTCCGTCTAAGCTCGACTCTAAAGTACCTTGGTCCAGCACACTTCTCGGGGGCAGGGTGGTTGACATCGTCAACTCACGGTATTCCCGGTAGTACGTACCTGGGGGACGTCTCCATCGAGGCGTCGCGACGCTTCGGGGAATAGACGCCTGGCGTCTAAGTCACCCGACGGCGGAGGTGTCCGAGAAAGCCCAGCGCCGGCGAACACGGCATGGGTATTCTCCTCCGCGAGCATATAAGAACTCAATCTCATATTCGTCATTGCTCTAAAGGACAACAATTACGGCTGTAATGTATTGTCGGGCTACTTGCGTGTGCAAGTGTGTGGCAAAGGAGAAGTGCACTAAAATCGACCTCGCGTCGACCCAACTCAAGTGTGACGATGAGAAGGGTCACCCTATAGCTATCTAACCTAACACCTAACAAGACCTCGCCGGGAAATGGACGAGGGAGGAAGGATTCACGGTTTAGAAAAACTATCTAAATAAAATTTCCTAACTTCAAAAATTGTGTGAAGCACCAAAAAGGAAAATTAAACTTGAAAAATTTTACTTCAAAAATTTACAACTGGATGTGACAAAAACCAAGACAGAGATTTTGGGTATAAGGATCACGGAGCCTAACCCCTAGGTACCACAGGAAATGTGGCTCGCCAACGACAAAGTCGCAGCTAATGATGTCTTGACAGGCCGAGGAATTTAAGCTCGAACGATACAATCTTCGTGGAACCGATTGTATCAGGTGAGATCTCGTTTTGGTGCCCGACCCCTTTTCATACGATGGGGATTTTTCGTCAACATCGCGTACAGGTATTAAGTCGGGAAATAACTTTGATGAAGTTAAATCCCTAAGTGTCCGTTGCAAAAGATCACTTTACACTGATTATTGCTCGAGAGTTAAACTACCTATCAACGTACTTTCGTAGCGCGAATAAAACACCTGTAAACCGTACAAGTGAGTCTAACCCCTTTTAAGATAGAAACAAAACGTTATGAATCTACTGTGAACTGAATTATTATTACCGAGAACCTGACTCTAACTGCTAGCCAAAACGATGAATTGCAGAGACAAAAGGCAAAGCCAAACAAACGTAAGTTATTTAACGGAAACACGAAATTGATTATTACACTGCAATTCGACAAGAAAGAGTGGCTGTCTGCTGCTTCGCTGCTTGCATATTTATGCAATCCTGACTGCTAAATCCGCGACACCCTTTGGCCTAGAGGGCCAAAGTGGGCGTCGCCCTTGGCTGAACAAAACCCTAGCTCGCGAAAACGCGCGGGATTTGGGCAAATGACCGTTAAAGTCTCGTTACCTGCGTTTTCTAGGGAGTATTTGACAAAAGTCACTAAATACTCCCTAGATCTAGGGAGATATTGAAAGTCAGAATTTCAGATATCTCGATTCCTAGGGCGGTCCGATATTCGGAGAGCCCCGAGAAAATCCATAAACCAACGTGATTCTTGAACGCCGAAGAAATACACGTATTCCTTCGCCGAGGAATCTATACCCGTTTTCCGATTTGGCCAACCTGATGAGAAATCGAATTGAAATAAAATAATTTGTGAAAACAAATGGAGCCACGGAATCTTTCCACCCAACAAGAGACTAGCGTGTCGAAACCTTGCTCTAAGTGTTCTGTATACCGGGTGCTCGACTGTTTGGGGCCACAAATTAATAAAATTGAAAACTAGTCAGGAATTTCCGGTAAATCGGTAAAACTACGTACAGTGGAGTTCCACTGGGTGGAAATTGGGACTTTACATCATACAGGGTGAGACTAGACTAGTGACCTGAATATAATGCAAAAATCTAATATTATTTGACTGGCTTCTAGGTGAAAATTGAGAGTTATTAAGTGTAAAAATGGCTCACTAAAGGTGACCATACACAAAAAAATCATCGTAGGAGCGCGGCGAGCTTACCCTGCGACAAGTCTGTCGCAGGGCAGGCTCGCCGCGCTCCTACGATGATTTTTTTTGTGTATGGTCACCTTTAGTGAGCCATTTTTACACTTAATAACTCTCAATTTTCACCTAGAAGCCAGTCGAATAATATTAGATTTTTTGCATTATATTCAGGTCACTAGTCTAGTCTCACCCTGTATGATGTAAAGTCCCAATCTCCACCCAGTGGAACTCCACTGTACGTAGTTTTACCGATTTACCGGAAATTCCTGACTAGTTTTCAATTTTATTAATTTGTGGCCCCAAACAGTCGAGCACCCGGTATACAGAACACTTAGAGCAAGGTTTCGACACGCTAGTCTCTTGTTGGGTGGAAAGATTCCGTGGCTCCATTTGTTTTCACAAATTATTTTATTTCAATTCGATTTCTCATCAGGTTGGCCAAATCGGAAAACGGGTATAGATTCCTCGGCGGAGGAATACGTGTATTTCTTCGGCGTTCAAGAATCACGTTGGGTTATGGTTTTTCTCGGGGCTCTCCGAATATCGAACCGCCCTAGGAATCGAGATATCTGAAATTCTGACTTTCAATATCTCCCTAGATCTGGGGAGTATTTAGTGACTTTTGTCAAATACTCCCTAGAAAACGCAGGTAACGGGACTTTAACGGTCATTTGCCCAAATCCCGCGCGTTTTCGCGAGCTAGGGTTTTGTTCAGCCAAGGGCGACGCCCACTTTGGCCCTCTAGGCCAATGGGTGTCGCGGATTCAGCAGTCAGGATTGCATAAATATGCAAGCAGCGAAGCAGCAGATAGCCACTCTTTCTTGTCGAATTGCAGTGTAATAATCAATTTTGTGTTTCCGTTAAATAACTTACGTTTGTTTGGCTTTGCCTTTTGTCTCTGCAATTCATCGTTTTGGCTAGCAGTTAGAGTCAGGTTCTCGGTAATAATAATTCAGTTCACAGTAGATTCATAACGTTTTGTTTCTATCTTAAAGGGGGTTAGACTCACTTGTACGGTTTACAGGTGTTTTATTCGCGCTACGAAAGTACGTTGATAGGCAGTTTAACTCTCGAGCAATAATCAGTGTAAAGTGATCTTTTGCAACGGACACTTAGGGATTTAACTTCATCAAAGTTATTTCCCGACTTAATACCTGTACGCGACGTTGACGAAAAATCCCCATCGTATGAAAAGGGGTCAGGCACCAAAACGAGATCTCACCTGATACAATCGGCTCGATCGTAGAGTTCCACGAAGATTGTATCGTTCGAGCTTAAATTCCTCGGCCTGTCAAGACATCATTAGCTGCGACTTTGTCGTTGGCGAGCCACATTTCCTGTGGTACCTAGGGGTTTCGCGTCCTTCCCATACCTATTTCCTGCGGCTGTTCTCGGCTTTTCCACCTGAGACAGTCTGGTTAGGCTCCGTGATCCTTTACCCAAATCTCTGTCTTGGTTTTTGTCACATCCAGTTGTAATTTTTAAAGTAAAATTTTTCAAGTTTAATTTTCCTTTTTGGTGCTTCACACAATTTTTGAAGTTAGGAAATTTTATTTAGATAGTTTTTCTAAACCGTGAATCCTTCCTCCCTCGTCCATTTCCCGGCGAGGTCTTGTTAGGTGTTAGGTTAGTTAGCTATAGGGTGACCCTTCTCATCGTCACACTTGAGTTGGGTCGACGCGAGGTCGATTTTAGTGCACTTCTCCTTTGCCACACACTTGCACACGCAAGTAGCCCGACAATACATTACAGCCGTAATTGTTTGTCCTTTAGAGCAATGACGAATATGAGATTGAGATCTCATATGCTCGCGGAGGAGAATACCCAAGCCGTGTTCGCCGGCGCTGGGCTTTCTCGGACACCTCCGCCGTCGGGTGACTTAGACGCCAGGCGTCTATTCCCCGAAGCGTCGCGACGCCTCGACGGAGACGTCCCCCAGGTACGTACTACCGGGGAAAATCGTGAGTTGACGATGTCAACTACCTTGTCCCCGAGAAGTGTGCTGGACCAAGGTACTTTAGAGTCGAGCTTAGACGGAGGGAGGCAGCCTTCCCCGTCGGCTCAGGTAGGGTTAGTAATCGATTCCGCGGGAGTTGTCACAACTCCACCTTTGGAAGCCCGTTTCGAGCAATTCCGTTTAACGAGAAATGTTTCTGTTTGTAGGTCGGAGGGCTACTCAGGAGTCCATGCTGGCGAAGCTCGTGAGGTACGCCCCCTCGGAATGCGCCGAAGCGCTCCGAGGTCATTGGGTGTGCCTCACGCACAACAGCCAAGGCCAGAAGTAGATGTGCATACCCTAAGGGAACCGGGTGATGCTGAGGCCCTATTGGAAGAACTAGGGGGTGGTGGAAGGCTCTCGGAGGGAGTTGGGAATGCTCGCATTCCCATATCTCTCCAGGGGCGGGTTCAGCGTACCTCCCAAGGGATACCATATGCACGGCCTGAACAAGCAGTAAGAGCTAGAAAGGCAGATCTTGAATCAGGTGTCGGCTGGGACACGGAAGTTGCCACCCGAAATCCCTGGGTGACGACGTCCTTGCCCTCCAGGCAACTAGGAGCAGAGCGGTGGGCGGCTGAAGATGGGTTCGGAGGAATCCGAAACTTTGCGGAAGCCGTCCATCCACACCTTTTTACGAGACAAGTCTTTAAATAATATTATGAGGGTTGGACGGAAGACTGAACGGTAAATCAAAGGAGATGTGTGTTATACTCTGCCTGAAAAAGGGCTGAGTATTTTATTCGAAATAATTCATATGTAGAAAATAAAAATGCCTTCAAGTGTGCGAAATGCGGAGAAACGCCGGAATTTCGCTTCGATGTCGAGAATGTGGGTTGGTAAAATTGTTAGAAACAATAGATTGATTATTTTGAGGTGCCTCGGCCAGCTCCGGGTTCGACCGCATTCTCGCCGCCCAGAGTCTCTCCATTTTACAAAGAGTGATCTGTAATATGATAAAAAAAAAATACCAACAAATAATGTCTATGAACTAGCCTACTCCTAGCAAGAGCCCCAGAGTCCCTAATTGACCTTACCAATTTAGCTGAAAGAGAATTTAGGTTAGTAGATAGCTAACAAAATCTGACAACATAAAACAATATGTTTTACCGCGCCTAACCCGGTAGTTTACCAGTGTCTCTACCGGGAGAGAAGTTGCGCTTTACCGCCCCGTCTCACCTTAGTGCAACGGCTCGTCTTATAACGGAAGACCCACCCCAGTGATCCGGTAGGCATCACCTGGCATGGATTCCGGGACCACGCAATCCAATCCAGGCAATACGGAGCCGCTGCTTCCACCGGCGGTGGAGGCCAGGCTAAGCTGAAAGAGAAAGTGAAATTAGTGAATATAAAAATATTCAAAAATACGAATTCTTTCGTAGTGGGCTCACACTGAGTCCCAAAATTTAACACTTTGTTTCAGTTCTGAAAAGAACTAAAGTGTCCAGCAATCATGCGATCAAACGAATTCTTTTTGGAGGGATGTTTGGTTTTCTTGATATCCCTCCAAGAAACACAAGTTAGCCTAGCAGAAAAGTGTTGGCCGAAGATCTTCTTTCTTGAGCCTGCACACCTTCTGGAATCTTCTTTCTTCTCGAAAACCCAATATTCCAATATTCGGGCTTCACGAACTTTCTCTCTCGAACTTTCGATTTTCACCTTCGTCGAAGGACTTTTCTGGAACACAATTTCGCCAAAATCGTAATATTCTCTTTCGCCAATTATCTTTGATAACTTTCTGGAACTCTGGTACAATAATATTTCAATACTTTGAAACTCTCAAAAATACTGATTTTTCACAATACTTTTCAATACTTTTCAATATTTCACTCAGCTGAGTTTACGTAGCTTTTTCGTTTCTTAAACGTAGTGAGCCGGAACACTGTCTCGAGGTCGTCGTCGTCAGTCGATTGAGTGCAGTCGACATAGACAGACGTGTTGCGAAGGGGCGTGTCCTTTTCTGTTCTTTCGCTGCTATAGTTTCATACGATTATTTAGTTGTTTTGGCCAACGTGGCAATCAATAATTTTAATAAAACGCGTTGATAAAGGGGGCGTGGCCTCAAGCTTTTTGGATTCCCAACTCGGAATTGGGGATCGTTTAGTGCGACGAGAGATCAATGGTGAGTAGGCCTTGTTTGTATTGGTATTTACGTTCGAAAATTGTCATTTACAAGCTGTAAGATGTCTCAGCAAATTGGTGCGATTCTAGAAAGTGCTTCGAAAGCAGATTTACTGCTGATACTGAAACACATTATTGTGAGATTCGGCGTGGGGCCCGAGGACGTGGCGAAGATCGTCAAGGATGACGACGACGTCTCATCGTTCAACCCACCTAGCGAGGACTTCCCAAGTCTTCCGGCCCCCAGGGTCGGAGGTGCCGGGTCTGCCAACAGACCCAAACGCGTCTGCATACGCAGAGGGTCAGGTGCCAGATCGGTCACCTCCGACACTACTGTGAGCAGTGCCGAATCTCGCAGTGATACTGTGGGTAATAGCAACAATGGGGATGTGCAATCGTCAAACGAAGTGTCAACTGATAACAACGAAGTTGAAATGCAACTGAACGGCAGGAAAACCCGACACCTGCCGGAAAAGGCAAAGGCAAGGCCAAAAAGAGGCCCGCTGCCGTAACCAATGAAGATGATGACGTCCGCACAGTCGTCGGCGCCGACGAGGCTGGAGTTGGACCTAGTTCCGAGAGCGTTAGGAGGAGCGCTTCTCCCAAACCTATCACGATCCGAAAGAAGGATTGCTGGGTGGAAATAAACCGAAAATGTCAACAACAAAAAATTTCCTTCACAAAGGCAGTGAACGTGCAGGATGGAATCAGGGTGCAACCAGCCACCCTTAAAGACTATCGCGAGTTATCTCACGTTTTGATAAGTGGCAAGGTACCACACCATACATATTCCTTTGCTGAGGACAAACCCCTTAGGGTTATCCTTAGGGGCGTCCCGGAGTTTGTCTCCAGCAAGGATATCGAAGAGGATCAGTTGGGGAGGGGTTTCAATCCCGAAACCGTTGCGCGACTGTACAACCGCAACAAGAAGCCGATGCCTCTGGTTTTGGTGCTCGTTCCGAAATCGGAACGTGATATCTACCAGATTACGGATATATTATCAGTGAAGATTTCGGCCGAGCCCCAAAAACCACGAGGTGCCGTCGGGCAATGTCACAAGTGTCAACGGTTCGGTCACGCACAGAGGAACTGCATGGCGGTTCCTGTGTGTGTGAAGTGCGCTGGTAAGCATCTGTCCTCAGAATGCCAAAAACCGCGCGCTGAAAAGGCTAAGTGTGCGAACTGTGGAGGCTCCCACACGGCCAGCTACAGGGGATGTCCTAACTTCCCTAGGCCCAGAAGCGGCAACGCCGCCAAGGGAACAGGGAGGGGGGCACCCTCTGCGGCCGGAAAGGCTACCAAGGCTGGCTCTCGCCCAGCAGCGATCGTTGCAGGTTCCGGCACTGTCCGTGCAGGAGTCTCTTATTCAGGCGCCACGAAAACCGGCCCCTCCCAGACAGAAACGAGCGGACCGGACGACTTTTTCGCCGCCCTCGAAAAGATGAAACAACTCTTCACGAAGTTCCCGGTATTGCAACAGATGTTCGTACCAAATCAGGCCGTGCTTTCGAGGACCAATTAATGGCTGTGCACCATATTAGGCCCAGCTACTTGAAGATCGTCTTTTGGAACTGCAATGGTCTCAAAGACAAGAAATGGGATCTTGAAGATTTCATGGTGCGACATAACGTCGACCTCGTGCTCCTCCAAGAGACTCATCTTGACAATGGGGTCATTGCGGTCCCAAACTATCGAGTTTTCCGTGAGGACCGTATTGGGCGACGTGGAGGGGGCGTGGCTGTTCTAGCCAAGCGCTCTCTTCGGGTCGCACAATGCGGCATTGATGGTAACCAAAACCACGGCACGGAAGTGGTCGGTGTTGAGGTTGAAACGAGTAGGGGCACCCTTAGGGTGATCTCTACTTATAACCCGCCGAACAATCCAATACAGGATGATACGCTGGATTCTCTGCTGATGGAATCCAACACTCCGACGATCGTCGCAAGCGATTTCAACGCGAAACACACGTCATGGAGCCGGGTGTCTGGGCACACATGGACAGGCATGACTATCATGTGGTTAGTCCTGGTGAGCCCACACACTACGGTCGCTTCAGACCGGACGTACTTGACATCGCGTTGGTCAGGAATGTCCCCTGGACTTGGGAGGTCTACCCCCTTTCTGAGTTAAGTTCGGATCATAATACAGTCGTACTATGGCTGGGCGATGATCCTATTCCCCAGGGAAGTTGGCTGCGGAAGTCGACGAACTGGGAAACGTTCACGGCGAATCTCGCGGAGGCACACGTCGTGCCTGAGGTACTCCGAACTTCTGCCGAGTTGGACGTTGCAGCAATACACTTCGAGCACGTTATGAATGACGCTTTTGAGGCCGCGATCGTACATTTCAAGTGACAATTACCTCATATATTGCCATATATCCGTGCATAGCTATACTGCTAGCTGTATATCGTAGGCTATAGGGGGGAATCTCAGAATCAAAAATCTTACTTTGAAATACTTCCTTTCGATATGGATGGCTACTCGCGTAACCGTCTTACTAGAGAAGGGCTCCCGTTGTTTCGGGCCCCTCAAAACTCTGAGTATGATAATCCCATCCGATTTTCTTACCCGGAGCAGGAGCGTTTAGGCGGAGACTTGTCGGAACCCAGAGCTAGCTGGAGCGTGACGGGAGAATTTCACCGAGAATTTTCCCATCAGCATATACCGCCTTTACGACATGTGCTTATCCTATGAAGAAAAATCCTCATCACTCAGTTTATTCCCAGCAATTATTGAAGATGGACGCAGTACAATTATTTTTTGGTGATGACCAAAAAATAATTGTACTGCGTAGGGTGTAGTTACGCATATATAGACTTGTTGGAGTGTAGCGAATTCAGTTGCATTCAATATGTCGCATAACACAACATCCAATTCATGCGCTGTGAACAACCCAATTCCTAAATGAAACGGAATCTGAGAGCAGCAAAGAATGATCGAATATGACACATATGGATATATTATTGGCAATACCCCTTTACAATATGAAAACAATGAACTTAATATTGAAAATAAACATTTTACTCTTACGAAAGGACTACTTCAACTATTATTGAAATGTGGTCCTCAATATTATACGGCCAAAGACCTGTGTGTTTACGAAAACATTTTGATACTATCGAATGCCTACAAACAGAGATATAAATCCTATGAATCAGTGAACGCCAACCGCTCATGGAAATAGCGAAACATTATTTCATTCTTGTTTCCTCCCAAGAAGAAGAAACACCCATAGCAAGCAGCGCACCAAAAAAATGCTATTATTCAAGCTTCCAGTTATGTTGATAATATAGATCAACGAAATGGTAACGTAGAACAACAAAATAGTTTATTAGCAAGTGGTACGAATCATAGATTATGTAGAGGTCCTCTTGTAGACAATAGATATTTAATTTCATTCAAAAATATGTTTAATTCCATTCCAAGTTCACCTCATTAGCCAAGAAACTAGCAGTCATTCAACTTGAGGATGGAGAACACATCAACTCTCTCCCCCTTTTAAAATTATTGATATAAATTATTACTTTTCAAAAAGAAAGCTTGAAACCATCAACCTCACAAGATTTGAAGTTGTATATAGTACAAAAAAAAAACAATAATGCCCACAGTATGAAATTATGAAACTCGCGGATATTGTATTGGTAATATATTTTATATTCCTTCTAACGTCCCTAACAACGCATGCTACACCTAAACGAAATTGCGATAAAATTGGTTGCGTTAACTATGAAGCGACCTCCTCAACACCCCAATCTGAATCCTATAAATGATGTGATTCTCTCAACACCCTGCTTTGAATCCTTTCGAAAAATTGTAAGTTAATAACATTTTTTTTTATTTTTAGATGAAATAAATGGGCTGATATCCTAAAATATCTCAAACTGAATCTTGATTTTTTTAGTAAGAATGGTCACTTAAACATGTCGAATTTGATATAAAACAGATGACCTTCTCAACACCCCGATTTAAATCCTATTGAAAAATTATAAGGTAATAACAACTTTTTTAATTTTCAGCTGAAATAAATGGGGTTACATCCTAAAACATCCTATACTGAATCTTGAATTTTTCAGTATAAATGGCGACTTAAACATGCCGAATCTGATATAAAAGAGGTGGTCTCCTCAACACCCTGATTTATATCCTATTGGAAAAAAATTATAAGGCAATAACAAATTTTTCAATATTTTCAGCCGAAATAAATGTGGTAACGTCCTAAACATCTCAAACAGAATCTTGAATAATTTTTTCAGTAAAAATGGCGACTTAAACATGTCAAATCTGATGTAAAAGAGATGACGATGACCTTCTCAACACCCTGATTTAAATCCTATTGAAATATTATAAAGCAATAACAAATTTTCTAAATTTTCAGCTGAAATAAATGGAGTAACATCCTAAACATCTCAAACTGAATCTTGAATTTTTCACTAGAAATGGCTACTTAAACATTTCGATATGATTATTTGAAGCTCATTAGGGAATACCATATCAAATCGCTGGTTGATATTCCGTACAATCAGTTGTCACTAGTTTTACGAATGAAATATATAAATAAAAATTCTAACCAAGGGGAGAAAAATTATGTATAGAAACATATGTGGATCATATCTATGAATATAAATGCTTCGGTGAATTAAATATGTCAATAAAAATGGTCTGAACTGAACAAACAAAAAAAAATATTGTATGGAAACATAGCGTGAAAATGTATTGAAACACGAGTTTATCCAAATTATTAATAAAAAATTTCCAAACGGTGAAGAAATGTTGTACAAAAACATAAGTGAATCATATTTATGAATATAAGCTGAACAAAAAAAAAATAATGTATGTAAGAATGAACTCTTTATCTACTAACGAAGAAAAATGTTGTATGGAATTACGAGTTTATATGAATGAAATAATTTATTAAAAATTCTCCAAACGGTGAAAAAATGTTGTATAGAAACATTAGCGAATCATATTTATGAATATAAGTTGAACAAAAAAATGTTGTATGCATGAATGAACTCATTGCTTACTAACGAAGAAAAATGTTGAATGGAAACATGAGTTTATTCTAGTGAAATATGGATATGAACACGAATTTACCCGAATGAAATATATCGAAGCTAGGTAAAAATGCAAACAACTAGAGAAAATACAGTTCTTTGATAGCCTCCAGGCAACAATTTCCCCTAAACGAAAAACACTGTTTTAGTGAGACAAGACTACATTACCGCGCAATAAAATCAATTTTATTTTACTTTTATGATAAGCTATTGAATCGCTTCGAATTGGAAATCGTTATGAACTTTCAGAACACACAAAAGCAAACGTTAAAACACTTGAGCAAAAGTGAAAAAATCTCAAACACTTACTTTGCTGCACAAATTGTTGAAGTATTATAAAATACTTCTATCACTGTCAAATTAAATGTTTTTCAATGGAATCAGAGAACTAAATAATTATGAACTGCTGCCAGGACGATCACAAATAAACCGGCTTCCAAAACCCTGCAAAAACACTGATTCCAAGGTTTTCCACAACTGATAACAACAGCTCGAATACCGCTTGTAACGGATAATAATAGTCCAGTACATTTCGGAATAATTTTTCGTGAACTGTTTGGAAAAGTAAACAAAATTCAATTTACATATTGTTTTCCATTCCTATTACATGACTGGATACTTCACACATATCGTCATGAATTTCACTTAATTCAGTACGTTTACTTACAAAACATAATTGCTGCTTGCAATCAAAGCTATGAAATTTGATTTCGATAATGGAGACATAAGAGGTTGGATTCTTAATACTGGATATATCGTTCCTGACAAACTTTAGTAAGTTTAGTAATAACAATGTTTTCCTTACTGTTATCACCCATCTATTGAATAATCAGTTTTACATATTTCGAATTCTTGGATGAAATGCTATGCCAATAGGGCCCTTAGGTCCCCTATGATGCTCTGCGTCTAAAATCAAACAGGCCACGTTGGTTATAACTGAGCTACAGCTTTATTGATAGTGAAGAAGCATTTGGTTGAATAAAAAACATCTATTTGAAAATTCCTAAAGAAAAAAGTTTACAAAAATATCAAAATTTTCCTTATCACACTCAGATCTAAAACTCCTCAAGATTTGAATGCGATAAGAGATTAAACTATACCCATAGGGTTCTTAGGTCTCCTATGATGCTCTGCAACTGAAATCAAACTGACCACTTAGGTAATAACTGAGCTACAGCTTTATTGATAGTGAAGAAGCATTTGGTTGAATGAAAAACATCTGCTTGAAAATTCCTAAAGAAAATAGTTTACAAAAATATCAAAATTTTCCTTATCACACTCAGATCTAAAACTCCTCAAGATTTGAATGCGATAAGAGATTAAACTATACCCATAGGGTTCTTAGGTCTCCTATGATGTTCTGCAACTGAAATCAAACTGGCCACGTAGGTAATAACTGAGCTACAGCTTTATTGATAGTAAAGAAGCATTTGGTTGAATAAAAATCATCTGTTTGAAAATTCCTAAAGAAAATAGTTTACAAAAATATCAAAATTTTCCTTATCACACTCAGATCTAAAACTCCTCAAGATTTGAATGCGATAAGAGATTAAACTATACCCATAGGGTTCTTAGGTCTCCTATGATGTTCTGCAACTGAAATCAAACTGGCCACGTAGGTAATAACTGAGCTACAGCTTTATTGATAGTGAAGAAGCATTTGGTTGAATAAAAATCATCTGTTTGAAAATTCCTAAAGAAAATAGTTTACAAAAATATCAAAATTTTCCTTATCACACTCAGATCTAAAACTCCTCAAGATTTGAATGCGATAAGAAATTAAACTATACCCATATGGTTCTTAGGTCTCCTATGATGTTTTGCAACTGAAATCAAACTGACCACGTTGGTTATAACTGAGCTACAGCTTTATTGATAGTGAAGAAGCATTTGGTTGAATAAAAAACATATGTTTGAAAATTCCTAAAGAAAATAGTTTACATAAATATCAAAATTTTCCTTATCACACTCAGATCTAAAACTCCTCAAGATTTGAATGCGATAAGAGATTAAACTATACCCATAGGGTTCTTAGGTCTCCTATGATGCTCTGCAACTGAAATCAAACTGACCACGTAGGTAATAACTGAGCTACAGCTTTATTGATAGTGAAGAAGCATTTGGTTGAATAAAAAACATCTATTTGAAAATTCCTATAGAAAATATCAAAATTTTCCTTATCACACTCAGATCTAAAACTCCTCAAGATTTAAATGCGATAAGAGATTAAACTATACCCATCGGTTTCTTAGGTCTCCTATAATGCTCTGCAACTGAAATCAAACTGATCACGTAGGTAATAACTGAGCCACAGCTTTATTGATAGTGAAGAAGCATTTGGTTGAATAAAAAAACATCAATTTGAAAATTCCTAAAGAAAATAGTTTACAAAAATATCTAAATTTTACTTATCGCACTCGAATCTGAATCTCCTCGAGATTAAAATGCTATAAGAGATTCAACTACACTAGTTGTGCCTCTAGGTCTCATATAATACTTTGCATCTAAAATTATCTCGACTACTTGTCCAATAATTGACCTACAGTATTTAGACTATAACTTTTTAACGGAAAGACTAAGAACAATGATTGAGGTGTCAAAATATAATGCTTTTGTCTGGAGTATATGGATTCAGACAGTCTTGGAGAAATAACTGGCCACATACTTGCAATGGGCGGGAATTAATCAGATTGGTTTCAATTAAACAAGTCTTATGTCGAGAAGAAATTAAAGTTGCTTTACCCCCTCTCCACCCACCTGATCATGAATACCAAAAAAAGAAACAGAGTCAAACTGCAAAAAATGTGATCAAAATATACGTTTTTATCGCGTTCCAAAATACAACTGAAAATTGAAACGCTTCAACATGCAAAATTGCAACCACAATAAACGTTTTTCGCGTTCTATGAAGATTTGGCATTTCAAAATTGCTTAAATTACACGATTTTTGCTTTCGAAATATCAACTGAAATTAGAAACGCTAAAACATGCCAAAATTCGACCACAATAACCTTTTTTTGCGTTCGAAAAAACAGCTAAAATTTGAAACGGTAAAATATGCAAAAATGCGACTAAAATAGACGTTTTATAAGGTTAGTTCGTTCTGCTTTGATCAAACTTGATCTCCCATAAAAGATGTCTTATTAGAGTACCCGCATGTTTCTATACCTTTACTGATAACGAAGTTAGCGTCCTATGCCTATTTGGCATTGGAAAATGCTTAACAATGTTTCTTGACATCGAAACGAATCCATTGATGCCAAAATCATCGAAATCGGACAACCGGAAGTGAAAACCGGAAGTGACCATTTTATTGCATATTTGAACTCTCCTCGATGTGGACAATCCGAATTCACTATTACTTTTCTTCTACCTCAATTTTTTCAAACTGGTGCATATTTTTCGATGATTCGTATTTAAAATCCCCATGTCCCCAATGGTACCTTTTTCTCTGCGCTAAGCAGCCATGTCTTTTTTTCTCTCAAACGATATGATTTTTCATAAACTTTGCGTTTTGAGACACCCTGTATACTAAATCTAACGAGCAGCCGCCAGTTTTTTCTCTTAAATTATACGTTTTGAGACACTCTGTATATTAAATAAGACAAGCACCCACCATGATATTTTCTCTTAAATAGTATGTTGGTACACCTGGTATACTAAATCAAACGAGCAGCCGCCATATTTTTCTCTCTTAAATGATATGTTTTGAGACACCCTGTATACAAAATAAGACAAGCACCCACCATGTTTTTTTCTCTTAAATGGTATGTTTTGATACACCTGGTATACTAAATCAAACGAGCAGCCGCCATGTTTTTTTCTCTTAAATGATACTTTTTGAGACACCCTATACACATAGCTTGTTGAAACGCTAGGCCACCGTTGAACCGCAATTTTTTCTCATTTATTCCAAATATCATAATTATTATCAGACTCACAATCATTATTTTTTTTTAAATATTCAAACAGCGTGCTCTGGTAGCTGGATAAAGATATATCCCACATTTGTACATTAATTTATACGAAATCTCCATGGAGACAAGGCTAGCGTCACTCGCTACCAACCCCAGTACACGTCTGGCCGCCGTACGAGTCAGTCGTGTGCTTCTACAGGCTCTAGAGGCAGAAATCAACCGCTGCCAGAGTCCTGCGTGTGCGCGAGAGGTGTTGTGCGAATTTCGCCTCTATTCGCGCGATATTAGTCTTTATTGACATAGTGCATTGCAAGTCAGTGATAGTTTTGTAAAAGGAAGTGTGTTTTCACTCCCTCATGAGCAGTAGCTCTGAGGGAGTTCAGAACAGAAGAGGCCCGTTCCTGGGACGTGCCAGAGCAACCCCGAAACTCCTGAAACGCCCTGGAGATGATGACAAGGCATCGGCAACTTCTGGCAGCGAAAGCGACAGGAGAAGCATGAAGCGGAAGCAACTTCCGAAGCCGCCGAAACCCCCGAAAATTGTGCTTCACCAGGATATCACAGTTGCCAATCCCTCTACAAACACTTCAAGTGAAATCGTCCCCCCTAGTGACAGTGATACTCCAGTGAACCTGGTGGAGACAACCACCTCCTCGTCCGGCAGTCCGCCGGAGAAGATAACAGTGATAAACGTCCCAGACTGTGAAAAACCCTCAGAAACCCCGGGTGAGTCCGTAGAGGTATGTCGGGGTGTTTTTGTCCCTCCTGACGACTCCCCGAAACCCCCCGGTCACACTTTTCCAAAAATGGAAAGTGTGGTGAACGCCGGAGAGGTAAAGGTTGGAGCCCGCAGAACTTCCCGCATTATTGCACATACTCGGGAAAAATCCGAACTTGACATCTGGGGCGACACCCCGCAGAACAGCCGACCTCTGGACCCCTCTGGACACCCGGAGAAATCGTCCGAAAATGAAAACCCGGACTCAGCCACGAAAATTGTAGCAAGTACTCCAGTGCACTCCATGGAGGAGTATCTTGTCATAGAGGAAACGGGTTGTAGCACCAGCCCGATACAAGGACTTCAGGAAGAGTGCCCGCAGGCAACGTCGCCGCCTGCCGCTCTACCCCAGGACGATCAGGAAGAAAAACGCGGGAAAACTGACACGGACGAGAACACACCCTCCCCCCACCTTGGAGAGGTGCACGAAGCCAGCCAACCCCTCCCCCACCTTCACGAAATGGACAAGGACGAGGATCATCCCTCCCCCCACCACATTCCATCGACCCTAAGCGACTTAGGAAAATGTAAAAATCTCTTCGAAGAAATCAAAACTTCGGACGATAAAAAGCCGCAAAACGACTTAGGCCAAATTGAAAATCTGTCGAGAAATTCCGAAAATGTGCCAAACAACGCACATCACCCCCAAACATCGACAGGAGCAATCCCAAAAATTTTGGGAAGTGTTGGGAAATTCGTTCACTACACTTCCCAAAACACTTGTGATTTGGACGCTATAATCACATACCAAAGGAAAGTCAGAGCAGCCCAGCTGGAAGCCAGGATCTCCAGCCCGGTTCGCGACGCCGAGCAGCCTACGTGGAGCCAGTGGAGTTCGGCCTACGACACTGAGAATTGGCGGGATAAACTGCTGAGGGAAGAGAAGTGCGGAGAGGGTGGATCAAGTAGCCCTCGAAACACTGATCTTCTCCGAGGCAGCGAGTCCTCGCTAATTAAGCCAAGATATGACCCGTTACCGAGCCCGCCGTCTCCACTGAGCCACCCGACCACGCACATTATCACAGCTGAAATCCACCCCGGGAATAACTCGCCCCCTCGTAAGAGCACCAGCCCTGATAAACAGGACTGGTACCTGCTCTACGAGGAGGAGAAAGCCCAGAAAGAAGCTGGGCAAAGGGCAAGCCCCGGAGTAGGACAACATCCTGCAGGAACACAGGTACAAAAACCGGTGAGCGTCGTGAACCGGAATATTGCAAGTGTTGAGGAAATTGTGGTGGATGCCGAAACCCAACAATCTCCGGTGGGCGTAGTCAACGGCGTTCAGGTTTCCGTCCTAGATACCAAATTACCGGCCAACAACTGTCGCAGGGCAGGCTCGCCGCGCTCCTACGATGATTTTTTATGTGTATGGTCACCTTTAGTGAGCCATTTTTACACTTAATAACTCTCAATTTTCACCTAGAAGCCAGTCGAATAATATTAGATTTTTGCATTATATTCAGGTCACTAGTCTAGTCTCACCCTGTATGATGTAAAGTCCCAATCTCCACCCAGTGGAACTCCACTGTACGTAGTTTTACCGATTTACCGGAAATTCCTGACTAGTTTTCAATTTTATTAATTTGTGGCCCCAAACAGTCGAGCACCCGGTATACAGAACACTTAGAGTAAGGTTTCGACACGCTAGTCTCTTGTTGGGTGGAAAGATTCCGTGGCTCCATTTGTTTTCACAAATTATTTTATTTCAATTCGATTTCTCATCAGGTTGGCTAAATCGGAAAACGGGTATAGATTCCTCGGCGAAGGAATACGTGTATTTCTTCGGCGTTCAAGAATCACGTTGGTTTATGGTTTTTCTCGGGGCTCTCCGAATATCGAACCGCCCTAGGAATCGAGATATCTGAAATTCTGACTTTCAATATCTCCCTAGATCTGGGGAGTATTTAGTGACTTTTGTCAAATACTCCCTAGAAAACGCAGGTAACGGGACTTTAACGGTCATTTGCCCAAATCCCGCGCGTTTTCGCGAGCTAGGGTTTTGTTCAGCCAGGGGCGACGCCCACTTTGGCCCTCTAGGCCAATGGGTGTCGCGGATTTAGCAGTCAGGATTGCATAAATATGCAAGCAGCGAAGCAGCAGACAGCCACTCTTTCTTGTCGAATTGCAGTGTAATAATCAATTTCGTGTTTCCGTTAAATAACTTACGTTTGTTTGGCTTTGCCTTTTGTCTCTGCAATTCATCGTTTTGGCTAGCAGTTAGAGTCAGGTTCTCGGTAATAATAATTCAGTTCACAGTAGATTCATAACGTTTTGTTTCTATCTTAAAGGGGTTAGACTCACTTGTACGGTTTACAGGTGTTTTATTCGCGCTACGAAAGTACGTTGATAGGCAGTTTAACTCTCGAGCAATAATCAGTGTAAAGTGATCTTTTGCAACGGACACTTAGGGATTTAACTTCATCAAAGTTATTTCCCGACTTAATACCTGTACGCGACGTTGACGAAATATCCCCATCGTATGAAAAGGGGTCAGGCACCAAAACGAGATCTCACCTGATACAATCGGCTCGATCGTAGAGTTCCACGAAGATTGTATCGTTCGAGCTTAAATTCCTCGGCCTGTCAAGACATCATTAGCTGCGACTTTGTCGTTGGCGAGCCACATTTCCTGTGGTACCTAGGGGTTTCGCGTCCTTCCCATACCTATTTCCTGCGGCTGTTCTCGGCTTTTCCACCTGAGACGGTCTGGTTAGGCTCCGTGATCCTTTTACCCAAATCTCTGTCTTGGTTTTTGTCACATCCAGTTGTAAATTTTTGAAGTAAATATTTTTCAAGTTTAATTTTTCCTTTTTGGTGCTTCACACAAATTTTGAAGTTAGGAAATTTTATTTAGATAGTTTTTCTAAACCGTGAATCCTTCCTCCCTCGTCCATTTCCCGGCGAGGTCTTGTTAGGTGTTAGGTTAGTTAGCTATAGGGTGACCCTTCTCATCGTCACACTTGAGTTGGGTCGACGCGAGGTCGATTTTAGTGCACTTCTCCTTTGCCACACACTTGCACACGCAAGTAGCCCGACAATACATTACAGCCGTAATTGTTGTCCTTTAGTGCAATGACGAATATGAGATTGAGATCTCATATGCTCGCGGAGGAGAATACCCAAGCCGTGTTCGCCGGCGTTGGGCTTTCTCGGACACCTCCGCCGTCGGGTGACTTAGACGCCAGGCGTCTATTCCCCGAAGCGTCGCGACGCCTCGACGGAGACGTCCCCCAGGTACGTACTACCGGGGAAAATCGTGAGTTGACGATGTCAACTACCTTGTCCCCGAGAAGTGTGCTGGACCAAGGTACTTTAGAGTCGAGCTTAGACGGAGGGAGGCAGCCTTCCCCGTCGGCTCAGGTAGGGTTAGTAATCGATTCCGCGGGAGTTGTCACAACTCCACCTTTGGAAGCCCGTTTTGAGCAATTTCGACTAACCCGAAATGTATCTGTTTGCAGGTCGGAGGGCTACGAAGGAGTCCGTGCTGGCGAAGCTTGTGAGGTACGCCCCCTCGGAATGCGCCGAAGCGCTCCGGGGTCATCGGGTGTGCCCCACGCACCACAGCGGAGGCCGGATATAGATGTGCATACCCTAAGGGAACCGGGTGATGCTGAGGCCCTAGTGGAAGAACTAGGGGGTGGTGGAAGGCTCTCGGAGGGAGTTGGGAATGCTCGCATTCCCATATCTCTCCAGGGGCGGGTTCAGTGTATTTCCCAAGGGAATCACTATGCACAGCCTGAATATGCAACAAGAGCTACGAAGGCAGATTTCGTGACGGGTGTCGGCAGGGACACGGAAGTTGCCACCAGAAATCCCTGGGTGACGACGTCCTTGCCCTCCAGGCAACTAGGAGCAGAGCGGTGGGTGGCTGAAGATGGGTTCGGAGGAATCCGAAACTTTGCGGAAGCCGTCCATCCACACCTTTTTACGAGACACAACACCGAAAATATAGTAAATGCCACGAAGGAATTTGAAATCGAAATGGAAATCGTCGGAACTTCAAGTGCTAGCACTGAAAATCCAATTCCAAAAATCTTGAAAAAGGCCACGACAGCGGAAAGTGTGGTAGAAGCCGCCAACGCTGCCTAATCGGCCAAACCTGCTCCCCCGCAACTTGTTGGTTTCCACAGAGCAATCCAGCGGATGAATACAAGAAAGGGTGAAGAAGCCGCCAGGAAACAGCGGGAGCAGGAAGAGAACGCTAAGAGGCAGAAAGCTGAGGAAGAAGAGAGGAAGGCCAAGTTGGAGAGCCAGCTGCGAGAAAACAAGAGGCTCCTCGAGGCCAGAGCGAGGGTTTCGCCTCGAAAGGCCTCCAACTCCTCTTCAGACTCAGATAGTTCTGTCTCTGGAGCTAAGGGCCCAAGGCCAGTCAGACGGAAGTCCCGCGATGAGCCTCCCCTCAACTCTATTGAGGCGATTGAGAGGAGAATCCGGGACATCCGGAAACACATAGTAGCGAAGGTGGGGGAAAAGATCGACGCGCTAAGGAACACTGACTTCCAGAAGCCAACAGCACTCAGCGAATTCCCGTCAAGAATTATGCAGGAGGCAATAGAGAAACAGATCGAGCAGTTCTACACCAGGAAGTATGAGGAACACTTCCATGCCGAGATTGAGAAGCTCCAGCACACGCGGCGGCTTTATTGGCAGGCACAAGTTGGACCTGATGTTCATATCGGAGACTTGGCTTCGAGCTGACCATAGGTTCAAACTGAAGGGCTTCACCACCGTCCGGAAAGACCGCCCTCACGCAGTGAGGGGGGGGGCGTGGCCATCCTTGTCAAGGATGGTATCGCGTTTACGCCACTCCCATCCCAGCGAAGCGCGATAGAGCACGTCGGCATCAAGCTGGCCGATGGGACTTGCGTATTCGCGGTATACAATCAGCCTAGGGATATGTTTACGCAGGCTGACTTGGACAACCTGTGTAGTACTGGCCACAAGGTGTTGCTGGTCGGGGACCTAAACGCCAGGCGTCCTGAGTGGAGCGGTGGGTCACAACCCAACGCTAACGGAAAAACGCTGTGGGAATACTCACTCAGCAGTGACGTGGTAATTGTGCACTCTGATGAGCCCACACATTACCCCTGGAACGTAGCCACTCCGACTATAATTGACTTGGTAGTCAACAAAAATGTCAGGAATCTGAGCGAACTCAAGGCCATCCATGAGATGACTTCGGATCACGACCCGGTACTGTTTAGTATGAAATATCGAGGGGAAGACATTCCCCCCGTGATCCGATATGATTACAAAAACGGCGACTGGGCCGAGTTTCGAAGGGTCATGAATGCCCGGACTTGAAATTGAGGAAGTAACCCTCGCTCTGATTCGTGATATTCAGGTCGCTCGCGACCGGGCTATCAAGAAAATTGAGATCAGGAGAAACCGGAATATTGTTCCACCCGAAGTTCGGGCGTTAATTGTCTTGAAGAACTCTCTCCGAAAGAAGTGGCAAGCCACAAGACTTCCGGAGCATAAAAATGATATGCTCCGGCTAGGAAGAGAGATCTCCGAGCTTATTAACGACCATAACGATACGGTGTGGAAGAATAAGCTGGAGAAGCTAGACGTTCGGGACAATTCGCTGTGGCGGATGACGAAGCGCATCTCGAAGCGCTTTGAACCCATCCCAGCCATAGTGAAGGGCCCCGATCGCGTAGTGACGGATCCTCAGAAGGCGGAACTGTTTGGTGAGCACTTCGCCAGCGTTCACAGAAAGGCGCCGGACGTTAGTGACGGTCATAGAGAGAGGTCCCGGGTAACCGAGGACTTTCGACAATCTATGCCCGCTCCTATCGGTCCTCATAGGCTGTCAAAACTTTTGGCAACTTATGAGGAACTGACGGAAGTCATTAAACGACTTCCGACGAATAAGGCGCCTGGGCCGGACGGGCTCGACGCCGTCCTGCTTAAGAACCTGCCGAGGAAGTCCCTCGTCCAGTTGTTGCACCTTGTCAACGCTATCATCAAATGGCAGTACTACCCAGACTGTCTAAAGAAAGCTCTGGTTATCCCTATCCTGAAGCAGGGCAAGGATGGCCACCAGCTAGACAGCTATCGCCCGATCTCATTGTTGAGCGTGGTAGCAAAGACTGTGGAGAAGATTCTTCTTAAATGTTTGTTGTCCCTCGAGGAGCATCTCAAAATGATCCCCGCTGAGCAATTCGGCTTTCGTGCAGGTCACTCGACCACTTCGCAGATCGTCCGGGTTGTTCACGAGGTGAAAGAGGCGGCTCACCGAGGGATGAATACCGTAATGGTCCTTTTGGACATGCAAAAAGCCTTTGACTCCGTGTGGGTAGAAGGTCTAATTTGCAAATTGCTAAGAGCAGGTATGCCTTCGTACATGGTAAGGTTGGTGAACTCTTACCTGTCTAATCGAACTTTTGCGGTGAGGGTTAACAGCACAAGATCCGCAGAGTTTCCGGTCGAAGCAGGTGTCCCGCAGGGGTCCAGCCTGTCCCCGCATTTATACTCCTTGCATACGTATGATTTTCCTATGTGCGAGAGAACGAAGACGGCTATATACGCGGATGATACCGCTATATATGCCCAATCGTTCTCCAGCGTCGCAGCTGCTAGGCAGGTCCAGATCCGTCTGGACAGGGAAATCCTACCGTATCTCGAGGAGAATAAAATTGTGGTAAACCCGGCTAAATCCGAGGCAATCAATTTCTCGAAGAAGTTTAGATTTTCTAAACTTCTTCCGAAGTTGAAGGTCAAGGACAAAGTCTTGGACACGCGGACCAATGTGCGATACCTGGGTGTACAGCTGGACAAGCGTACAACGTGGCACAAGCATATAAACTTGGCTATCCAGAGGGCCGCGGCAGCGGTAAAACGCACCTACCCTCTGATAGCCAGAGGTTCTCATATGAAGCTTGAGGCCAAAATGATGATTTATAAGCAGATCATACGGCCGGCGATGTTGTACGCCTGCCCAGCGTTCTGCAGCCTGCCCAAGACTCCGTTTATGAGACTGGACAGGATGCAGAACAAGGTACTCCGTATAGTCACTAATAGCGACAGATACATTCGTCTGGATGCGCTGCGCGCCCTTGCTGGCGTCGACTCCATCCCGACACATGTTAAGAACCTGTCAGATAAATTCTACAGGTTTCACCTCCCCAAGAGTTCGTTAACCAGAGACCTTACCAGGCTCAGAATTCACGATAATCAGCCCCGCAAACACGGTGGGCTGATCTATCAATCGCTGGTCATCTTTCAGGAAAGATGGGCAGAACCGCTTCCGTAGAGAAGTAAGCCGCCTCTAGGCGCAATTCTTTCAACCCGGTTTTTTGCATCAGCCTTTTCCGGGACAGCACGCAAACAACCACCTCCGAGTAAACTCAGACAAAGCGAATTATCTACATTGAATTCAACATGAACGACATGCATGAGCGTTGCAGGAGGCATGTATTATATGCACCATCACCACCATGGACTGGAAAGCTCGACCCTCCGCTAACACCAGCGGGGGAGGCTACCAGCGCCCCTTTGTCGGGACCCTGTGTACCCCTTGGCACAAGCGCTCCCTCGCTTCGCGGCCAGCAATGTCTGCGGAGTAAGGGAGGCGGCTCTCAGTGCGTCCTCCCGAACCTCTCCTCTCCTGAGCCCTCTGGGCGAAGATTGAGCTGCTGTGTGCGAGAGTTTTGAACTTATCATTCCTGGTGTAGAATTGAAAGAATACTGTGCAAAATAAAACTCTATTTATCTATTTATTTTACTCGCTACCAACCAAAAGGACGATGGTTCAAACCTCGTTCTCGGAAATCTTTTTTCTTTTTAAATTCAATTTATAATATGTGTATGCCGCGCTCTATTGGCAAAGAGTTATAAATCAACTGGATCTCTCTCGACTACGTCACACGATGAACGCAGACTAGCGGCGCTCTAATTTCCCCCCACCCCAAAAAGAGCAAAAATTGCCAGAATGGACCTTAAAAATCCTTATGGCAATTAACAAGTAAAAATGATCAAATTGATTGTAGAATCCGTGCAGCCCCTTTACTCATATCTTACAATAAACTTCTAGCATACTTTTTGTTGGCCAAATAGTTTCCACTTTTCTGAATGTGCTAAAACGAAAAACTGTACGAAATATCACTCAATAATAAAAATGGCATGTGTTATTCCCTACAATTTACACATTTCCAGTAGAAGCTAAACATTTGTCATTATGATTCTGCATTGATTAAGAAGTACGAATGTGAAAAACAAATATGTTGTCCACCATTCCATTCTAATGTAATTTTTTTCATAAAAAATATTAAAAAACGAAGAAAGGTGTTTTCTGTTTTCAGGGTGATAATTTTTCATAAAGAAATGTATCTTGCCATATTCAGACACTTACAAAACTAAAAAACTGGCATTAACATATAAACATCCAGCTTAAACTGCCAATATTATTGAGCTCAGATTGTCAAGTTAATATAGATTAGTACTATTTTTTTTTATTTTGTGAGGGTCTGAAAATGGCAAGTTAGCTTGATAAAATGCATTTCTTTTATGTATGAAAAATAAATGCCTTGAGTGTGGAGCAGCCGTTCATTTGTTTTTTAATTTAGAACTTTACTTGGAAAAAATGTGAAAGAAGTTACAAATAAATAAAAACAAAATATGATTTAATGCTTTTTGTAACTGAAATTGATGATTTGATGAAATTTTCACATCTGAAAGAGGCTAATTCAAATGAAATGTGGGTAATTTTTTTTTTTTAATAAATCATGGAGAAGTAGAAAGTCAAAAGTATTCTTAAATGCTTATTTTTGTATTGAACTTTCCAAATCTAGAAATAAATTGGTTTGTTGAATCCTTTGCTCAGAATATATTAAAAGTGGTAAATTCAAACCCCCGTGTCCCTCGTCCCCGAAATCATCACTGTAAATTTCAATAATGAAGAGTAGTTTTACGTTTGTAGTTGAATTAAATTCGCCACCTAACCTGCCTCGAAAACCGACGATTCACATTTAAACTTCAGTTCTGTGTTAGTATGAGACGATAATGAGGGTTAAATGAAAAGATGGACACATTCTCGCATATACACCCAGTGAAATTATATTGATGTAGCAACTGGTGTCAATCACATATAGGATTATCGATCGACTTCACATCCGAAATTTCAAGTGTATATGACTCAGCCAATTGAATATAATAAATAACAGTAGTTTCATGTCTGTAGTTGAATTAAACTCCGTAATTAGTTTTTGGCCTAGCAGACGGAAAGATGAATTTATTTCAAAAATGAATTTAAAAATGTGGATCAACCGGGATTCGAATACGGGTCTCATGGTTTCTGGCCATGTGTGTTAACCGCTACGACATTGATCGATTTGTATGCGAGAATGTGGCCATATTTTCATTTAACCCTCATGATCTTCTCATACTAACACAGTTGAAAATGTGAGTCGTCGGTTTGCGACATAAGGTCGGTGACGTAACGGTTAACGCTCGTGAGACCTGGATTCGAATCCCAGTTGTTCCAGATTTTTTTAATACATTTCTGATTTTCATATTTGCACCTGCTATGCCAAAAATTTATTTTCGAATTTCATTCAACTACAGACGTCAAACTACTTCAGACGTAAAACTACATTATTTTATATACCTGGCTGAGTCATACACACTTGAAATTTCGGATGTGAAGTCGGTCGATAATCTCATATATGATTGACACCAGGTGCTACATCAATATAATTTCAATGGGTGTGTAGGCGACAAGGTGTCCATATTTTCGTTTAAACCTATCATCGTATCATACTAACGCAGAATTGAATTTGAAATGTGGATCGACGGCTTTCGAGACAGGATCGATGGCGTAGCGGTTAAGGCACATGACCAGAAACCATAAGACTCGGGTTTCGAACCCGGTTGATCCACATTTTTTTACTTCGGTTCTGAATATCATCTTTTCGTCTGCTATGACAAAAACTCATTTTTGAATTCGAATTTCAATGCTTTCAATAATTTTCTGTTATACATTTCATTACTTTATTTTTCAATTTGACAAATACGATTCTTCTTCAGGAAAATTTGTTGGATAACACCACGGACTGTCAAGTATCAGAAGAGGAACCATTAGCACCGAGACCTCGTTCGCCATTATCAAGAATCGTACCCAAGCGCATGCTTGTCCCGTGGACGCCACAGCAGAAAAAAGTAGTTTTGGACTTCTTCAGAGCTAATATTAAACAAAACAAACCGCCCAAGAAAAACGAATGTGAAGAATTGAAACAAAAATATTTTGATCTCTTGAGTAACAAATCGTGGACAAAGATCAAAGTTTTCATTCAAAATGAGTACATGAAAAAAAACAAGTAATAAAACCAAATGATTCATTCCATAACTTCTAACCGAGTGTTGTTTTTTATTTATTTTTTGTTTTGATATACAGAGTTAGTCAAAAGTATGGACCCGCCCATTTTTCTCAGTTAATATGAGGTTAATCGGAAAAAAGTTCGGATGAAAGTTGAAGGGTAACTTACTCTGAACCTTTCTAGGAATTCAAATATTTTTCAGATGTGCCATTGGCGGAGAAGTTACGTTCTCGTTTTTTTTTTCATACGGAACCATATGTCATGTTTAGTATCGCTGAAAAGCTTGTTTTTTTCTTATTTCAGTAGTACCAATTTTCTGCAACTAGATGGGTACAGTGTGTTTCGTATTTTTGTGTTTGCCTCTGTAATTCACTCACCTATTGATTAATTTGTTCAAAACTTTTCTCAATTGGCGAATGTAGCCAGTTGATCTATTGAACGATATGGCAATTTGATTCAGACAATGGCGTAGGCAACTTTTTATAAAAAAATATTTTTTTATGTGCAACATCATCAAAATGACTTACGATGTTTGGGATAATTTTTGGTATTAAAAACTGAAATTAATCCATTGATGGTTAAAGAAATATTCCGTATAAAAAAACAGTTTATTTCGTTTGTAAACAAAATCAATGTATTAAACTTATACCTACGTACATCACTGTCTGAATCAAATTGCCATAACACTTAAAATATCCAACTGACTAACTTCCCCAATTGAGAAAAAATTTGAAAATATTAAGTAATAGGCGAGTGAATTACAGAGATTGACACAAAAATACGAATCACACTGTACATACTCAACTTGTCATACGGTTCCATTTAAAAAAATATCCGATGACGTCACTTCTCTATCATTGGCATATTTACAAAATATTTGAATCCTGAGAAAGGTGCAAAGCACAATACCCTTCAAATTTCATCCGTTTTTTTTTCGATTACCCTCGTATTAACTGAGAAAAATGGGCTAGTCTGACATTCGACTAACCCTGCATATATCATTTCGTTTTCGTTGGTTTAATATGATTCATTTTACGCTGTTACTTGCACGTTTTAGAAAAATAACGTTTATTTTTAACACGCTTACTTTAGCTTCACTTGTATCTATCTATCTATGTATGTCACAAAATCTTTGAACGCGATTTTCACCCACTTTCAGACGTCCCAATGATTTAAAATTTGGCATGTGTTCATAACTTCGATAACAATTCAATACGACATTTTTGATAACTTTATTTTTGTTGTGAAAAAAATGGCGGCTCCGAGATGTCGGACAAAATTTGTGATAATAGTCCGATTCCATTCAAAATTGGTATACAACGATTTTTTGGGTCAGAGATTATTAATTTTCAAAGAAAATTCATCAATTTAAATGGCGGACGAGATTTGTGATTATGATCAGATTCGATTCAAAATGGTGATACGAAACTTTTGACATTATTTTCTAACGATGTTACGATGTACATATATTAAGTCGCAAATACCACACATGGCAACACTGTCGGACGCCAAAAGTAATCCATTCGTCCAAAAATCATACGGGCGGATGTAGTAAGGATAGTACAAAGTAGTGTATATTAAGGGCGCTCAAATGATGGAATAATGAAAGGACGTAAAAAATCAGCAGAATATAAATATCTAAATTGTGAGTGATCCAATGATAATATTTCAATATATTTTGCATTCTTGTGCTCTTTGAACCTATTGCCACCTATTGAATGCGAAATAGTTGAATATACTTTCTAGGACGCTGAAAGCGTGCTGAATAGAAAGACGCTAAAAGGATAAAGAGATGTATATACCGGGTGGCTACGGAAGTATTGCTTACGGAATATTTCAGTTATTGTATGAAGTAGGTTTGTGAAATTTGCAGCGTCGATATAATGACATAAGAGCTAGAATTTGAGCATATTGACATGTCAAAGTTAACTTCCGGTCTGACCGGAAGTAACATCAACTTTCTTATTTTGAATGGAAACCCAATTTTTTTTTTCTTTTCGCTTTATTCAGCATTCAATTCCCTTTCTAATGACATATCACAAGTTGGTATCTAACCAGAAACTAGATCAGAAAAAAATTATTATTGAAATTCACCGAGTAGGCCGTGGAAGCAAAATGAAAGCCAAAAATTGAAAAGTTGGCTATGGAAACCATACGTCACTTGATAACAGTTGCTACTACTGTGATATTTTATTTTCATTCGTCGGCGTTATAAAAAGCCGCCAAAAAAAATATTGGAAAAATTGGGAAAAAACAATACTCTGTAGGTCCATAACTTAAATAGGAACATACAACTTTTTCTTGCCTGTACTATTCAGCATAACCATTCCTTTCTAATGATATAATAGAAAATAATTTTTTGAAATGAAATACCAAAAAATCCAATTATTATTATTCAAATAACAAAAACAGATTTATCGAAAAATAAATATTCAAATTGATAGGATTAAAGATAAAATAAATTCAAAACAAATGTTCGAAATGCATTCCCTCAGCGTCAATACATTTATTGACTCAGGTGATATTTTCATGTAAAACGTTTCTCAACATTTGGGGCGTGATATCTTGGAAAGCTCTACGAATTTTTACTTCTAGCTCATGTAGAGTTGTAGGCTGTGTGGAATACACCCTATTTTTAAGATGCCCCCATAGAAAAAAGTCGCACGGAGTGAGATCAGGTGACCTTGGTGGCTACCTGACTGGACCATGGGTTGTTATAAGTCTCTCTTGAAAGCGATTTTGAAGATAATTTCTCGCTATTCTTGAATTATGCGGAGGGGCGCCATCTTGATGGAAGTACATTCTCTCAGTTATTTCCGCTGGTAGGTTGTTAATGAATACCGAAATTTCATTCGTTAAAAAATTAAAGTATCTCTCTCCGGTTAGTTGGCCTTGAAAAAGAATGGGGCCAAAAATATGAGTTCCAACTATTCCTGCCTAAACATTCACACCAAATCTCTCCTGGAAGCCACCTTGTCGAAACCGGTGCTCGTTTTCTATCGCCCAGTACCTGAAACAAAAGACCGTTCACACTTTTAGCACTTTACAGTTCGACTATCGACAATAATCCAAATAAAGTACAGTACCTACCTTGTATTATTTCTGTTGAATAATCCATTGTTGGTAAATCTTGACTCGTCCGTAAACAAGATATAATAGTTAAATAGGTGATTCTCAGCATTTTGTCGAAGAAACCAATTACAATATTCCAGGTGCCTTTCACCGTCATTTTCATACAAATGTTGATGCAACTGATACTTGAAGGATTTAAATCGATGTTTTTTCAAAATTTTCCTAGCAGAGTCCTTACATAGCTAATTCGGCGCCAATCTGCTTTGAGGAAATTGTGCTATCATATTGTACTAAAGCTAATACATTAATTTCAGTTTCCTCATTAATAACAAATGCTTCTTGGTCTTCGTGAACATCAGGCTCAGTTCTTAATTTCATATAATTTTAAAATGTTTTTAAATCTTTGACTAAAATTTTAATTGTTTTTAACTTGTTACTTCATCATCAACGTCATGTTGTACACTCGATATTGTTTATATCTCATTTATTACATCATTAGCATTCAACCTCAATAACACAGTAAGTATAGCTATTATTGGGCTTCACTCCATTTAGTTTACAATCCTGCTTATTAATTGTAGCTTCCCTGAAGATGACAGTAACCACTGTCGAAATATCGGAATTATAGTGTTAAAAGAGTACACGTTTTGCTTGCTGCTTTTACCCAAAAAATCTCCCCCTTTTATATTTATATATATATAGATACATATATATATATATTTAAATATATACATGCACGGCTATCGAATTCACCTCCTTACACTGAACAGACACCTAAGCCTCCTATATAAAGAATATCATTACCGGAGTGTATTGTTAACAAATAGTCTATCGTATCAGCCGTCTATAAGAGCAGAAAGAGAGGGGAAGAGAAAACTCAGTTTAAAAATATACAAATTTTTGACACAAGTTCTACTGCAACAGGCCTCCAAATAGTAAGTGGCGATATGACCTCTTTTGTATAAATTTCTACAGGAATTTTTGCCATGACGCCTCCGACAGCGTTGCCAAACCTTATTTGACCAAGACACAGGTGTTTGTTTGGTGGTGGGAAAGCGCTTGGTGCGTACGCGACTCCGAGACCACTCATTTGGTTATTTATCATTTTAATGTTTACACTAAAAAATTGGACTAGTATATCTGTATCTTATGTGCATTAACAGAAATGAAAATGAACAAATTTGCTTGATTGTTTGCTTCATCAGCGCATGATGAATTTGACAAAAAAAAAACAACCTGCAATCAGGACTCTTATTAATTTGATGAAAAAAATTTAATCAACTGATTTCAATTTTTATTGTGTCAATATTGATATATTCATTATAATAAAAACGAACTTATTAACACTTGTAAGGGATTTCTACATTTACAATTAGGATATTTTTTATTATTCTGAACTAAGTGTTAAATTTTTTTTATCATAAATTAAATATAATTTTTTGACACAGAAATAATCAAATTTTAATTTTTTCATAAGCAATATAGAATTTATTTATGATAATATCAGACATCAACTGAGTTTTCCTAGAACAAAAATACTGGTGAATCATCCAGTGTTCAAGAGAGACCACATACCAAGTAACGTCATTGCTGTTTCAGTAGTCGCCTACCTTTTGCAAAAAAAGGATATCTGAAGTTTGTTTTTTGCTTGGTTCGTCAAAAACAATTATTTCTGATAAAGACTCCGATGCTTTATCGGGAACCATTTGTTGAATTACGTCCACACTGTAGATTCTGGTAAACAGTTACTAATGGTTCAATGCCCAGATAAAGTGGCTAGAGATAGTAGAGATACTATACAAGTTTGTCAGCCGTTTCACTTCCTGGAGTTTCCTTATGATCTTGCACCCAGAATAGTGTTACTCTATTCTGTTCTGCTCTATTATTCATATTTTCCAGTTTTTTTCACACTAGTCCGGTTATTTTTTGGCACATCAAATCCTACAGTTTCGCTTGACTATCATAGATAGTGTGGATAAGAATATTAACAAAAGCTCTCTCCATATATCCACGAATACATTTTTGTATCAGGCCAGTATTCCATTCCTGCCTTCCTGCCAAGCAGATTTTTCCATTGGTGAATACTTGCCTAGCTTATATTTCACAGAGCTCGTTTATTCATCAAATAGTGAAGTTTTAAAATTCATCACGCTGGGAAGTGTTTTCCAAGGCACACACCTGTCGAAATTGAAGCACCAATTTCTACCTATCTCTCTTTGGTTTCTTCAATATTCTCTGAAAGGTGCAAACTCATTTTCACACCTATATTGACAATTCCGTGCAATTCCAATAACTCTTTTATTTGTCGTTTGACACTTTAATCATCGAAGATCAACATTGTTAGGGAACCAAGTAAAACTCGAAGTCGTCTCCACAAAATCTATTTAACCCCAATTGGTAACGCGGGATATTGTCACTTATATCCCAAGGCTATTGATAATTTCGAAATAATTTGTTGCTAATGTTCGAAAGCGAGTTGCTGTTACCTGAAAGCAACTTGCTTGAGGATATTCAAGACAAATGAGAATTTATTAATAGTCGAGGGATGTAATGGTAATGATAAAAATGGATGGTGACTGATGCGCTGCGACCTAATTAGATCTATTGTTCCCCATCTTCTTCTGCTATTTCATGGTGTTCTCGTTTACAGCAGCCCCTCAAGCCCCAATTCCTTGAGGAATTTAGGGATTTTGAGGGGGTCTATTCGTGGTATTGCTCCCACAGTCAGCTGGTGTGGTCCCAGTATATTCAATCTTCTGTGATGTACAGCATAACACTCCATCAATATATGGTGTGGTATTTCTGGATGTTTCCCAAAGAATCTGCAGGTGCTGTCTTCCTCTAAGCATATCTTCCTTGGATGTTCTTTGAGTCTACAGTGCCCCGTAAGAAATCTCGTGATTGTTTTTAGACTAGTTTTACTGAGGTTAATCAAGGCCTTCGATCTTGCTCGGTTGAAGTCCGCAAAATGGTTCTGACCCGATCAGTGGCGTGGATGCCCCTTTTCGTGCCAGGGTATCTGCTTATTCATTGCCCTCCACTCCGACGTGCCCCGGCACCCAGAGGAGGATCACCTTATTGTTCCTGCCTAGATCATTACGTTTGTCTAGGCATTCCCAAACCATCTATGAGTTGATGTTATATGAGCCCAACGCTTTGATGGCTGCTTGACTATCGGAGAAGATTGCGGTTTCCTTGTTCTGGTATTTCCTGTCGAGATTGAATTGGGCTTAATACTACACGGAAGTACAAAAAATTGCCACTAGATGGTAAGGACATTAAAATGGCGGGAATATAATTCCCATAAGCACAACATGTAAACGTGCAAGCACTGAATTTGAAATCATATTATGAATATGCAGATATTCAGGATTTATTCAATTCCACATCATGAATAATATACATAGGAATATAAATACAATAAAAAACCGCCCGAACAACCCATGATTCTACCCATATAGACTATTCAAAAGTAGTCATATTTTCAGAATCTTCTCATTTTTATTATACATTGATGCCAATATTCAAATGATATTTTGGATGACGTTTAACAAATTTTCACGATTTGTGACACGCCAAATGATCATAAAATCGATGGAATTATCAAATAACATTAGGAATATCAACAGTTCATGTGAAAATTATTAACTTAGATGTTTAATAACAAAAATTATTGCTGGTAACTGGAATGACATCCGTACATAGAGGGACGGAGTATTGACTTAACAACAACACTGACAAAAGTTGAAAGTTTTACAGGATTTGATCACAGCAGAAGTGTTTGTTTTGCACTTTTGTTTGTGTATTTTTGATAATATGGTTACTCTGATAGATTTTATTGGATACGAGGAATAGGAGATTAATGAGCAACTATAATGAGAGTGGACAATCTCATCTCATTCAGTTGAGCATCGTTAAGTTCAGTTATAATTTTTATTTTTGTCAAAATGTTGAAACATCGTTCACATGGATTGTGTTCGTCAGACAGTAGATATCCCGAAGATGGTATATTCTTTATTTGATTTCCAAAGCCGTGGATTGATTTGCCAAAATGCAAGCGATGGCTTCATCCTGTAGGAGTCAAAATTTTGGAATGGAGAATATAAATATTAAGTACCTAGTACATATATTTGTTCCCTTCATTTTATAGGAGAAAATGGACCAACTGTAAAAAATCCGGATCCTGTTTCAAAAGTAAGTCACTGATTTATTTTGATTCATTATTCTATTATCTACCTTTCAATTTCAGAAGTCTGAAGAGTCTTCTGAGAAATCATCTCTGAAGAGAAGAAGACAGCCATCAACACCAATGAAATTTCTGAACCATCATGTTCGAAATACCTGAGAAGTGAAAATGTTATCAGGAGCGAATGAACTATGTGAACCTGTATAGTGCATTGGAATATTTCTCATAATATAGAAAAAAGTATATATACTGGTAATAAAGTGGAAAAACCTTTCATTTGAAAAATGCAAGCTGGTAATAGGGTCAGATTTTCAAGTATTGCCACAAATAAGAAAACACAAATTTAATACTGGAATTTTTGCAGCAGTTTGAAGTTCTGTGGGAATTTTTGGATTAATGTTTGAAAGTATGGTGTGGAGAAGATAGTAAAAGGGGAAAGTGATTACCGACAGACCAACTGTTGATTTGCCTAATAATAAGCCTCAGAGATGTGGATTTCTAGAGCAAAACTCAGCATGCCGCTTCAATGTGAGTCAAGATATGGTCTCTAGAATTGTAATAACTTGGATCCCATATTTGGACGGTGTTTTGCAACAACCGTCTAACCCACAATTTATTTACAATTGAGTATTCCATGTTAAACTGTCTATTATGAACCATACTACAATATGTGCTAGGAATCGCACGTTAAAAGGTAGGACCTCGTTAATCCTTGGCTGAGTGGTCTTATACTAGCCGAAATGGTAAATAACCCACAACAATCAACTAAGCAAGTAGCTGAGACAAGTGATGTTTCTGAAACATCAGTAAAGAGGGTTTTAAAACAAAATAAATTCCATACTTACAAAATAAAAATTTTGCACCAATTGGATGAAGATGATCCAGACCGGCGACTTGAATTTTGCGAGACCATGGCAGAAAAAATTGTTGCAAATCGACTTTATTTGCAACACATCTGCTTTAGTGATGAAAGCACTTTTTACCTAAATGGAAATGTGAATACCCAGAATTGTAGATATTGGAGTGATGAGAATCCCCATGAATTCCGCGAGGGGCATACTCAATTTCCCCAGAAAATTAATGTTTGGGCTGGTATTTTAGGTAACCACATTGTAGGTCCCATATTCCTGGAAGAAAATTTAAATGGTCCCAGATACCTCCAAATGCTGCAAGACACAATAAGTCCCAGTATCGATGAGATCGTTGCGCAAAACCCACATGAATTTTACTTGGATGTAACATTTCAGCAAGATGGAGCGCCACCACACTATTTTCGGGAGGTGAGAAATTACTTAGATGAAAGGTATCCAGGTAGGTGGATTGGACGTCGAGGTACAACAGAGTGGCCAGCTCGCTCACCGGACCTCTCACCGCTTGATTTCTTTCTCTGGGGCTATGTGAAATCCGTAGTTTTTAAGACAGTTTGTGGGTCGTTAGATGAACTGCGCCGTCGAATTATTGAAGCACCTCAAACCTTGAATAATGTTAGGGAAGAGTTTACAACCCGACTATTTATGTGTCAAGAAATGCATGGTGGACATGTCGAATATCTTTTGAAATAGATAAAAACTCACCGATTTTAGTTATAAATTGAAATATCTGTTCAGTTTTTAATGATTCTTGATCTGTATTTATGGACTACCTTATTTGTTAATAAAATGTTTCAACTTCATTTGTACTAGTTTTTCGTGAGATTCAACAACTCTAACAATTGTAAAATGGTACGATGGAGCCATCAGCAGTTTGCAACATTGGATAGCTTTCAAAAAGTTAGGATAGGAAAGTGGAATACATTGTGATCCATTTGTTACGATTTTCTCATTGAACTGGCGCAAAAGTAGTCGAAATAATTATTTACAAGTGTTCATGAGTCCAAAACTATTAACTCTTTTGATAGGAAACCATTTATCAAACTTGTTCAGAATTCAACGTAGAATGTAATAATGCAATGAAATACAGGGTGTCCCATTGAAAAAAAATTACTTCTATGTCACCGTGCTTTTTTGAGACACTCTGTATGAAAGAAACTTAAACCATTAAAGAGATCGAATGAAACCCTACAACTTATGTATTTAACATTATTTTGTCATATGGAAAATGAAGAACTGAAAAACTTTTTAACTTCGACATGTCAATATGCTCAAATTCTAGCTCTTATGTCATTATATCGACGCTCCAAATTTCACAAACCTACTTCATACAATAACTGAGATATTCCGTAGGCAATACTTCCGTAGCCACCCGGTATATATATTGTCATGAAAATAGAATATAAGAGTAGTAGATAGAAATATTGGACTTAATAGAAATAAAAATAAAAATAATATTTCACAGAACAACCCTGACTGATACTTTTTCAAAAAGATATAACCTCTGCCACTTCAAAATGTCACACTTTTAATTAAAAAAATCCTTCAGAAACCTTGCAAAATAAAGAGTTATTCTCAAATCATAAGATTACGAGCCAAGTATACGGAACACTCTGAACTCATCCAAGAAATCTAACTTTTCTTCAAAGAAAATAATTTCAGCCACATAAAACCATAAGCTTTGTTATCAACAAAGTAAAACAGATTCAAAAGAATAGGAAAACATTAGAAAAAGATTATTTCCAGTTGAAAATAAAATATTATTAGATAAAATTTATAACATCTTGTATATGAAACTGTCACACAGCCAATCACAGGGAGAGTTTAGAAAAAGAACGAGGAAACTTGAAGTCAAGAAAAAGGTAATATCAACAACTAAAGAGGAAATAAAAACTCAATTAAATTTTAGTAGAAATAAAATAAAAATGTACGATATAGAAATAATTGTAAATAGGTTAATTAATTATAAGAAATCAATAAAAATCAGTGACTCACAACCATAAGTGATCGAGAGTGTTTGTGAAAATCGAAAAATAACGGGCCTGGTTTCAATTCCAATTAAATGAAGAATCACATCTAAATCTCCACAGAAACACTTAATACACCAAATTAGGAAGTACTGAAACGGAAAACAACTTACCTTGACAAACGTTTGGTAAGAAATCCAACCTGCAAGCCAAATAGGAGAAGCTGGAATCTACCAGAAACAGAAAGGTATTTGATCCTTATATAAATCCAAAATTCAACAAGCAATCCAGTGCACGAGTTTGAACTTTCCTTTCTTTCCGAACTTTTCTTCATAACCAGTAAGATCACTAAAACAATTTCCGCGTATCAGTGCACGAAACTATTCCTTTTTGAGAACTTTATTAGTCTTATTTTATCAATTATTTTCATTTCAACACACGAACTCTTCTGTTTACTTGTAATTTAAGATTAAAGACATTTCAGTTTGAGGAACCATATGAATGGCATGTGTCTATTAAAACGGTGACGGTGCCTTTCCTCTAATGTTTGAAATTTACATGACTCTGCCAAGTTCACATATTTAGCAAGTAAGGTAGTTTTCGTAAGGACAGGTAAAATGAGAATTTAAGAAATCTACTGATAATTATGAGAGTTATTACATTTAAAAAATAAAAAATTGACTATTGAGAATAAAATGAACAATATTTGAGTTGAATTCATATCTTTCTTTATTTCCAAGGTAAATTACATATTAATATTATATATCATTTTTGACATCCTTTTCATGAATTCTACCTTGAGATTGAGAGTTTCTCATGTGGCGTACCAAGAGAGCAGCTGGAGCACCTGAAAAGAAAGTGAAAGGTAATATCTGAAAGCAAAGAGTAAGTATTTGTAAGGGCGAAATATTATTTGAATACAATACTTTATTTACAGTCTACAAACCACTGATTATAAATATGAATAAAAGGGAACAAATTTCTAACTACTACTATTGCTACTATCAATCAAACTACATTCACTAAAGAAAAACTATAAAACAAAAATTCGAATTCAATACAATTATTTTTCTACGAATTCTACAACTACTAAAAATCACGAAAATAATAATAAAGTTTATTATTATCAACAATCACTAATACTATCACTAATATTATTAATATATTCAAACTATTATTATTTTTATTGTAATTATTGATAACCAATTCATCATAACAAATATCACCTCAACTTAGGGCACTCTAGAATTCTTCACACACATTCATTTTCATAACATAATGGCGCCCAACGTGGGGCGAATAGGAAAGGGAAAATTCAAGGAAATATCACAGTAGGTAAAGTGGAGTGAATAGGTAAGGAAAATTCAGAGAGTGAGTCAGTAAAATTGTGAGCTAGGAAAGTATAAAAAGGAAGGATAAAATGGATTTGAGAGATGGTAAGAAAGTTGGTGTAGATGGAAGAGAGGTGGGTGATTATGAAGAAAGTGGTGTAACTGAGCAAGGACAGAGTAGTAGTGGGAGTGGACAAGTGCAGAGAGAAAGTAAAAGCATGGAACATCAGATACAAATGCTGATGCAATGTATTACAGGAAATATGGTGAGAACGGAAGGTAATATGAAAGAAAATGTTAGGGAAAATATAGAGAGAGTAAGAGAAAATGTAGAAAGTGTCAAGGAAAATATTAGAGAGAATATGATTGAAATTGAAATAAAATTACAAAATAAATTAGAGGAAAATAAACAAGAAATGACTAAAATGTATAGGGAATTTGAAAAATGAATAGAACAGAAAAATGAAGAATTTTACAGCAATACCAAACAAGACATAGTAGTTATAAATCATTCAATAGATCACAATAGTAAGCAAATACAAGAAGTTAGGGAAAAAATTTAATCAAATAATCAGGAACTTATTGGAAAAATAAGAAAGGTAAATGAAAAAGTAGAAAAGAATAGAAAAGAGTCAAATGAAGTCATGAATGAGAAAAGTGATGAAAATGAAACTAAATTCAAAAACTTAGAACAGAAAATAAAAGACAGAAAAATTATAATTAGAAACAGGTATAGAAACTAGGATTATCAATACATGTCAGAGTTTTCAAATGAATAATAAATTTGAGGGGAATATTAAGAAATTACATCCTACCACTTTTGTAAATATAATGAGAAACAAAACTAAAAATATAACAAATATGGATGATCTAAGGTACACAATAAGACAACATTTGAATAATCAACCTTGTATTTGGTTTAACAGCCAAGAAAGAAATATAGTTTCCAAGATTTTGAAAATCTATTTCTCAGACAATATTGGGGGGATAATGCACAAATGTTAGTAAGAGATCAACTTCAATTTGGAAAATTTAATGAAAGTAGAAATATGAATTATAACAATTATGCCATTCAATTATTTGCCATAGCACAACACCTAGATCCTATAATGAGAGAGGAAGAGATTGTAGGGAATATTAGTCGTCACTTTAAGCAGGAAATCTTTGAAATCATAAATATGCACGAAATCAAAAATATGGACAAACTTAGTCAGTATTTACTTAGACTTGAAAGAACTTTATCATACAGAAATGGGAAACAGAGATATCAGACAAGACAAAATCTAAATAATAACAATTACAATAGACAGACACAATACAACAACCAATATAACAACAGGAATTATATGGACAATAATAATAATAATAATAATCAATTTAGAGACAATCAGTATAGAAGTAGACCAAATCAAAATTATTATGACAATAATAATAGACAAACATATAATAATAATAGGGAAAATTATAACAACCAATACTATAGAAACCAGGACTATGTAAGGAGAAATTATAGAGGCCAATACAACAATAATAATGATAATTATCAAAATAGAAATTACTATCAGAATAGGACAGATAATTTTAGACAAAATAATGAACAACCAAGACAATTTAATAGGGAAACAAGGAGGAATTCAAATCCTGAAAACAATTATAATAGGGAACAGACATGACAAGTACATTTTAATAGAAGAGGAACAGGCCTAGATAGGAACAATGAACTACAAAATGTAGACAAAACCAATCAAAATGACAATCCACAACCTTCAACATCCACAGATAGACAGAATTTTCAGTAAAACCATATGGAAAGCTGGACTTACCAAAATATGAACACCCCATAGAATTCATTAAGTTAGATACAGTACAGGAAGAACATTTAACAGAGTTAATAATAATAAATGGAAAAATAGGAGAAAAATCAGTTAATATGCATATTGATACTGGTTCAGAAGCATCATTGTTAAAAGAAACAGCAATAGAAAACAAAGAACTTCAAAATAAAATTGTGAAAATGCCTAAAACAACATTAATAGGAGTTAATGGTAGAAAAATAACAGAAACAAATCAGTTTGCCAATATTAAAGTGGAAATACAAAACAAAAATATAGAATTACAGTTACTAGTGATAAAGGAAATGGAATTTGATGTGGTAATAGGGACGGATCAATTACAAAGGATGAAGGCTAAGATTAATTATGACAGGTAGGGTATAGAAATGGAAGGTCAATGGTTTAATTTTATAGAAAATGAAAAACAAGAATACTTTGTTAAAAATATTTTGTGTATGAGAGAGATGAATGAATGTTATAATGATGATAATAATAATAATGAAGAAAATGAATATAAGGGTAAATATAAATGAAATGATAATAATGAAAAATATATTAATGAAATATTAAATAATTATAAAAGATTAGTTATGAATGAATCGAGAGTAGCGAAATAATATAAGCACAAAATAGAAGTCAAAGAAGCAGATAAATTTAAATCAAAGAACTATTCTATACAAGTATAGAGAAAAAGTAAAAGAAGAAATTGAGAGAATGTTAGAATTTGGTATCATAGAGAGATCCACTAGTAATTACATAAATCCAATAGTTGTTGTTGTTAAGAAAAATGGTGAACTGAGACTATGTTTAGATGCTAGAGAATTAAATAAAATCACAACTCCACAGTATGAATCTCCGTTAAACATAGAAACTATATTTGGCAAAATCACAAATGCTAAATGTTTTTCCAAGATTGATCTAAAGCACAGTTTTTGGCTTATACCTTTGCACGAGAATTCTAGAAATTACACAGCTTTTTGTATAGAAGAAGTAGTGTATAGATTTTGTGTAGTTCCATATTGTCTACAATCCGCATGTCTAGCATTATAAAGGGCTTTGCATAAAATACTAGACAAATACGAAGACTTTGCACTACACTACATTGATGACATTTTAATATATTCGAAAGACGAACAAAATCACAAATAACATTTAAATAAAGTTTTAGAAATACTAGATGAGGCAGGACTGAAAACAAACTTGAACAAATGTGAATTTTTCCAACAAGAAGTGACATATTTAGGATACAAATTGAATCAAAACGGACTTGAAATAGACCCAGAACGAATAAGGACAATACAAGAATACACTAGACCTCACAATAAAAAAAACACTCAGAGGATTTTTAAGGATACTGAATTATTTTAAGAGACTTATACCAGACTTGACTAGTAAAGAATAACCACTGATACAATTACTCAAAAAGAATGTAAAATGGAAATGGGGACAGGAACAAGAACAGGCATTTACAGAATTAAAAGACAATTTTAGTAAAAATCTGAAAATTTATCATCCAGACTACGACAAACCATTTATACTTCGTGTGGATGCATCTATGTCGAGATTTGCGGGTGTTTTAGTACAGTACCAGGGGGAAAACGAAGTAGCTATATCATTTGTGTCACATATTACGAAGAAGTATGAAAAAAAATTATAGCGTTACAGAGTTAGAGTTAGCTTGTCTTATATTTTGTATCACCAAACTACGTTTCTATTTACTCGGAGCAAAATTTTTCATCGAAACCGACCATGAAGCTCTGATGTCTATAGTAAATTATAAATATGCTAGTAACAGAGTACATAGATGGGCACTTTTACTACAGGAATATCCCTTCGAAATTAAACATATACCAGGAAGACAAAATTTAGTACCTTGACACACTTACGAGAATGGAAACAGAAAAGAGACAGGAAACAAGATAAAATAAAATAGGGGTAAATATTTTCAAAAATACTACAGGACTGATTTTTTTACAAAGTTTCCGCACACAGCTCATCTAGCGCAAATTCAGTTCCCGCCTATAGTTCACCTCGCGCCAATACATTGCACACGGCCATTACAGCCACGTCCACTATAAATACAGTTCCTCAACCCAAGTCACAAAAACCTAACGTAATTATACCTGAGGAGTAGGCAGATTGAGACCTCAGCGTAGAATTACGTTTTAACCTTTCATTAATTTTCTTTCTATTTCAGTTCTTGAAAATGACTCCAAAATCGGAGGCGAAACGTCGAATTTCAACAAATTCTAGACGCGGTTCAACCCGAACTTTTAGTATATATATATATTTTATATATATATATATATATATATATATATATATATATATATATATATATATATATATATATATATATATATATATATATATATATATATATATATATATATATATATATATATATATATATATAATATATATATATATATATAATATATATATATATATATATATATATATATATATATATATATATATATATATATATATATATATATATAATATATATATATATATAATATATATATATATATATATATAATATATATATATATATATATATATATATATATATATATATATATATATATATATATATATATATATGAAAACTAAAAGTTCGGGTTGAACCGCGTCTAGAATTTGTTGAAATTCGACGTTTCGGCTCCGATTTTGGAGCCATTTTCAAGAACTGAAATAGACAGAAAATTAATGAAAGGTTAAAACGTAATTCTACGCTGAGGTCTCAATCTGCCTACTCCTCAGGTATAATTACGTTAGGTTTTTGTGACTTGACGTCGGGGTCTCAATCTGCCTACTCCCCATGTCTCGTCACTGGTTCTCTCTAAGGTCTCAATCTGCCTACTCCTTCGAGAGAACTGAGGAATTGTGGGTTGAGGAACTGTATTTATAGTGGACGTGGCTGTAATGGCCGTGTGCAATGTATTGGCGCGAGGTGAACTATGGGCGGGAACTGAATTGGCGCTAGATGAGCTGTGTGCGGGAACTTGGTTGGCGCTAAGTGAGCTGTGTGCGGGAACTGGGTTGGTGGGAAATGAGTTTATGTGTGCAATGAGAGGCTTCCAGGTATTGGGAAGTCTACGTCCGTCGTCGCGAGTGTTGAGGCAATTGGGGCGCTTCTCTATCTCAAGGGCTTCTCGGATGATCCTGGTTTGCAGAGTTTTCTCGGTGGAAATTGTTTTTGTGTTTTGGAAGTCTATTTTGTGACCTGTGTCTTCTCGATGTTTATAAAGTGCGGAAGTGGAAGATGCCTGACGCACAGCAAGTTCGTGTTCGTAGACTCTGGAAGTTACTCGTCTATTAGTCTGGCCAATATAAGTTCTCGGGCAGTCTGAACATGGTATTTCATATATACCTTGAGAATCGTTTGGTATTGTGTCCTTGGGAGATCTGAGGAATTTGGATATTTGGTTGTTGGCCGTGAATATTGTTTTTATCTCGTGTTTTCTCAAGATATTACTGATTTTGTCTGTCACACCTTTGATGTATGGTAGGAAAGCTTTGTGTGGCTGAATACTCTCTAGTGGATCGTTCGTTTTTGGAGGACGGGTCAGTCAGAGTATTCAGCCACACAAAGCTTTCCTACCATACATCAAAGGTGTGACAGACAAAATCAGTAATATCTTGAGAAAACACGAGATAAAAACAATATTCACGGCCAACAACCAAATATCCAAATTCCTCAGATCTCCCAAGGACACAATACCAAACGATTCTCAAGGTATATATGAAATACCATGTTCAGACTGCCCGAGAACTTATATTGGCCAGACTAATAGACGAGTAACTTCCAGAGTCTACGAACACGAACTTGCTGTGCGTCAGGCATCTTCCACTTCCGCACTTTATAAACATCGAGAAGACACAGGTCACAAAATAGACTTCCAAAACACAAAAACAATTTCCACCGAGAAAACTCTGCAAACCAGGATCATCCGAGAAGCCCTTGAGATAGAGAAGCGCCCCAATTGCCTCAACACTCGCGACGACGGACGTAGACTTCCCAATACCTGGAAGCCTCTCATTGCACGCATAAACTCATTTCCCACCAACCCAGTTCCCGCACACAGCTCACTTAGCGCCAACCAAGTTCCCGCACACAGCTCATCTAGCGCCAATTCAGTTCCCGCCCATAGTTCACCTCGCGCCAATACATTGCACACGGCCATTACAGCCACGTCCACTATAAATACAGTTCCTCAACCCACAATTCCTCAGTTCTCTCGAAGGAGTAGGCAGATTGTGAGACCTTAGAGAGAACCAGTGACGAGACATGGGGAGTAGGCAGATTGAGACCCCGACGTCAAGTCACAAAAACCTAACGTAATTATACCTGAGGAGTAGGCAGATTGAGACCTCAGCGTAGAATTACGTTTTAACCTTTCATCAATTTTCTTTCTATTTCAGTTCTTGAAAATGGCTCCAAAATCGGAGCCGAAACGTCGAATTTCAACAAATTCTAGACGCGGTTCAACCCGAACTTTTAGTTTTCAAATATCTGACCGCGGAAACCTATCTGAACACATATATATATATATATATATATATATATATATATATATATATATATATATATATATATATATATATATATACCGGGTGGCTACGGAAGTATTGCCTACGGAATATCTCAGTTATTGTATGAAGTAGGTTTGTGAAATTTGGAGCGTCGATATAATGACATAAGAGCTAGAATTGGAGCATATTGACATGTCGAAGTTAACTTCCGGTCTGACCGGAAGTAACATCAACTTTCTTATTTTGAATGGAAACCCTATTTTTTTTCTTTTCGCTTTATTCAGCATTCAATTCCCTTTCTAATGACATATCACAAGTTGGTATCTAATCAGAAAGTAGATCAGAAAAAAATTATTATTGAAATTCACCGAGTAGGCCGTGGAAGCAAAATGAAAGCCAAAAATTGAAAAGTTGGCTATGGAAACCATACGTCACTTTATAACAGTTGCTACTACTATGGTATTTTATTTTCATTCGTCGGCGTTATAAAAAGCCGCCAGAAAATATATTGGAAAAAAACAATACTCTGTAGGTCCATAACTTAAATAGGAACATACAACTTTTTCTTGCCTGTGCTATTCAGCATAACCATTCCTTTCTAATGATATAAACGAAAGTAATTTTTTGAAATGAAATACCAAAAAATCCAATTATTATTCTTCAAATATCAAAACAGATTATCGCCATACGCAAAAATAACATTAAAATAATGTGGAATGATAAATTATATCCTGTAGGTTCTAGGTTAAATAGGAACATAAACGTACTTGGTCTGTGCCATCGTCCATAGATATTCTAATATCTACCTATGGACGATGTTTGTGCTATTCAGAATAATCATTCCATTGCAATAATCATTCGAACCAAAATATTAACAAGTAGGCTGATTAAGATGTATTTTGGAATGAAACAAAAAAGAAACGAGAGCTCTCACGAACGCTGCTATCCATATTATTTTGACGTTCGAAGTAGTGTTTTTGATTCTGCCATTTTAAAAGGATTTGGAAATCGAAATCAGTTAGTGGAATATTCAAAAAATGCCCCGTTATTCACGAACCGAACAAATTGACATGCTTCTCATTTATGGTGAATGTTTAATTAATTTCTATTATATCATTAGAAAGGAATGGTTATGCTGAATAGTACAGGCAAGAAAAAGTTGTATGTTCCTATTTAAGTTATGGACCTACTGTTATCAAGTGAGGTATGGTTTCCATAGCCAACTTTTCAATTTTTGGCTTTCATTTTGCTTCCACGGCCTACTCGGTGAATTTCAATAATAATTTTTTCTGATCTAGTTTCTGGTTAGATACCAACTTGTGATATGTCATTAGAAAGGGAATTGAATGCTGAATAAAGCGAAAAGAAAAAATTGGGTTTCCATTCAAAATAAGAAAGTTGATGTTACTTCCGGTCAGACCGGAAGTTAACTTCGACATGTCTATGCTCAAATTCTAGCTCATATGTCATTATATCGACGCTCCAAATTTCACAAACCTACTTCATACAATAACTGAGATATTCCGTAGGCAATACTTCCGTAGCCACCCGGTATATATATATATATATATATATATATATATATATATATATATATATATATATATATATATATATATATATATATATATATATATATATATATATATATATATATATATATATATATTAATTTTAATTTAACTAACAAATTAAGCGATTAGTCTGCAGCGGAGAATAACAATTATCCTCCCAAATGTTCCATAGGTTAGAACTAACTCTGTGAATTTTCTCTTCCTGAAGAAGTCAATAAAGGTTGACGAAATATTGAAGATTTAAATCGAATGAGTTTCATTGTTCAACAGACCGCTACCCGAGAATTCCTACTTAATTTATATATATATATATATATATATATATATATATATATATATATATATATATATATGTAAGTATAACAGCAGTTTTAGGGACGATTTTTGGCGACCATCGTATATTATGGGGACACTTGGTGCTTATGAGGTCGGTCCTCACAAGCTGTTATATCCATCGTATTCTATGGGAACTGTCCTCATAAGAACTTCATGTTGTTCGTATACTATGAGGACAGTCTTCATAAGATTTATAGGTTCTAATGAGGACTTCAGTTTAAAGAACTTTCAGTAATTTTTCTTGCAATTATTCTATGTTCCGAGGTCATTTTAATGTGTGCTGATGAAAAGTGACGAACTACATCTACATCTACTCTATACTTCATTTTTTTATATATAATAATTCAAATCATATTGGAATAGTACCCAAACAGGGGTTATTGTTAACACAGAAGAATTTGTATAGCACAGTATCCCATTTCATTCTTCAGGTTTCGTGAAATACCAACAATGCGATATTCTGCTTAACACCAAACTTTTATTTTCCAGCGTCATTGACCAATATCTCCGACTTCCTCAGCAGGGTCATTTGTACCTACGTTAATTTTCATCTAATTCAGTTAACTGGATATTTAATATTATGTTATCTATATTACAGCCTCATATAGGTAGTACTGAGACAAATCACTCTATATCATCATTTGATAGTGAAATGAAAGATGTGAATCATTCTGTAAGTCGGATCATTATTCATCACTTCTTTCTTTATCAACAAATTATTTCCCAAATCGTTTGCATTCACTAGTTTTTTATTATTGTCCGTGAGAACTAAAGGAACGAATGTGATGGTATATATTATTATAGAATAAGCATTTTTCAAATTTAGTTTTGAATCGTGAGTACAGGGCTATACCTACCTATACCTATAGAGTGTACCCAATGGCATAGCCTGTGCGGGTAGAGAATGGCTATTATTATTTTTTGCCATGGCGCTCCGGAGCGACTCACTGATGCTTGGTAGTGTATCCACTTTCCAGCTGTAGAAAAACAAGGAAAACCTACATCACCACCCCAGTTGGTCGATGCGCACTCCAAGCTAGCACCAGACGTCACAACAAGGCATGTGAACGACTGAAGAGACTGATACATTTGAGAAAGAAGTTTCTCGCGTACTGAGGCCTCGAACCTCTGCCGATGCAAGCCAGAAGCTTCACTGTCAGATACCTCAGCTTTGGCTACCACTGAGATGTGAGTAAAGAACATATTGTTTCATTAAAATGATGGTATTACTTAGGGTCGGTTTTTCAATGTTCAGTTAAGAGCCTCAGCTAGCTGGCTGAGAGCTAATAGTTGTTTCGCCCCGTACCGGGAGAAAAAATAATCACCCGACCTGTGAGACTTCATATATCTGCTCTTCATTTTGGGTCGGACATGTTATTTGAGAAAAATTCTCAATAATACGTTGTCCAACTAGACATGAAGAACAGATATATGAAATCTCAACAGTTGGGAATTAATTCTTTTTCTTTGGTACCTACTGGGCCCGAGGACTATTAGCCGTCAGCCAGCGTACTGATACTCTCAACTGAACGTTGAAAAACCAGCACTAAGTGAGCAGAATAACATTATTATGATTATTTTTTGACAATTCTTGCAACCAATCGAAACCATCAATTGAAAGCATTCATGTACGTTCAGGCCCATCACAGCATTATTATAGTGGGAGTTTCCTACCTTGAAAATTACCGCGGGAATTTTTTGTGCTATTTTGTTTTTATTATGTGACAACTGATACTTTTGATCTGACGTCTGTCAGTGAAAAATGATTCGAAAACGGTTTAGTACATCATCATTCGATGAAATTTTAAGAAAATCAACGAAAATGCATATAAGAATACTATTTTGAGTAACGTGTCAATTTCAATTAATAACCTGTTGACAGAGAGAAAGCAATAGCTTTCAATCCAACAGAACAAAACAATGCTACGGAATCCTCCAGCCAAGAATAAAACATCCATAATAATTGTATATTTCATGATGAGAACTTCGAATTCCAAACTTCATTCTGTTTATAGTGATTCAAGTTAATTGTTGAAATACGAATGTTATATGTCTAGAGAGTAGGTCTATGATTGGAGCATCAAAAAATAATCTATCGAATACCACACGAGTTCGATAATTGTTATATAATTGTGTTATATATAATATTATTCATTCTTCATTTACGAAGTGGAATCTGAAAATCACTTTTTCTATTGTTAGTATCAAAATTAGGTATGTTATTATCAATTGAGAAATTTCTTATCAAGTTTAAAAAACAGTTGTTTATCTCTTCAACAGAATCCAGAAAAACTTGAATGCGTGCTTTACACATATTCATAATATTCAATGATTACTTTTTTCTCGAGCAGCAATTATGAAATTTATTGTTTAGATATGCCCTCTTTTCAAATTTCATAGCGCTATGAATGATCAGTTTTCATATCGTTTCCGATCGTTTTCTCACAGTGCTCAGTATCAAAATTGGACCACGCACATTTCTTATGCAAAAAATCTTTCGGTCAGATTGTCCAAATTTTCAATATGTTGTTGAACTCGAGATTCTAAACAAAAGTTACCGTGGGCACACAAAAATTCTATGTTAATAGTTTGCGAGATACAGAGTGTTGAAGTTGTAAAATGTCACATTGTGGCCATTACTAACTTAGCGTTATTGGTGATAATATCACAAAATTATTAGTAGGTTTTTCATCCACACCACAGTATTTTACTTGACCAGTGCAACAGTATGCTTTGTAAGCCTATTTTTTGAACAATATACAGGCTAAATCATGACTTTTTCAGAGTTATGAAATATGAAAATAATTTTAGAAAGAAACATCAACGCCATGAGTCGGATCGTACGAAGAGTGAAGTTTCTGTGTTGGATATATCCGATAAAATCGGCTGAATTCGGGAAATATGTATTTTTGTTATATATACAGTGAATATTGAAAGTATTCGTGTATATTTGCCATGGCAAATAATAATAATAGCCGTCCTGCACCCGCACAGGCTATGCCTTTGGGTACACTCAACGAGTGTTTATGAGGGACTATTATTATTATTCTATTATCTGTAATAAATTTTTTGGAATACGTGATTTGATCAATTCAGTGCACCAGTTGTATGAGCCATATGGCCACTTGACAGAATGTAAATTATTAATATTATACAGTGTGCCTCAAGTATACACGAGACTAAATAATGAGAAAAATTATAGAAATACCTCGTTTAAAGTAAACGGGACGGTTAATTTTCCTAATTTTTTCTCATTTAACAGAGGATATATCATATGAATTTTTTTGAAAAATACAGAATTTTCCTATGTACAGATTTCGTTCAACATTTAAAAACAAACAATTTATGTTTCAAATACCAATAAACTTTTGTCAAATCTATTGAAATGTTCGATAACAAAAAGGTGATAGGTCAAAGAGAGCTTTTTCCAATAATTTAGGTGAAAGAACTCTCCCCGTATTACTGTTGGCATCAATCAGTATGTTTATATATTGATGGCAGCCATGGTGTAAACTTCACATGTCTATATTTTTATTTCATTGAGTACGGTCTAATCCCGTATTTTGAACAAATTCTGCATATCCATAATCTGAGAGCACTCGCAGCAAGGAGAAAATGTGGGGTTATTTTGTCAGGAATCAATATCAGATATGGTTCAAAACAATAATAAATGATATTTCAGCATCTTCATCCTCAAACAAAAATCAGACAGAAAAATTCTGTATTCGATGCACAAGTTCATATTATATCTTTTCTATCAAATGAAAACATTCAGAAAATAAGTCATCAGTTTTTTTCTATACAGGATATTCCTTTAATTTTTAGTAATATTGGTTTGGTTTATTTTTGAGTCATACTTTATACTACTCGAAATTAAAGTTTTATTTAAATCGCTTCATGGTACATATAATCGGTGATCTGAATAATTGATTGAATCACATAATCCGAAGCGAATATTACGGAGACACATAGACTTTCAATCCCCTCTGTATATAAAATGAGTTTTCATTTATTTTATTATGAGTTCAACCGTTCTTATAAAATATATCTATCACAGAGACATCAATTTTGATATGGGTAAGATTTCAACAGATTCGAATAAAGTCTAGTGGTATTTGGAACATTACTTGGAAGGTAGTGATATTGATTTTTTCAGGTTAAACGAAAAGTAGACATAGAAAAATTCTGTATTTCCCAAAAAAGTTCATGTGATATATCCTCTGTAAAATGAGAAGAAATCAGGAAAATTAACCGGCCCGTTTTCTTTATACGGGGTATTTCTATAGTCTCGTGTATACTTAAGTCAAACTGTATATTATTCACAATTTACGATCTGTCAAGTGGTCACATGGCTCATACAACTGGTGCACTGAATTGATGTAATCACGTATTCCAAAGAATATATAACACATGAACGTATACTTTCAATCTCCTCTGTATATATAACGAAAAAACATATTTCATCGGATATATCCAACACAGTAACGTTACTGTTCGTACGATCCTACTCATGGCGTCGATGTTTCATTCTAAAATTATTTTAATTTTTCATAACTGAAAAAGTCATGATTTACCCTATATAGTGTTCAAAAGAGGCTTACAAAACATACTGTTGCACTGGCCAAGTGTAATACTGTGGTGTGGATGAAAAACCTACTAATAATTTTGTGATATTATCACCAATAATGCTCAGTTAATAATGTCCCAAAAGTGACATTTCACGACTTCAACACTCTGTATTTCGTAAACTGTACATAGAATGTCTGTGAGTCCATGATAACTTTTGTTCAGAAGCCCGAGTTCAACAACATATTGAAAATTTGGACAATTTGACCAAAAGACTTTTTGCATAAGAAGTGTGCGTGGTCCTCTGTTCTGAGTTACCCCTTTGATTATTTTTTTTGCAGATGCTTTTGTGGAATTCTAGAAGTTTTGTGAATGTTCGACGACGATTCCAGAGGTTACGATGTTTCAATTACCGAATAATTCCAACAATGCCAAAATACACTGCTCTCCGTACATTTCCACAAAATGGAAAGTATGAGGCCAATATCTGACAGAAATGAACTACTTCTCCTTACGAACCTTAAATTACATTTGCCACCTATTTGTGCAATATTCCTCGCGGAAGACACTATTACAAGTGCTAATTGAATTGAATGCCAAAATCTTTGAAGGGTTTCTTGTACCATTCACAATGCAACAGTTTTCACTTTCCCTGTTTGTTATCCGACTGGTTTGCATATGTAATGCATTTCGTCTTCGAAAACTAGATACCTAACTTGAAAAACATATATTTTACGATTTGTTACGACTGACTTGAAATTTCATAAAATATTCTTGCAAGACCGACACTTCCCCGAAAAGTGTCCTTTCTCTATATATTCATAATTACCGTTATTTCTCATACCATCACCTAGTCATTGGAAAGCCGTTCAGTTTCATATACATATTTTTGTAGTAATTTTATCTATGAATATCCATTTGACTGAAATACGAAACTAAGTAGAATCTGAAGTAAACCTGTTGGCGAAATGTAAATTTGTTTCATTCCTCATGGAATCATTTCTCTTGTAATCTTAAACCTAGGGATTCGTGTGGAAACACATTTGTTGGAGAAAAAATATTAACGGTGTTGCGTTATTCATTTTGGAATCAGTTTGTCTCATTTAGAACACCGTTCAAACGTGTTGAAATTGCCAATTCCCTCAACAAATTTGATTAATGTTTCGATTTAATATAATGGGGTCAAGATGTTCAAATACCTACCCTCAGATATAACGGAGGCGGATAGTAGCATTATAGATTCTAGAAAAGTTAATAAAAAAACACACTGTATATGTATGCAATTAATACTCATATTGAGAAATGTAGAACACTATACCTAAACATCAAAACTACATCAATTTCACTCGAGGCGCGTTTCGACAACTGAAATGGCTTTATCAGTGTTCATATCTAAATCAGGTTTACGTAGGGCACCTCTGGTACACTAACACTATCCTAGGTACACAAACGTTAGTGAACTTTATAGGCGTACAGATATTGCAGATTGTTTCAAGATTTTTGTACAGCTGAATGAAGAATGTGTTATCAAAAGTAAGTAGCCTAGGAAATCTAAGGCCAATAAAAACAATAGCCGTCAGTTGCTATTGATTATTTTGTGATTTTCCTAGAATGTGCTATTAAACAGTAAGTCGCCTATGACCTCTATACGGTCAACAGTACCGATAGCTGTCATCCAGACACTTCCCATATTCATTGGGGTAGAAGAAGTGAGGCGAAGAGAACGGACTCCTTCATTCGTCTTGTTGAGATTTCAACCATCCCATGACAAACCGGTATACTTTTTAGATATGAGAAAGTAGCTTATACTTCAATGGGAACCACTATGATCAGAACCACAACTTCAACAAAATAAATTGAGTAAAATTCTGTGGACTTTGAATAGTAAATAATCAAATTGTATTCGTTTTTCTTACTCCTTTTGGTCTTTATTCGTTTAGCATAGAGCCAAATTCGAAGACGGAATTTTCCCTTCTTTTTTGGTCGAGAACGACTACATTACATCACACTTCTCATTGTTGACAACAGACTCAATCAATATCCCTCAGAGCGTAACACAACACGTATGTCTTGTATATTGTGTTCGACTATCGAAGATGATGGATAGTAATTCTAATGTGAATATCTGCTGAGTCCGCATACGCTAACAGCAAATGCACAATGGATGTTTTGGATACCATTTTCGGTCACCGACTTCAGTCCACTTGACCAGAGAAAAACAAAGATAACATTCTTCAAATAAACTAATGTCTTCAGTATTTTTAAAGAAGACCTCATGTAATGGGTGATACTTTTGCAGCTGCAGGATTGGATGCTTGGTAACAGAGTTGGTGTCACCCTGTTCAGTAACGAAAACGAGACGAAGTTCATCTGTCACAGAAGGTACTGCCTTGGAGAGAAATGCTCCTGTTTTCCCTTCGTCACAAAGAATGCACAGGGAAGGATCTGAACTTCTTGTGATTTCACTAACTTCATCAATTCAACCCGATTCTGTAGACTAGTTTGTGACCATGCTAAAAAGTATAGTAAGATCGAAACAGTGAGTGAGTGAAATGGGTGTGCCTATTATCTATAAAAAATATTTCACCTGAAATTTTGGAGAAATTCATTTATTCCAGGAATATTAAACTTTCTCAAAGTTGCCTCAACATACAGGGTGGGGCACTCCATACGACACGGTCCCTGTGAACCAAACCATTAATTTTTTCGGAAATTCATTATATGTATATTGATTGAGGCTACAAAAGGAAATTATTTTGGAGTTTATAAGGTGGACCAAAAAAGTGTAACATATCAAAGTTGTGTTTTTTCAAATGGAACACCCTGTATTTTGTTACACTTTTGAATAACTCAGGAAAAAATATTTTATGTACTTAACTATAACCGTTCTCGACTTATTGATTTTTTTATAAAAATGATAGCTACAATTACAATTAAACTAAATAGCAACGAAATGTAAAGAAATCATCCCTTCGAATTCTGACTATGCATAAAAGAGGTTGTGGGCAATTGATTTCGATAAAATTTGTTCTCTATTTTATACAGAATGTAAATACGTATTTCAAATAATGAATAACGTTTTTAAAAACACGAAAATTATTTATTTAGACAAGTTTGTACTTCAAAGATTACATCAAGACTGAATAAAATTCCATTTCGCATTTTGAATGTAAAAATATAAAATTAGCAATTCTGGAATTGTAAGATATATGATTCTGCTGAGTCAGCGCTTCCTGGATGGGTGAATGTACGGAGCGAACGGTGACCGGTACGTAACTCCTCCCTCCTAAGATGAAGTTTTGGTTGGGACAAACAAAACTTCTGAAGACGGCAAGGGTTGTGTGGCTTCTTTGGACCTTCCCTTGGATTTCCTGAACTTATTCAGGCTGAATATTACGACTCCTAGGATGATGATTATGTATAAAGGAATCGTCCAAGGATGATGGCTGGAATACCTCGGGGATTCATCTGCAATGGTTGAAGTCGGTTCCCTTGTACTTGCAAATCGTGTAGTTGGTCTAGTGAAATATCATCTAGTTGAAGTTGGCTTTTTTCCGTGATCCGCTTGAGTATTTTGACTTCGGGGAGGAACAGTGGCTTCCCTTTGGCATCGCCTTTTTCGTTGGTGTATCCCTGTCCAGAGGTTAGGATGTTGCACTGGTATGGGATTTCGATGAGAAATGATCCGTTGAGCATCACAAAGTCAGTTTCGTCACATCGGGTTTGGACTTTCTCTTCGTGAGGGAAAATTGCGATATAACTGGATTCACTAACTTCCTCAATTAGGGGCTTATTTACAACTATATTAGCCATTTTGCATTCGGCTTTGTTGTATTTTACTTGAAGAATTGAGAAAATGCAATCGCTTTCTTGGGTACCATCAATCAGGTAGTTAGTCTGACGTAGGTAGTTTGGATTCAGGTAAAAATATGGCCTGGCGTCATATTGAAATAGTTCGTTACTCATTGAGAAAAAGGTATTTTTGGGAATAATTGTTGTGGAATTCTGTATGGGTATTGAGTAGATGTGGTAATGGGCCAAGACATCAGGGTGGACTAAGGGGATATGCAGCGCAAAAACTAGTTTGGTATTTGAAAAATATGCATCAACTGGGGTTATATCAAATTGTTTATACGTTTCTTTAGTATCTGAGTAAACTAACTGATCTCTGGAATGATGTTCGAGAAGAGAATTGAATATTGATTTCATGTCATCGATAGATATTATGCTATGATGTAAAGTACCAAGCTTAGCAAATGATATAGCATTTTCAATACTTGTGAGAATTGAAAGCAGTGTATCCAAATTGAATTTTATTTGGGTGTACGTGTCTACAAGTGATAGGAAATATATGTGCTGTTGTTATTCAGTTGTTCTATACTTTCCCTGATTACATTTTGGTTATGAACCATTAATGAAAATGTTTCATTATTATTCTTTAAAATTTTGTGGGTCAACGATATTTGCTGATTTAGAGAGTTGACAATTTGTTCTTGATTGTTTTGCAATTTTTCGATTGCGGCATCATAGCGTTCGGCATCTTCTTGATCTAAGTTGCCAGAAATAGATTTAATGATATTCCCTAAACCATTTGTCTTTTTTGTCTGTTCGTTAAAGGATAGACTGATCGAAATTTTTCCTTTACCGATTTCATCTGATAATCAATGTGTTGTTCAGTATATTCGAGTAGAGATGTTAAATATTTAGAATTGAGGTTATAGTTCGCGAGAGATGATTTTAGTACATTATAATTTTGAGCTAATATTTCGATTTCATCTGATATTGGTTTGAAATCGATGTAGTGTAAAAACGTATGGGTGGCTACTTTGATTTTTGCTGTCCCCATCCGAAAGGGCAAGATTCCTGGGTTGTTCTTCAAATTAGTGATTCGTACTTTCTTGGGGATCGTCAGATGAACTATCGTCAGGAGTAGGAGGGTCCTGTAACAAATTTGGTTTTGTTACTGAGGCTCGAGGTTTCTTGAAAATATTTTTGTGATAGGTATTACGATTGGTTTTCAGTTTCAGTCCTTGATCAGTTATGACAGATTCTTTAATAAATGGAGGGTTTAATTTTTTTCCACGTGTTTTGACATCGTGTCGATAAACTTCGTCATTTTTAGTGTAATTTGCTGGTTCTTCCCGAGTTAGATTTTGTTTTTCAATATTTTTTTCTTTCTGTTTTTGAGAAATGTCGTGTATGTGGTCGAAAATCTGAAGTGATTTTTGTTTATGTTCTTGTATATAATTGTTTAAAATTTCGTATTTTATGTCTAAGTCGAAGGGGTCTTTTGTGTCGAGGTGTCCTCCCACAATATCGATTGGCTTTTGTTTGGTGACAGAGTGTATGGAGTGGTTGTACCCAAAAATAGCATAGGGCATTAGACTCGTTACTTCTGCACGGGGGTTTTCAAGTTTTAAAACCCTCAGATGCTCGAGTAAAGTTGAATGAAGCCGTTCTACGGGGACATGGCTAGTGGAATTTTTTGGGGTTACAAGGTGAAGGTCCATTTTGTGAAGTTTTGTGAAGTCCGTTAGCGTCGAATTTTTGAATTCTGTTCCGCTGTCGGCTACAATTTTTAGGGGTAATCCATGAAATGACATGAATATAATAAGATTCTCCACGATAGAGACTGCATTTGCCGCTGTTAGAGGAAGAGCTTGAGCGTATTTTGAAAAGGTGTCTATGATAGTTAAAAACTTTTGGCTATTGGCCTGGAAAACATCAATATGTACTACTTCAAAGGGTTTCCTAGGTGTTGGTGTAATTTGAAAATTGATTTTCGGTGGGCTTCTGTCATATTTTGTTCTTTGGCAGATATCACATTTATTTATATAGTTTCTAACATCGTTAGCACAATTTGGCCAATAGTATTTTCTTTTTATTTGTTGCAAGGTTTCTTGAATACCACGGTGATTTGTTTTAGTCTCATGATTGTATACTAAAAGTTCTTTTTGTCTGTATAGTTCTGTGATGTTTTCGAGTTTAGTGTTGTATTTTATCAAATTGAATGTCGAATTTTTGAAAGTTTGCATCATAAGGTTACTGAGACTTTCGTACAGTTTGTTCGTATCATCGTCATTGAAATAAAAAGCGCACGTCTTTTTAGGCTGTCCAAAGTCTTTGAAAAATGTGATAATTGGGGAAAGGTCATTGTCCACTATATAAATGTTCCATAAATTCTTCTTGTTTGGTTCCCATAAACATTTTTTAGTAGTCCTTCTGGGCAATACCGATTTAGAAATATGGATTTGATTTTGAAATACGTTAATCGGTGATTCACTTGCATTTATTTCTTGTACAGGGTCCTCGGCATTCGTGTGGACTGTTTCATTATTTTCTTCGTTTGGGGTTGGGGTGATTTCTTGGACTAGTTCTTCCTCGCTTGAAGTTGAAGTTTCAGTTTTCACTTCGATTTCGTTTTCGTCTGGGGTTTCGTCGAGGTTATTGACTAGGGATGAGGTGTCCGGGTCCCGTGTATGAGTTTGCTCTACGTTGAACCTTTTCATATATTGGATTAATGGAGATGTTTCATCTATGTCTTCCGTTCTGGTCTTCGAAGTGTTTGGTTGTGGTTCTACTTCGTTGGCATGGATTTCAATTCTCGATAGGGCATCTGCATTGGTGTTTTTTTTTCCTTTTTTATATCGAATCTCGTAGTCGAATTCTTCTAACTTCAGTTTCCATCGGATTAGTCTCGAGTTTGGCTCCTTCAGCGACATCAGCCATTGTAGTGGTTTGTGGTCTGTTAAAATAACGAATTTTTTTGCCGAAAAGATACGGTCGAATATATTTTGTTGCCCATACAATCGCTAAAAGTTCCTTTTCAATGGTGCTATAGTTTTGTTCAGCATCGTTAAGCGTCCTTGATGCGTAGGCAACAGGGCGGTCAGACCCAACAGGACCTTGTGATAAAATAGATCCAATGGCCGAATTTGAAGCGTCTGTGGTTGGGTTGAAGGGTTTGTCGAAGTCTGGGTATTGTAGTATGGGGTCATTTGTCAGTAAGGTTTTGCAATGGTCAAAAGCTTTAAGGAAGGTGGCGTCGTGTTTTATTTCAGCGCCTTTTTTCAGACAGTTTGTGAATGGTCTTGTGATTTTTGCAAAGTCCTTGATGAATTTACAGTAATACCCTAAAAGTCCCAAAAATCCCTTTATCTGTCTTGTAGTTTTTGGAATAGGATAGTGCATTATTGCTCTAATTTTATCTGGGTTTGGTTTTACGCCCTGTGGTGTTACAATGTGTCCGAGAAAAGCAACTTCCTTCTTGAGAAATTCTGATTTATCAATCTGAATTTTCAAGTTCGTATCGCGTAGCCTTTGAAACACTCTTTTTAAATTAATCATGTGTTCCTGCAAAGATGTTGAGTATACAATGATGTCATCCATGTATACCAGGCATATTTCGTTTTGCAGCCCTTTCAAGACGTCATCCATCACCCTACTCAGAGTAGCTGGGGCATTCTTCAAGCCAAAGGGGACCCTCAGGTACTCGTAGTGACCGTTCTCGACATTGAATGCGGTCGTTTGAACGTCTTCCGGAGCCATCTCTATTTGATGAAATCCGCTCGCCAAATCTAGGGTGGAGAAATATTGACACCTTCCTAGCTTATCTAGGATGTCACTGATGTTTGGCAGGGGGTAGCGATCGTCGATGGTCTTTTCATTTACCTTACGGTAATCGACCACGATTCTCCACTTTTTCTTCCCACTAGCGTCTGCTTTTTTTGGTACCACCCATATAGGTGATGACCAGGGCGAGTTACTGGGGCGGATGATATTTTGTTCGAGCATGGAATTTATTTGTTTGGCTATTTCCGCTTTGTGAATGAAGGGATACCTATACGACTTGGAATAAACGGGAATTTCGTCTTTTGTCTTGATTCTATGTTTAACCTGAATAGTAAATGTCAGTTTTTCCCCTTCATAATGAAAAATATCCGAGTATTTGCCGCATAAGTTTTTTATGTGTGTCTGTTCTTCTTGATTCATATGTTCTGTACGAATGAGGTTACGAATGTCGTTTTCGTCTGTGTGAAAGGTGTTTATGTCCGCATGATAAAGTTCAAAGTTTTGAGTTGAAAATGGTTGAGTACTGAGTAGCTCAAATAGTTGAATTTCGCAATTATAGTCATTTCCATTTTCTAACTCGACCCATGCGTATCCGTTATTAGCTGTAGTTAGTGTTTCTCTTATTAAACATTCGTTTATTTTTGTTGGAGGGACGAAGATATCGCCCGTGGATTGACTTACAGGCACTTTAATTTTGGTTCCCGTATTGAGTTCTATTTCGACAAAAAATAATAACCTTTTCTTTGTTTCATAGTACTGAATGTAATTTTGCGAAGATGGAGTATACAATATTGAGTTTGAAAAATCAATTTGAGCGTTCAGTTGCTTAAGTATATAATAATAATAATAATAAATTTATTTGCCATCAATAAATATAAAAAAAAAAAAACAATAAATGTAAATCATTAGTACAATACAATATCAGCAAATGAATAAGTTGTTGCCCATAAAAGGTAAAACCTTGTGCATGAGCAATTAGCCTAATTAATTACATCAAAAGTTGCAAAGTTAATTACGTAGTTAATGAAACAATAATTACAGAATTCAGAATTGTGAAAATGTAGATACGACTGTGAAAATATAAATCTATGAAAATGTTATCATTGGAGAATATAAAAACATACAAGTGTAAAAGTGTAAAATGTATATATGTGAAATAAAAAGATATAAAATTGTGTAAATAGAAAATATATATAGGTATGTTTGAAGGTAAGAAAGTTTTTTTTTGTAAATAAAAGACTATACCTAGACATAATGAATACATATATAAAATTATCACGCCTAAGCATCGCAACAATGTGCATTCAGTATTATTTGCAAGCACGTATATTACAAAAAAAAAAAAAAAAAGTCTTGATTGCAAATTTTTTAAACTAGAACAGTTTCGATGATTATATTCACTTGGTTTTGAGCGGTTTACATTATAGTTAATTTTAATTAATTAATTTTTTATACACTTTTTTGTATTGTTTTACCCCGATTCTGGATTTTTTTTTTTTTTCAACATTGTCTTCGTGGGAATTATTCAATACATCCTTCTCTCAATAATTTGATTCACTCTCTCTGCAGGTATTGTTTGAAGCCAACCTTTAATTTTCTTTTTGAATATGTGCAGATTTCGGGTATGTCTAATCTCATTGGGTATTTCAGCATAAACGATAGGACTCAGATAAGTCAGAAACTTTTGGTGTTTTGTTGTCCCCACTTTGGGTATTTTTGATGTTTTTTGTTTGTATCTTGTGTCATGAGTATGTTCAATGGTAGCCATGGACTGTTTATTTTTATGATGGTAGATAGCTAGGTTAAGGAAATAGAGGTGTCGACAAGTGAATGTTTGTGACTCTTCAAAAAGTTTCACTGATGCATATGTATATGTTTTGTTATATATAATTTTCAACAACCATTTTTGGGTAACTTCAATTATATTCAAATAATTATTTGTTATTCCTCCCCAGACAGTTATAGCATAGTTTATATGTGTTTGAACCAAACTGTAGTACAACATTTTTAACTGCGTTATTGCAAATATTTTTTTGTAGAACTTGAACTTGTTTAATAGGGATCTTAATTTTCTTGCGACGTATTCTGCGTGTTTGTTCCATCGCAGGTTTTTATCTATAATTAACCCTAGGTATTTTATATGTGGTTTCATAGTTATTTCAATAATGGTCCCATCATTGTTGAAGGAGAGTGTGGCATAGTTAGGTAAATTGTTGTTGTAGTTTGCGAATGGAACAAAAAATGTCTTAGTGAAATTAATTGTGAGTATTCTGCTCTCAAACCACTGGATTATATTAATGAAATCATTCTCAACTTTACTCTTAAGGTTTGTCCAATTTTTATCGCGATATAATACAGCGGTATCGTCAGCAAAACTGACTATAGTTCCGTCAATATTTGATTCATAAAGATCGTTAATATATATGTTGAACAATAATGGTCCAAGAACTGTACCCTGTGGCACTCCGTATTCTATGTATTGGTTAGAGCTGTACGAGTTTCCAATCTGGACACATTGCTTCCTATTAGATAAGTAGCTGCTGAAGAGTTTAGAAGAGATGCCTCTAAAACCAACATTTTCCAGAACCTTTAATAATTTTTCATGAGACACGGTATCAAAAGCTTTGGCCAAATCTACAAAAATGCATAGGGTTGCTTCACCTTTGTCCATTGCATCATAAGTTTCCTTCGTGAGCTTGACCATTGCATCTTGGGTAGATTTGGATTCTCGGAAACCGTACTGGTTATCTAAAAGTATTCGGTATTTCTTTAAAAATTTGTCCATTCTAATTTTCAGCAACTTTTCGAATATCTTTGCTATGTAGCTAATGAGCGATATAGGTCTGTAATTTATAACTTTCATTTTATTTCCCGTTTTATAAATGGGTTTTATAATGGAGTGCTTGAAAACATCCGGAAATATACCTGACTGCATTGCTTTGTTCATCATGAAGGAAATAGGTGCTGTTAGATGATCGACAAATTCTATTAATAGTTCTGATTTTATTCCGTCAATTCCAGGAGATTTGCCAGTTTTTAGCTGCAGTATTATTTCCCGTATTTCTCTTTCGTTGGTTTCTTCTAGATAAAACGAATTGACTAAAGTGGTTTCTTTGTAGCTTCTTGCAACTTTTTTACTTCCTATTGAAGTAGCTAACTTTTTACCCATTTTTGTGTAGTGATCAACGAAACATTCTGCCATTTCATGTTTGTTTGTGAGCATCGTTTTGTCGTCCCTTTCAATTTGGATTATAGTATTTTTCGAATCAGGTTTGTCAATAGTTTTTAAGGCCTGCCAAAGCTTGTTGGGGGTATTTTTCAATTTATTGATCTGATTTTTGAAAAAAATTATTTTAGCATTTTCGATTGTTTCATTTAGCTTGTTTCTAAATTTCTTATATTGGGTTTGTAAAGCTTCATTGGTCGGATCTGCACGCATTTTTTTGTGGAGAATATTTTTTGTGTTAATTGACTTTATTAGTCCACTTGTAATCCATTCCTTCCTTTTTATTTCTGTTCGTTTAATTAGCACTTTATTCGTGCTTTCCTCAATTTTTTGTTTCAAGTAGTTAGTGAATTTGGTAGCCATTATATTAACATCTTTCTCGTTGTAAATATCTGCCCATGATTCCGATTCTAGTTGCTCACGTAACTTATTTTTGTTAAGGAAATATTTAAATCTATTATCAATACATGTTGTTTGTTCTTTAGGATGTGGAGGCTTCATCTGTAGTACAATTGGAAAATGATCCGTGATAGATGAATGTATGATAACTGGGACAATAGTGGAGTTTTCCAGTTTGTTGTTGATGAATATATGGTCAATACATGTTTTGGAGTTTCCTTGTATTCTGGTATATTCATTTATTGCTGATATATATCCGAATGAGTTTAATATATTTAAATATTCAATATTATAATCATTATTGTCTAAGATATTAATGTTGATGTCACCCACAATTATATTTACATCTTCTTTATTGTTGACTTTTTCTTCCAGAAATGTATTAAGAGCGTTGTTGTATTCATATGGACACATCGATGGAGATCTGTATATTGCTGTGATGTTATATGATATATTCTGTTGCGAGGTCTTCAATACAATAATATTACTAGTATTCAGCTGTTTTATATCTGCGGTGTAGGTTAAGTGGCTTTTAATATATATAACACACCCATCATTTTGGTTAAAATCGCCTTCATTATATATTATATCATAACCTGCTATGTTTATTTGAAAAAAGTTCACCAGTTGCCATGTTTCAGTCAGAACTATTATATCAAATTCATTCTCAAAGTTTTTCAGAACAATTTTCAGTTCATTTATGTTCTTCGCGACACTGCGTATATTAGTGTGAAATAATCTGAAGTCGTTTTTTTCTTGCCCTAACAATAAATTGCATTGTTTATAATCCTCCACTATTCTAGTTACTAAGTTCTGCTCATTGAAGTCTTGAATATATGGATCCATATTAGAAATTAACAGGCGAAATGAAATTTAGTGTAATTTTATTGTAATAGTACGTGGTATTGGATGCATAAAGTTACATGCAGGAACAATTGTACAGTGATAATTAAAACGATAAACCCAATTATAGAATAAAAATAGTAGTAAGTAGTAAATAGAAGTAAAAAGTATTTATGAAGGCTTTGAATTATTTCGCAGTGTTCTGGTTTCTCTGGATTTATTCTGCGACGGGTTAGGCTCTGGTGTTATATTTGGTCCGGTTATTCTTAGGTTCAGTGGTTTCCTCGTTATAGCACCTGTGGCTTGCTGTGGAATCTGCTCTGGTTTTTTATTAATTTTGTTTATATGGGAATCTGTGGTATTTTTAGTGGCTGTGAAGAATTCAGAAGTTATTTCGGAATCGGATGAAAGTTGCTCTGTTCCTTCAAAATCTACGGAAATAGTTTTCTTGCTAATGGTTGGAGTAGGTGGGGCACTAGTTGCTTTGATTCCTAATTCTAAGTTTTCAATGTTTTCCTCATGTTCATTGGAGTTTATACTTCCCAAATCTTCCAGTTGTTCTGCTTCGTAGGGCACGCCGTCGATATACAATTTATTATTTTTTATGTACGCTTTGTGGTTGTTGTTCCTTGCATACTTTAAGTGTTGACGAAGGATTTTGTGGTTAACTTGGTCTTCTGGACACAAATCGTGCGTAATAACTATGCCTGTATTTTTTAGGTTCCTGATGTTTGTGAAAACTTTGATTTTGTTCAAGTATGAAACGAATTCTAGAATGATTGTGTTTTTCCTTCCAAATCTGTAGATATTGTTTATTTCGTTTTCCGTGAAACTGGTTCCTAGGAGCTCATTCAACTTGGTAAGTGTTGATTGAGCCAGATCTTCACTCTTTGTTTTCAGTCCAAAGATAACAATATTGTTCTGGCGGGCTTTTCTATCCAACTTCTTCAACCTTGTCTCCAGACCAAGACACTTTTCCTCTAATTTCTGTAGTTTTCCGTTCAGAGTATCATTGATGGCTTTTATTTCTTGTTTGATTTCTTTGCTGTTTGTGTTGATCAATTTCTCTAACTTTTCCAATAAACTGTTGTTAGAGATTTCATTCATGATGGAGCCAATCGATTATTGGGGAAACAGCCCAGTGACTATTTGTCTAAATAATGATGTGATATCTTATCAGCTTCTTATTTGAATTTTTTCATTTGCCATTCGACTTCTTTATGGTTTCACTGAATTTTATGAACTATTCTACTTGATCAATTGTGTTATTTGAATAACTGATATAACTTACTTCATATGGATCGATAGAGTAAATTTTTCTGCATAACTTGATATACTTTTTGTTGAGAAACAATGATAATTTACCACTTTGTCAGGTCTTTTTTCGGAGGAACTTTTCACTACATCTACACGATATACTTCAGCACAGCTACAACAGCTATCAAGTCCTATTAGTCCATCAAAGTATTGGTGAAATTTGAATAAATGAAATTTCAGCATTTGTTGATGGTTAAATTCATCGAAAGAAGGGATGCTTGCACAGTGATCACGTTTTGATTGTTGAAAAACTGATGTGACTGTAAATGGCTCTTTGAAAATATTTTCAGGGTAAAATTTGTTTGCAATATCGGGGTTCATGATTGATTTAGTTGCTCCTGTATCTATTAAAAGTTTAATTGGTGGGTTTTTGATTTGTATGTAAGGGAGTTCTGTTTTGTCGTATATAGTATTCAGTTCAATTATGTTTCGTCCCTGTTGGACCTCATCTCCTGAAAATTTTGTTGTGTTTCGTCATAGTAATCGAATTGTTCTGTCTCTTCTATGTAAGGTTCGTTCGGGTAATACTCTTGTGGGTGGAATTCGTCGGGTGTTTCGTAATTTTGGTCATATTCAAAATTATGGAGTTCTTCAGAAACGAAGTTACGTCTCTGATGTGGGTTTGATTGGAAATAGTTTCGAGATTGTTGTTGATAGGGGGGTCTGTTGGAATTGTTTTGAAGATTTTGTGTTCTAGTTACAATACTCATAGGGGTAGGTTTGGAAGTGGATGGTCCATTATGGGGTTTCCACACGTTTCGGGGTGCACCGAATACTTCCTTGTTACTGAGATATCTTTGGGGTATACCACTTTGGCGTGGTTGTATCTGAATTGGTCCCCTAGGGAATTGAGGCTGGCTTGAGAAGCTTTGGTGATTTTGAAATTGTCGGGGAATATTTTGTTGCAATTGGGGTCTATCAGAGTGGTAGTTTTGGGTATATCGTTGTCCAAAATTTTCAATCTGTGGTCTTATAGTAGTTGGAAATTTATGAAAATTATTTACTTGAGATTTTTGAAGGTATCTAATATTGTTGTCTTCAATTATATATTTTTGGGCTTCAGCCAAATTATTTGGTTTCATTGACCTTACCATAGAACTTTAAGGTTCTCTTAAACCAACAAATAATGTGTGTAGTGCGTGTGAATCATAGAGTAATTTTTTGCTCACTTTAATTTGATCATTATTTTCATGTAAATTGACAAAATTATGGAGTAAGTTGAGTGTAGACACTACCCTTGAAAAAAAATTCAATGAATTTTCACTGGGACTTTGTCTCAATGAACCTAGATCTGATAATAAACTGCTTTCATTTCTTTGATCACCAAAATGATTAATTAATAAATTTTTAATGGTATTGAAATCATTGCTACCACTAAGCGAAAATACTTCTTCAGCTGGTCCAGTTAGCTTGGAAAATATTCCATTCAGTAACAATTTATTCTGAGCACAATTTACGTTTGCCGGGGTAGCGTCCCAATATGTATTCAATAGATCGGTAGATATTGAAATAAATCTGTATAACCTGCACGGGTTACCGTCAAATTCCGGTACGATTTGCAAAAGTTTTATATCAAATACTGGTGTTGCCATTATTATTGATTCAACTATTTTTTCTAATTCTTTTGTTTTATTATTATTTAAGCTGAGAGCTTCTAATGATTTAACTAAATCTATCTCAACTTTTATCACAATATCACTCAAGGAATTTGAAAAAGTTGAGGAGTCTGACATATGAAACGAAAAAGGAATCAATGAGTAACTCACAAAATAGCCTTTTTCATCCTCTGCTGAATTTCTGCAACCTGCCCTCGAACTGCGGCTAATCCAATAATGGTACTTTCACAGTTTCAACTTTGTTTTTCTCGTTCCCGAACTTTTTCTGCCGGTTCTTCTCGATGAAGAGTTGAGACTCAAGGATATCTAAGCGGTAGATGCCTTCGAGATCCTACAACAACTGCGCCAAATACGTATTTCAAATAACGAATAACGTTTTTAAAAACACGAAAATTATTTATTTAGACAAGTTTGTACTTCAAAGATTACATCAAGACTGAATAAAATTCCATTTCGCATTTTGAATGTAAAAATATAAAATTAGCAATTCTGGAATTGTAAGATATATGATTCTGCTGAGTCAGCGCTTCCTGGATGGGTGAATGTACGGAGCGGACGGTGATCGGTACGTAACAAAAATCATTGTAACTTTCAAGTAATAATATAAAATTCAATTATCTTTCTTTCCATATTGGGGTTCACTATACCTAACCAAAATAGTATTTCAGATATTGGCTTTTTAAAATAGTAGTTCTTATTTCAATGCATTTTTTGAATCAAGATAGCTTTGGAACGTAATTTATTCAACTTGTTGAAAGCATTCTTATTGACAGCTATGTTTTACTTTATTCAAAATATTCACTAAATTATTATCGTTGAAAATGAAAACTTTTCTCTTTCAAAAGCGGATAGATATGATTTTAGCGATTGGTAAGTATGAAGAGAATTGCCTATTGGCGTCAAGGGCATGCCCAAAAATATTCAGACCGGAATCATCCAACCAAGTTGGTTTTCAAACGATTGCTTCATGAATTTCGTAGGACTGGAAGTGTAGATTATGAAAAGGCAAATGGACCAAAACCTATCATTGTAAATGAGGAGAATGAATTTCTTATTATGGGATCTATCATAGAAAACACTCCTACGAGTCAACGTAAGATGGAGAAAGATACAGGGATAACAGACGGAGCCATTACCGTATTCAGATGCACCAGGAATTATATGAAATAGACTTCCATCGATTCATCGAGTTTTGTCTATGGGTTCTGGACAAGTTTAGTGAGATTGAACATTTTTTGGATTCCATTTTATTTTCTGGTGGATCTACTTTTCATACAATGGCTTAGTGAACAGACGCAACTTCCATTATTATAGTGATGTGAATCCTCATTTTTTCCACACTCTGGATCATCAGATTAGATAGTCCGTTAGCGTGTGAGTAGGTATTATAGGTACACTAGTTATAGGAACATACTTTTTTGATAACCACTTGAATGGTCAAATATTTTAACAATTTTTACGAGATGATCTGCCTGAGCATGAGAGAATGTGCCGCTACATATCAGACAACGGATGTGGTTACAATTGGATGGAGCTCCGGCATATTTCAAATTCAGTGTCAGACACTTTTTAAATATGTGCTTTCCGAATAAATGGATTGGTAGGGAAGGACCACAAAATTGGCCAGCGAGATCACCAGATTTGACTTGTCTCGATTTTTTCCTGTGGTGATACTTGAAGAATGATGTTTAAGACACTCCTCCAACCACATTGAAAAATATGAAGGAGAGAATAAGGGCTACTTTTCGAACAGTAATGCCCCAAATGCTATTAAATGTTAAGCAGTCTTTCAAAGAGAGAGTGGCTTTTTGTTTTCAACAGGATGGTCGTCATTTCGAGTACACACTCGAATAAACACACTTGTGTTTCATATTTTGTTGTTGTTTCAGTAGAATAATAAAGAAATTGTATAGTCTGTTTAATGAACTATTATGAGAATATGAATGTGAATGACTTACTTAATTTTTGTGAACAGTAACTATTTTCTATGAAGTGAAGTATAACAAATAAGTACTGTCAATAAGTATTCTGTGAGCGAATCAAATAAATGTCGCTTCAAATGCATTGAAATAAGAACTACTATTCGAAACAGCCAATATCTGAAAAATTATTCAGGTTAGGTATGAGGAACCACAATATGAAATGAAAGATAATCAAATTTTCTATTCCTCGGAGCAAAAAAATAAAGCGAGTTCCATCTGAAATAACAAAGATATCTTTGTCCGAAACTATAAAACAGTGATAATAATTTTCTGTTTAATATTGAGAAACGGGTTTTATCGAAATCAATAGTCCAAAACCTCTTCCATGCATGGTCAGAATTCGATGGGATGATATCTATACACTTCGATGTTATTTAGTTTCTAATTGTATCTAGCATTTTCATAAATGAATAACTCGGGAACGGTTATAGGTAGGTACATAGTCATAGTACCTTTTATGAAATCATATTATTTTTTTCATGACCAATTCAAAAGTGTAACGAGATACAGCATGTTCCATTAAAAAAAAAACATTGAAATGTGTCACTTGTTAAGCCAACCTGTAGACTACAAAATAATTTCCTTTTGTAGCCCTAATCAATATACATATGATGAAATGGAGGGATTCACGAAAAAATAAATGATGTGGCTCACAGTATACTATAATAATAATACACCCTCATAAACACTCACAGAATATACCCAAAAGCATAGCCTGTGCGGGTTGAGAACGGCTATTATTATTATTTGCCGTCGCGCTCCGAGGCAACTTACTGATTTTTGCTGTAGAAAAACCCGGAAAACTTACAGCACCACCCCGAAAGTGTATCTATACATATCTTTAATTCACTGAATCCTTATAATCAATACGAAGGGAAATTCAAATTCAAAAGTTTAAAAAAATATCCAAACATTGGGTACAGAGTATCAGTTTCTGGAAAATAAAAAAATTGGTGGAAATGAACAAATATGGAGAACTTTCCGTGTCTGATCAACCTTTGATTTTTTTTGTTCATATTTCAATCTTTTCTATACACTTTAATTTAATTTGATACCAAAAAACTCATTCGTAATCGTTCATTATCACGACTACTTATGTTGATGTTAGGAGAAATAGCTTTTATATCTATCATATTCTATCGGAACTGTCCTCATAAGAACTTCATGTGGTTCGTATACTATGAGGACAGTCTTCATAAGATTTATAGGTTCTAATGAGGACCTTAGTTTAAGAACTTTCAGTAAATTTTTTTGCAATTATTCCTTGTTCCGAGGTCATTTTAATGAAGAAACGAGTATTGTGTGCTGATGAAAAGTGACGAACTACATCTACATCTACTCTATATTTCATTTTTTGATATATAATAATTCAAATCATATTGAAATAGTACTCAAACAGGGTGTTATTGTTCACACAGAAGAATTTGTATAGCACAGTATCCCATTTCATTCTTCAGGTTTCGTGAAATACCAACAATGCGATATTCTGCTTAACACCAAACTTTTATTTTCCAGCGTCATTGACCAATATCTCCGACTTCCTCAGCAGGGTCATTTGTACCTACGTTAATTTTCATCTAATTCAGTTAACTGGACATTTAATATTATGTTATCTATATTACAGCCTCATATAGGTAGTACTGAGACAAATCACTTTTTATCATCATTTAATCACATTACTCTATAATGCAATATTACTTCCTCCTACCACCTCTGTGGCTTAATAACAGTTTCAAAGTATTTAATAATTCCTATTAAAGTGCTGAAGTAGTGAGACTTTCCTTAGAGAGCCAGATAATTCGGTTGTGGGTTATAAAAGACACTTCTGATGCGGTATAATTTCTCATTAAGGACAAAGTCATTCGGATATGGGTGTCCCATGACACCTCCTTAGAATATTGCGCTATCATCCTAGATATTTCGTGCGCGTTTTTGTGTGACGTATCTGAGGAGAAGAAACACATACTGTTCCAGCAGTAAATTGTGCTTCTCTTTCGGGGGGCACCCCAACAAAGTACTTTTGGGTACATTTTCAGACAGTGAAATCTTGAAGTATTCAATATTTCTTCAAGGTCTTTGTGACAATGATATTTTGAAGTATTGGATATTTCTTAGAGGTCTTTGTTGATACTCTGAATTGCTCCTGATATATCCGAATATATCGAAATGTGAAATACAGCTGCGTATATATCAGCTGCATAAAGGTGTTAGTCACAGAAATTAAGCGAATCAGAAAAGAGTACGAAGTAAATATAAATGGACCAAAGATACTACCCTGAGACATTCCACTGGTGATTTTCTAGGATATAAAAGAATGATAATAATAATAAGAATACTCCCTCATAAACAGTCATAGAGTGTACCCAATGGCATAGCCTGTGCGGGTAGAGAATGACTATTATTATTATTTGCTATGGCGCTCCGGAGCGACTCATTGATGCTTGGTAGTGTATCCACTTTCCAGCTGTAGAAAAACCCGGAAAACCTACATCACCACCTCGGTTGGTCGATGCGCACTCCAAACTAGCACCAGACGTCACAACAAGGCATGTGAACGACTGAAGAGACTGATACATTTGAGAAAGAAAATTCTCGCGTACTGAGGCCTCGAACCTTTGCCGATGCAAGCCAGAAGCTTCACTGTCAGATACCTCAGCTTTGGCTACCACTGAGAAACAAGTTTTACTATTTGTGTTCAACTGTTCAAATGAGATGTGAGGAAAGAACATATTGTTTCATTAAAATGGTGGTATTAGTTAGGGTTGGTTTTTCAATGTTCAGTTAAGAGTCTCAGTTAGCTGGCTGAGAGCTAATAGTCGTTGCGCCCCGTACCGGGAGAAAAAATAATCACCCGACCTTTGAGACTTCATATATCTGCTCTTCATTTTGGGTCGGACATGTTATTTGAGAAAAATTCTCAATAGTACGTTGTCCAACTGGACATGAAGAACAGATATATGAAATGTCAACAGTTGGGAAATAATTCTTTTCTTTGGTACCTACTGGGACTGAGGACTATTAGCCGTCAGCCAGCTTACTGATACTCTCAACTGAACGTTGAAAAAGCAGCACTAAGTAAGCATAATAACATTATAATGATTATTTTTTGACAATTCTTGCAACAATCGAAACCATCAATTCAAAGCATTCATGTACGTTCAGGCTCATCACAGCATTATTATAGTGTGAATTTTCTACCTTGAAAATTGCCGCGGGAATTTTTTGTGGTATTTTGTTTTTATTATGTGACAACTCATCATTCGATGAAATTTTAAGAAAATCATCGAAAATGCATGTACTATTTTGAGTAACGTGTCAATTTGGAAACAGTTTCAATTGATAACCTAGGAACAGAGAGAAAGCAATAGCTTTCAATCCAACAGAACAAAACAATGTTACGGAATCCTCCAGCCAACGACAAAACATCCATCATGAATTTCATGATGAGAACTTCGAATTCCACACTTCATTCTGTTTATAGTGATTCAAGTAAATTGTTGAAATAAAAATGTTATATGTCTAGAGAATAGGTCTATGATTGGGGCATCAAAAAATAATCTATCGAATACCACACGAGTTCGATAATTGCTATATAATTGTGTTATATATAATATTATTCATTCTTCATTTACGAAGTGGAATCTGAAAATCACTTTTTCTATTGTTTGTATCAAAATTAGGTATGTTATTATCGATTGAGAAATTCCTTATCAAGTTTAAAAAAAGTTGTTTATCTCCTCAACAGAATCCAGAAAAACTTGAATGCGTTTTTTTACACATATTTATTGTTTAGATATGCCCTCTTTTCAAATTTCATAGCGCTATGAATGATCAGTTTTCATATCGTTTCCGATCGTTTTCTCACAGTGCTCAGTATCAAAATTGGACCACGCACATTTCTTATGCAAAAAGTCTTTTCGTCAAATTGTCCAAATTTTCAATATGTTGTTGAACTCGGGCTTCTGAACAAAAGTTATCATGGACTCACAGACATTCTATGTACAGTTTACGAGATACAGAGTGTTGAAGTCGTGAAATGTCACTTTTGGGACATTATTAACTGAGCATTATTGGTGATAATATCACAAAATTATTAGTAGGTTTTTCATCCACACCACAGTATTACACTTGGCCAGTGCAACAGTATGCTTTGTAAGCCTTTTTTTGAACAATATACAGGGTAAATCATGACTTTTTCAGAGTTATGAAAAATGAAAATAATTTTTGAATGAAACATCAACGCCATGAGTCGGATCGTACGAACAGTTAAGTTTCTGTGTTGGATATATCCGATAAAATCGGCTGAATTCGAGAAATATATATTTTTGTTATAGATACAGTGAATATTGAAAGTATACGTGTATCTGTTTTATATTTTTTGGAATACGTGATTTGATCAATTCAGTGCACCAGTTGTATGAGCCATATGGCCACTTGACAGAACGTAAATTATTAATATTATACAGTGTGACTCAAGTATACACGAGACTAATAAAGAGAAAAATTATAGAAATACCTCGTATAAAGTAAACGGGCCGGTTAATATTCTTGACTTTTTCTCATTAAACAGAGGATATATCATATGAATTTTTGTGAAAATTACAGAATTTTTCTATGTATAGTTTTCGTTGCAGACTGTTTCAAGATTTTTGTACAGCTGAATGAAGAATGCGTTATCAAAAGTAAGTCGCCTAGGAAATGTAAGGAAATCAGTTGCTTTTGATTATTTTGTGACTTTTCTAGAGTAGAAAAAATAATGTGCTATTGAACAGTAAGTCGCCTATGACCTCTATACGGTCAACAGTACCAATAGCCGTCATCCGACACTTCTCATATTCATTGGGGTAGAAGAAGTGAGACGAAGAGAACGGCCTCCAGCATTCGTCTTGTTCAGATTTCAACCATCCCATGACAAACCGGTATACTTTTTATATATGAGAAAGTAGCTTATGCTTCAATGAGAACCACTATGACCAGAACCACAATTTCAACAAAATAATTTGAGAAAAATTCTGTGGACTTTGAATAGTAAATAATCAAATTGTATTCGTTTTTCTTACACTTTTTGGTCTTCATTCGTTTAGCCTAGAGCCAAATTCGAAGACGGAAATTTTCCTTCTTTTTTTGGTCGAGAACAACACTTCTCATATTCATTGGGGTAGAAGAAGTGAGGCGAAGAGAACGGCCTCCTGCATTCGTCTTGTTGAGATTTCAACCATCCCATGACAAACCAGTATACTTTTCAGATATGAGAAAGTAGCATATACTTCAATGGGAACCACTATGATCAGAACCACAACTTCAACAAAATAATTTGAGAAAAATTCTGTGGACTTTGAATAGTAAATAATCAAATTGTATTCGTTTTTCTTACACTTTTTGGTCTTTATTCTAGAGCCTAGAGCTAAATTCGAAGACGGAATTTTTCCTTCTTTTTTTGGTCGAGAACGACTACATTAGGCTTATTATCTTGTATTTGCCAAAGGTTTTTCCAAAAAATTTCACACAACAATATCATTGTTGACTCAATCAATATCCATCAGAGCGTAACACAACATGTATGTCTTGTATATTCCGTTCGACTATCGAAGATGATGAATAGTAATTCTTATGTGAATATCTGCTGAGTCCGCATACGCTGGGCATATGTTAACAGCAAATGCACAATGGAGTCGACAGACCCTGCATCTAGTAGCAATCTCGCATCTGCGGTAGACCAAGATGTTGTGGATACCATTTTTGGTCACCGACTTCAGTCCACTTGACCAGAGGAAAATAGAGAACATATTCTTCAAATAAACTAATATCTTCAGTATTTTTGAATAAGACCACATGTATTGGCTGATACTTTTGCAGCTGCAGGATTGGATGCTTCATAACAGAGTTGGTGTCACCCTGATCAGTAACGAAAACGAGACGAAGTTCATCTGCCACAAAAGGTACTGCCTCGGAGAGAAATGCTCCTGTTTTCCCTTCGTCACATAGAATGCACAGGGGTGGATCTGAACTTCTTGTGATTTCACTAACTTCATCAATTCAATCCGATTCTGTAGACTAGTTTGTGACCATGCTAAAAAGTATAGTAAGATCGAAACAGTGAGTGAGTGAGTGAGTGAGTGAAATGGGTGTGCCTATTATCTATAAAAACTATTTCACCTGAAATTTTGGAGAAATTCAGGAATATTAAACTTTCTCAAAGTTGCCTCAACATACAGGGTGGGGCACTCCATACGACACGGTCCCTGTGAACCAAACCAGAATTTTTTTCGGGAATTCCCCCATTCCATTATATGTATATTGATTGAGGCTACAAAATGAAATTATTTTGGAGTTTATAAGGTGGCTCAGAAAAGTGTGACATATCAAAGTTGTGTTTTTTTAAAAGGAACTCCCTGTTTTTCGTTACACTTTTGAATAGCTTAAGAAAAAGTATTTTATGTACCTAACTATAACCTTTCTCGACTTATTGATTTTTTTATAAAAATGTTAGCTACAATTACAATTAAACTAAATAACAACGAAATGTATAGAAATCATCCCTTCGAATTCTGACTATGCTTAAAAGAGGTTGTGGGCAATTGATTTCGAAAATCCGTTTCTCTATTTTATACAGAATGTTCAAAAATTATTGTCACTTTCAAGTAGAACACCCAAAATTTTTTTGGTCTAAATAATATAAAATTCAATCATCTTTTTTCCATATTGGGGTTCCCTATGCCTAACCAAAATAGTATTTCAGATATTGGCTTTTTTAAATAGTAGTTCTTATTTCAATGCATTTTTTGAATCAAGATAGCTTTGGAACGAAATTTATTCAACTTGTTGAAATAATTCTTATTGACAGTTGTGTTTTATGTTATTCAAAATATTCACTAAATTATTTCCGTCGAAAATTCGAAAATTAAAACTTTTCGCATTCAAGAGCGCATAGATATGATTTTAGCGATTGGTTAGTATGAAGAGAATTGCCTATTGTCGTCAAGGGTATGCCCAAAAATATCCAGACCGGAATCATCCAACCAAGTTGGTTTTCAAACGATTGCTTCATGAATTTCGTAGGACTGGAAGTGTAGATTACGAAAAGGCAAATGGACCAAAACCTATCATTGCAAATGAGGAGAAATAATTTCTTATTATGGGATCTATCATAGAAAATACTCATACGAACAACGTAAGATGGAGAAAGATACAGGGATAAGCAGACGGAGCAATTCTAGGGTAATAAAAAAATAAAAATTTCACCCGTACCGTATTCAGATACACCAAGAATTATATGAAATAGACTTCCATCGACGAATCGAGTTTTGTCTATAGGTTCTGGACAAGTTTAGTGAGGATGAACATTTTTTGGATTCCATTTAATTTTCTGGTGGATCTACTTTTCATACAATGGCTTAGTGAACCGACACAATTTCCATTATTATAGTGATGTGAATACTCATTTTTTCCACACCCTGGATCACCAGATTAGATGGTCTGTTAACGTGTGCGTAGGTATTACATTTTAAATATGTGCTTTCCGAATGGATTGGTAGGGGAGGACCACAAAATTGGCCAGCGAGATCTTTTCCTATGGTGATACTTGAAGAATGACGTTTAAAACACTTCTCCAACCACATTGGAAAATATGAGTGGCTGTTTGTTTCCAACAGGATGGTCGTCATTTCGAGTACACACTCGAATAAACACACTTCTGTTTCATATTTTGTTGTTGTTTCAGTAGAATAATAAAAAAAATTGTATAGTCTGTTAAATGAACTACTGTGAGAATATGAATGTGAATGACTTACTTAATTTTAATGAATAGTAACTATTTTCGATAAAGTGAAGTATAACAACTAAGTACTGTCAATAAGTATTCTGTGAGCGAATCAAATAAATGTCGCTTCAAATGCATTGAAATAAGAACTATTATTCGAAAAAGCCAATATCTGAAAAACTATTTAGGATAGGTATAGGGAACCACATTATGAAATGAAAGATAATCAAACTTTCTATTCCTCGGAGCAAAAAAATACAGCGGGTTCCATCTGAAATAACAAAGTTATCTATTTGTCCGAAACTATAAAATAGTGAAAATTATTTTTGAAAATTCTGTTTAATATTGAGAAACGGGTTTTATCGAAATCAATAGCCCAAAACCTCTTCCATACATGATCAGAATTCGAAGGAATGATTTCTATACACTTCGATGTTATTTAGTTTCTAATTGTATCTAGCATTTTCGTAAATGAACCAATAACTCGGGAACGGTATAGGTAGGTACATAGTCATGGTACCTTTTATGAAATCATATTATTTTTTTAAAACTTTGATATGTGTCACTTGTTTAGCCACTCTGTAGACTACAAAATAATTTCCTTTTGTAGCCTTAATCAATATACATATAATGAAATGGAGAGATTCACGAAAAAATAAATGATGTGGCTTATAGTATAAAATAATAATAATACACCCTCATGAACACTCACAGAATATACACAAAGGCATAACCTATGCAAGAACGGCTATTATTATTATAAGCGGTCGCGCTCCGAGGCAACTTTTTGATTTTTGGTGGCTTATTCGCTTTTCAGCTGTAGAAAAACCCGGAAAACTTACAGCACCACCCCGAAAGTGTATCTATACATAATCTTTATAATCAATACGAAGGGAAATTCAAATTCAAAAGATTAAAAAATATCCAAACATTGGGTACAGAGTCTCAGTTATCGGACACTAAAGAAATTGGTGAAAATTAACAAATTCGGAGAACTTTCCGTTTCTGATCAACCTTTGATTTTTTTTGTTCATATTTCAATCTTTTCTACATTCTTTAATTTAATTTGATACCAAAATTTGATTCAAAATAATAATCTATTATCATGATGTTTGCGGAAGAACTAAATATTTTCTTGAGTCCCGATAAATACCAGTATATAGCGAAAACCATATATGCGATATATATATATATATATATATATATATATATATATATATATATATATATATATATATATATATATATATATATATAAACAACAAATGAACGGAGTCAACAATTTCCCTCGAGAGCATATCCCTGTTTCATATATATATATATATATATATATATATATATATATATATATATATATATATATATATATATATATATATATATATATATAAAGTGAGCTCTCGGAGTTGAAACGAAAATACTCTATTCACTTTAGATTCTGCTTGCGTTCCTCATAACGCACGAGAAACTTGATTGAGTCTTGGGTTGGACAGAACAAATAAACATTTGTCTGCCTGTCAATGTTGTAGGTAAACATCTACCTTTGGATTCCATGGCTCGTGTCGAATTAAGTTTCAAACTAGTGACTGTAGATGTCACAAGTTACTATTCATTTATACTCTCTTTGCCTTATGGTACTAATTCAGAGTGCATTCGTTTCAACTTCGAGAGACCTCATAAAGCCGTGCTGATGAGTTGGTAACAACGAAACAGCGCTGTCCACGGATCGTGAGCTCTCGGAGTTGAAACGAAAATACTCTATTCACTTTAGATTCTGCTTGCGTTCCTCATAACGCACGAGAAACTTGATTGAGTCTTGGGTTGGACAGAACAAATAAACATTTGTCTGCCTGTCAATGTTGTAGGTAAACATCTACCTTTGGATTCCATGGCTCGTGTCGAATTAAGTTTCAAACTAGTGACTGTAGATGTCACAAGTTACTATTCATTTATATATATATATATATATATATATATATATATATATATATATATATATATATATATATATAGAGAGAGAGAGAGAGAGGTAGTCTCTTGACTGGACTAGTTGAAACAAACCAATTTATAATTTATCTAAGAATATTCTCAGTGAAAATATCCCTTGGGGTTGCAGTCAGAAAAAGTGGCCTGGTAAAGAACAACTCTTTGTTGAATTGTCGAGCTTTCGAAAATATTTATTTTCATTTTCAAGACATCTGAAAATATTAATCGTGTGAACAAACAGAACACTCTCAATATGATGTAAAACAACTTACTAACGTGAGATTATTTTTGTGAAAACAGCAGAGAAACTTCTTGGTCATTCCTTATGTATGTAAGGTTATGTCACAACACAAAACGAGATGAAACAACAATAATAAAACTATGTCATGTACATGAACACGATTAAAAAACATTATGATTTTATGAGTTATGAAGGAAAACTTTTAATTAAAATTTGGAAAAATGTTAATCATTTTAAAACTCGCCTTTGAGACCGCACGTGGTTCAAGGGACGCACAAGGGCGGTAAAAATATGTCAAGAAAAAGAAGAAGAGAGTATTGACAAATTTCAACGTCAAACACGTCAAATGTCAACAGTCAACCTTGTATATTCCATGAAACACGCTTCAGCTCTGTGCTGAGTTATGCCCTCTATGGGGGATTGTGAGAACTATTATTAAAGTTATTTGAATTTGCAAAATTATTTTTGTGGAGAGAAAGAATATAATTATAAATTATATTAAGATTGGCTATATCAGACCGCTTAATCATACTATTAGGTTCTTTACTAACGTAAACCATCTCTAGAAAATTTCTCTTGGAATAATTTTCTTCAATTGCTAAATTTGTGGGTTCATTGAAATTAATATTGTGAAAAGTTGAAAATGCTGTGTTCTGCAAGTGCACAGCTGGGTTTTTTTAATTTGCAGTCACTCTTATGTGAAGCAATACGTCCGGAGAGATTTCTACCTGTCTGTCCAATATATATTTTGTCACAATTGACACAAGATAATTGATAAATTACATTAGTTTGTTCAAATTTAGATAATAATATAAATATAATATATATATTGTTATGAAAATGAATGTGTGTGAAGAATTCTAGAGTGCCCTAAGTTGAGGTGACATTTGTTATGATGAATTGGTTATCAATAATTACAATAAAAATAATAATAGTTTGAATATATTAATAATATTAGTGATAGTATTAGTGATTGTTGATAATAATAAACTGTATTATTATTTTCGTAATTTTTTTTTGTTGTAGAATTCGTAGAAAAATAATTGTATTGAATTCGAATTTTTGTTTTATAGTTTTTCTTTAGTGAAAGTAGTTTGAGTTATAGTAGCAATAGTAGTAGTTAGAAATTTATTCCCTTTTATTCATATTTATAATCAGTGGTTTGTAGACTGTAAATAAAGTATTGTATTCAAATAATATTTCAGAACGCCCCTACAAATACTTACTCTTTGCTTTTAGATATTACCTTTCTCTTTCTTTTCAGGTGCTCCAGCTGCTCTCTTGACGCCACATGAGAAACTCTCAATCTCAAGGTAGAATTCAGGAAAAGGATGTCACGAATGATATATAATAATAATATGTAATTTACCTTGGAAATAAAGAAAGATATGAATTCAACTCAAATATTGTTCATTTTATTCTCAATAATAAATTTTTTTTTTAAATGTAATAACTCTCATAATTATCAGTAGATTTCTTAAATTCTTATTCTACCTGTCCCTACGAAAACTACCTTACTTGCTAAATATGTGAACTTGGCAAAGTCATGTTAATTTCAAACATTAGAGGAACGGCACCGTCACCGTTTTAAAAGACACTTGCCATATATATGGTTTCCCAAACGGAAATGTCTTTAACCTTAAATTACAAGTAAACAGAAGAGTTCGTGTGTTGAAATGAAAATAATTGATAAAATAAGACTAATAAAGTTCTCAAAAAGGAATAGTTTCGTGCACTGATACGCGAAAATTGTCTTAGTGATCTAACTGGTTATGAAGAAAAAATCGGAAAGAAAGGAAAGTTCAAACTCGTGCACTGGATTGCTTGTAGAATTTTGGATTTATATAAGGATCAAATACCTTTCAGGTTCTGGTAGATTCCAGCTTCTCCTATTTGGCTTGCTGGTTGGATTTCTTAACAAACGTTTATCAAGGTAAGTTGTTTTCAGTTTCAGTACTTCCTAATTTGGTATATTAAGTGTTTCTGTGGAGATTTAGATGTAATTCTTCATTCAATTGGAATTTTGATGTAATTTTTCTCTTCTTTCTCCAAAATCGACCTCCGCTTCCTTTTTTGTTGATAACTCTCCTCACTTTTTTCCGTTACCAGGCCCGTTATTTTTCGATTTTCACAAACACTTTCGATCACTTATGGTTGTGAGTCACTGATTTTTATTGATTTCTTATAATTAATTAACCTATTTACAATTATTTAATATTAATAATTTAATTGAGTTTTTACATTTTTATTCATGATATTTATTTCCTCTTTAGTTGCTGATATGACCTTTTACTTGACTTTAAGTTTCCTCGTTCTTTTTCTAAACTCTATCTGTGATTGGCTGTGTGACAGTTTCATATACAAGATGTTATAAATTTTATCTGATAATATTTTATTTTCAACTGAAAATAATCTTTTTCTAATGTTTTCCTATTCTTTTGTATCTGTTTTACTTTGTTGATAACTAAGCTTATGGTTTTATGTGGCTGAAATTATTTTCTTTGATGAATAGTTAGCTTTCTTGGATTAGTTCAGAGTGTTCCGTTTACTTAGCTCGTAATCTTATGATTTGAGAATAACTCTGTATTTTGCAAGGTTTCTGAAGGATTTTTTCAATTAAAGGTGTGACATTTTGAACTGGCAGAGGATATATCTTTTTGAAAAAGTATCAGTCAGGGTTGTTCTGTAAAATATTATTTTTATTTTTATTTCTATTAAGTCCAATATTTTTATATTTCTATCTACTACTCTTATATATATATATATATATATATATATATATATATATATATATATATATATATATATATATATATATATATATATATATATATATATATATATATATATATATATATATATATATATATATATATATATATATATATATATATATATATATTTAGAAAAGGGTAGTCTTGTTTGCTGACTAGTTAGGAAATGAGTTTTTTAATATTTGGGATATGCAGCAGGCCAATAAGGGTACTCTTATTCACTTGTTCCAAGCTTTCAATAACTTTCTATTATCATCTTCAGGGAAACTACAAATATGTAAAGACAACTATGAGAATTACGCCAACGAAAAACGTAGAATAACTTACAATATTTCGAGGTTACATGGCGTATATGTTAAAAATAATCATGAAATATGGACAGAACTGGGAGTAAAACATCATTAATAACAACCAAGAGTAACGTGGATGCACACTCATTACTGATGATACATTATGACATGGATTTAAAATTGTTAAAATTATATAAAAGCACGTGTTGTCCTTGAAGAGGCAAACAACTGCGCCGAGTAATTATGTTCGACTGACTAGCCAGGACCAATGACAAATGACATGAGACAATTGATAAATGACAGGTGACATAAGCCACACGGAATCTTAATCATGGGGAGTGACAGATGACACTACAACCTAATGATACAGATCTGTGATTACGTATATTCAGAAAAAAACACTGCCAAAAGGCTTTTTTTAGAAATGGTTCACATTGCACAACCGGATAATGCGCTGAATAGAAAAACAGACGTAAATCACTTGAGTGAAATTTACTCTTATTTAATTTTTGCAGATAACAAAAGGTTTGGAGACAATCAACGGATTACTTCAATGAATATTGACTTCACAAATTAATTCAATATAATTCAATTCCTCTGTCAAAATACTGTTCATAAAATCTTTGTTCCATATATTCCAGTAATGTATTATTGTTAGCATTAGGTCGATTGTTCATGGTTTCAGGATATGTTTCCTTTGTTGGTTCAGCTCATCTGTCACCTACACCATTCAAATAAATTGTTCTCATATTCCAAAATTCACATTTCATAATTATTGTTCCATGTAGCTCCATCACAGATCTGTATCATTAGGTTGTAGTGTCATCTATCACTCCCCATGATTAAGATTCCGTGTGGCTCATGTCACCTGTCATTTATCAATTGTCTAATGTCATTTGTCATTGTTCTTGGCTAGTCAGTCGAACATAATTACTCGGCGCGGTTGTTTGCCTCTTCAAGGACAACACGTGCTTTTATATAATTTTAACAATTTTAAACCCATGTCATAATGTATCATCAGTAATGAGTGTGCATCCACGTTACTCTTGGTTGTTATTGATGATGTTATACTCCCAGTTCTGTCCATATTTCATGATTATTTTCAACATATAAGCCATGTAACCTCGAAACAGTGTAAGTTATTCCACGTTTTTCGTTGGCGTAATTCTCATATATATATATATAACTAAAAGTTCGGGTTGAACCGCGTCTAGAATTTGTTGAAATTCGACGTTTCGCCTCCGATTTTGGAGCCATTTTCAAGAACTGAAATAGAAAGAAAATTAATGAAAGGTTAAAACGTAATTCTACGCTGAGGTCTCAATCTGCCTACTCCTCAGGTATAATTACGTTAGGTTTTTGTGACTTGACGTCGGGGTCTCAATCTGCCTACCCCCCATGTCTCGTCACTGGTTCTCTCTAAGGTCTCAATCTGCCTACTCCTTCGAGTTCTCTCGATGCCTGACGCACAGCAAGTTCGTGTTCGAATTTGCTGTGCGTCAGGCATCTTCCACTTCCGCACTTTATAAACATCGAGAAGACACAGGTCACAAAATAGACTTCAAAAACACAAAAACAATTTCCACCGATAAAACTCTGCAAACCAGGATCATCCGAGAAGCCCTTGAGATAGAGAAGCGCCCCAATTGCCTCAACACTCGCGACGACGGACGTAGACTTCCCAATACCTGGAAGCCTCTCATTGCACGCCTAAACTCATTTACCACCAACCCAGTTCCCGCACACAGCTCACTTAGCGCCAACCAAGTTCCCGCACACAGCTCATCTAGCGCCAATTCAGTTCCCGCCCATAGTTCACCTCGCGCCAATACATTGCACACGGCCATTACAGCCACGTCCACTATAAATACAGTTCCTTAACCCACAATTCCTCAGTTCTCTCGAAGGAGTAGGCAGATTTAGACCTTAGAGAGAACCAGTGACTAGACATGGGGAGTAGGCAGATTGAGACCCCGACGTCAAGTCACAAAAACCTAACGTAATTATACCTGAGGAGTAGGCAGATTGAGACCTCAGCGTAGAATTACGTATTATCATTAATTTTCTTTCTATTTCAGTTCTTGAAAATGGCTCCAAAATCGGAGCCGAAACGTCGAATTTCAACAAATTCTAGACGCGGTTCAACCCGAACTTTTAGTTTTCAAATATCTGACCGCGGAAACCTATCTGAACATATATATATATATATATATATATATACCTATCTGAACATATATATATATACCAAAAGTCCTTCGCCCCCCCCGTAACTTCTTCATTTTCCATATTACAAAAAAATGTTAAATACATAAGTTGTAGGGTTTCATTCGATCTCTTTAATGGCTTAAGTTTCATTCATACAGAGTGTCTCAAAAAAGCACGGTGACTTAGAAGTTAATTTTTTTAAATGGGACACCCTGTATTTCATTGCATTATTACATTCTACGTTGAATTCTGAACAAGTTTGATGAATGGTTTTCTATCAAAAAAGTTAATAGTTTTGGACTTATGAACATTTGTAAATAATTATTTCGACTACTTTTGCGCCAGTTCAATGAGAAAATCGTAACAAATAGATAACAATGTATTCCACTTTCCTATCCTAACTTTTTGAAAGCTATCCAATGTTGCAAACTGCTGATGGCACCATGTGTAACTTACCTCGTCGTACCATTTTACAATTGTTAGAGTTGTTGAATCTCACGAAAAACTAGTACAAATGAAGATGAAACATTTTATTAACAAATAAGGTAGTCCATAAATACAGATCAAGAATCATTAAAAACCGAAGAGATATTTTAATTTACAACTAAAAACGGTGAGTTTTTATCTATTTCAAAAGATGTTCGACATGTCCACCATGCATTTCTTGACACATAAATAGTCGGGTTGTAAACTCTTCCCTAACATTAATCAAGGTTTGAGGTGTTACTTCTGAACACACTTCAATAATTATACGGCGCAGTTCATCTAACGACCCACAAACTGTCTTAAAAACTACGGATTTCACATAGCCCCAGAGAAATAAATCAAGCGGTGAGAGGTCCGGTGAGCGAGCTGGCCACTCTGTTGTACCTCGACGTCCAATCCACCTGGATACCTTTCATCTAAGTAATTTCTCACCTCCCGAAAATAGTGTGGTGGCGCTCCATCTTGCTGAAATGGTACATCCAAGTAAAATTCATGTGGGTTTTGCGCAACGATCTCATCGATACTGGGACTTATTGTGTCTTGCAGCATTTGGAGGTATCTGGGAGCATTTAAATTTTCTTCCAAGAATATGGGACCTACAATGTGTTACCTAAAATACCAGCCCAAACATTAATTTTCTGGGGAAATTGAGTATGCCCCTCGCGGAATTCATGGGGATTCTCATCACTCCAATATCTACAATTCTGGGTATTCACATTTCCATTTAGGTAAAAAGTGCTTTCATCACTAAAGCAGATGTGTTGCAAATAAAGTCGATTTGCAACAATTCTTTCTGCCATGGTCTCGCAAAATTCAAGTCGCCGGTCTGGATCATCTTCAACCAATTGGTGCAAAATTTTTATTTTGTAAGGATGGAATTTATTTTGTTTTAAAACCCTCTTTACTGATGTTTCAGAAACATCACATGTCTCAGCTACTTGCTTAGTTGATTGTTGTGGGTTATTTACCATTTCGGCTAATACTTGAATTTCAACATCTTCCGTAATTATTTTCGGCCTCCCAGATCTCGGAGCATCTTTCACGGTGCCAGATTGGTTAAATTTTGCCACCAATTTCTGCAGATATTTTCGACACATCGGACGTTCTGGAAACCGTTCATTGAAAATGCGAATAGCAGCGTGGTAATTTCGGTTAGCTTCACCAAATATGATAACGGCTTCAACTATATCTGCTACTGAACGAGCCATATTAATCAACAAGAGAAATTGAAAACCGTTTGAAACAAAGTTTTGAAAACATACAAAATGTCAATGACATTTGGCAAAAACAGATAAGAGTTTTTTTTCGTTGTCATGGATAAAATAAACGCGCCTAGCGTGCATAGCCTACCTCATTAATTTATTCGTGAACTGGTGCAAAAGTAGTCGAAATAATTATTTACAAGTGTTCATAAGTCCAAAACTATTAACTTTTTTGATAGAAAACCATTCATCAAACTTGTTCAGAATTCAACGTAGAATGTAATAATGCAATGAAATACATACATTTAAAAAAATTAAGTTTTAAATCACCGTGCTTTTTTGAGACACTCTGTATGAATGAAACTTAAACCATTAAAGAGATCGAACGAAACCCTACAACTTATGTATTTAACATTTTTTTGTAATATGTAGAATAAAGAAGTTACAGGGGGGGCGACGGACTTTTGGTCCTCATATATATATATATATTATATACTTGTTCCATATATATATATATATATATATATATATATATATATATATATATATATATATATATATATATATATATATAAGGAGAGAGGTAGTCGTTGCTGACTAGTTAAGATCAAGCTAGGGAACTTGTTGGGTAAGCAGCATGCATAAAGTATACTCTTATAACACTTTATTCCAGTATTTCGACAAGTTTTATTGTCATCATCAGGAAAAGCTACAAATCATGATCAAAATATAGTGAAAACAATTGAACAACATGTATTCTAAACCACTTACGTGTTGTTGAGATTGATTGCAATGGATGAAGTAAAAAGACGTGTACAGTTATTGAACATAACCTCATGTTTAAACAAAAAAACGGATATAAAACATTTAAGCGAAATATATTCATTTTTATTGCACTTGGATAAACAGAAATACAATGTCAGAGAGCTTCACTCTCAATCCATATTATAATTGAACTAAATCCTTTTTTAATAAATACAATTTTTAAATAACGGCTGACCACCGTAAACAGGTAAAAAACAGTAACCTTTCAAAATTCTTTTCTCCAAATTTATTTGAATCATAAACTGATAAATTTACAACTGTCATGTGTCATAATCATGAAACAATGTCTAATCTATTGTTCCAAGCTCGTGTTACACTTTTCCAGTTCTGAGTAGGTTCAATCTGTCTAAATCTACATTCTAGTACAGTTCCATGCAGGAACGTACCCAAACTAACTTCACATGTCAACTTAATTTTATATAATATAATTGTTTCTCTTCTTCACGCCGGCCGTTACGGACACCGGTATGGTATCCATTTTACATAAGTTCAAATATAATTAGTTTTTATCCATAACAAAATAATGTTTTAATGTGTGACGATTATCTTTATGTATATCTCACAAACTGTATCTGAATATGTTCAATAACTATACACGTCTTTTTACTTCATCCATTGCAATCAATCTCAACAACACGTAAGTGGTTTAGAATCCATGTTGTTCAATTGTTTTCACTATATTTTGATCATGATTTGTAGCTTTCCCTGATGATGACAATAAAACTTGTCGAAATATTGGAATAAAGTGTTATAAGAGTATACTTTCCTGCATGCTGCTTACCCAACAAGTTCCCTAGCTATATATATATATATATATAAACCAATTTATCTAAGAATATTCTCAGTGAAAATATCCCTTGGGGTTGCAGTCAGAAAAAGTGGCCTGGTAAAGAACAACCCTTTGTTAAATTGTCGAGCTTTCAAAAATATTTATTTTCATTTTCAAGAAATCTGAAAATATTAATCGTGTGAACAAACAGAACACTCTTAATATGATGTAAAACAACTTACTAACGTGAGATTAATTTTGTGAAAACAGCAGAAAACTTCTTGGTCATTCCTTATGTATGTAATGTTATGTCACAACACAAAACGAGATGAAACAACAATAATAAAACTATGTCATGTACATGAACACGATTAAAAATCATTATGATTTTATGAGTTATGAAGGAAAACTTTTAATTAAAATTTGGAAAACTGTTAATCATTTTAAAACTCGCCTTTGAGACCGCACGTGGTTCAAGGGACGCACAAGGGCGGTAAAAATATGTCGAGAGAAAGAAGAAGAGAGTACTGACAAATTTCAACGTCAAACACGTCAAATGTCAACAGTCAACCTTGTATGTTCCATGAAACACGCTTCAGCTCTGTGCTGAGTTATGCCCTCTATGGGGGATTGTGAGAACTATTATTAAAGTTATTTGAATTTGCAAAATTATTTTTGTGGAGAGAAAGAATATAATTATAAATTATACTAAGATTGGCTATATCAGACCGCTTATTCATACTATTAGGTTCTTTACTAACGTAAACCATCTCTAGAAAATTTCTCTTGGAATAATTTTCTTCAATTGCTAAAATTGTGGGTTCATTGAAATTAATATTGTGAAAAGTTGAAATGCTGTGTTCTGCAAGTGCACAGCTGGGTTTTTTTAATTTGCAGTCACTCTTATGTGTAGCAATACGTCCGGAGAGATTTCTACCTGTCTGTACAATATATATTTTGTCACAATTGACACAAGATAATTCATAAATTACATTAGTTTGTTCATATTTAGAAAGAGGAGTTTTGGTTTTTGAGTATACAAGATTTACAGTTTTGAGATTTTTCTTCGCTATGCGAATTTCTGGAGATTTAAAAATATTGGTGAGTTTGGGTGTTAATTCCTGTATATAAGGAAGGCTCCTATATTTACATAAGATTCTTTGCTGTGATTGTGTTTGATTATTCAAAGTGTTGACGTTATTTTCAATGATATTATTAAAGTTGTTGTTATTTATGGTAGAAGTATTAAAAAGAAATTTATTAATCATGTATTTAGGATAAGAATTGTCCAAGAGGATCCTTCCCAACTCCATCAAACACTCCTGTCGATGAACAGGATGTGACAGACCTGTCACTCTGTTTTTCAGTGCGACAATCAGATTTTGCTTCATGCTCTTATGATGATAAGAGTGAAAATTCAGGAAACGATTTGAACAAATCGGCTTCCTGTGCCATTTTGTACGTAGAACGGGATACTTTGATTCTCCTCTACCTCTGAAGTGAATTGTAGATTAATGTCATAACTATTGAAATAATAGAGCGTTTCTTCCACTCTTTCTGATGGAACAGAGAGTATAAGATCATCAACATACCTCTTCACAAACGGAACGTCTTAGGAAATCAGAGATAGAACGTCCTGCACAAGTTCATCTAATACAATATTTACAAGAATAGGAGAGATCTTTGAACCCATGGGGGTTCCAAAGATTTGTTTATAATACGAATTGTTGAAAAGGAGAAAATTTGAATCGAAAATGAACTCAAGGATATCAATGAACGCACTCCAAGTTAGAGTACACACATTTTTTATCCCATCCCATTTTCTTGATAGAATTGATCTGACTACTTCAAAAGGTAAATTAGTAAACAGCGAGACAACATCAAAACTCACCACTATATAATTCTCTGGAAGTTGAAAATTGTTTATGAAATTGCTAAATGTAAAGGAGTCTTTAATATAAAAATCATTTTCTGTATTATAAGCCTTAGTTAATATATTGGTGAGAAAAGTAGCTAAATTTCCATTGGGGGCATTAACTGACGAAACAATAGGTCTCATCGCTAATGTTGTTTTATGAATTTTAGCCAAGAACTTAACATTCCTTCTTAATAAGCAGACATAGAATCCATAATCTCTCTTTTTCCAAAACAAGCACAAGACCTTCAAAGATCTCAGTGCACTAATATAATTACTAATTTTTTGCACAAAAATTCTTCAAAATCTTCTTTTCTTCAAAAAATTTTCATTCAAAGTAAAAAATTTCTTAAGGACAATCCTGATCTCTACATTGTTAGGAGTGACAAAGGAAATGTAACTGTAATAATGTACAGGCAGGATTACTTAGAAAAAAGTCAACAATTGCTTGATGATCAAAAGTATTATCTTAAAATTTCAAAAAATCCCACTTCTACGATTCAGCAGAACGCCAACAAACTGGTTTCGAGACTTGAGATTGATGGTTTAATTGATTCACAAACTTCAAAAAGTCTTAAAATTTACAACTCTACAGCTCCACGTTTTTACGCTCTTCCTAAAATTCATAAACCAACATTAGCGATGAGACCTATTGTTTCGTCAGTTAATGCCCCCAATGGAAATTTAGCTACTTTTCTGACCAATATATTAACTAAGGCTTATAATACAGAAAATGATTTTTATATTAAAGACTCCTTTACATTTAGCAATTTCATAAACAATTTTCAACTTCCAGAGAATTATATAGTGGTGAGTTTTGATGTTGTCTCGCTGTTTACTAATTTACCTTTTGAAGTAGTCAGATCAATTCTATCCAGAAAATGGGATGGGATAAAAAATGTGTGTACTCTAACTTGGAGTGCGTTCATTGATATCCTTGAGTTCATTTTCGATTCAAATTTTCTTCTTTTCAACAATTCGTATTATAAACAAATCTTTGGAAACCCCATGGGTTCAAAGATCTCTCCTTTTCTTGTAAATTTTGTATTAGATGAACTTGTGCAGGACGTTCTATCTCTGATTCCCTATGACGTTCCGTTTGTGAAGAGGTATGTTGATGATCTGATACTCTCTGTTCCATCAGAAAGAGTGGAAGAAACGCTCTATTATTTCAATAGTTATGACATTAATCTACAATTCACTTCAGAGGTAGAGGAGAATCATAGTATCCCGTTCCTCGATATGAGAGTTTGTAGAGACAATCATAACGTTCTACGTACAAAATGGTACAGGAAGCCGATTTGTTCAAATCGTTTCCTGAATTTTCACTCTTATCATCATAAGAGCATGAAGCAAAATTTGATTGTCGCACTGAAAAACAGACTGACAGGTCTGTCATATCCTGTTCATCGACAGGAGTGTTTGAAGGAGTTGGGAAGGATCCTCTTGGACAATTCTTATCCTAAATACATGATTAATAAATTTCTTTTTATTACTTCTACCATAAATAACAATAACTTTAATAATATCATTGAAAATAACGTCAACACTTTGAATAATCAAACACAATCACAGCAAAGAATCTTATGTAAATATAGGAGCCTTCCTTATATACAGGAATTAACACCCAAACTCACCAATATTTTTAAATCTCCAGAAATTCGCATAGCGAAGAAAAATCTTAAAACTGTAAATCTTTTATACTCAAAAACCAAAACTCCTCTTTCTAAATTTGAACAAACTAATGTAATTTATCAATTATCTTGTGTCAATTGTGACAAAATATATATTGGACAGACAGGTAGAAATCTCTCCGGACGTATTGCTTCACATAAGAGTGACTGCAAATTATAAAAACCCAGCTGTGCACTTGCAGAACACAGCATTTTCAACTTTTCACAATATTAATTTCAATGAACCCACAATTTTAGCAATTGAAGAAAATTATTCCAAGAGAAATTTTCTAGAGATGGTTTACGTTAGTAAAGAACCTAATAGTATGAATAAGCGGTCTGATATAGCCAATCTTAGTATAATTTATAATTATATTCTTTCTCTCCACAAAATTAATTTTGCAAATTCAAATAACTTTAATAATAGTTCTCACAATCCCCATAGAGGGCATAACTCAGCACAGAGCTGAAGCGTATTTCATGGAACATACAAGGTTGACTGTTGACATTTGACGTGTTTGACGTTGAAATTTGTCAGTACTGTCTTCTTCTTTTTCTCGACATATTTTTACCGCCCTTGTGCGTCCCTTGAACCACGTGCGGTCTCAAAGGCGAGTTTTAAAATGAATAACATTTTTCCAAATTTCAATTAAAAGTTTTCCTTCATAACTCATAAAATCATAATGTTTTTTAATCGTGTTCATGTACATGACATAGTTTTATTATTGTTGTTTCATCTCGTTTTGTGTTGTGACATAACCTTACATACATAAGGAATGACCAAGAAGTTTCTCTGCTGTTTTCACAAAATTATTCTCACGTTAGTAAGTTGTTTTACATCATATTAAGAGTGTTCTGTTTGTTCACACGATTAATATTTTCAGATGTCTTGAAAATGAAAATAAATATTTTCGAAAGCTCGACAATTTAACAAAAAGTTGTTCTTTACCAGGCCACTTTTTCTGACTGCAACCCCAAGGGATATTTTCACTGAGAATATTCTTAGATAAATTGGTTTTTTTCAACTAGTCCAGTCAAGAGACTACCTCTCTATATATATATATATATATATATATATATATATATATATATATATATATATATATATATATATATATATATATATATATATATATATATATATATATATATATATATGTTTGCTGACTAGTTAGGAAATGAGTTTTTAATAATTGGGATATGCAGCAGGCCAATAAGGATACTCTTATATACTTGTTCCAAGCTTTCAATAACTTTTTATTATCATCTTCAGGGAAACTACAAATATGTAAAGACAACTATGAGAATTACGCCAACGAAAAACGTGGAATAACTTACACTGTTTCGAGGATACATGGCGTATATGTTAAAAATAATCATGAAATATGGACAGAACTGGGAGTAAAACATCATTAATAACAACCAAGAGTTATATGGATGCACACTCATTACTGATGATACATTATGAAATGGATTTAAAATTGTTAAAATTATATAAAAGCACGTGTTGTCCTTGAAGAGGCAAACAACCGCGCCGAGTAGTTATGTTCGACTGACTAGACAAGACCAATGACAAATGACATGAGACAATTGATAAATGACAGGTGACATGAGCCACACGGAATCTTAATCATGGGGAGTGACAGATGACACTACAACCTAATGATACAGATCTGTGATGGAGCTACATGGAACAATAATTATGAAATGTGAATTTTGAAATATGAGAACAATTTATTTGAATGGTGTAGGTGACAGATGAGCTGAACCACCAAAGGAAACATATCCTGAAACCATGAACACTCGACCTAATGCTAACAATAATACATTACTGGAATATATGGAACAGAGATTGTATGAACAGTATTTTGAAAGAGGAATTGAATTATATTGAATTAATTTGTGAAGTCAATATTCATTGAAGTAATCCGTTGATTGTCTCCAAACCTTGTATTATCTGCAAAAATTAAATAAGAGTAAATTTCACTCAAGTGATTTACGTCTGTTTTTTTATTCAGCGCATTATCCGCTTGTGCAATGTGAACCATTGCTAAAGAAAGCCGTTTGGCTGTGTTTTTTTCCGTATATAAAATTTTTACCGAATTGTTAAGTTTTTGATATTTGCGTAATCACCAAGCAGAATATTAATATGAATATTCAATAAAGAAAACTGCATATGCCGAAATATATGTTGATTTATTTACGTCGAAATACTCACTAGTCAGTCGTGGTCGCTTAGCCGAACAAAACAACTACCCTTTTTTATGCAATTCTGAGTATTTACAACGTTGCCAGATTTATTCTATATATAACATCTCCCCCTTTAAAATATTAATATCCTGTCACCCAGAAATTAACAATTTACAATTCAGTAACCCAACCTTTCAGGTTGTCTGATTTTACTTCTACGTCTTAATGATCTAGAATCAATATCGACTTGTTCTGTTTCTCTCCCTTCCATGTCCACTTCACTGACACTATTTTCCCCCACTTCACTATCTAAACTAGACATCTTTTCATCAAGTTCTGATCGTGGGATATATGAAACTGACGGTTTAGTTTCTGAATGAGCCACATCTAAATATCTATCTAATTTCAACTGATTTTTATGTCTCTTCCATATTTTCCCACAATCGGTTCTTATCTAATAGGTTCTTCGACTTAACACCCTGTATATAGTGCCCGTACACCATTTCTGAGAGTGAGCGCGATAATCTCTCACCCACACCTTATCATTCAAATTAAAAAACATATCTGTTTTATTGAAATGGTAATCTTTTTGATATTTTTGCTTTGTTTGCACTATGTTTTGCGTAGATGGCATCAACAGATCAAATTTAGTACGCAACTTTCTTCCAAACAAAATTTTAGAGGGTGTCACATTTGTGGTGGTATGTGGGGTATTTCTATACTGAAAAAGAAATCGATTTATAATGAGATGACAATCCACATTAGAGTTATCATGTTTAGCTTTCAAAATTGCATTTTTCATAATTTTGACGGCAATTTCCGCTTGCCCATTTGTGGCAGGATGATAGGGCGCACCTGTCAAATGTTTTATACCACTGCATGATAAATATTTCTGAAATTCTTGCCCTGTAAACGTTTTTGCATTGTCTGTACAAATTTCGTGGGGTAACCCAAATCGTGCAAAAAGCTCTCGAAATATTTTGATGGTATTTGAGGCAGTGATACTTGACATTTCAAAACATTCAATCCACTTAGAGGTGGAATCTTCAATTACTAAAAAAAATTTGTTGCAACACGGACCAAAGAAATCTGCATGAATTCTCGTCCACGGTGTGATTGGCCATTCCCACACTGCTAGCGATGCCCGAGGAGGATGCCCCGAATGAACGTTGCAAATTTTACAACCCAAAGCTATTTGTTCAATTTGGCTATTTATTTTGGGCCACCACACATAAGAACGTGCCAACAACTTCATTTCTACAATTCCCATATGGGCGATATGTAATTCACTTAAAATAAAATTATGGAATTTATTTGGAACAATCAACCGGTAACCCCACATGAGGCAATCTTGTTCGATAGTGATTTCATGTTTCCGCATAAAAAACGGTTTGAATTCATCCGAGGGGCACTTAATGGGCCAACCATTTCTTACATAAAAAATTATCTTACTCAAAAGTGGATCAGTGGATGATTCTTTTTTTTTTGCTTGAAATCTATCGGTAATGTTGAATCTTCCACATAATGTAAATATGACATATCATTCGCAACTTCTAACACTGACTCCGAAACCTTAGTAGGCAACCTCGTTAAAAAATCGGCAGTATTCATACTTGATTTAACGTAATGAATTTCGTAATCGAAAGCTGACAAAATATGAGCCCAGCGTTGCAACCGATTTGCCGCAAACACAGGTAAGCCTTTTTTATTGCCAAGAATAGTCAACAAGGGTTTATGATCGGTATATAATACAAACTTTTGCCCATACAAGTATTGGAAAAACTTTTTTACACCAAATATTATCGCAAGAGCTTCTTTCTCGATTTGTGAATACTTTATCTCAGCAGAATTTAGAAGTCTCGAGGCAAATGCTATCGGCTTCTCAGAATTATTTTCAAATATATGATTCAATGACGCTCCCAATGCGAACTGGGACGCATCCACCAATAATTTAATTTTTTGTTTTGGGTCAAAATGAGCCAGAACTGCGGTGGACAGTAACAACTGTTTTGCACTTTCAAAACTCTTTGTACATTCTGAAGACCATATCCATTCAGAATCCTTTTTCAGCAAAGTGTACAAAGAATGTAAAACTTCCGAACAATTTGGTAAAAATTTACAATAAAAATTGACCATACCGAGAAACGACTTTAACTCGGTTATCGACTTTGGGGTTTGAACCTTATTAATTGCCTCCACTCTCTCCTCTGAAGTATGGAGACCGTGTTTATCTATAACGTGTCCCAGGTATTTAACTGATTCCTGAAAAAATGAACACTTTTGTTTTTTTACTTTTAATCCACATTCATTCAATCTATAGAAAACTTTTTCCAATCGCTCCCTATGTTCCATATCGTTTCGACCTGTTACCAAAATATCGTCTAAAAAACAGACAACGCCTGGTATCATGAACATTTGTTCCATTATATTCTGAAAAATACTTGGTGCGCTTGTGATCCCATAGGGTAACCTTGTGTACGAAAATAGTCCCCTGTGGGTAGTAATGGTAACTAATTTTTGCGATTCTTTTGACAGGCGTCGGACAAATCTATTTTCGAAAATTTTTGACCACCCTGTAACTTTGTGAACAAATATTCAATTCTGGGTAACGGGAAGTGCTGTGCTTGTAATTGTGGATTCAGGGTCACCTTGAAATCCCCACATATCCTTAAGTCACCGTTTGGCTTTAAAATTGGAACTATTGGAGTAGCCCACTCTGAAAATTCAACAGCAACTAAAACTCCGTTGCCCAATAACCGTTCTAACTCAGATTCAATTTTAGGTTTCAATGCAAAACGAACGGGTCTCGGCTTAAAAAACTTTGGAGTGGCATCACTTTTCAACATTAACGAAACTTCAAATTTGTTGAAAGTACCCAATTTCCCATCGAAAATATCTCTATATTTATCTGTCAGGTGCGAAATGTCAGAAGAACCTATTTGATTAGATAAATCATTAACAGAGTTAAAATTAATTTTACATATACCAAGATTCAGCATTTTCAAACCATTTCCCCACATACAGTTCACCATTGAGAGAGAAAACGAACAGAACAGCGTTCCGTTCCTTGATACCAAGTTTATCGGAACACCAGAGAACACCGTACTTATAGATTGTTATAGGAAACCAATGAGCTCTGGAAGATATATGAACTACTGGTTTTATCATAAACAGAGCATGAAGGTCAATCTGATTAAACAAATGAAATCAAGGGTCATCAAGTTATCTGACACTTCCCTTCTCAAAAAAAATTTAGACATAATTTACAATCTTTTCCTCAGAAATTCATATCCTGCTTCCTTTGTAAAAAAGATCTTGTATAATACCTCATCCATGGATGACATAAATTTACATAGTAATAATATTAATAATACACTTTCTCCATCTCCAGTCAATGCGCAAGTTGCTGAAGTCACTAGGACTCTTTCCTTTTATGCTTCTTTACCGTTTATTAAAGACATCACCCCTGGACTATCCAGAATTTTCAAATCTTTTTTAGAAAATTTAAAAATATCCAATAAAAATGTTTTACCTATCAAGAGAATTTTTTCCAAATTAAAAGACAAGACTCCATGCATAAACTGTTCGGATGTAGTTTATTGTATACAGTGTCAAAATTGTGAAAAACAATACATTGGACAAACGTCCAGACCACTTAAGGACAGCATTGTGTCACACAAGAGCGACAGTAGACTACACCCGGAGAGATGTGCACTGAGTGAACATGTTCCTAAGGAAGGACATTGTATGGATTATAATTCGGTAAAAAATTTATCTACAGAAAAAAACACAGCCAAAAGGTTTTTTTTAGAAATGGTTCACATTGCACAAGCGGATAATGAGCTGAATAAAAAACAGTCGTAAATCACTTGAGTGAAATTTACTCTCATTTAATGTTTGCAGATAATACAAGGTTTGGAGACAATCGACGGATTACTTCAATGAATATTGACTTCACAAATTAATTCAATATAATTCAATTCCTCTGTCAAAATACTGTTCATACAATCTTTGTTCCATATATTCCAGTAATTTATTATTGTTAGCATTAGGTCGAGTGTTCATGGTTTCAGGATATGATTCCTTTGTTGGTTCAGCTCATCTGTCACCTACACCATTCAAATAAATTGTTCTCATATTTCAAAATTCACATTTCATAATTATTGTTCCATGTAGCTCCATCACAGATCTGTATCATTAGGTTGTAGTGTCATCTGTCACTCCCCATGATTAAGATTCCGTGTGGCTCAGGTCACCTGTCATTTATCAATTGTCTCATGTCATTTGTCATTGGTCTTGGCTAGTCAGTCGAACATAACTACTCGGCGCGGTTGTTTGCCTCTTCAAGGACAACACGTGCTTTTATATAATTTTAATAATTTCAAATCCATTTCATAATGTATCATCAGTAATGAGTGTGCTTCCACGTTACTCTTGGTTGTTATTAATGAAGTTTTACTCCCAGTTCTGTCCATATTTCATGATTATTTTTAACATATACGCCATGTAACCTCGAAACAGTCAGTTATTCCACGTTTTTCGTTGGCGTAATTCTCATAGTTGTCTTTACATATTTGTAGTTTCCCTGAAGATGATAATAAAAAGTTATTGAAAGCTTGGAACAAGTGTATAAGAGTACCCTTATTGGCCTGCTGCATATCCCAAATATTAAAAAAACTCATTATATATATATATATATATATATATATATATATATATATATATATATATATATATATATATATATATATATATATATATATATATATATACATATATTTACATATACACATATACACACATACACACACCCATACATATAAATACAATAATAGCCACCCATATACTATAAAAATAAACCTATAAATTGGTAGTGAAGTATCTTCAATGTCGTAGAAAGCATGCTGAATCAATCCTGAGATGTCGGATACATGTTATATTCCTTATTTTGGTTGGTTATGTTGGGCAAAACAATGAACAAATCTTTAGACTCCAACCTCTTCCTCCATACTATAAACAAAAACGAATTAATAACTATAATAACTTAACTCAAGAATGAATCTTCTCCAGGTTCAGATGGTATCTCAGCAAAACTAATCAAAGACTTACATATTCATATTTTAAATCCATTATTACATATCCTTAACTTAACTTTCACGAGCGGAGTAGTGCCTACACAATGGAAAGAAGCAACAGTTACACCTGTATATAAAAGTGGAGATCATAAAAATACAAACAATTATAGGCCTATATCTGTTATAAGTAACTTCGCAAAGATCTTTGAGAAATGTGTCAAAAACAGAATAATGATATTTTTTGATAAACATAAGTAATCATTGACAGACAGTATGGATTAAAAACATGTAACAAAGAAAAAGCAGTTTTAGACTTAATTAAAAACATTGTGTGCTCTCTTGATGAGTCGAAGAAATGCATGGCCGTTTTTCTAGATCTTTCTAAAGCCTTTGATACGGTCTCACTTAGCATACTTCCAGATAAATTATATAATAACGGCATCCGTGGCACAGCATTAAAACTCCTGCGAAGTTACTTATCACAGAGAACACAAAAGGTTAAAATTGATGATGCCCTCAGTGAACTACTCAAAATAAGCACTGGAGTACCGCAAGGGACAGACAGTATTGGGGCCAATATTATTCCTTGTGTACATAAATGATATTGGACATGTGAATAACTTGACATCTCATTTCATATGCCGATGACACAGCTATCATATTCAGAGAAGACAATTGGACGAAGTGTACGAAAAGGCTGAAATAGGGCTTTAGAGTATTCAAAATTGGTTAAATAGTAATAAACCCAGCTTAAATATAAGCAAAAGCAAATATATTACTTTTACTCTTACTTCTGAAGACCAACCAAACAACAAAATTCTGAAAATCCATAAAACCAATTGTGAGCACCAAAACTGTATATGCCCTGAAATAGAAAAAACATATTCTCTGAAATATTTACTAGTTATACTGGATCAACATATGAGATGGGATGAACAGGTTGCAATACTAATCAAAAGAATGCGACAAATGATAACTAAGTTTTACACCCTTAGGGACGTTTTTCATGAAAAAAACGTATTGCTCATATACAAAGCACTAGTGGAATCAATACTGCGTTATTGCATTATTGTATGGGGTGGATGTTTCAATAATGTAATAAAAAGTCTGTAAACATCGCAAAATTTTATAATGAAAATAATATTAAATAAAGATCGTTTATTCTCCACACAGCAAATCTATCTAGAAACAAAAGTTTTTGATATACGTAACTTTTATAGTCAACAATGCCTACTATGGACTTTTGAAAATGCTGAAACAATGCTATGTGATAAATCTAGAATTACTAGAAACACACTAAACCGAAAACTGAATATTCCACTCTTCAAGAAGACTCACACACATAGATACGTTCTTATTATGGACCAAAATTTTACAACTCACTACCGCTCCAATTGGGGGAAATATCCAACATAAAAAATAAAAAATCAAAGAACATATCCTGAATAAACAAAAATTCTTCTACTTATGATACCGATTTCTCTGTCATTTCTCTTTTCTCAATTATCTTTCTTCATCTCTCTGCCACAATTACTCCAACCATAAGAATTCCCGGATGGATAACAAAAATTGCCAAAAACCTATAAAAACATTTAGTTAAAAACATATCTATGCTATTTTCATCTCAACTGCGATGGTAACACATCACAAGCAGACTTGCTTAGGTGAACCTCCGCAGATGGGATGGGGATTATAAATGTGCTACTATTCATAACATACTTTCATTAATATTGTTACTACACATACATAACTTGAAAAAACTGAATTATAAAATCCTCCACAGCTGTATTGCTCGGTATTGGTAATTTGAGGGAGTTGTTCTGACGCGTGTTGTAGTGTGAGTCGACTCTATCTAAAGTAGTTTTATGTTTGTAGATCAGACTGACAGATTCCAGAATGTGTAAAGAGACAACTGTTAGAATTCTGTGTTCTTTGAATAGCTCTCTACATGACTCTCTAGGTCTTATTTTGCAGACTCTTTTTTGTGATATAAATACATTGTGCAATAGATATTTACTAAATACTCACCAATATGCTATTCCATAGCTCAGGTGTGATTCGATTAGGGCAAAGTACGCAGTCCTTACCACCGAATAACCCAACTCATTTGATATAACCCGTATTGCGTAACAACCTGATGCAAATTCATTGCAAAGATTTTCAATTTGTGAATCAAACTTCAGTTTATTATTTATATCTAAACCGAGAAATCTTGATGTTATTTTATTGATTATGTACTTATCAGCCAAAGGTATGTCAGGAAGCTCACATCGTAATGTTATTATGTTGGTTTTGTTCAAATTGATTACTAGTGATTACTGTGCTAGTGAGTTGGAGTCACACCACGTATCAACTGAAATCGTATACGTCTAGAAGAGTACTTCAACCACGCCACTGAAGATGACTGCCGCAGTTGCAGTTCAAACGATTGGAGATTTAAACCAAAGAAGACCTCGGCATAACCCGGAAACCAACCAAAACATTGACGCCAGCCGTGAAAGCCTACATTATGTGTTTTATCATAACATGCTCCTAGATAATCCCTACGTACGTCTAAGACTTCCTAATACATGATCAATAGAACTGCTGGTTCTAGTAAACTGTAAGATTTCTCATTTGCATGGCTATATCTTTGTATTTCGTTATACCGGATGTCTCACAATACATACATTTCGAAGTTGTTCAATTTGTGTTTAATTTTTGAGTCATTTGTGATTTGATCGATATATTCAACCTAATGTTGTCCCATAATTCGGTCAGCAGATATTACTTTTTATATATATATATATATATATATATATATATATATATATATGATATACTTGTTTCAAGGAGCAAATAATGTTCCAGTGACTGTAAAACAGTCGATAACAAACGGAGAGCCAACTACAGACCGGTTTCGGAATATCGTACCTCATCAGTGCAGTCAAGGTTATCACGGTTGTATACACGCGAGGTCCCGATGTTCGTCATCGTCCTCCGAGAGGAATACTGCAATTGCTCACAGGATCCACCTCGGTGACAGATTAGAGAGCACCCCAGAAAGACATTTCGGATACGAAATGGTATATGTGATATACTTGTTTCAAGGAGCAAATAATGTTCCAGTGACTGTAAAACAGTCGATAACAATCCTTTAAGAGGTGACTATAACTTTGTATAGTATGTATGGCATATGTCCAACAGAAAACAACTACTTCTCTGGCTGCTACCTCGACAGATATTGAATTATATCTGTCAGACATATGTGCAAAGATCCTTACTTTGAAGGAACAACTTTGCAAGAGCTCTCTGAAACAAACAGCAGGACTTTGCCTGATTCAAACGGAGAGCCAACTACAGACCGGTTTCGGAATATCGTACCTCATCAGTGCAGTCAAGGTTATCACGGTTGTATACACGCGAGGTCCCGATGTTCGTCATCGTCCTCCGAGAGGAATACTGCAATTGCTCACAGGATCCACCTCGGTGACAGATTAGAGAGCACCCCAGAAAGACATTTCCTCCTCGGAGGACGATGACGAACATCGGGACCTCGCGTGTATACAACCGTGATAACCTTGACTGCACTGATGAGGTACGATATTCCGAAACCGGTCTGTAGTTGGCTCTCCGTTTGAATCAGGCAAAGTCCTGCTGTTTGTTTCAGAGAGCTCTTGCAAAGTTGTTCCTTCAAAGTAAGGATCTTTGCACATATGTCTGACAGATATAATTCAATATCTGTCGAGGTAGCAGCCAGAGAAGTAGTTGTTTTCTGTTGGACATATGCCATACATACTATACAAAGTTATAGTCACCTCTTAAAGGATTGTTATCGACTGTTTTACAGTCACTGGAACATTATTTGCTCCTTGAAACAAGTATATCACATATACCATTTCGTATCCGAAATGTCTTTCTGGGGTGCTCTCTAATCTGTCACCGAGGTGGATCCTGTGAGCAATTGCAGTATTCCTCTCGGAGGACGATGACGAACATCGGGACCTCGCGTGTATACAACCGTGATAACCTTGACTGCACTGATGAGGTACGATATTCCGAAACCGGTCTGTAGTTGGCTCTCCGTTTGAATCAGGCAAAGTCCTGCTGTTTGTTTCAGAGAGCTCTTGCAAAGTTGTTCCTTCAAAGTAAGGATCTTTGCACATATGTCTGACAGATATAATTCAATATCTGTCGAGGTAGCAGCCAGAGAAGTAGTTGTTTTCTGTTGGACATATGCCATACATACTATACAAAGTTATAGTCACCTCTTAAAGGATTGTTATCGACTGTTTTACAGTCACTGGAACATTATTTGCTCCTTGAAACAAGTATATCACATATACCATTTCGTATCCGAAATGTCTTTCTGGGGTGCTCTCTAATCTGTCACCGAGGTGGATCCTGTGAGCAATTGCAGTATTCCTCTCGGAGGACGATGACGAACATCGGGACCTCGCGTGTATACAACCGTGATAACCTTGACTGCACTGATGAGGTACGATATTCCGAAACCGGTCTGTAGTTGGCTCTCCGTTTGAATCAGGCAAAGTCCTGCTGTTTGTTTCAGAGAGCTCTTGCAAAGTTGTTCCTTCAAAGTAAGGATCTTTGCACATATGTCTGACAGATATAATTCAATATCTGTCGAGGTAGCAGCCAGAGAAGTAGTTGTTTTCTGTTGGACATATGCCATACATACTATACAAAGTTATAGTCACCTCTTAAAGGATTGTTATCGACTGTTTTACAGTCACTGGAACATTATTTGCTCCTTGAAACAAGTATATCACATATACCATTTCGTATCCGAAATGTCTTTCTGGGGTGCTCTCTAATCTGTCACCGAGGTGGATCCTGTGAGCAATTGCAGTATTCCTCTCGGAGGACGATGACGAACATCGGGACCTCGCGTGTATACAACCGTGATAACCTTGACTGCACTGATGAGGTACGATATTCCGAAACCGGTCTGTAGTTGGCTCTCCGTTTGAATCAGGCAAAGTCCTGCTGTTTGTTTCAGAGAGCTCTTGCAAAGTTGTTCCTTCAAAGTAAGGATCTTTGCACATATGTCTGACAGATATAATTCAATATCTGTCGAGGTAGCAGCCAGAGAAGTAGTTGTTTTCTGTTGGACATATGCCATACATACTATACAAAGTTATAGTCACCTCTTAAAGGATTGTTATCGACTGTTTTACAGTCACTGGAACATTATTTGCTCCTTGAAACAAGTATATCACATATACCATTTCGTATCCGAAATGTCTTTCTGGGGTGCTCTCTAATCTGTCACCGAGGTGGATCCTGTGAGCAATTGCAGTATTCCTCTCGGAGGACGATGACGAACATCGGGACCTCGCGTGTATACAACCGTGATAACCTTGACTGCACTGATGAGGTACGATATTCCGAAACCGGTCTGTAGTTGGCTC